>CM024754.1:50075629-50165485 GCA_014218235.1 Colocasia esculenta
ATTGGCATCTTGGCATGACCTCGAGGGACTCGACCAATCATACCAAGCCCAAATGGTAGGCAACTCTTGTCAATCACAACTCGTGGATTCCTGTCATAATTTGGCCTCCAAATCACATGGCTCAAAGGGACCCCGCCAACCACGGTGTTTGGTTAAGTCAACACCATCATTACTAGAGGAGTTTGATTCGGTGAAATGCTCTCGAGGGACTCGGCCAAGCATACCCTGTCCTCAAGTCAACAGTGACATCTCCATGTCTTAGGCCAGATATCAAGTCCCAATATAGGTGAGTCTGGAGTGACTCCGCCAACTCATTCTATATCAAGAAATGATGTCTGCCCTATAATGATAGAAGGCCACGTGAGTCAATCTTATTGCTCATGCTTACCAATTAATATATTAGTAACAGAGGGAGTTTATAATTTTTATTTGAGTGGTCTCATAGCTAAATAATACATGTCCCACACATATATTTAGCATATTCTTACATCGAATGCAAATATGTACCTAGTAGGTGCGGAAATGAATATAAATCATATATATATAAATAGCCACACCAGATGATCATGGACCAAATTCTAGCGTGATCAAGCCTGAGCCAAAAGACTTGATCACTAAACCCTATGTGTCACATCCCGTCATTTGATATTTCCATAAATGTCAAGACGCGACGAATAGGAAATCGAGAACAAGTTTAAAAAAAAAAATCAAGCAGGAATTTCTCAGGGTCATGACTTAACATATATAGATTAACAGTCATTCTCAAAGTTGAGGTATTTACAGGATTCTCAAACCGTAATTCAAGGGTCAGACATGACAAGTGTTGATCTCTCAGCACACAATTCCTGTTGCCCCACCTTCTAGAACTAATGTATACCTGGAAAAAGTGTAGGTATGAGCAGTCATGCCCGCAGGATTTATCCTCTAATAACAAAGAAATAGATATTGGAATCAAGGAAAATTTGATGCACACGAGGATAATAATTAACAATGTTCAAGAAAGGGAAGAATATGCAAATCAAGATGTACAGTAGTAAACCATGCAAGATTAAATTGATACATTAATGAACTGAATCAAAACTGTTGCCCAGATAGCAAGCCCAGAGGGGGGGTGAATGGATTGCTAAAATTTTCTTTTAGAATAATCTTGTAAATAAATTTGCTTTGACAGAAGACACTAAGTACGATGGTTACAATTAGTGTAAAGCAAACACAAAAAGATCAATCACACAGACAACATGAATTTTATCTTGGTTCGGATCTCCTGTCACAAGGAGTCCTACATCCAATCCCCAAGCAACAACTTGGGATTCACTAAACAAGGGTACAATCCTCCTTAAGGACACTTACACATCGAGCTGCAGCTGGCCTTCTCTTCTCTACCGAAGAGGAACTAAACCAACTGATGCAACATGTCTTCCTTCTTACTGAAGGGAACAACCACCCACACAACAGCAGGTCTTCTCTTCACAACCGAAGAGGAACACTCAAGATGAATGAGTAGAGAGTGGATGGCCCCTAGCCAAGCTTATACAAACTGCTTGATCTGAGGCAATGTCTGAGAGACAATGATGATCAACAAGGAACTGTCTCTCAGATCTACACAAGCTCTCAAAAGCTAAACAGGTTGATGTGGAGAGCTAAGAGCTGAAGATTGTTGAGTGGAGCGAGCTCTTCTTTCTTCTGGGTGACTAAGATCTTCAAGCTATTTGAAATTCTTTAGGATTCAAGATCTATCTATCAGCTTCATGGAGTCACAGTCTTCTATTTATCTTCTTGAAAGATTTTGACCATTGAAGTATCTGTTGTCTCACATCTTCACACGTTGGAGTGTCTGGTCCGAAGTATGGAGCAAGAGAATCTGCAGCCATTTAATGCTGGAATAGACACTTACACAAAGGAAGATTGTCTGAATCTTTTCTTGCTTCTGTCAGGTTGACAGCTCCAATTTTGCAACGTGTGTTTCTACCAGAACCCTATACACAATAAATGCTGAAGTATCGACAACTTATCTTTGTCTAAACTGTCAGTCAACATTAGCAGTTGTGCTATAGGAAGATACACTAAACAGGAAATTCCATTCTGTCATCATATAAAGCGTTACGTTATGTGACATGAGTGTGGAAAGCAAAGATATATCGTGCAGAGATTTTGTATCAACACAATAAATGCTAGAGAGTACATGATACGACATGATTCGCGGGAAGACTTGTAATCCACAGAGATTTGAAATTATATTTGAATATCATGTGGAATGTATTTACGAATGTCTGAAGAGAATTTAAATAGAGATATTTAACAGTTGTCTAAAACATAATCGTTATTTTAAAAAGAGTTGATGTTGGAGACAGTCTGTGTACAGAGAGAGTTGATGTTGATATGAAATCGATGTTATAACCATAATCCATGTGAAAATGTAATCCATGTTAAAACAAAGTTGATGTGAACATAATCCATGTATGAATGTAATGAAATCGATGTTGTACAAAGTCGTTGTTTAACTGAAATCGTTGTTGTACTGAAATCGATGCACAGATGAAATCGTTGTTTGAAATGAAGTCGTTGTTCTAGTAAGGTCGTTGTTTCACATGAAGTCGATGTTTGAGTGAAGTCGTTGTTTCATATGAAATCGATGTTCTACCAAATTTGATGTTTAAGTGAAATCGTTATAGAAATGAAGTCGATGTTTAAGTGAAGTCGTTGTTTCATATGAAATCAATGTTCTATCGAAATCGATGTTTAAGTGAAATCGTTGTAGAAACAAAGTCGATGTTTAAGTGAAGTCGTTGTTTCATATGAAATCGATGTTCTACCGAAATCGATGTTTAAGTAGGAAGTCGATGTAGAACCGAAATCGATGTTTAAGTATGAAGTCGATGTAGAACCGAGATCGTTTTACTTACAAAGTTGATGCTTGAATGAAATCGATGTTCTACTAAAGAAGTCATTGCTTAAGTGAAATCGATGTTTCAGTGAATTAGTAATCGTTGTGAGCTTTTCCATGGAAGTCGATATATACTTAGACAAAAACATATGCAATGAACTTCATAGAACAGTGAGTGTAGACAACTTAATGATTTTATTTGATTTGATGCCTATTGATAGACTTCAAAAAATGATGTTAGATAATAATTTTTAGGGTTTTGTTAATCACCAAAAATACATATAATAAATGAAGAAATTATATGGAGATAGACTGATCATCAAGAAACAACGAGTGTCAGGCACATAATGACATGCCATCATTATCAAACGTGTAATCATGATCTAGCAGTCCATTGAACACGTACTGACAGTAAGTGCAACCCAGTTAGGTCATGATGATGGGAAACACTAACATATAATTGAATTTTCCTCAATCAAGCAGTAGGTAGTGTCTGATGCCGAGACACTCAGTATGTCCATTCTCGACAGGACATTTCCACTCATATCCGATTCAGTGGCCGAGTTCAGTGTTCCTCCCAAGGACTTGGACTTGCCCCAATTATTATCTTGATTCAGTAAAGTCGAAGACCGGAACAGTAAGTACTCATTCATTATTGTTATGTTCCCAGATAGTTATGCAGCACTTGAAGTTTCAAGGATAAGGCACATGAAAAGACTGTATAAGAATATCAAAACAGTTGGAATGATTGGAATTTCAAGGGATAACACAGTTATGCAATATGAGACATTTTGAAACATTTGAAATGTAGAGGCAATCGATGTTTAAGTATATAATAGTAATCGATGTCTGAATGTAATCCATGTATGTAATCGTTGTTTGAACATAGTCGATGTTTGAGAGAAATGAAATCGGTGTTGAACCGAAGTCGATGTTTAAATAGAGTCGATGTTTAAGCCAAATCGATGTTCTAAATGAAACCTATGTTGAACCCAAGTTGATGTTAAATAGAGTCGATGTTTAAGCAGAATCGATGTTCTAAATGAATCGATATGACCAAAGTCGATGTTTAAATAGAGTCAATGTTTAAGCAGAATCGATGTTCTAAATGAAATCGATGTTGACCAAAGTCGATGTTTAAATAGAGTCGATGTTTAAGCAGAATTGATGTTTTAAATGAAACCGATGTTGAACCAAAGTCGATGTTTAAACAAAGTTGATGTTTTAGCAGAATCAATGTTCTAAATGAAATCGATGTTGAACCAAAGTCGATGTTTAAATATAGTCGATGTTTAAGTAGAATCGAGGTTCTAAATGAAATCGATGTGAACCAAAGTCGATGTTTAAGCAGAATCGATGTTCTAAATGAAATCGATGTTTTAAAGGAAATCGAGTGTTTGTTAGTAATCGATATGGACTTTAAAAATAGTAATCGATGTGGCACTTTAGTCAGTAATCGATATGCATTAGCTTTTCAGTGCAAATCATGAAACGATAGTGCCATAGATTCAAAGGGGGGGGGGGGGGGGGTACTTCCTTATTTACATGTAATATCTTAAGTAAATGAACATCAAATTATAACATTTACTTAAAATGATATGGAGTGTAAATAAGGTATGAGTTTGCAGTCTCGCAGAGTTTCTTCTAACACTTTTGGAAGAAGCAGTCCTGACAGAAAAACACCAAGTCGATCGATCGATTTCAGTAAAAACCAGAATCACAGATACTCAAATCATATGGTCTAATTATGCTTTGAATAGAAGTGAATAATCAAGATGGATAGAAGGAACCTACTTTAGAGTTGGCTTGCTCCCTAAGCTCCTCATCTCACTTCTTTCTCTTTGCAATTTCTTCCTATCTTCTCCCTTCGTCTTTCCTTTCTTTTTTGTTTCTGCACCCTCTGTCCCTCCTACTTCCTTCACCCCCTTCTCTCTTTTCTTTCTAGGACAATGGTGATGGTAATGGTGGTTTGAAGAAGAACTGATGAAGAAGAAGTGTTGGTGTTCTATGGAGGAAGGAAAGAGAAGTGGAAGAAGAAGAGGCAGTAGTGGAGAAGAGAGGAAGTAGCAGCAGCAGACAGAAAAGTAGTAGCAGCAGCAGGAGACAAAGCAGTAGCAGCAGCAGTGGGCGATGGTCTGGATAAGGATTACTGGGGGTTTATATGTAGAGTTTATCTTCGAGGGGAAAAAGCGTGCGTGAAATATGGGCAATGGGGATGAAATCGCCGAGGAGATTTCACCAGATTTAGACACGTAGGGGGTGGAGGTTATCTAAAGGGGTGTATGAACTCCGCGAACAGTGAAGATGAAATCCCTAGTGGGATTTAACCCACGGTTCACAAGTAACATTGTTTTACGTAACAATGGTTACGTAGGATGAACAATAATCCTCCCCACGTATCATTGTGTCATTAAACATATATGTTTATATATATATATACATAATACAAATCCCTTTTTTATTTTGTTTAACCCTTTTGTATAAACCAAATCTTATTTATTTAGGTTGCCCATTTTGCGACTCAAGTGGGCTCATCTCTAATGATTATTTTAGAATAGGCAGAGTGCGTTATAATTTAAACTAATCAAAACATCAACATGTATTATACAAAAATGGCCAATTATTTTTATAAATAAAAATTGAGGTGTTACAACCACGAAGTGCGAGTGATGATGAGGAGCAATCCTTATCACCTACCTTTCATCCACCTTCCACTACGACTCCTCAAAGGATAAGGATCACCCAATTAGAGACGAGGCCTTCCCAGCTTAGCCCTCAAGTTTCTTACGTAAGGGAGCTTACGTAATGCCATTACGTAATTCCATTTAATTAGTTTACGTTGATAATTTCCAATTGAGATGAAATTTCAGTCATAAGCTTATTAAGAGGTGATATAAATTATAGTGATTTTAGTTTAATTTTGGATTAGTTTTCCGCTGGATGGGATTTGTTCCAAAAATCATTATGTCGGCTTAATCTGGGTATTTGTGCATCAATAAATTAAGATATTTATATTTTTGAGATCAATATATATTTTTTTTAATTATGGTGTTGTTAGATTTTATTTTTATTAACAAATTCCGATGACGCCCTGTCGGGGTGCGCACATCTGAAGACAATACTGGAATCACCTAAATATGTGAAAAGGTTTCTAGATTCAACTACAATCATGTCTTGTATCTTTTATGGTGATCAATATCTTTTATAATGTCATATGTTATTATTATTTAAATTCTGGGTGTTACAAATCCTCCCCACTAAAAGAAGTTTGGCCCTCCAAACTTTATGATTAGTTTGGATGGATCACAAGGTTCAGTCTATTAAGTTTATTGGTTTAGGTTAATCTTACCAACTCTGTCACAGTTATCGAGTCATATGGTATGTGGACCTGCCATATGTCTCGTAACTCTGGCATCGATGGAAAGTTTGGTATTTAGCATTTCACGAAGGTTTAAGAGTTAAGGTTGCAATTCTGGGTTCAATTAGATGTAACTTGGTTAGATTCTTCATAATATATAATTAGTATTCCGTAGGTTCTTAACAATGTCTTATTATTGTTACGGTCTTCCCCACTAAAGGTCAATCTAGATCCTCTAAATTTTTATTGATGCTGTTGACAATCATGACATGAAAGATTGGCAAAAGTAAGTTTTATAGGATTTCACAACATTACATGGAATTCTCTTTAACCAGATTCAATATTACACGTTTGCAGTCCCAACATCCTTGTGTCTAGGTGTAATGGTTGCCTACTTTTTGATGGCTATGGAAGGATGCATACTACTTAAACATGGAAACTTCAACTCAATTGGAAATACGGAAATGGGGAATGAGAATATGGCTATGCTGAAGCACCTGCCCTTCCAGTTTGGCTTGATGCTCTTCTATACCCATATGCAAAGCTGTCAACACCACTACCAACAACATTCGAGTGAGTCAAGCTTCATAGACATCCCTTCCAACAAGATTTGTGTTTTTATACCTCCGAAAATGGGCACATACTTCTTTCTTTTTCTTGGAATTATCATGATTGTTCTGCTTTGATTTCTTACATGGTTGTTCAAGTTGCCTAGCTTCATCTTCCAACTCCTTCTAGTCATTCTCAGATTTCTTCATCTTTAATGGTAGATGCTGAGCCATTTTCTTATTCTTTGCTTTATTTCTCATTTGATTTGTTATCTCAGTTGCACCCTCTAGGGCTAATGCCCTCTTAACCATATCGGTATAGAATGTGATCAGCTTGGGTGCTAAGTGAGTATTATAATGGGCTTCAACCCATTCAAAAATATTTTAGCCCTTAATTTCTCAGTAGAGATCAACTGTGGAGTATATCGAGACGATCTGGTGAATTGATCTTCATACACTGCTACAGACATATTTCTTTGTCTCAGGTTGATAACTCCATGAATTTCTTCTCTTGGATTTATTCTGAGAATTATTGATTATTGTAGAGGTCTACCAATTCCTTCCATGTAATATCTTTATTAGCTAGTGTGGCTTCAGTGGCCTTCCATCAGATTCTAACATGTTTCTCTAATTGGCATGTAGCTAACCTGACCTTATCCTCTTCTGGACATCGGGTTACTAAAAATAAATCCTTTCTATTTTCTTAACCTAATTCCTACAACATGAGGATCAGAAAACCTAGGTGGTTTCATGCTCTAAAAATTCTATACATATGAGTTACTTCTAATAACGTCAATCAAATCTCCTCATAGCGCAGGGTCTCCTGTATTCTTGTCTTTACCATGTAGTGGTACTGGCAAACTGGGGACAATTTGATATGTGTTGCTTCTGATTTCCACATTTGAAACATGCCCCTGTCTTTCCCCAACACTCATCTTCCCTATGTCCACATTTTTTATAGTTTACACATGCTTCCTTCTTCTTCTTGGAATTATTATCGTTGATCTGACCGTCTCTATCTTAAATCTTTCTTTTAATATTCCTTGGTCTTTTATCCATTGTTGAGCTACTTTGTCGATTAGATTGTATCCTAGAACATTCTGAGATTCGATGGTTTAATCCTCAACATCTCAAACAAGCTCTTGTTTTCTCTAGCAATTCTCCTTGGTATGACCTGGTTTACGACAGTGTGCACAAACATTCCTAAGTTGCCTCTTGATTTTCTCTGGCCCATCAGTTTGCTTGATTTTTTTGGTTTCCTTCTCTCTTTTCATCATCTTGTTGCCAATTGTTCTTTCATTGCTTGAGGTGAATGCTTCCTTTTTTACACTATCTTAACACTCACAGTCTTCCAGGGATTCAGACTGTATGACCCGGCCCTCTTGGGCCCTTGACCCTGTCCTCAGGGTCGCGATGGACACCCTAGTCGCGACATGGTCGCGCCAGGGGAGCCTATCGCCGCACACCTGGCCGTCACGACGGGGGTGGGCATCACGTTCTTATTGCGGCATCTGGAAGTGATGTGACCACTTCTCTGACCGATGATTGACCGTTGTCCTTTCTGTCAAAATGGCCTTGTCGGGTGTCAGGTGCGTACAATGTTGATGCGACCTGGCAGACCGTCACGTTCTGGTTTCCCGATCTTTGAGGTTTGACTGCCTTTTGGTGTCGCACCGGGCTCGGTGGTCACGACATGGTCGTGACGCCCGAAGCCATCGCGACATGCTTGCTATCACGCCGGCTCGACCCGTCGCGTCTCGGGGGCCCGTTGGTTCAAAACCGAGGTAGGCGACCCCATTTCTTCTTCCCCTTCCCATTCTTCTTCTTCCTCTCTCTTCTTTCCCCCTCCGAGCTTCTTGTTCTCCGGTGGTTCTTGGGAGTTTTGGGTGAGGAGGTGACGCCTAGTTCGCGTAGGTGACGTGCTCATGGTGCTTGGAGTGAGGAGGAGGTGTCCATTCCGACGTGAAGACACCAACGGGTCAGCTCTCTCCTCGAGGTAGGGACCCTTGACTCCTATCGTTCTAAGAATGCTCCCTTCCCCCTTGAGATTGTGGGTTCTCCGTGGTTTGGGGTCATGAGGTGAGTGAGGTCCATGCTCGTGGTGAGTGAGGTTTCCATCGAGCGTAGATTTCCTTGCAATCCTTGTTTTATGGGGCTTGAGGGTGGTTTGTATGATTTAAAGGCTTTCCTACATGTTTAGCATGCTCCCCTCCCCCTTGTGGTATGTTTGTATCAGTTTTAGAGCAGTCCTTGGGAGAATTGTACCGGGACGCCCCTCGGCTGAGAACGCGACCGGCTTGTGGGTCGCGATGGTGTCGCGACACATGCACCGACCGTGACAGTTTAGGTTATCGAGGTGAGCATGGCTGTCGCGACAGCATCGCGACGGTCGACGGCATTGCGACCTTGTCGCGGCCACTTTGGGGTCTTGATGGCCCGATGCGTCGCGACAATAGAAGACACATATAAGTCTTGGGAAGCACCATTTCTCGTGGAGTCTTCGCCATTTTCGGTTCATTCTGTACCCGTGGCGCCAGTGCTAGTTCCTAGTACGGTCCTACACTAGTCGTTCGCCTGGTGCTCGGCACCTGAGGGCCTGTCCCGTGAGAGAGGTTGTTACCGTTTGCCTGGGACCCCCATCGTCGTGCACCTTAGAGGGAGCGTTCGGGGCGACGAGCATACTCGAGTCACGGACTCTGGAGTTGAGGGGGAAATGGTGGTTAGGACAGCGACGTCGAGTTGTTTGCAGAGCTCTTTTGGTTGGTCTGGGACACAGAGGACGGCCGGAGTTCTAGCCGGTGCAGGCCAGCCAGTCCTTTTTCTCACTGCCTCGCTCTTTGTGGCCCGGAACCACTTTGAGAGGCGAGGCGTGGGACTGTAATCTGGCCAGACTATGGTGGTTACTGTTGTGTACTTTGTGCTCCTGCCCCCACTCTGATGAGAGTGGAGGTTTGGACCTGGGTCGAGGATAAGACGTCAGTGGACGCACCAGACCGGTTGACTAGTGGTAGCATTTTCTGTAGCTAGTGTCTCTTGTCCAGGCAGGGTTCTCTCTGTCTGTGTTGCCAGCCGTGTGGTGGTCATGATGTGCAGGTTCTACAGAGTTTCCAACCATGGTATTTTTCCGTACCGTTGCTAGTTGTAGATTCGCTTCCGTACTTTCCTTTGTAGAATATAAGATATAACTGCTGTTATTTATTTATTATATATTCTTCTGCCTGTTAGAGCCAGTAGGAGATTGGTAGTCTCTGTTGAGCTTCTGTTGTGAAGCTCATCCCTTCCTTTTCCAGGTGAGGCTTCTCAGCAGCGGCAAGCGCGCGTCGGGCGGAGTAGGTGGGGCAGTAGTCGTCGTCTCCACAACTAGCAGTGGTTTCCCCCTTTCAGTTGTACCTCACACTCGAGGTATGCCCCTAAGGGCTCTGTCCTTCCCTTTTTACTTGTACTAGTTGTGCGTGTGTGGGACTGTACCTAGAGCGATACGCCGCAGTCTTGCTCTTCTTTCTACTTCCGCGTGCGTGCTTCTAGTTCAGAAGTTGACATTTATTTTCCTTATATATTCTATTAGACTTGTGTTATAGCCCTTCCGGTCCCCAGATCCGTGGGCGGCGATCGCGAAAATCGGGTCATCGGCTTGGGCCGAGGGTCGGGTTCTTGAGGTCATTACAGTTGGTATCAGAACGAGAGCCTAACAGGACTTGTAGCGGATTTAAATTGCAACAGGAAGTCCTAACAGTAGTACAAGTACACTCCTATCCACCCAAGTTGGTATCGTTAACCTTGTTGGTTGTATGCCGTGCAAGATATGGCTCCGCGGAGGCGTAGGCAGACCAGAGAGATGATGGAGCAGCAGGGTGAGTCAGATATGCCAGCGCCGGGTCAGGTTCAGGAGGAGGTGTTAGAGGAGGAGTCTGCGGAACTACCTCAGGAGGCAGCGGCAGGTTGGCAGCAGCAGCAGTGGTACCAGCCCCTGCCACAGCAGTATGCGGATTGGTTTCCTTTGGCTGAGAAGTTCTTCAGGACCCTGTACCAAGGAGCGTGGTAGCCTGGGTAGGCAGCAGCGGGAGGTCAGCCTCCAGTACCTCCCCCAGCAGTACTAGATTAGTAGGTAGATCCGCAGGTAGACTAGCCAGCAATTCAGCAGATGTCGCACACTGGGAGTACCCGAGCCTGTAGGAGGAGGACGGCCGTCATTGAGGACAGGACCGTCACGCCCTGAAATTTAGCAGCGAAATAATACCGAGATGCGTGAACGATACAAATAGACGTATCACAGTTGAGTAGCGTAGAGTCATAATTAAAAATAACAACACATTTGAGACCGTAATATTGTCATAAAAGTACTCTTTATTTCATTCCCATTCAACTAATTAAAAACCTTACATCATCCGAGCAAAACATAGGGCCCATTATTCAAATAAAACTCCATGAAAATGTTTCACTATTGCATAAACTACTCAAACATCTATTCCTAAACTGTTGACTCCTCATGAGATGGGTGCTCTTCACTCTTGCCCTGCCCCATCAGACTCCTCTGGTTCCTCATCACTACCTGAAAAGGATAGGATGATAGGGGTGAGCGAACTAGCTCAGTAGGATTTACATCTCAATGTGCAGGCACTAATATACATGATTAACAATTTAAATAGGTAGATATGCACATGGACATGATGACAATGCATGCATTTCTAACAAGTCAAATAGCTGAATAGGACGAATATCATATCAGATCAAATATTGAATGGCATATACAATGGAAATGTATTTCAAGAATAGAATTGTATCAAAAGGAATTGGCCATATTCACACAGATATCACATATTCACGTGATCAGACGTATCATATCAAACTTATCATAGCATATCAAACGAAGGCACATTCCCACAAATCTTGCGTATAAATTTGTGCCATGCCAAGCACCACAAGTCCATACTCCCGTGGTTAATAAGTACGTTGGGGCGCTCCTCCCCAGGACCAGACAGGGCCCCTATTGCACAGGCATTAGTCAAATGGACCGAAGTCCCACGTTGTGCCGATCAAACATATACATATTATGGCCACGGAATTCCAATAACAAGCTCATTGTAATAAGGACATGATCATACATAGAGTCAAGGTAAGACAATGGCTCGAGAGATCAATTGGACATCATAACGACGTATCTTATATTTCATAATTCTTTAATGTCTTAACAAGAGAATGATTAAGGACAGATCGTACACGGAACAAGTGCTCTCTATCTCCAGGTTACTTCATGGTACAACCAGCTCGGTCTCTATGAGGGAATCCATAGAGTACGGAGACTTACAGAGGTTTTAAGGAAAAGATCGCTAGTCTGCCAATACGGAATGACCGGCAGAGAGCTCCCAATTCCCCAAGAAGGGTGTGCCTAATCGTGCAAATGTGTAAGTGACATGTCACGGATCTTTCCTACACATGTATGCAATTAATGAACAAATAGTGGAACATCGGAAAGCATATACCTAAGTCAAAACTCACATGCAATCATGATAGAAAGCTTAACTAGCAAGTCCACGCTAACATGTATCCGTCCACACATTCATATCATATTCTTATCATGTCAATTTCACTTCAAGCTAGATCATAAGATATTAATGAATGAACATAAGATCAATCACGTTGTGCACTTTATGATCATATTCATGTCATTACTTTTTTTTCAAATGGTTGATTGCTTTTAGGCCAATGCACACTATATAATAGTATATCACATGCTGACAGACCAAGAAACTAACATGCTGACTGACTAGCAGGAAAGAACCACTCTCGGTCGGTCTTGAATCGCGTCCTACACAGTGGATGTTTTTCAAGACACGATGTACAGTGAAACAGGGCCAACTTTGAAGAGATCTGAATCGCGTCGGCCTACATGGACACCTTTTAACTTGAATCACGATGGAATACCCCGTCGCATTCATGAATATCATTAAAATACTAATATAAAAATCAGCGGAAATTTTTGAGTGGGAAAACCTGCTAAATCGCGTCGGGTGTTCCCGTCGCGGATCAGACCGGTGCAGAAACCCACGCGGCGCGAAGTCTCACACGTGTCGTTGACCAGTTAGATGCTGAATCAGATCGGACGTAATGGACATGGTTCACTTAATCGCGTCGGCGAGCTGGAATCGCGTCACCTGAACCGGATGCGGTTCAAACCTCAGACCGAAAACTCACGAACAGATAGCGATTCTCTTGCCATACTTATATCTCTCTTTCTACTGATATTTAGACAAAATCTTCAACATGAAACATGATGAGGACAACTAGTAGAAGATCGTGCATGTTGAGGGTGGGGTCTAATTCGGTCTCAAATCATGTGCACAATATGAAGCACGTAAAAAGTCCAAAAGAATGTGACTTCAATGCAACCTTCATGTAAGGCCTATAACATGAAATCTAAAGACATTTGGATAAAACTCTTACCATAAAACATGACGAGGATAACTAGTAGAAGAACTTTCATGTTGTGGGTTGGGTCTAATTCGGTCTCGAATCATGTGCAAAATATGAAGAACGTAAAAAGTCCTAATCATGTGCGACTTAGGGAAAACACCTAGAACTCGACATATACAACATGAAAATTAGGCAAACCAAGTGCGTATGAAACTCGACATGCATCTCTACAAGATGGTATAGGTTTTGTTTAGTCTTGGTCCGAGATCACTACCTTTGAATGCTACAAATTCCTTGCAGGTTCTGGGTCGATGCAGAGCGAGGTTGAGGAAGAACCACATTTTCCCCAACCGTTGTCCTCTCCTCCTGTGCCCCAAGCTTGCTCCTCACGACCCCCAACCGATGCCAAACCTTCCCCAAACATTGTGACAAACTCTTATAGTTTTAGGGTTTAATTTCATGTTCTACTAGTGCTAGGAAAGGTGGCTGCGGGATCTGCTTGGCACCTTCGAAAATCTGAAATTTCTCCTCCCAAAGGCAGCTACACCATGGGAACGTGTCAAGCATTGTTCGCCATGATTTGGCTTGCCATGCTCGGCTAATAACACTCTTTTAAACCCTAATTTGCCCTTCCCAATACCCCTAATTACAAGTGCGAATGTTTGTGTATTTTCTTGCTCCAATTTGATTAGTGGAACCAAAAGTGATCCATGGCCCAATTCATTAATGGGTCATTAATACTTAATGTTGGAAGTCTCTCCAAACTATTTATTTAATTTATGGTGCGCCATATTTCCGCGTTAACGGTTTTCCGACTTTATTTCCTAATTTAGATATTTATTCACATTGTGACATACACTTGGCCAATCGGATTTTTCATTACATGAGTTTCTTTGTGGAACATTTAGGGATAATATTTGGGGTTGATTTATAATTTTTACGAAATTTTCCGATGTGTTTTCTCACGTATGATAGTGGTACGTAAGTCTATCATTTCGATAATACGTAAATTATTTATTTCCATTATTTTTTGAAAATTTAATTACTAATTTCTGAGGTGGTACATCCCCCCCACTTAAGAAATTTGGTCCCCAAATTACACATAACGGTATAGTTCCATACCTAAGAATAGTTCCAGGTGGTTTTCTTCATTCATTCCTCCGTTTCCCAGGTAGCATTTGTAACTCCGTCTCGACTCCATTGGACCTTCACCATAGGAATGGTATGATTCCTGAGTCGATGTATCTTCCGATCCAGTAGCTTAACCGGCTTCTCTTCATAGGTAAGGTTCTTGGATCTCCAAGTCCTCATGGTTAATCACATGGTCGGCATTAAATAAATACTTCCTCAACATGGATATGTGGAACACATTGTGCACATTTTCCAGTTGTGGAGGTAATGCAAGTCTATACGCCACCTGACCAACCATCTCCAGGATTTCAAAAGGCCCAATAAATCTGGGACTCAATTTTCCCTTGATCCCAAATCTTTGAATTCCCTTGAAGGTGAGATCATCAAAAAGACATGATCGCCACATGGAATTCCAGTTCTCTCCTTCTTTTGTCTGCATAACTCTTCTGCCTGGACTGTGCTACTTTAGACGTTCCCTGACAACCTGAACCTTCCTGGCAATCACTTCAATTAAGTCAGGTCCAACCCATTGGTTCTCCCCAACCTCTTCCCAACAAAAGGGTGATCTACAACTCTTGCCATATAAGGCCTCAAACGGTGCCATCTTGATACTTGTGTGATAGCTATTGTTGTATGCAAACTCCATCAGTACAACTGGTCGTCCCATCGCCCCTAAAGTCTAGCAAAAGGGCACGAAGCATATCCTCCACAATTTGATTGGTTCTTTTAGTCTGTCCATCAGTTTGTAGATGAAAGGCAGTGCTAAAATTCAGCTTGGTACCATTGATGCTTGTAACCCTTCAAAAGTGTGAAGTAAATCTAGGGTCCCGATCAGATATATATTAGATGGAACCCCATACAATCTAACTATCTCTTTATCATAAAGTGCAACCAACACATCTACTGACCAGGTACTCTTAATCGACAAGAAATGAGCCGACTTAGTCAATCGGTCAACTATCACCCATATTGCATCCATACCACCTCTAGTCTGGGTAATCCCATGATAAAGTCCATATCGATGCTATCCCACTTCCATTCTGGAATTTCTAATGGTAGCAACCCACCGACTGTTTGGAAATGCTCGGCCTTGACTTTCATGCATGTTAAGCAATACGACACATGGTCTGCCACATCCCTCTTCATATTGGGCCACTAATAAGACCTTTTCAAGTCTTGGAACATCTTTGTTGATCCAGGGTGGATCATATACTTTGACTGGTGAGCTTCATTTAATAACCTCTTCTTGAGTTCCCATGATCAGGGACACATGTTCTACCTCGGATAGTAACCTCCCATCCGATGCCAGAGAAAAATCTGGTCTTTGTTCTAGCTTTTCTCTAATCTCAACTAAGATGGATCCTTTCCCTGTTTCTCCTTGATTTCGGCCAGTAGGTCAAACTATATTTGGAGATTTGAAATCATCACCTGCTTCTCTTTCTTTCCCATGTCTAAATTCAGACTTGCAAACTGTTCAAGTAGTTTCCATTCGCCCAACATCATACTAGCTAGCATAGCTCCAGGTTGTCTACTTAGAGCGTCTGCCACTACATTGGCTTTCCGGGGTGATATTGAATGAAAAAGTCAAAGTCCTTGAGATATTCTAACCACCTTCTTTGTCTCATGTTAAGCTCCTTCTGCGAGAATAAGTATTTTAAACTCTGTGGTCAGAAAAGACTTTAAATTGCTCACCATAAATGTAATGCCTCCAAATCTTCAAGGCAACACTACAGCTGCTAACTCTAGGTCATGTACCGGTAGTTTACTTCGTGGATCTTCAATTGTCTTGAGGCATATGCTATTACTTTCCCTTGTTGCATTAAGGACAATCCCAGACCTGTTCCAGATGATGATCAGCCCATCCCCGTATAATCTATTTAATTATATACATTTTGGTGATTAACAAACCTTAACAATTATTTTCTAACAATTTTTATGAAGTTCATCCACAGGAAGAAGTCAAGCCTAATTTGTAAGTAATTCTTACACTGTATCATTTAAAGTCAGAGCATGCATTCTGCTAAGTACACATCGATTTCCTTGTAGAACAACGATTTCATCTTATAACGATTGATAAGTGAGCATGAACGATTTCTTCGCTCAACGATTTCATCTTATAACGATTTGTTAAGTGAAACATCGATTTCGGTTTCACAACGATTTGTTAAGTGAAACATCGATTTCGGTTTCACAACGATTTGTTAAGTAAAACATCGATTTCAGTTTCACAACGATTGTTAAGTGAAACATCGATTCGGTTTCACAACGATTTGCTTATGTTTGAACAATGATTTGTTTATGTCTGTACAACGATTTGCTTGTACATCAACTTGTTTATGTTGAACAACGATTTGCTCAAACAACGATTTGCTTATGTTTGAACAATGATTGTTTATGTCTGTACAACGATTGCTTGTACATCGACTTGTTTATGTTTGAACAATGATTTGCTTATGTTTGAACAACGATTTGCTCAAACAATGATTTGCTTATGTTTGAACAACGATTTGTTTATGTCTGTACAAAGATTTGCTTGGACATAGATTTGTTTATGTTGAAACAACGATTGCTCAAACAACGTTTTGTATATGTTTGAACAATGATTTGCTCAAACAACGATTTATTTAAGTTTGAACAATATTTGCTCAAACAACGATTTGTTTATTTTGGACAACGATTTGCTCAAACAATGATTTGTTTAAGTTGAACAATGATTTGCTCAAAACAACGACTGTTATGTTTGAAAACGATTGCCTATATTTGTATAACGATTTGCATAAACAACGATTTCAAAAGTTGAACAACTATTTCATGTCATAACGACTTCATGGATTACATCGATTTCATACATGATATTCAAATATATTTTCAAAATACTATGAAAATCAAAGTCTTCCACGTGCCTCACTAATATCCTTGCATTATTATGACTGTACACACTTCTGCACGTCATCTATATGAATGCATTCTATTCTAATGTTTCTATAGCAAACACTTTTTAGGATAGTAGAATGGCATTACTATTTTGGTGTACGTTCTTCTGTATGGTTTCTAACGTTGACTGACAAGCATAGAGAAGTCTAGCTGTCTATGGTTGGCATTTATTATGTGCAGGTCTCTGACAGCACAAGATCTTACAACGTTGGACAACTAGAAGTGAAGGATATCTGGATAAATCTTCTCTTTGCATGCATGGCTCCAGAGCATTAAATGACTGCAAGCTTACCTGTCGTACACGATGAACCATGCTGTCTAACGAGCATTCAACCTAGAGACAGCTACCATTTCAACGGCTATATTCTCAAGAGAAGATATATAGAGGACTGAAGACTCCAAGTTGCAACAGTTCGACAATTTGAATCCTTGCGTGATAGAGCCTTCAAGAAAAAACCTTCAACAACGAAGAAGAGCCTCTTGCTTCATTCACATTCCTTATCTCGTAGCTCTCATCCTTCATTGTCTAGATTTTTTGGCTTGTAGTTCTGAGAGATTTGTTTTATTGTGATCTTTCTCTCTCAGACTTTGCCTCAGATCAAGTATTTCATTGTGAGCTTGGTCTAGGGGCCTTTGCCTTCTTTCACATTTGTTGTGAAGTTCCTCTTCGGTTCTGAAGAGAAGACCTGTTGAAAACAGGTGGTGGTATTCCCTTCGGTAAGGAAGGAAGACCTATGTATCAGGGTGGTTGTTACCTCTTCAGGGTTAGAAGAGAAGGCCAACTGCGGCTGGATGTGTAAGGGTCCTTGAGGGGGACTGTACCCTTGGTTAGTAAAATCTCAAGTTGTTGCTTAGGGACTGGACGTAGGACTCCTTGGGATAGGAGGTCCGAACCAGGATAAAAATTCCTATGTTGTCTGATTGGTTCTTTGTGTGTTTGTCTTCATTATCTCTAACACTAACCATCGATCTTAGTGTCTTCCTGTTAAGTGTTTTTATTGACAGATTTTTGTCTAAACGAATTTTTAAAATCCATTCACCCCCCCCCCCCCCCGCCCTTTGGGCTTGCTAGCTGGGCAACAAGTGGTATCAGAGCCAAGTCTCTTCGACAAAGAAGATCTCGTGATCTTAAGAGCAAAGATAAATGGCAGCTCAAGGGTATGCAGAAGGTCAGTCAGTCAACCGACCCCTCTATCGATGGAGAGAATATTACAACTATTAGAAGACCAGAATGGAGTTCTTCCTACAAGGTCTCGATTTTCAACTCTGGTCCATCATAGAAGAAGGAGATCTAGTGGTTCTAAACAACAAAGAAAATTGGACAGATTATGATAAGAAGAAGATCTCTCTAAATTGTAAAGCTAAGGGTATATTGTGTTGTGCTCTTAGTAAGAAAGAGTTTAATAGGATTTCAACGTGCAAATCTGCTATGGAAATGTGGGAGAAACTCAGAATCACTTATGAGGGAACAAACAAAGTGAAAGAAACAAGAATAGATCTTTGTAGCTCAGTATGAGAGATTTCAAATGCAATCAGGAGAAACCATCACAAAAATGTACAACAGATTCACAGATATCACCAATAGTTTGGCTGACTTGGAAAGAGCTATGTCATGGGAGATATGGTAAGAAAAATATTAAGATCCCTACCAGCTTCATGGACTCCTAAAGTGACAGCAATAGAAGAAGCTAATGACTTTAAAGAGAATGTCACTTGAGAAGCTTATCGGGTCACTAATGGCCCATGAAATAAATATGGAGAGGCTTGGAGAATCCTCCAGCAGGAAGAAGCACAACAATGTGCTAAAAGCTACAGAAGGCAGTTCTAAAGAAGAATCAGAAGATGAAGGTAGTGGTGAGAATAGCGAAGATGAAGAAGATCTTCTATCTAGAAGATTGCAGCGGATATTGGCTAAGAAAAAATATCAATCTGGAAGAAGATATTTAAGAAGGGAAAGATTTCAGGAAACCTGAAAGAAAAGAGGTTAAGAAGTTAGAACCTATATGCTATGAATGTAAGAAGCCAGGACATATCAAGGTAGATGTCCAAAGCTGAAAAAGACAGAGTTCAAGAAGAAGGACCACTTGAAGAAATTCAGGAAATATAAGAAGAAAGCTATGGCAGTGATGAAGAGCAACGACAACGACTCAGACAGTGAGTCAAGCTCTAGTGAAGAAGAAGAAGAAAAGGGCAACCTGGCCTTCATGGCAAATATAGAAGAAAAGGTAACCTCTGACTCTTCATTTACTTCTTGTAATGAATCAGATTCTGACAGTTTAAAAGAGGCTGTTAATGAGTTATATAGTAAATATAAAGATGTATGTAAAATATTAAAAACTACTAAGAAAAGTCATGCATGTTTAGAAATTACTAACTCATATTTAAAATCTGGAAATGAGCAGTTAGAAAGACAAATTTTGAATTAAAAGGGAGAAATGAATTATTATGTGAAGACTTGAAAAATAAAAATGAACGAATAACAAATCTAGAAAGTCAGGAAACCGTAAATAACTTAAAAAGGAAATTGACACCCTAACCAAGGAAAATGAATATTTAACTAATACAATTGAAATGTTTACAAATGGTAAATGAACTCTAATACTAAAAGAGCTAGAAGATCGGGTAGGAAGAAGTATGGTTTAGGATATACTCCACCAGATAATGAAGAAATAATAGTCCACCCTAAAATCTATCCAACACCAAAATTTGTAACTGAACAAAACACTGAATACAAATCTAACTTTAAGTACATCCCAACTGAAAAAGTTAGTAGAATTTCCTACTGTAGTCATTGTAACAAATTAGGACATACTAAAGTAACTTATACAACTAAACACCTAAAATGGATCCCTAAAAGAAAAGATGATGAAACTAACCATCAAGGACTCAAAAGAACTTGGGTACCTAAATCTTATTGTCTTAATTGCAGGGTAGCCTTAGAGCATCGAAAGTGGTACCTGGATAGCGGGTGCTCAAGGCACATGTCAGGCAACAGGAAATTGTTCTCACACATTGAAGATGAAGAAGGTATAGTGATGTATGGTGACAATGGAAAAGGTAAAGTGATCGGCTGCGGTTCGATAGAAACTCAAGGCAGAACTCTTATAGAAATGTGTTATGCGTTAAAGGTTTCAAGCACAACTTGATAAGTATTAGCCAGCTGTGTGATAAGGGTCATCAAATAAAATTTCAAGAATCTAAATGCAGCATATGAAAGATGGTGTAATAGTGTTCGAAGCATGCAAAGAAAAGAATATATATGTATTGCACCTAGAAGAATTAAAGAATCAGGATGTATGCCTTGCAGCAAACAAGAGCAATCAACTGAATTATGGCATAGGAGATTGGGTCACTGCAGTTTAGATGGAATCAGAAAATTGGTCAAGAGAAATCTAGTGGAAGGTTTCCCCAAAGTAAGTTCAAGGATAGAGGGTGCGTGTGAACCTTGTGCAAAAGGGAAGCACACAAAATCATCCTTCAAGTCAAAAACAGTTGTAACCACTTCCAAATCTTTAGAACTATTACATATAGATTTATTTGGGCCAATGAGAACAACCAGTCTTGGTGGAAAGAATTTTGGATTGTGATAGTTGATGATTAATCAAGATTTACATGGGTATCATTCTTAGAGCATAAAGATGACACGTTTGACAGCTTTGTTAAGTTCAGTAAGAAAGTTCAGAAGGATAAGAAGTTCAATATATTAGTATTCGATCAGATCATGGAGGAGAAGCAGAATTCTGTGATGATCAAGGAATAGAGCTAATTTCTCAGCACCAAGGACACCACAACAAAATGGAGTAGCTGAGAGAAAAAATAGAACACTATTGGACATGGCCAGAACAATGTTATCAGAGTACAACCTTCCTAGATATTTCTGGGCTGAAGCAATTAACACAACATGTTACATAATCAATAGAGTGATGATCAGGCTAATCCTGAAGAAGACAGCGTATGAGCTCTACAAGCAAAAGAAGCCAAAGATCAGTCATTTAGAACATTCGGTTGTCCATGTTTCATCCATAACAATGGTAAGAGAGATATTGGTAAGTTAGATTCCAAATCTGATGAAGGAATATTCATGGGGTATGCTTCTAAACCTAAAGGTTATAGAGTATTTAATAAACAAAATTTATTAATTGAGCAAACTGTTCATGTTATTTTTGATGAATCTAACCCTTCCTTGAGAAAGGAAGTAGATAGTAACAATCATGATGCAGAAAAACTATCCAAGAAACTAAAGGATACATCTATCAAGGATAATGAAGATCACCCTTGGAAGAACTACAACAAAAGGAAACTGTACATGAAGATCTTCCAAAGGAATGGAGATATCGGAAGGATCACCCAAAGGACAACATTATTGGAGATCTATCGGTTAGGGTAAGAACAAGAGGTAATGTTATTCCATGTGATTACTTAGCGTTTGTTTCCCAAATTGAGCCGAAGACAGTCAATGAAACACTGTCTGATGAATCTTGGATTCAGCCATGCAAGATGAACTTAATCAGTTCAAGAGAAAACCAAGTTTGGTCCCTTGTCCGAGACCATCAGATCATCCTGTTATTGGCACCAAATGGGTGTTCAGAAACAAATTGGATGAAACTGGTGTTATTACTAGAAACAAGGCTAGACTGGTGCTCAAGGCTATTCCAAGAGGAAGGCATAGATTTCGATGATACCTATGCACCAGTGGCTAGACAGAGGCTATTAGAATTTACTTGCATATGCATCTGCATTAGATTTAAAATTTTTTCACATGGATGTAAAATCTACATTTTTAAATGGATATATAAAGGAGGAAGTCTATGTAGAACAACCTCCTGGTTTTGATGATGAAGAATTTCCAAATCATGTCTTTAAATTACATAAAGCACTATATAGTTTAAAACAAGCACCTAGAGCATGGTATAAAAGGCTTAGTGCATTTTTATTAAATCATGGTTTTATCATAGGACAGGTAGATAGCACCTTATTTATTAAGTCAAGAGTCAAAAATATATTACTTGTGCAAATCTATGTAGATGATATAATATTCGGATCTACTGATGAATCTCTGTGCAAGTACTTTGAAAAGCTTATGCAGGGAGAATTCGAAATGAGCATGATGGGGGAACTCAATTATTTCCTTGGACTTCAAATCAAGCAAGGCAAAGAAGGCACACACATCTGCCAGCGAAATACACCAAGGAATTATTAAAGAAATTTGGTTTTGACAATGCAAAGCCACTGTCCACATCAATGAGCACATCTATAAGGTTAGACAGTGATAAAGATGGTAAGAAAGTAGATTAAAAACTTTACAGAGTATGATAGGTCATTACTTATTTAACTGCTAGTAGACCTGATATTTTATTTAGTGCATGCATGTGTGCAAGATATCAGGCTGATCCTAAAGAATCTCATTTAATTTCGGTAAAAGGATTTTTAGATATCTAGCTAGAACTCATGATCTAGGTCTATGGTATCCAAAATCATGTGAAATTAGTTTAGTAGGATATTCTGATGCTGACTATGCTAGATGCAAGGTAGATAGAAAAAGCACTAGTGGAAGTTGTCAATTTCTTACAGGATGCTTGATTTCATGGTCCTCAAGGAAACAAAATTCAATAGCACTATCAACAGCTGAAGCTGAGTACGTGGCTGCTGAAAGCTGTTGCACTCAACTACTATGGATAAAACAACAAATGAGGATTATGGATTGCACATCAAGACCATTCCTTGCTGTGCGACAACACCAGTGCAATAAATCTCACTAAAAATCCAGTTCAGCACTCCAGGACAAAGCATATAGAGGTCAGATATCATTTTATTAGAGATCATGTAGCAAATGTTAATATAAAATTTTTTTATAGATACATTAAATCAATTAGCAAATATCTTTACAAAGCCTTACCTGAAGAGAGATTTACATCTCTTAGAAGGGAATTAGGCATGTGTAATTTGTAATAGATTTTTCTGCATATGACTGAAATAATAAAATTTCAGAATAATGACTATTCTCTCCCCTAAAATTAAGAAAATCCCTTTACTGTTTGCATCATAAATTGATCTGACGGTTCAATATTCAACAAGTCTTCATCTCATGCCAAATCGTCTCTTTTTGTCGTTTACCGCATTTATTGCTATGTCCTTTCAAATGCAACTTTATCTTTCACTTTAATTCCGAAATCTATGCCATACCGATTCCAACTTTGTCTCTCCTCTTTCGACTCGCCTGGAATGATAAACCCTATCGATTCTGGCATCTTCTCTGTGAGATTTCGAAAGAATCCCCCTATTCTTGCCAAAATCTCTTGAGGTTTCTCTTCTACTCCTTCCCACGATCCTCCAGAACTTTTCCCTGTTCAAATCCATGGCAATTTCTGGGGTCTTCGGCACTATTGGCGGTTACAGCACCGCGTTCCTCACAGCAGAGCAGCAAGAGTGGTTTACAGCAGTGAAGACGAAGTTGTGCGGCAACAAGGCAGTGGATGTGTCTGATTTGCAGAAGAACGGAATGCACAGTGTGGTAGCAGCAATGCAGAGGATGAAGTGGACCAGGATGGTGACTATCTCAGAGGCAAGTTATCCAGACCTGGTGAAAGCTTTCTACACCTGTTTGAAATCTGAAGAGGACGGGTCCCTGACTTCCACAGTCAAAGGTACCTCCATTCATATTACATATGATCTGTTGGAGAGTCTTTTTGGAGTGTCTACCTGTGGTCGTAGTGGGGTAGACAATGTTGATATCCAAGTCAATGGTTTAGGGATTATCGGTACTGAGTACAAGCTGAAGGATGGAAAGATTGACATTAATCAGCTGAATGCCTTCAACTGGATTCTGCACTTCATTGTCTGCCAAATTCTAGTGCCTAGGAGTGCAACCTTCTCCACTTGCACGAAAGCAGATTCCGATATGATGTTCTGGGCAATTCAGAACCAAGATATCAACATGGCTGAGGTGATTATCGAGAGGATGAAGTTTGCATCTGCAATTTTATGGGACAAAGAATAAGTTAAACATGTCCCTTCCTTATGCTCACCTATTGACAAAGATCTTCCAGCATTTCAACATAGATTTGAATGGTGAGGTGTTCGAGGAAAATGGGGCAGGCCATCAGAGGCAGGAATCTGAAGAAGAGTGGCTTCTCATTGGTAGCTGGAGTATGGACACAAGACGTCAGTCGCTGAAGGTGAGGCCATCATCGGAGAAGCAAGAAGTTCAAATTCTAGAGGCAGAGGAAGAAGTAGCTATTGCAGAAACTCCAGCTATTCCAGCAGTCCAATATCAGCAAGAAGAAGTCAGGACAGAGATGCCAGTGGTCCAAGAAGAGCAAGAAGAAGAAGTAGCAGTAGCAGTAGATGTCAGAGTTGAAGTTTCAGTGGTCAGTGAAAGCAGAATAGAGGATATTCCTCCCGAACTCATTGAGCTCGTTGGGCAATCTTTAGAGGTTGAGACCCTTCGACTGTCGTTGCGGCAGTTATTGAAGATATTTTGAATATTGTCTCTAATTTTCAGGTGGAGCAAGAAGCAGTTATTCCTGAAGTTGTGGCACCAGGCCACAGTGATGTTCCAATGGAAGATGCTCCTATTCAGGGGGAGCATGCAGTTGAAAAGGAAGTTGAAACTCAGGGGGAGCCTGTAGTGAATGCCCCTGAGCATTTGTTTCAGGAAGGGGTCGTGGAGAGCCCCTCAGATGAAGATAGTGATAATGTGGCACCAGTGACTGGAGCCAGTGATAAAGGCAAAGGTGTAGCCACTGCAATTCCACTTCTTTCTAATAAGGCTCACCAGATCAAAGAAGAAGAAGCTCAGAGTAAACCTCAAACCAGTAATTGAGAGATTAGATGCTCATGGTCAAATTCTTTGCTCTGTGCAATCAGATATTTCATTTATATTATATGAGCCAGAGCACTGGAGCTAAGGAGATGGGAATGGTCAGGAATGCTCTAAGATGGATGAAAAATGAGCTGGGTAGCATAAAAGAATCTGTTCAATCCTTTCAGACTTGGGAGGGCGCAATCATATACTTCTGCCCCTCTTGCTCCCATTCCCGTAGTACCAGAAAGTAGTTCAGGGCCATCCGAGCCAAGGAATGAGGAAGCAGTTCGGCCATCAGGGCCTGTTATATGAGGATTCAGGGCCATCAGGGCCAAAGATGGTGAAGAATCAAGACAGCTTGAGCAAGATCAGGCAGCATTAGTGTCACCCCGATATTTAGCAGCGGAATAAATACCGGGGGACGTGAACGATACAAACAGGCGTATCACAGTTGAATAGCACAGAGTCATAATTGAATATAATAACACATTCGAGACTATATTATGGTCACCAAAAGTATACTTTATTCCATTCCATTCAACTAGATACAACCTCACATAAGAAGAATCGACTGAAAAGGTTATTAATCAAATAACAACGTTTCTCTATACATCGACTACTCAAATTCTATTTCTAAGCTGATAACTATTCATATGACAGGTGCTCATCACTCTTGCCCTGTCCCATCTGACTCCACTGGTCCTCATCACTACCTGAAAAAGGCAGGATGATAGGGGTGAGCGAACTAGCTCAGTAGGATTTACATCTCAATATTGTGCGGGCACTAATATACATGATTAACATTTTAAATAGGCAGATATGCACATGAATATGATGACAATGCATGCTTTTCTAACAAGTTGATTAGCAGAGAAGAACGGATATCATACCAGATCAAATGTCGAGTTTCATATACAATGAACAGATATTTCAAGAATAGAATCATATCAAAAGATATTGGCCATATTCAAAAGATATCATGCGTTCACATGATCAGACGTATCATATCAAATCATATCAGATCAAATCAGACTTATCATATCAAACAAAGGCACATTCACACAAATCTTGCATATCGTATCAGTGCCATGCCACGCACCACAAGTCCATACTCCCGCGGTTAATAAGTACGTTGGGGTGCTCCTCCCCAGGACCAGACAGGGCCCTTATTGCACAGGCATTAGTCAAATTGGACCGAAGTCCCACGTTGTGCCGAACAAACATATTCATATTATGGCCACAGAGTTTCAATGAGAAGCTCATAGTAAAAAGAACATGATCATTCATAGAGTCAAGGTATGACAAATAGCTCAAGAGAACAAGGCAGGATAATGACGTATCTTATGTTTCATAATTCAGTAATGTCTTGACATGAGGATGTTTCTAAAGACAGATCATATGCAGAACATGTGCTCTCAATTTCCCCAAGGAGGGTGTGCCTATTCGTGCAAAAGTGTAAGTGATGAGTCACGGATTTTTCCTACATGTATGCATATGACAAATAATTAATGAACACCGGAAAGCATGTAACTATTGAAACTCATATGCAAATCATGACATTAACACTACTAACAAGTCCATACTAACATGTATTCATCCCACATTCATATCATATCTTATCTATCAATTGACAATAAGCAAGATCACAAGATAATCCAATGAACATAAGGACAATCACAATTACACATTAGAATCGTATTCATATCATTACTATTTTTCAATGGGTTGATTTATTTTAGGTCCATGCACATATATAACATCAAGCACATGCTAGTAGACATCATGTAACGATCAGACCCAAAATATGCAATTTTTTGTAAGGGTAGTGTCGACACACCCCTCACTGGTGTCGACACAATGCTTCAGACACATGGCAAAATATTGCAAACTGGTCAGTAGTGTCGACACTAGATCAAGTAGTGTCGACACAATGCTTCAAATACAAGACAAAATGGTCAAGTAGTGCCGACACTAGATCAAGTAGTGTCGACACTAGATCAATAGTGTCGACACTAGAGACAGCTTCCAGAAAACCTTCTGGCCAATATGGGATAGTGTGTCGACACTAGATCAGGTAGTGTCGACACTAGATCAGCTCCCAGAAATTTCTAGGTCAAAATGGGACAGTGTGTCGACACTAGATCAGGTAGTGTCGACACTAGAGACCTTCCCAGAACACCTTTGGGCTGTTTTGGGACAGTGTGTCGACACTAGTTCAAGTAGTGTCGACACTAGAGACCTTCCCAGAACAACTTCTGGGCTGTTTTGGGACAGTGTGTCGACATAGTCAAGTAGTGTCGACACTAGTGGCCCTCACAGACAAGAACATATGACTCAGTGTAACCAGAAAACACGTCTCATGCAGTGATTCACTTCCCCTCTTATAACTCTCTAAGGAATGATATTCAGATAAACGTTCAACATGAAAGATGACGAGGACAACTAGTAGAAGAACCTTTATGTTTGAGGTTTGATCTAATTCGGTCTCGAATCCCGATAAAACATGTGAATAACATAAAGCTAAGTGCAGCGCGAAATCGCAGTATCATGCAGAGACTCTCTTACCATGCTTATAACTCTCTAAAGTAAGACTTTTGGATAAAAAGTCGAACATAAAAGATGATCATGACTACAAATATAAGAACTTTCATGAGGGAAGTTTAGTCAAATCGGTCTCGAACATGCATAATAAGAAGAACGGGAAAAGCCCTAACTGTGCGCGACTTAGAGAGAAAACTACGAATACGCAATGTATACTCCATGAAATGAGTCAAACCAAGTGCAAATGACCTAGACTAAAAATCTACATGATGGTGTGGGTTCTTAATCTGGCCCGAGAACACTACCTTTATGAAGATCTAAGACCAGTCGACGTTTAGACGCAGCAGAGGATGAAGGGGATGAAGCTCCGGGTTCCCAGCCTTCTCCTTCTCCTCAGAAGCTCTAGCCTGCCTTCAAACAACCCCAACTCGTTGTTAAACCTTCCCCAAGAGTTTAAGGATGAGTTCTTATAGATTTAGGTTGTATTTACAAGTCCTAACGAGACTAGGAAAGGGGCTACGAGTTTTGTTTCCTACTCTCCAAGAAATCTGGGACTCTTTCCTCCAAAGGAGGTAGCAACGGTTTAGGAAACACCAATTGGGGTGGGTTCGGTTTGGCTTACCTTGCATGACTAATTACCTTAATTTTTAACCCTAACTTGCCCTCTCTAATTATGGCATAATTACATACACGAATTACTGGGTTTTCTTGTCCTAGTTTTCATCCTTGGGTCAAATGGTCCATTGGCCCAAATCTTGTTAATGGATCATTAATACATGGTGTTGGAAGTCTCTCCAATCGTTTATTAATTTATCCCCCTTTATTTCTAAAATTTTTAAATCACTAATTTTTCGGGGTGTTACATCCTCCCCCACTTAAGAAATTTGGTCCCCAAATTTACGCATAATGGTGTAGTTCGTACCTGAGAATAGTCTGGGGTGGTTTTCTTCATTCTTTCCTCCGTTTCCCAGGTAGCATCAGTAACTCCGTCTTGACTCCATTGGACCTTCACCATAGGTATGGTACGATTCCTGAGTCGTTGAATCTTCCGATCCAACAGTTTGATCGGCTTCTCTTCATAGTCAGGTCCTCCCGAATCTCCAAGTCCTCATGGTTGATTACGTGGTCGGCATTGAATAAGTACTTCCGCAGCATGGATATGTGGAACACATTATGCACGTTCGCCAGCTGTGGAGGTAGTGCAAGTCTATACGCCACCTGACCAATCCTTTCCAGAATTTCAAATGGCCTATGAATCTGGGACTCAACTTCCCTTTGATCCCAAATCTTTGTATTTCCCTTGAAGGTGAGACCTTCAAGAAAACATGTTCGCCAACCTGAAATTCTAGTTCTCTCCTTCTCTTGTCTGCATAACTCTCTGCCTAGATTGTGCTATCTTTAGACGTTCCCGGACAATTTGAACCTTTCTGACAGTCGCCTCAATTAAGTCGGGTCCAACCCATTGGTTCTCCCCAACCTCTTCCCAACAAAGGGGTGATCTGCAACTCCTGCCATATAAGGCTTCAAACGGAGCCATCTTGATACTTGCCTGATAGCTGTTGTTATATGCAAACTCCATCAGGTACAACTGATCATCCCATCGACCCTCTAAATCTAGCACCAGAGCACGAAGCATATCTTCCACAATTTGATTGGTCCTTTAGGTTTGCCCATCGTCTGAGGATGGAAAGCAGTACTAAATTTAGTTTAGTACCCATTGCTGCTTGCAATCCCTTCCAGAAGTGTGAAGTAAATCTAGGGTCCCGATCGATATTATGTTAGATGGAACCCCATGCAATGACTACTTCCTTAACATATAGTGCAGCCAACACATCCACTGACCAGGTACTCTTAATCGGCAAGAAGTGAGCCGACTTAGTCAATCGATCAACTATTACCCAAATTGCATCCATACCACCTCTAGTCTTGGGCAATCCCATGATAAAGTCCATACCAATGTGATCCCACTTCCACTCGGGATTTCTAGTGGTAGCAGTCCACCAGCTAGTACGGAAATGCTCGGCTTGACTTTCATGCATGTTAAACAGTATGACACATGATCGGCCACATCCCTCTTCATGTTTGGCCACCAGTACGACCTTTTTAAGTCTTGGTACATCTTTGTTGATCCTGGATGAATCGTGTACTTGGACTGGTGAGCTTCATTTAGTAACCTCTTCTTGAGTTCTCCATGATCAGGGACACATGTTCTACCTCGGAATAATAATCCCTTCAGATATAGAGTAAAGTCAGGTCTTTGCTCTAGCTTCTCCCTGATCTCAACTAAGAATGGATCCTCTCCTGTTTCTCCTTGATTTCGGTCAGTAGATCGGATTGTATCTGGAGATTTGAAATCATTACTTATTTTTCCTTCTTTCCCACGTCTATGTTCAAACTTGCAAATTGCTCCAGTAACTTCCATTCGCCCAGCATCATACTAGCTAGCATAGCTCCTGGTTGTCTACTTAGAGCGTCTGCCACTACATTGGCTTTCCCAGGGTGATATTGAATGGAAAAGTCAAAGTCCTTAAGGTACTCTAACCACCTTCTTTGTCTCATGTTAAGCTCCTTCTGTGAGAACAAGTATTTCAAACTCTTGTGGTCAGAAAAGACTTTAAATTGCTCACCATAGATATAATGCCTCCAAATCTTCAAGGCGAATACTACAGCTGCTAACTCCAGGTCATGAACCGGTAGTTCACTTCGTGGATCTTCAACTGTCTTGAGGCATAAGCTATTACTTTCCCTTGTTGCATTAAGACGCATCCCAGACCTGTTCCAGAAGCATCTGAATAAATTTCAAATCCTCCCTCTTCAGTGGGTAAGGCGAGGACAGGAGCAGTAGTAAGACACTTCTTCAAGTTGTTAAAGCTTTCTTCACATTCATCAGTCCACACAAACGGATTTTCCTTCCGGGTCAGCTTGGTCAATGGCACTGCAATCTTTGAGAAATCCTTTATAAACCTTCGATAGTATCCTGCTAATCCTAGAAAGCTCCTGATCTCAGTGACGCTTGTCGGTCTTTCCCATTTCAGTACAGCCTCAACCTTTGATGGATCAACAGCGATACCATCCTTGGTTACCACATGTCCTAAAAAGGATACCTCCTCAAGCCAAAATTCACATTACTTAGCTTGGCATATAATTTATTCTCCCTTAAAATCTGTAATGAAATCCTCAATGCTCCTCATGCTCTTCCTTGTCTTGGAATAGATCAATATATCATCGATGAATACCACCACAAATTTATCAAGATATGGGCGATAAATGCTATTCATCAATGCATGAAAACTGCAGGGGCATTGTTAGTCGAAAGGCATAACAATGAATTCATAATGCCCATACCTGCTTCGGAAGGCTGTCTTGTGAATGTCTTCTCCTTTGATCCTCAATTGATGATAACCGGATCTGAGATCTATTTTAGAGAAGTATCTAGCTCCAGATAATTGATCAAACAACTCATCAATCCTTGGCAGAGGGTATTTGTTCTTGATAGTTAACTGGTTAGTTGTCTGTAATCTATACATAGCCTCATCGACCCATCTTTCTTCTTGACGAAGAGGACAGGTGCACCCCATGGCGATGTGCTTGGTCGGATGAAACCCTTCTCTAACAGTTCCATCAGTTGCTCTTTTAGTTCCTTCAGTTCTGCGGGGGACATTCTATATGGTGCCCTAGATATTGGTGCTGCTCCAGGGACCAACTCGATGGTAAAATCGACCTCTCGCTCAGGAGGAATTCCTGGCAAGTCTTCGGGAAAACATCAGCGTATTCGCTGACAACATGGATGTCCTCAACCTTGACTTCCTTCTTTGCGATGACAACAGCAGCAAGAAAGGCCATACAACCTTTCCTCATCATCCTTTGGCTTGTAGTGCAGAGATAAGTGACAATCTCCTGCGGTTTCTATCCCCTGTGAACACTAGTTTTGGGTAATGGCTAATTCTCCTACAATTGATACTAGCCCCATGTTCAGAATCCAGTCTGCTCCCAGTATCACATCATACCCCGCCATGTCCATACATATTAAATTTGCTGGTAGGTTTTGGGTTTCAATCAACACTTCACTGGATGGCATATGGTTTGTAAGATTGGTGCCAGGACCAATCGGGGTTGACACAACTATTCCGGATTTCATTGGGACGGGTTTCACAGGTAGGGTATCAACAAATGTTTGAGATATATAAAGGAATGGTAGCTCCAGTATCAAAGAGAACATATGCGGGTCGGGAAAGAATAGTAAGTGTACCTTCCACGATACCTCCTTCTTCAGTAGCTTCTGGTTCCTGAATAGCTTGCAAGCGGCCTTGCCTCTTCTGTCCATTCGGACGCTTGTCCTGAGGGGCTTGTTCTTTCAATATTGGGCAGTCCGAGATCCTATGGTCACGACTACCACAGCGCAGGCATCTCCCTTGCGCTCTCCAGCATTGTTCAGAACGGTGACTAGCTTGTCACAGTGTTTGCACCTTTCTCCCGTCGTCACCACTATCTGCTTTCCTAACTCCTTTGGCTTTTTATCAGCTGGTTCATTTACCCCGCCACTGGGCCTTTTCTCCCAATGGTCGGCTGATACCTTCCTGTAGAAGACACTTGCTCCCTTTTCACGGATTTTCCCGTAATTCTTTCAGCAGTCTCCATGGCATCTTCCAGTAACTGAGCCTTCTTACCATGTCAGCATAGGTCTGAATGTCCATTGGCGCCAGTTGAGTGATGAACTGGGGCCTCAAGCCATTCAGAAAGCGTTTTGCCTTCATCCTTCTGTCCCAATAAGTGAACAGCATATCGGGACAGACGAGAGAATTGGGCCTCATACTCGGCCACATTGAGTCCTCTCTGCTTCAAAGCCGCAAATTCGGCTGCTTTCCGCTCTGGACCCTCTCAGAGAAGTACTTTGTGTTGAAGTGCTCAATGAACTGAGCCCATGTTAGTTGCTGACATTCAGTGTTGCTTCTACCGACTCCCACCATGCCCTGGCATCCTTTTCCAATTGGAAAGTCGCCAGTAGTACTTTGTTCTGGTCCGTGCATTGCATGACCCTGAATATCCTTTCAATTTCCTTAACCCAGTGTTCAACAACATCTGGGTCAGTACTCCCTCCAAACCTAGGCGGATCCATATTCTGAAAATTCCGGTGGAGATCACCGGCTCTACGGTTACCTCCACCCTGGGTGGCTTGCAGGATAGCCTGAGTCAAGTTCTGTATTGTTTGTTGCATGTCCCTAGCCTGGGCACGTTCAGCGGCCATTGAGGTAATAAGTACCTTCAAGATAATAATATAAGTCAGTCATCTAAATATATCACATGTGACTTTTATTCCCATGGCTCTACCCAAGCTCACATCAGGTACGACAGATTTTGACTGTGTGATCTAGTTTCATTCTATGTTCCTATTCCTTGGACCCTAAAATTTAGGCTCTGATACCAACTGTCACGCCCGATATTTAGCAGCGGAATAAATACGGGGGACGTGAAAGATACAAACAGGCGTATCACAGTTGAATAGCACAGAGTCATAATTAAATATAATAACACATTCGAGACATAATATGGTCACCAAAAAGTACTTTATTCCATTCCATTCAACTAGATACAACCTCACATAAGAAGATCGACTGAAAGGTTATTAATCAAATAACAACGTTTCTCTAATACATCGACTACTCAAATTTCTATTTCTAAGCTGACAACTATCATATGACAGGTGCTCGTCACTCTTGCCCTGTCCCATCTGACTCCACTGGTTCCTCATCACTACCTGAAAAGGGCAGGATGATAGGGGTGAGCGAACTAGCTCAGTAGGATTTACATCTCAATATTGTGCGGGTACTAATATACATGATTAACATTTTCAATAGGCAGATATGCATATGAATATGATGACAAGGCATGCTTTTCTAACAAGTTGATTAGCAGAGAAGAACGGATATCATACCAGATCAAATGTCGAGTTTCATATACAATGAACAGATATTTCAAGAATAGAATCATATCAAAAGATATTGGCCATATTCAGACAGATATCATGCGTTCACATGATCAGACGTATCATATCAATCATATCATATCAGATCAAATCAGACTTATCATATCAAACAAAGGCACATTCACACAAATCTTGCATATCGTATCAGTGCCATGCCACGCACCACAAATCCATACTCCCGCGGTTAATAAGTACGTTGGGGTGCTCCTCCCCAGGACAGACAGGGCCCTTATTGCACATGCATTAGTCAAATTGGACCGAAGTCCACGTTGTGCCGAACAAACATATTCATATTATGGCCACAGAGTTTCAATGACAAGCTCATAGTAAAAGAACATGATCATTCATAGAGTCAAGGTATGACAAATAGCTCAAGAGAACAAGAAGGATAACGATGTATCTTATGTTTCATAATTCATTAATGTCTTGACATGAGGATGTTTCTAAAGACAGATCATATGCAGAACATGTGCTCTCAATTTCCCAAGGAGGGTGTGCCTATTCGTGCAAAAGTGTAAGTGATGAGTCACGGATTTTCCTAACATGTATGCATATGACAAATAATAATTGAACACCGGAAAGCATGTAACTATTGAAACTCATATGCAAATCATGACATTAACACTACTAACAAGTCCATACTAACATGTATTCATCCCCACATTCATATCATATTCTTATCTTATCAATTGACAATAAGCAAGATCACAAGATAATCCAATGAACATAAGGACAATCACAATTACACATTAGAATCGTATTCATATCATTACTATTTTTCAATGGGTTGATTTATTTTTAGGTCCATGCACACTATATAACATCATGCACATGCTAGTAGACATCATGTAATGATCAGACCCAAAATATGCAATTTTTTGAGGTTAGTGTCGACACACCCCTCACTGGTGTCGACACAATGCTTCAGACACATGGCAAAATAATGCAAACTGGTCAAGTAGTGTCGACACTAGATCAAGTAGTGTCGACACAATGCTTCAAATACAAGGCAAAATGGTCAAGTAGTGTCGACATTAGATCAAGTAGTGTCGACACTAGAGACAGCTTCCAGAAAACCTTCTGGCCAATATGGGACAGTGTGTCGACACTAGATCAGGTAATGTCGACACTAGATCAGCTCCCAGAAACTTTCTGGGTCAAACTGGGATAGTGTGTCGACACTAGATCAGGTAGTGTCGACACTAGAGACCTTCCCAGAACACCTTCTGGGCTGTTTTGGGACAGTGTGTCGACACTAGTTCAAGTAGTGTCGACACTAGAGACCTTCCCAGAACACCTTCTGGGCTGTTTTGGGACAGTGTGTCGACACTAGTTCAAGTAGTGTCAACATTAGTGGCCCTCACAGACAAGAACATATGACTCCAGTGTAACCAGAAAACACGTCTCATGCAGTGATTCACTTTCCCCTCTTATAACTCTCTAACGAATGACATTCAGACAAAACGTTCAAAACAAAAGATGACGAGGACAACTAGTAGAAGAACTGTGATGTTGGAGTTTGATCTAATTCGGTCTCGAATCCCGAGAAAAACATGTGAATAACATAAAGCTAAGTGCAGCCCGAAATCGCAGTATCATGCAGAGACTCTCTTACCATGCTTATAACTCCCTAACAAAAGACTTTAGGACAAAATGTCTAACATAAAAGATGATCGTGACTACAAATAGAATAACTTTCATGAAGGAAGTTTAGTCAAATTCGGTCTCTAATCATGTGCATAATAAGAAGAATGGGAAAATCCCTAACTGTGCGCGACTTAGAGAAAACTACGAATACGCAATGTATACTCCATGAAATTGAGTCAAACCAAGTGCAAATGATCCTAGAATCAAAAATCTACATGATGGTGTTGGTTTTCTTTAATCTTGGCCCGAGAACACCTACCTTTATGAAGATCTAAGACAGTCGACGTTCTAGACGCAGCAGCAGGATGAAGGGGATGAAGCTCCGGGTTCCAGCCTTTCTCCTTCTCCTCAGAAGCTCTAGCCTGCCTCCAAACGACCCCAACTCGTTGTTAAACCTTCCCAAGAGTTTAAGGATGAGTTCTTATAGATTTAGGTTGTATTTACAAGTCCTAACGAGACTAGGAAAGGGGCTACGAGTTTTGTTTCCTACTCTCCAAGAAATCTGGGTCTCTTTCCTCCAAAGGAGGTAGCAACGGTTTAGGAAACCACCAATTGGGGTTGGGTCGGTTTTGGCTTACCTTGCATGACTAATTACCTAATTTTTAACCCTAACTTGCCCTCTCTAATTATGGCATAATTACATGCACGAATTACTGGGTAATTTTCTGTCCTAGTTTTCATCCTTGGGTCAAATGTGCTCCATTGGCCCAAATCTTGTTAATGGATCATTAATACATGGTGTTGGAAGTCTCTCCAATCTGTTTATTTAATTTATCCCCCTTTATTTCTAAAATTTTAAATCACTAATTTTTCGGGGTGTTACAATTAGGGCCACCAGGGCCATCAGATGAGCAGTCTGAGCCACCAAGGCCAGTCATGGATGAGTTTGGGCCACCAGGGCCGATGGAATCAGAAGCTGTACCTGCAAGAGTTGAAGACTAGGCTGTAGCCCCAGAGCCCCTTCTTGTCCTCTTCAGACTTAGCCCCTCCTTCTCACCATCCTCCTCCACTGCTCCTCCAGCTCCTGCCACCTTCAAACAACCTCTTCCTAAACATGTTTCCTCACCCACTCCATTTCCTACCACAACTCCTCTTCTCCTGCTTCCACTACATTCATTCCTCCTCCTCCTTCTGAGGTACCTCCAACCTCATCCTCCTCAGCTGGAGCCTCCTCCTCAGGTCCTTCATCAGATGGACCATCCATACCACCTCCCTCTACTGATTACTCTTTCCTTTACCCTCCTACTCCTCCCTCTTTTGTTACCATCATTCCTGAAGGTGCTCAACTTGCCCATGTCACTATTCAGGACATCAAAGATGAGTTTGAAGTAGCCATACTTCACTCAGTCCTGTCAGTTGGTAGTTACATTCATAAGACAGGCTCTTCCAGCCATGCTCCTAAAAAGAGAAAAATCTCTTCCAACCTTGCCATTTCTTCTGAGCCTCATTTTCCACCTCTTTGGTTTTCTCTCACTGTTGAAAATCGAAGAAGGTCTCTCTATTGTGAATTCCACCAGAAATGCACAATTGCCACTATCTTTGGACTTCCCATCTCAACCTCTCTGAACATTTAAATGTTGTTCTCCCTCTCTCTTCTCTCTCCAAAGCTGAACAGTCAAAAATTTTCTCCTAGACTGAAGCTAAAACTAAAGAACAGTGCGCTCGGGGCCACAAATCTCTGTACAATAAATTCTTGCTTGCAAGGTCAGCCAAATTCCCACCTAGAGATCATCCCTTAACTCTCTCTGAGTGGTTGTGATTCATCACAAGGACACTTGGGGGCCGTTCATCCAGAAAGAGATCAAACTTATCAGGTATTTTCAGATGTTCAATGATTACCGCTACCTCAATAAACTGCCCAAAGTTCAGCTGGCCAATTCCTGCAAGCTATTTCTCTTCTTAGTTCGGATACTGCTCATACCACCTCCATCTAAGTGGATTTTGCCACATAGGAGATACCAGATGTTGTGTTTCTGCCTCCACTTCATTCCTTAGTCATGGAATCTGCAGTAGGCCCTATTATTTTTGAAAGATTTACTAGGGTCATGGGGCGCATTTCAGTGCAGAAAGGAAATTCCCTTGCTTTCCACAGATTTGTCTACCAGGAATATCACCAAGGCCACATCAAGTCTGATGTTCTTGCCTCTCTTCTGTCTGAATGTGAGCGGCTATCCCCATCAGACTAGGAAAAATGGTACCCTCTCACTGCTCAGCAGCTTGTTGATCTCAATGCTTCTCAAGCCAGATCAAATCAACCTCCTTTGTCTACTACAGAATTCTAGATCTGAATTCCATTCATTTGATACATGGGTTGAGAGATACAAGGTGTATGTGGCTAGGAAAAAGGAACTGAAGCACCGACAGATCTTCTACCCCATCTCAATAGATCAGTTTCTTCAGCATGCTAGCTTTGGTATCTCCAGCTTCTACAAAATGTCTCTTGGCAAAGAATGAGTATGGAACCTTTGTGGAAGCTCAGCGACAACTGCACATCTAAAGGATGGCTCTGTTATGGGACCCTCCTACTCTATAGTTTATGGAGCCTTCCAAAGTTATTTGAAGAGTAGGAATGCAAGGCATGGCCGATCATTGCTCCCTATGCCTCCCTTCTGTCCCCTGCTTTCTACATTCTTGTACCTCCTTAGTGATATAATGCAATGTTTCTTCTGGCTCCCATTTATCTTTCTTCTCTTGTGTATTTTGAATTCTTTTTGCTTAATGACAAAAAGGGGGAGAAAATAAAACATTCTGAAATACATACCTACAAAATCCTCATTTAAGAAAATTTATTTAAATTTATTCAGCACATTACATGTTATGTTATGTCATCACCAAAAAGGGGGAGATTGATGATCAGTCCATCCCCGTATAATTCTATTTAATTATATATACAATTTTGGTGATTAACAAAATCTTAATAATTATTTTCTTACAATCTTTTATGAAGTTCATCCACGGGGAAGAAGTCAAGCCTAATATGAAGTAATTCTTACACTGTATCATTTAAAGTCCAGAGCATGCATTTCTGCTAAGTACACATCATTTTTCCTTGTAGAACAACAATTTCATCTTATAACGATTTGATATGTGACGACCCTCATTATACCGGTACGGTTAACCAACCCACGTCGGTATAGTGAACGTATCACAGTGGGACATTTACCCAAACAATAACATACGATTGAGATGCTCATAAATAAAAACAGAGTAGCGGAAGTAAAAGAACCATGTCTTTCATTCATCTCATCATCCACATTTAACATACACGATTCATGTAACAATTTAAATATCTAAAGTCCACATATTCCACATAAAGAAGTGCTAAAATAAAATACATAGTTGTCCACGAATTACATAGCGTTCTATTACAATGCCTCACATACATACTATGAAATCACAAAATGTCACAAGTGAACTCCAAAGAGCTAGTCTCCACGCTCGGAGTCGCTCTCCACTGCTTCTCTAACGGTGCAGCGTCGTCGACTAAGCCTGTACGCCGAAGCAAGTAATGAGTCTAAAGACTCAGCAAATAACACACACATATCATACATGCATATATCATAGCAGGTTTTCATCCAAAGTCACAAGACAAAACATGTAGCATGCTTGACATCACTAAGAGACAACCTATCATGATAATTCTACCAAATTAAACACATGGTTCATGATTTCAGATTTTTTTCCAAATTAAAATGTCCTATCACATGCTTTCTACTTATTCCATCACATAAAGGTTTCACCTCCAATTAAGCAAAACATGAGAGCAACCAAACATGGTGTGCTTACATACATGAAATGAGACCTTCCTATCATGATTTCTACACATTCTTGCACATGCATATTGTCGTTTTATACACTTTTAACTTGCTGTGTTGACATGAATAGAAGTTCACAACAAATCACATGAGAGCTACAATCTCAATTAACTATATCATGGTGGCGCTTAAACATGGAAACATTTACACATAAGTAAGAAATGCTACTAGCATGGATTCTACGCATTTGTACACATGTAAAGCATTTTCATAACTACGATTAGGTTGCTGTTATGACACAAGTTTAACATTAACATATCATGGATCACCATTTCATCATCTAATACTTAGTTTCACATGGTTGCACAATTTCCTCATTCACATAGATCACTTTTCACACATTTCACATTTACACATATTCACACTACACAATTTACACATGATCACATTCACATTTCACATTTCACATTTTACACTTTAGTGCCGTGACACATAGTCCAAACCACCATTAGAAGGACACATACACATCACATACACATAGACGCCACCTAGGCAATATAGTGACGACTCTTGGACTGCGCAGACCGGAAGAACAAGTCTCCACCCTAACCAGTGGTACTTGTCCACCTCCAGGATTTCATCCTAATGCCCTTAGGATCACAACACATTGAACCTTCTCATGGGGACTTTTCCATGATACGGTTCCACAGCCCTCTATGGAAGCAGTGTCGCACTTGGCACAGTCTTACACATTACACATACCGATTTTTACACACATATTTACACATGGCGCACACACATCTTTTCATTCTCTCATTCACACACATGGCTCTGTTTTCCTAGCATGATACTACAGATGACAGAGATTACACATTCAGTAAGTTGCATAAATCAGGTTGCACGCGCATTTCAAATCATTTCCACAATAGCATGCATTATTCACATATTTTCGCATGGAAGTTTCATATTGCATTCTACAGTTGTCCAAACAGCCTGAAAATTAACCACATGCTGATTACCAGTTTATGACCAGACATGCAAATGTCTAGATTTTTCTGAGTCATATTGCATTTACAGAAATTAAAACATTCAGTTGCATGCCATTCATAATTCAATTGTCATGGAACATAACATGAATCTCAGATTTGACATTCACAGATCTGAATCTATCATACATATTATTATAAAAATTTTCCCTGAATTTATTGCAAAACATACAATTTACTGTAGATTTTTGAGAATCCTACACATACTTTCTATTTCCATGCAGTAATTACAGTAAATCATATGAACATGAACAATTTCTCAAATTTGCAGGGTATGAACTGACACATATACACATGGGATAGAAAAATCTAAAGCATTTATTCCTCAGAAATCATGTAGACAGTAGGTAATTATGCATAATCCATTTTCCCCAAATATATTCAATAAATCCAATAATTATGCCATCCACAGAAAAACACAGAAATTCCACACACATCACATTAGCTATTTTACATAACATATAAAAATTACACTATATCCTCATACGTCAAAGTCCGTGAAATACTTATTTAAGGCAGAACAGTTTACTGTTCTGCACTGAAGAACTTAGCGACAGTGTCTGGCCGTTCAAGGAGTTGGACGGCAAGATCGCTGGACGCATACTGGAGATCTTGGCGGCAAGGCATTGATGCCAAGTTCCTGTCTGTGTAAGAGCACAGACCGAACTCCAAATACAGGGTGAAAAGGGGGATCTAGGACACGATTTAAAATCTGTAAAAATAAGAAAACCCTACTAGACATCTACAGGGACGATGTGTGTAGGTTACTTGCCTCTAAATAAATCTTCAAAGGGATCAAAGAGGTTGATGAAGCTCTCCTTGGGCAGTCCCAAGAAGTCTCCAAAACTTCCTTCCTCCTGGTTCCCAGTCGATCTCCACAGCAAGTTGGGGTCAGGGAGCTCTTCCTCGATGTTCCAGCTACCTCCTTGTTGCAGTAGAACACCGGGAACACCTTCACACGGATGGATCCGAGCTTGCAAAGTCCAACTTTTCTCACAGCTTGCTAGGGTTTTCTCTCCTCTTGCAAAGAGCCAAAGAGAGCTCTTTCTGGTGCATGAGGAGCTTGGTTTAAAGGAGAGGGGTCTCTCCTTTCCGCAGAGGTGATGGGAAAGGCTCAGAGCCGTTGGGGACAGCTCCCCAATGGCTGAGCTTCCTTCTTCCAGGATTTCGGGGTCTGCAATGCATGCAGGTCAGAAATCTTAACGTCCTCATCCATGGACGTTGGCTTAAGTATTGGCGTCCATCGATGTGAACGCTGGATAAGCATGGACGTCCATCTATGTGGACGCAAATTGGGTCCTTCGGCCAGAACTCAAAACATGCAGAACCATGCTAACTTATACCTATGTGCATGCCATACATATACTATCATGTACACACTACCATCATACAATTCAATATTATTTACAACTAATTATACACATGCACACATAAGTATAACTAGATAATACGTACGTAGATATGTACATCTATGCATACACACATGAATTATTTACACGAAATAAAATAATGCAACAAAATTGAGGGCCTTACACCCTCTCCCCTAAAGTAACTTCGTCCTTGAAGTTTAAACAAAACTACTCAAATAAATGGGGATACTTCTTCTTCATCGCATTCTCAAGCTCCCAAGTAGCCTCCTCTCGCGAGAAGTTCCGCCATAGAACTTTCACCGACGCAATACTCTTGTCCGGAGATGCTGAACCTTCCGGTCAAGAATAGCTACTGGTTGCTCCACATACGACAAATCTGGCTGAATCTTCACTGGCTCATGACTAATCACATGAGATGGATCTCGGACATACTTCCTGAGCATAGAAACGTGGAAAACAGGATGAACACTAGCTAAAGCTGGGGGTAAAGCTAGCTCATATGCCACGCTGCCCAATCGTCTGAGAATCTCATACGGGCCAATGAATCTAGGGCTCAACTTACTATGCCTGCCAAATCTGACGACACCACGAGTAGGTGATATCTTCAAGAAGACATGATCACCCACCTCGAACTCCAAATCCTTTCTCCTGTTGTCGGCATAGCTCTTCTGCCTATCCTGAGCCGCAACAAGCCTCTTCCTGATAAGCTGGACCTTATCCGAAGTCTCCTGAACTAACTCCGGATTCAACTGCCTATCGCCTGTCTCCTCCAACATAAAGGAGATCTGCAAGGCCTACCATATATACAACGCCTCAAATGGAGCCATACCAATACTCGCATGAAAGCTGTTGTTGTATGCGAACTCACTAGAGGTAAATGACGCTCCCAATCATCCTTCCAATCAAGCACACACGCCCTCAACAATCCTCGAGCGTCTGGATAGTCCTCTCGACTGTCCATCTGTCTGGGGATGAAACGCCGAACTGAGCTTAGCTCCGAACCTAAAGCATCCTGAAGAACCCTTCCACAATCTCGAAGTAAACCTCGGATCTCGATCCGAATGATCGACTTCGGCACACCATGCAATCTAACCACACTACTAACATACAATCTAGCTAAACTCTCACCGATGCTTCTTCTTCATAGGTAAGAAATGCGCAGTCTTCGAGAATCTATCTACGACTACCCAAATTGAGTCATGCCCCTTCTAGATCGAGGCAAACCCGAAACAAAATCCATAGTGACAGCTTCTCATTTCCAAACTGGGATCTCCATCCTTTGCATAAGGCCGGATGGTCGCTGCCGCTCGGCTTTCACTTGCTGACACACTAGACATCGGGACACATAATCCGCAACATCCTTCTTCATGCCGGACCACCAAAATGATCTCTTCAAATCCTGGTACATCTTAGTGTTACCCGGATGAATAGAGAATCGCGATCTATGAGCCTCCGCTAACACATGCTCACGGACATCTACCAAGTCAGGAACGCACACTCGGTGATGGAACCTAATCACACCATCCTCATCACGAGCAATACCCGCCTTGCCCACTAACTCTAGGAGTCTAGGGTCGGCCTTCTGTTGCTCGATCACCTCATCCAAAACCGAGGACCTAAGGGATAACTGAGCTACAAAAGCCTGGCATAGCGATGGCTCTAACTCAGTCAACGCGCAAGCCGCATCCTCCAACATCTTCCATCCTGCTGGAGAATGACCTCTTTCTACTCAGAGCATCCGCCACGACATTCGCCTTCCCAGGGTGATACTGAAGGTCGAAGTCATAGTCCTTCAAGAACTCAATCCATCTTCTCTGCCTCAGGTTTAATTCCTTTTGGGAGAAGAGATACTTCAAGCTCTTGTGGTCGGTAAACCCTCAAATCTGACACCATAAAGATAGTGTCTCCATCTTTAGTGCATGAACCACTGCTGCGAGCTCTAGATCATGGGTCGGATAGTTCTTCTCATGTTCCTTCAACTGACGAAGCATAAGCCACTACCCTTCCTTGCTGCATTAGCACACAGCCTAAGCCAATCCGAGACGCATCCGTGTAGATAGCAAAACCCTCTACACCGCTCGGCAAGACTAACACCGGAGCGTGAGCTTAGTCTTCAACAATTGAAAACTACTCTCACACTTCTCGGACCAAACAAACTTCACTCCCTTTCTGGTGAGCTGAATCAATGGGGCGGCGATGGATGAAAATCCCTCAATAATCGCCGATAGTAACCAGCCAAACCAATAAAACTCGAATCTCCGAAGGGGTCTTGGGAGTCTCCCAATCCATAACTGCCTGACCTTTGCTGGATCAACTGCTACACCAGCACCGGAGATGACATTCCCGAGGAAATGAACCTCGCGCAACCAGAAATCGCACTTGCTGAATTTAGCATACAGCCTGTGCTCACGAAGGACCTCTAACACTACCCTCAAATGCTGACGGTGTGTGGCCTCATCCGGAGAGTAGACCAGCACAATCATCAATAAACACCACAACAAAGCTATCTAAATAAGGCCTAAACACCCTGTTCATGAGATCCATGAACGCTGCAGGGGCGTTGGTCAATCCGAAAGGAAGACCAAAAACTCATAATGTCCATAACGGGTTCTAAACGCCGTCTTGGACACATCCTCACTCCGAATCCTCACTGATGATAACCAGATCGCAAATCAATCTTAGAAAAGACTGATGCATCTTGCAACTGGTCAAACAAGTCATCAATACGAGGTAAGGGATACTGTTCTTCACAGTCACTTGGTTCAGCTTCTGTAGTCAATGCATACCTAAGTGACCCGTCTTTCTTCTTGACGAATAATACAGGTGCGCCCCAAGGGGAAACACTAGGGCGAATAAATCCCTTATCTAGCAACTCTTGCAACTGCCTCCTTAACTCGGCTAACTCCACAGGTGCCATTCGATATGGAGCCTTGAGATAGGAGAGGTGCCCGGAAGCAACTCTTTGGTGAACTCTATCTCTCTATCCGGTGGCAATCCAGATAAATCATCGGGAAAGACGTCTGGAAAATCCTGCACTACCTCGATCTTATAAGAGTAAGTGACTCATCAGCCTCTGGTACTAATAACCACGCTGGCAAGAAACGCGTCACAACCCTTGTTTACCATGCGCATCGCCTTCATGGAGAGATGACCAACTTTCTCGCCAAGTTCCTTGGCAAGGGATGAGAGAACTCGTCCTCACCAGGAATGCGGAAACAAACCTCTTCCCACGACAATCCACTAACGCATAGTGCTCCTCTAGCCAATCCAGACCAAGAATAGCATCAAAGTCCTTCATCTTTAGCAAGAAGAAACACCCTTCTAAGACTCTATCCTCAATGCACACAGGTAACGACGGGATGCACTTCCTAGTCGATACCGTACCCGCAGGGTGTGCACAGACAAAGGGACCTCTAATCCCCAGACTCTATGCCTGACTCTAAAGCTAACTGCCTAGCGAACCGCTCGGAAATGAACGAGTGAGTGGCACCCGTATCAAACAAAACCCGAGCGTGCACACCTAGAAGTAAAACCGTACCTTCGGTGACATGCTCCGCCAGCTCGGCGTCTCGCGCGCTAAAGCAAACACTCGAGCTGGGGCTCGAGGCCTTCCTGGTCTTCCTGTAGCTGGTGCTGCTGGGGCTGGAGCTCCACGCTGGACTCCCTGCTGAAGTCTCGGACAATCTTGATCTTGTGGTCGCTGCTCCCGCACTTCAAGCATCTACCCGCTACCAACCAACACTCGGAACCACCGTGTGTCTTCCCACAATGGGGACACTCCTTCTTCACACCGGGGGAACGTACAGAAGGTACCTGAGTACTGCCGACTGCCACTGATCGCTGTTGTGTCTGGTACACCGCTTTCTTCTTGTCCTGTCGCTGGAACGTAGCTGCAGGTCTCTTCTGCGAAGCCTTCTTCTCTTCAAGATATTGTTCCATCTCACCCTCCTGCCTACAAGCAGCGCTGAGGGCCTCGTCCAAAGTGCGGTGGTCAAACGCCACTAGCCTTGTCCGCAGTGATGGCTTCAGGCCCATCACGAACTACTTTGTCTTCCTGCGCTCATCTGTCACGATATGAGGTGCATATTTAGAGAGTTCAGAAAATCTTGCCTCATACTCTAGCACGGTCATGGAGCCTTGAGTCAAAGAGAGAAACTCCTGCTCCATCCGATCTTGAATATGCTCGAGGACGAACTTGGCCCAAAAGAGCCTCACGAACTCGTCCCAAGCAACGTCAATCGCGCCGTCCTCAACCGTGTACGTAGTAATGAAGCCCACCATACATCAGCTCTTTCCTGTAGTACACCGTTCATAAGCACCATTAAACGGATCTAACTTAATAGAACGTACAACACACAAAACTAACACATACCTGTAGCATGTAGGTGGCTAATGTAACCTTATCCTCATCCGCACACCTAACAGCTCGAAGATCTTTTCAATCTCCCTCATCCAACTCTTAGCTAGTAATGATCGCTCTCCCCCTTAAAAGAGGGTGGCAGCATCCTCTTGAATCTTTCCATGACGGAAGGTCCCATGGTCCTGAGCTGGACTTGAGCCTGCTACATCCAACAACAATTAATACACAATCCATAACATCATGCAATCAAATACACAAGGCTGCTAGTTGTTTCATTATTCTAACCTGAGCCTCCAACTGAGCCTGGAGTGCAGCCTGGGTGGGGCCTGCGTCTGCATGGCCTGCACCAAACCTTGCATGAACACTCCATAATCCACGAGCGGCGGTGGGGAAGTACAGGACCCTGTGGTGCCGGGGCCTGCTGCTCAGCCCGCTCCTCACGTCTCGGCTCGTCCTCACGGGCCGGCGCTCCGCCACGCCTACCTCTCAAAGCCATGGCCGCAATAAATTTCAGCTACTATTAGAGCTACGTTACTTTATTTCCTAACCCTTTTCTTATCTATTTTTCATTCATTATTAATCAATTCTACATATGTGGACATTCCTATGTAGACTTAGCATGTAATGAAGATGATGACTTATGTATATTCATGTGCAATCTCAACCGGTCGCTCTGATACCAATCCATGTGACGACCCTCATTATACCGGTACGGTTATACCAACCCACGTCGGTATAGTGAACGTTATCACAGTGGGGCATTTACCCAAACATAACATACGATTGAGATGCTCATAAAATAAATACAGAGTAGCGGAAGTAAAAGAACCATGTCTTTCATTCATCTCATCATCCACATTTAACATACCGATTCATGTAACAATTTAAAGATCTAAAGTCCACATATTCCACATAAAGAAGTGCTAAAATAAAATACATAGTTGTCCACGAATACATAGCGTTTCTATTACAATGCCTCACAATACATACTATGAAATCACAAAATGTCACAAGTGAACTCCAAAGAGCTAGTCTCCACGCTCGGAGTCGCTCTCCACTGCTTCCTCTAACGTGTGTAGCGTCGTCGACTAAGCCTGTACGCCGAAGCAAGTAATGAGTATAAGACTCAGCAATAACACCACAATAACACCACACATATCACACATGCATATATCATAGCAGGTTTCATCAAAGTCACAAGACAAAACATGTAGCATGCTTGACATCACTAAGAGACAACATCATGGTAATTCTACCAAATTAAACACATGGTTCATAATTTCAGATTTTTTCCAAATTAAAATGTCCTATCACATGCTTTCTACTTATTCCATCACATAAGGTTTCACCTCCAATAAGCAAAACATGAGAGCAACCAAACATGGTGTGCTTACATACATGAAATGAGACATTCCTATCATGATTTCTACACATTCTTGCACATGTATATTGTCGTTTTATACACTTTTAACTTGCTGTTTTGACATGAATTAGAAGTTCACAACAATCACATGAGAGCTACAATCTCAATTAACTATATCATGGTGGCGCTTAAACATGGAAACATTTACACATAAGAAATGCTACTAGCATGATTCTACGCATTTGTACACATGTAAAGCATTTTCATAACTACGATTAGGTTGCTGTTATGACACAAGTTTAACATTAACATATCATGGATCACCATTTCATCATCTAATACATTAGTTTCACATGGTTGCACAATTTCCTCATTCACATAGTTCACTTTTCACACATTTCACATTTACACATATTCACACCACACAATTTACACATGATCACATTCACATTTTCACATTTTCACATTTTACACTTTAATGCCGTGACACATAGTCCAACCACCATTAGAAGGACACATACACATCACTACACATAGACGCCACCTAGGCAATATAGTGACGACTCTTGGACTGCACAGACCGGGAGAATAATCTCCACCCTAACCAGTGGTACTTGTCCACCTCCAGGATTTCATCCTAATGCCCTTAGGATCACAACACATTGAACCTTCTCATGGGGACTTTTCCATGATACGGTTCCACAGCCCTCTATGGAAGCAGTGTCGCACTTGGCACAGTCTTACACATTACACATACCGATTTTTACACACATATTTACACATGGCGCACACACATCTTTTCATTCTCTCATTCACACACATGGCTCTATTTTCCTAGCATGATACTACAGATGACAGAGATTACACATTCAGTAAGTTGCATAATCAGGTTGCACGCGCATTTCAAATCATTTCCACTAGCATGCATTATTCACATATGTTCGCATGGAAGTTTCATATTGCATTCTACAGTTGTCAAAACAGCCTGAAAATTTAACCACATGCTGATTACAGGTTTATGACCAGACATGCAAATGTCTAGATTTTTCTGAGTCATATTGCATTTACAGAAATTAAAACATTCAGTTGCATGCCATTCATAATTCAATTTGTCATGGAACATAACATGAATCTTAGATTTGACATTTCACAGATCTGAATCTATCATACATATTATTATAGAAATTTTCCCTGAATTTATTGCACAACATACAATTTACTGTAGATTTTTGAGAATCCTACACAACTTCTATTTCCATTGCAGTAATTACAGTAAATCATATGAACATGAACAATTTCTCAAATTTGTAGGGTATGAACTGACACATATACACATGGGATAGAAAAATAGGGCATTTAGTTCCTCAGAATCATGTAGACAGTAGGTAGTTATGCATAATCCATTTTCCCCACATATTTTCAATAAATCCAATAATTTATGCATCCACAGAAAAACACAGAAATTTCCACACACATCACATTATCTATTTTACATAACATATAAAAATTACACTATATCCTCATGCGTCAAAGTCCGGAAAATACTTATTTAAGGCAGAACAGTTTACTATTCTGCACTGAAGAACTTAGCGGCAGTGTCTGGCCGTTCAAGGAGTTGGACGGCAAGATCGCTCGACGCATACTGGAGATCTGCGGCAAGGCATTGACGCCAAGTTCCTGTCTGTGCAAGAGCACAGACCGAACTCCAAATACAGGGTGAAAAGGGGGATCCAGGACACGATTTAAAATCTGTAAAAATAAGAAACTCTACTAGACATCTACAGGACGATGTGTGTAGGTTACTTGCCTCTAAATAAATCTTCAAAGGGATCAAAGAGGTTGATGAAGCTCTCCTTGGGCAGTCCCAAGAAGTCTCCAAAACTTCCTTCCTCCTGGTTCCCAATCGATCTCCACAACAAGTTGGGGTCGGGGAGCTCTTCCTCGATGTTCCAGCTACCTCCTTGTTGCAGTAGAACGCCGGAACACCTTCACACGGATGGATCCGAGCTTGCAAAGTCCAGCTTTTCTCACAGCTTGCTAGGGTTTTCTCTCCTCTTTGCAAAGAGCCAAAGAGAGCTCTTTCTGGTGCAGGAGGAGCTTGGTTTAAGGAGAGGGGTCTCTCCTTTCCCGCAGGGGTGATGGGAAAGGCTCAGAGCCGTTGGGGACAAATCCCCAATGGCTGAGCTTCCTTCTTCCAGGATTTCGGGGTCTGCAATGCATGCAGGTCAGAAATATTAACGTCCACATCCATGGACGTTGGCTTAAGTATTGGCATCCATCGATGTGGACGCTGGATAAGCATGGACGTCCATCCATGTGTACGCCAATTGGGTCCTTCGGCCAGAACTCAAAACATGCAGACCATGCCTAACTTATACCTATGTGCATGCCATACATATACTATCATGTACACACTACCATCATACAATTCATACATTATTTACAACTAATTATACACATTCACACATAAGTATAACTAGATATACGTACGTAGATATGTACATCTATGCATACACACATGAATTATTTACACGAAATAAATAATGCAACAAAATTCGAGGGCCTTACATGATAAGTGAGCATGAACGATTCCTTCCGCTCAACAATTTCATCTTATAACATTTGTTAAGTGAAACATCGATTTCGGTTTCACAACGATTTGTTAAGTGAAACATCGATTTCGGTTTCACAATGATTTGTTAAGTGAAACATTGATTTCGGTTTCACGACCATTTCCTTATGTTTGAACAACGATTTGTTATGTCTGTACAATGATTTGCTTGTACATCGACTTGTTTATGTTTGAACAATGATTTGCTTATGTTTGAACAACGATTTGTTTATGTCTGTACAACAATTTGCTTGTACATCGACTTGTTTATGTTTGAATAATGATTTGATCAAACAACGATTTGCTTATGTTTGAACAACGATTTGCTCAAACAACGATTTGCTTATGTTTGAACAACGATTTGTTTATGTCTGTACAACGATTTGCTTGTACATCGATTTGTTTATGTTTGAACAATGATTTACTCAAACAACGATTGTTTATGTTTGAAGAACGATTTGCTCAAACAACGATTTGTTTAGTTTGAACAACGATTTGCTCAAACAACAATTTGTTTATGTTTGAACAATGATTTGCTCAAACAACGATTTGTTTAAGTTTGAACAACGATTTGCTCAAACAACAACTTGTTAATGTTTGAACAACGATTTGCCTATATTTGTATAACGATTTGCATAAACAACGATTTCATAAGTTGAACAACTATTTCATTGTCATAACGACTTCATAGATTACATCGATTCATACATGATATTCAAATATATTTTCAAATACTATGAAAATCAAAGTCTTCCCGCGTGCCTCACTAATATCCTTGCATTATTATGACTGTACACACTTCTGCACGTCATCTATATGAATGCATTCTATTCCTATGTTTCTATAGCAAACACTTTTAGGATAGAAGAATGGCATTACTATTTTGGTGTACGTTCTTCTGTATGGTTTCTAACGTTGACTGACATGCATAGAGACAGTCTAGCTGTCTATGGTTTGGCATTTATTATGTGCAGGTCTCTGGAAGCACAAGATCTTACAACGTGGACAACTAGAAGTGAAGGATATCTGGATAAATCTTCTCTTTGTGTGCATGGCTCCAGCATTAAATGTCTGCAAGCTTACCTGTCGTACACGATGGACCAAGCAGTCTAACGAGCATTCAACCTAGAGACAACGGCCATTTCAATGGCTATATTCTCATGAGAAGATATATAAGGACTGAAGACTCCCAGTTGCAACAGTTCGACAATTTGAATCCTTGCGTGAAAGAGCCTTCAAGAAAAACCTTCAACAACTAAGAAGAGCCTCTTGCTTCATTCACATTCCTTAGCTCGTAGTTCTCATCTTCGTTGTCTAGATTTTTGAGGGCTTGTAGTTCTGAGAGATTTGTTTTATTGCTGATCTTTCTCTCTCAGACTTTGCCTCAGATCAAGCATTTCATTGTGAGCTTGGTCTAGGGGCCTTTCACCTTTTTTCACATTTGTTGTGAAGTTCCTCTTCGGGTTGTGAAGAGAAGACCTGTTGAAAACAAGTGGTGTGTATTCCCTTCGGTAAGGAAGGAAGACCTGTGTATCAGGGTGGTTGTTTACCTCTTCAAGGTTAGAAGAGAAGGCCAGCTGTGGCTGGATGTGTAAGGGTCCTTGAGGGGGACTGTACCCTCAGTTAGTGAAATCTTAAGTTGTTGCTTGGGGACTAGACGTAGGATTCCTTGGGATAGGAGGTCCGAACCAGGATAAAAACTCCTTTGTTGTGTGATTGTTCTTTGCATGTTTGTCTTAATTATCTCTAACACTAACCACGATCTTGGTATCTTCCTGTTAAGTGTTTTTATTGATAGGTTTTTGTCTAAACGATTTTTTAAAATCCCATTCAGCCCCCCCCCTCTGGGCTTGCTAGCTGGGCAACACCAAAAGCATCTGAATAAATTTCAAATCCTCCCTCTTCCGTGGGTAAAGCAGGGCAAGAGCAGTAGTCAGACACTTCTTCAAGCTGTTAAAGCTCCCTTCATCACGGTCCACACAAATAGATTTTCCTTCCGAGTTAGCTTGGTTATGGTACTGCAATCTTTGAGAAATCCTTATAAACCTTTGATAATATCCTGCTAATCCCAGAAAGCTCCCGATCTCTGTGACGCTTGTCGGTTTTCCCACTTCAACACAGCCTCAACCTTTGATGGATTGACAACGATACCATCCTTGGTTACCACATGCCCTAAAAAGGATACCTCCTCAAGCCAGAATTCACATTTACTTTGCTTGGCATATAATTTATTCTCCCTTAGAATTTGCAATGAAATCCTCAAATGTTCCTCATGTTCTTCCTTTGTCTTGGAATATATCAGTATATCATCGATGAATACCACCACAAATTGTCAAGATATGGGCGATAAATGATATTCATTAGCTGCATGAAAACTGCAAGGGCATTTGTTAGTCCAAAAGGCATAACAATAGTTCATAATACACATACCTGCTTCAGAAGTTGTCTTGTGTATGTCTTCTCCTTTGATCCTCAGTTGTGATAGTTGGATCTGAGATCTATCTTAGAGAAATATTTAGCTCCAGACCATTGATCAAATAACTCATCAATCCTTGGCAGGGGATATTTGTTCTTGATGGTTAACGGGTTTAATTTGCCTGTAATCTATACACAGCCTCATCAACCCATCTTTCTTCTTGACAAAGAGGACAGGTGCACCCCATGGTGATGTGCTTGGTCAGATAAATCCTTTCTACAGTAGTTCCATCAGTTGCTCTTTTAATTCCTTCAGTTCTGCGGGGGACATTCTATATGGTGCCTTAGATACGGTGCTGCTCCAGGGACCAATTCAATGGTAAAGTCGTCCTCTCACTCAGGAGGGATTCCTGGTAAGTCTTCGGCAAAGACATCAGCGTACTCACTGACAATATGGATGTCCTCAATCTTGACATCCTTCTTTGGGATGACAACAGTGTCAAGAAAGGCCATATAACCTTTCCTCATCATCCTTTTGGCTTGTAGTGCACAGATGAGGGACAGTCTCCTGTGGTTTCTATCCTCTGTGAACACTAGATTTGGGTAATGGCTAAAGGTTTTCTGGCTTCTCCTACAATTGATACTAGCCCCATGTTCAGACAACCAGTCTGCTCCTAGTATCACATCATAACCTTCCATGTCCATACATATTAAATTTGCAGGTAGGTTTTGGGTTTCAATCAACACTTCACTAGATGGCAAATGGTTTCTAAGATTGGTGCCAGGACCAATCGGGGTTGACACAACTATTCCAGATTTCATTGGGACGGGTTTTATAGATAAGGTGTCAGCAAATGTTTGAGATATGAAGGAATGTGTAGCTCCCGTATCAAATAGAACAAATGCAGGACGGGAAAGAATAGTAAGTGTACCTTCCACAACACCTCCTTCTTCTGTAGCTTCAGGTTCCTGAATAGCTTGTAAGCGGCCTTGCCTCCTTTGTCCATTCGAACGCTTGTCCTGAGGGGCTTGTTCTTTAAGCATTGGGCAGTCAGAGATCCTGTGATCATGACTTCCACAGCAGACATCTCCCGTGCACTCTCCAGCATTGTTCAGAACGGTGACTAGCTTTGTCACAATGTTTGCATCGCTCCTCATTTGCCACTACCAGCTGCTTGTCTAATTCTTTCGACTTCTTATCGACTTGTTCAGTAAAACCACCACTGGGCCCTTTCCTCCCAATGGTTGGTTGATACTTTCCAGTAGCAGACACTTGCTCTCTCTTCATTGACTTTCCTTTAATCTGTTCAGCTGTCTCCATGGCATCTTCTAGTAACTGAGCCTTCTTTATCATATCATCATAGGTTTGAATGCACATTGGCGCTAGTTGTGTGATGTACTGGGGCCTCAAGCCATTCAGAAAGCGTTTCGCCTTCATTCTTTCTGTCCCAATCAAGTGAACGGCATATCGGGACAGACGAGAGAATTGGGCTTCATATTCGGCCACAGTCAGTCCTCTCTGCTTCAAAGCCGCAAACTCGGATGCTTTCCATTCCTGAACCCTCTCATAAAAGTATTTGGTGTTGAAGCGTTCAATGAACTGAGCCCATGTCAGTTGCTGACCATTCAGTGTTGCTTCCACCGACTCCCACCATGCTCTGGCATCCTTTTCCAATTGGAAAGTCACCAGCAGTACTTTGTTTTGGTCCGTGCATTGCATGACCCTGAATATCCTTTCAATTTCCTTAACCCAGTGTTCAGCAACATCCGGGTCGGTACTTCCTTGAAACCTAGGTGGATCCATACTTCGGAAATTCCAATGGAGATCACCGGCTCCACGGTTCCTCCACCCTAAGTGGCTAGCAGAACTGCCTGAGTCAAGTTTTGCAGAGTTTGTTGCATGTTTCTAGCCTGGGCTCGTTCGGTAGCCATTGAGGTAATAAGTACCTTCAAGATAATAATATAAGTTAGACATCTAAGTATGACGCATATGCCTCCTATACCCATAGCTCTACCCAAGCTCACATTAGGTATGACAGATTTTGACTCGTGTGACCTAGTTTCATTCCATATTCCTATTCCCTTGGACCTGAAAGTTCAAGCTCTGATACCAACTGTCACGCCCTGAAATTTAGCAGCGGAATAAATATCAAGATGCGTGAACGATACAAATAGACGTATCACAGTTGAGTAGCGCAGGGTCACAATTAAACATAACAACACATTTGTGACCGTAATATTGCCATCAAAAGTATTCTTTATTTCATTCCCATTAAACTAATTAAAAATCTTACATCATCCGAGCCAACATAGGGCCCATTATTCAAATAAAACTCCATGAAAATGTTTCACTATTACATAACTACTCAAACATCCATTCCTAAACTGTCGACTCCTCATAAGATGGGTGCTCTTCACTCTTGCCTTGCCCCATCGGACTCCTCTGGTTCCTCATCACTACCTAAAAAGGACAGGATGATAGGGGTGAGTGAATGTCACGTCTCGAGAATTACGCAGTGGATATTAATAATGCAGAATATAATTCGAGACGATATCCCCAGACGTGAACAGTCGACAAATAAGCCTCTAGCTAGCACGCACTAAATGTATAACAACATACATCATCATAGGGACCAATATTGAACTCAACTAATCTTGTATTCAAATCTCAACTCATTGTATTCCAAATGAAACTATTACAGGACTAAGACTCAATAAAAAGGAAAAGTACATTTACTCCTCACTTCCTACTACATGAATCTAACACTCAAAGCAAACTACTATAACTAGACTCATAGTTGGAACGCTCATCACTCGGACGCATTCCCATCCTCGACTTGCTCCTCCTCTTGAACATCATAGTCACCTAGATTGGGTAAAAGTAGGGGATGAGCAAACTAGCCCGATAGGATTTATATCTCAATGTGCGGGCAATGATATAAGTGATTAGCAGTTTGAACTAGGTAAGCACGATGAATGTCATGATATGCATGTGCGAATAAAACTCATTAAAACATGATATATGAACAAGTTGGATAGAGTGATCATGATAGAACAAGATTTTTGTACAAGATGACAAGATAGACTAGCACCGATCACTTTGTACAAGCACGCAAGATTTCACTTGATGTCAATAGCTTTCAAGAACGCAAGATATCACTAATTGCATTAAATACAGGATGGCCATATCACGCAAGCAAGCAAGCAAAAATCGCACGAGCACGATCATGTAACACTAATCAGGCACATAGACACTAATGTACACCAAGGAAAGATCCACCAAGAATGTACACTAGGACACGTGTATGTGGTTATTGTATCTATCATTCAACACGACACGCACGACTCCCAGCGCAGATGCAACACCAGTAATCCTTATACCCCATGGTTAATAATATATTTATGACTCTCCGTCATTGGGGCTAGAATGGAGCCCTTGGACACTCGCCCTGCCCGGTCAGCATCTCACTTCAATTTTAAATGAAGATACCGACAGTCATTAATAATGGCCAATGAGAGTTTCAATAAGTAAGCATGTGTAATGTCATGTTCATGATGATGATGAGAACGAGTAATAAGTAAATTTAACATGATTTCATGATAACAATGGTCAAGAGATAAATTTGGCAGCATAACAATACGATTTATACTTTAGTTCAATCTTTACATTAATGACTTTAGTCTAGATTATAAATCACACTCACGAGAACAAGATGAGAGAGGAAGTGCATGCTATCTCCAGGGAACTTCAATGGTATAACCAACTCGGTCTCCATGTGGGAATCCATGAAGAACGGAGATTTACGGAGGTCTTAGAGAAAAGGTCGCTAGTCTATCGATTCGGAATGACCGATAGAGAGCTTGGTCGGGAAAACCACCTGAAACACGTCGGGGTCTGCCGCCGCAGTTCAAACCGGCGCTGACTCCCAAGCGAGGCGCAGACCCACGCAGGCCGTTGACCGGTCCGCACGTGAATCGCATCGTAACAGACAGTCGTGATTCACTGCAATGCGTTGGACACGATACTAGAGCCTTGAAACGCATCCTCTGAACCAGACGCGGTTCAAAGTCCAAACTGAAAACGCAGAAAAACTCAGAAACTCAGGGGTTTGGTCGATGCAACGCTTATATCATCTAAACTAGGGATTTTCAGATAAAAGTCTCAACATGAAAGTTGTTGGGAACATGACAGAGGAGAGAAATATGATTTTTAAATAATTTTAAACGACCTCAAGATGCTGATAAATCACCACGAACGTAAAAAGTCTCAGACATGCGCGACTTTGGCAAAACGCCTATAACTCTACATGTACTCATTGGAATTCAATGAAGTCAGTGGGAAACAAAAGTTAACTTGATGCTCTACACATTGGTATAAGACTTGTTGATGTTTGGCCCGAGAAAACCTACCTTCTGGATTGATGAGGTTTCGTTCTTCAGAAGACCCTCGTTCTGACCGTCTGTTGAAGAACGCCTAATACTCCCAGTGTACTGCATGAAAATTGTTCATTCCACTTGGGTTAGAACATGGACTTGACCCTCTTGCCAGGGGTGTAAGTCTTGCATGATGGGATTTAGGTTTACCCTACCTTTGGTCGACTCCAAGTGGACAGGTTGCACAGGTCGTAGCAGACGAACAGGGAAGAAGATGACCTTCTTATGGTTGTTCCACAGCTCCCCAGCCACCAAGAACTCCTCCACACGACCACAACAGTTGTAAAACTTGTCCCTAGAGTTTGGTGAAGAGTATTTAAGCATCTATGGTGTTTAGGAGTCCTATTGTAACAAGGAAACTAGGGTTGCGGTTTTAGCATATTACTTCCTAATTTGAGGATTTCTTCCTCCATTGGAGTGCCTTGGCCATCAAGCAATCCCAAAGGATGGCTAGGCACGAATTTGGGTTGCCAAGAGTGCATGATCTCATCCCAATTCAACTCAAATTGCCTCTTTCTAATTTCAGCCTATTTATGGTTACGAATTTCCATGCATTTTATAGCTTCATTTGATTTTTGGGCCAAATGTTGTCCATTGGCCCAATTATGATATTGGGTCATTAATATATAATTTGGAAGTCTCTCCAATATTTTTATTTAATTATGATTGCGTCATTTTTCCGTGTTAACGATTTTCTGACTTGTTTCCTTATTTGATAATCGGTCACCATGTGATGTACACTTGGTTAATCTGATTTTTGTTGCATGAATTTTTTCGTGGAACACTTAGCAATAATGTGGGGGTTTATTTATAACTTTTACGGATTTTTTCGATGTGTTTTTAGCACATATGATAATGATACGTATGTTTAAATACTCCGATATTATGGAATTATTTATTTCTATTTATTTGATTTTTTTATAATTAAAATTTCCGGGGTGCTACAGCGAACTAGCTCAGTAGATTTACATCTCATTGTGCGAGCACTAATTTACATGATTAACAATTAAATAGGCAGATATGCACATGGACATGATGACAATGCATGCATTTCTAACCAGTCAAATAGCTGAATAGGACGAATATCATATCAGATCAAATATTGAATGGCATATACAATGGACAGGTATTTCAAGAATAGAATCGTATCAAAAGGAATTGGCCATATTCACATAGATATCACATATTCACGTGATCAGACGTATCATATCAAACTTATCATATCATATCAAACGAAGGCACATTCCCACAAATCTTACGTATAATTTTGTGCCATGTCAAGCACCACAAGTCCATACTCCTGCGGTTAATAAGTACGTGGGGTGCTCCTCCTCAGGACCAGACAGGGCCCCTATTGCACAGGCATTAGTCAAATGGACCGAAGCCCCACGTTGTGCCGATCAAACATATACATATTATGGAAACAGAATTCAATAACAAGCTCATTGTAATAAGGACATGATCATACATAGAGTCAGGGTAAGACAATAGATCAACAGTGATCAATTGGACAGCATAACGGCGTATCTTATATTCATAATTCTTTAATGTCTTAACAAGAGAATGACTAAGGACAGATCGTACACGGAACAAGTGCTCTCTATCTCCAGGGTACTTCATGGTACAACCAGCTCGGTCTCTATGAGGGAATCCATAGAGTACGGAGACTTACGGAGGTCTTAAGGAAAAGATCGCTAGTCTGCCAATACGGATGACCGGCAGAGAGCTCCCAATTCCCCAAGAAGGGTGTGCCTATCGTGCAAATGTGTAAGTGACGTGTCACAGATCTTTTCCTACACATGTATACAATTAATGAACAATAGTGGAACATCGGAAAGCATATACTAAGTCAAAACTCACATGCAATCATGATAGAAAGCTTAACTAAGTCCACGCTAACATGTACCCGTCCACACATTCATATCAATTCTTATCATGTCAATTTCACTTCAAGCTAGATCATAAGATATTAATCAATTAACATAAGATCATCACATAGTGCACATTAGGATCATATTCATGTCATTACTTTTTTTTCAAATTGGTGATTGCTTTTAGGCCAATGCACACTATATAACAGTATATCACATGCTGACAGACCAGAAACTAACATGCTGCTGACTAGTAGGAAAGAACATCTCGGGTCGGTCCTTGAATCACGTCCTACACAGTGGACGTTTTTCAAGACACGATGTATAGTGAAACAGGGCCAGCTATGAAGAGATCTGAATCCCGTAGGCCTACATGGCCGCCTTTAACTTGAATTGCGACGGAATACCCCGTTGCATTCATGAATATCATTAAAATACTAATATAAAATTGGCAGAAATTTTTGAGTGGGAAAACCTGCTAAATCGCGTCGGGTGTTCCCGTCGCGGATCAGACTGGCGCAGAAACCCACGTGGCGCGAAGTCTCACTTGCGTCGTTGACCAGCCAGATGCTGAATCACGTTGACCTGACAGACGCGGTTCACTTAATCGCTTCGGCCCAGGCACTGGAATCGCATCGCCTGGACCGGACGCGGTTCAAACCTCAGACCGAAAACTCACAAACAGACAACAATTCTCTTACCATGCTTATATCTCTCTATCTACTGACATTTCGACAAACCCTTCAACATGAAACATGACGAGGACAAATAGTAGAAGAACTTTCATTTGGGTTGGTTAATCTAATTAGGTCTCAAATCACATGCAAAATATAAAGAACGTAAAAAGTCCTAAGATATGTGACTTCATTGCAACCTTCTTGTGAGGCCTATAACTTGAAATCTAGTGACATTAAGATAAACTCTCAACATTAAACATGACTAGACAACTATTAGAAGAACTTTCATGTGTGGGTTGGGTCTAATTCGGTCTCAAATCACATGAAAAATATGAAGAACGTAAAAAGCCCTAATAAGCGCGACTTAAGGAAAACACCTAGACTCGACGTATACAACATGAAAATTAGGCAACCAGTGCGTATGAACTAGACATGCCTCTAGAATGGTATTTTTTCGTTTAGTCTTGGCCCAAGATCGCCTACCTTTGAATACTAAGAATTCCTTGCAGATTCTGAGTCGATGCAGAGCGAGGATGAGGAAGAACCACATTTTCCCAGCGGTTCTCCTCTCCTCCTGTGCCCCAAGCTTGCTCCTCACGACCCCCAACCGATGCCAAACCTTCCCCAAACGTTTTGTGATGAACTCTTATAGTTTTAGGGTTTAATTTCATGTTCTACTAGTGCTAGAAAGGTGGCTGTGGGATCTGCTTGGCACCTACCAAAGTCTGAAATTTCTCCTCCCAAAGGAGGTAGCTAGACCATGGGAAGGTGTCAAGCATAGTTGGCCATGATTTGGCTTGCCATGCTTGGCTAATAACACTCTTTTAACCCTAATTTACCCTTCCCAATTGCCCCTTAATTACAAGTGCGAATTTTTGTGTATTTTCTTACTCCAATTTATTAGTGGACCCAAAGTGATCCATTGGCCAATTCATTAATGGGCCATTAATACTTAATGTTGGAAGTCTCTCATCCTATTTATTTAATTTATGGTTGTGCCATATTTCCATGTTAACGATTTTCCGACTTTGTTCTAATTTAGATATTTAGTCACAATGTGACATACACTTGGCAAATCGGATTTTTCGTTGCACAAGTTTCTTCGTGGAACATTTAGAGATAATATTTGGGGTTTATTTATAATTTTTACGAAATTTTCCGATGTGTTTTCTCACGTACGATAGTAGTACGTAAGTTCTATCATTCCGATAATACGAAAATTATTTATTTCCATTTATTTTTGAAAAATTTAAAGGAAAAATTAATTAGGAGTCCCTGGCTGTACATAGAGATCCTTACTGTAACAGGGTTTAACGTATTTGTTACAGGGGATAACACTTATTGTAATGAGTTACAGCCCTGTCAGGGACTAAAAAATATGTCAAACATTTGATAAGGACTCCTAATTAATTTACCCATTTTTAAATTACTAAATTTCCGGGGTGTTACATCATTTGTGACGATCCACCACACACGCCCCAACAACCATGCTAGTTGGTTGACTTCCCAGGAAGGTCACCCATCCTGGGACTACCCCAATTGAGCACGCTTAACTTCAGAGTTCTTTTCCTGCTCGTGCTCTGAATTGACTAGTCCGAGTTATTGGTAGTCTACCGATTTCGTCCATTTAACATATTCTTGTATGGGTGTTATAATCTACCCTTCTTATATAAGCGACGTCCTCGTCGCTGTTCACATATAGCACACAGTCAAACCCCAGGCAGACATGATTCTAGAGGTGGCTCCCCAGGTTTAAGAAGTGGCTCCCGCTATGTAGCACTTTGCGCCATTATGGCCTCAGAGGTGGCTCCCATAGCATAGCACTTTGCCCTGTGTGGCACTTAGTTCCTGCACTTCCAGCTGGGCAAGGCTCTGATACCATTTGTGACGATCCAACCAACAAACTACCCCAACACCGTGCTAGTTGGTAGACTCTCAACCAGAAGGCGACAGGAAGACGTCGCGTTCAGAACGCGACACCCCTATCCATCGCGATCCCAAGACGGAGGCAAGCCTAGACTTGTCGCGACCTACTAGGCCGTCGTGATACATCGCGACGGACAGGGCCACCGCGACAAACCAAGACGCAACGAGGAGCGCGTCGCGACAGGGAAACCAGGTCGCGACACGACTCTTATCGTGACGGCCACCCGTGCTGCGATAAGGTCGCGCCCGACCGGAGCGACACCTTCTCTAATGTCGCGAGACATCAGCTAGAAGGTAGACTACCGAGATGCTACATCCCGGGGTCGCCCACACAACCCAATCATGCACACAATGGGGAGGGGAGCAGGGAAAGTTTTAAAGCTATCTACCAACACAAGAGGACTCCAATCACCCAAAGATGGAAAGGCACAAGAATCCCTACCGATTTCGAAGAACCGACCCCAAACAAGGGCCTTCACGACACCTCGGCCGCCTCCTCGCTCCATGACGCCGCTCGAAGCTCTGCCGTTCTGGTTGCCTGGTTTCTGCTATGGTTGTGCCTTGGTTGGCCGACGGCCCTTCTGTGGGTTTCCGGAGGGGGGTGCCGTGCGTGCCTGTGCCTGCTGGCTTGTCTTGGTTACAAGCCAGCTGTGCCGGTTTTTGTGGTGGTTGCTCCGCCCATTCTCTTTTTGCCAGTGCTAGGCACTTGAGGGCTTGTCCGCGAGACAGGTTGTTACCGTATGGGACCCCCATCCTCGAGAGCCTGTTGAGGGAGTTCTCCGGGCTACGAGCATGCTCGAGTTGACAGCCTAGTGCGACGAACTTGTAGCAGAGGGAAAACGGTGGGGACAACGGCGTGGAGTTGTTTATGGATCTCCCTTAGCTGGGTCTGGGTCGCCGAGGTTGTTGTGGTGCTCTTCAGTGCGAACCAGCTAGTCCTTCTCACTGCCTCACTCTGCGTTGGTTCTGGAGCCGCGTAGGGGGTTAGGTGAGGGGCCGCAACTCGGTCGGGCTGCGGTGGTTGGTAGTTGTTTCTTGCTGGACTCACTATCCTCACTCTATCGGGGAGGTTGTAGGCAGGAGTCAGTGGCTGGCGAGTTGGAGGTTGGACGGTGTGTCCTCCTTTTAGCTGCCCGTGGCGGTGGCTTGGTTGCTCTTACTGTGACAGAGTTTCTCACTTTGTTTCCATGTTAGTCTTGTTGCCTAGCCTGCACGGGGTTGTAGCCTAGCCATGTCTAGCCCCGTAGGCTTTGTTGGCTTGGCCTTGTGGGCCGTGTTTAGTGGCTTCCGTTCTACGGGTTCTCTCGGGGTGCCCTGTGTAGTCACCCGACTACTGTTTCAGTAACCCGTTCCTTGGTGCCTGAACGCGACAGGTTACCCGTCGCCTTCTTGCTCAGAAGGCGACGCACCTGTGGTCGCGTTCTGGTTGCCTCGTTTCTAGCTGTGGTTTGTGCCTTGGTTGGCCGACGGCCCTTCTTGGGGTTTCCGGAGGGGGGTGTCGTGCATGCCGTGCCTGCTGGGCTTATCTTGGTTACAGCTAGCTGTTCTGGTTTCAGTGGTGGTTGCCCCGCCCGTTCTCTTTTTGCTCGGTGCTAGGCACTTGAGGGCTTGTCCACGAGATAGGTTGTTACCGTTACCTGGGACACCCATCCTCGGGAGCCTGTTGAGGGAGTTCTCCGGGCTACGAGCGTGCTCGAGTTGATAGCCTTGTGTGGCGGACTTGTAGCAGAGGGGGAAACGGTGGGGACAACGGCGTGGAGTCGTTTGTGGAGCTCCCTTAGCTGGGTCTGGGTCGCCGAGCGAGGTGGTTGTGGCGCTCTTTCGGTGTGGACTAGCTAGTCCTTTCACTGCCTCGCTCTACGTGGTTCTGAAGCCGCGTAGGGAGGGTAGGCGTGGGCCGCAGCTCGGCCGGGCTGCGATGGTTGGTAGTTGTTCTTGCCGGGACTCACGAGCCTCACTCTACCGGGAGGTTGTAGGCAAGAGTCAGCGGCTGGTGAGTGGAGGTTGGACGTGTGTCCTCCTCTTAGTAGCTGCCTTTGGCGGTGGCTTGGTTGCTCTAGCTGTGACAGAGTTTCTCACTTTGTTTCCAAGTTAGTCTGGTTGTTGCCCTAGCCTGCACGGTGTTTTTGTAGCCTAGCCATGTCTGGATTCCATGGTCTCGTTGGTTTGGCCTTGTCGGGGGTCTGTGTAGTCACCCAACTTCTATTTTCTGTAACCTGTTCCTTGGTGCCGTCCGTGGTGGCACCAGTGTGTAGTTCCCTAACCTCATGGCATGCCCAGGGTCCAGGGTGGTTCCTCTTGTGGGCCCTCAACCTTGTGGAGGTTTGAGGTGGTCGTGGTTGTGGTGAGACATTCCTTCTCACGTGGTTGCTCGGTGTCACGTCCCGAGAATTACGCAGCGGATATTATAATGCGGAAATAATTCGAGTCGATATCCCGAGACGTGAACAGTCGGCAAATAAGCTTCTAGCTAGCACACACTAAGTGTTTAACAAAAACATCATCCTAGGCCAAATGTTGAACTCAATATAAAATTGCATTCAAATCAACTGATTGTATTGAAAATGGAAACTATTACAGGACTAAGACTCAATAAAAAGGAAATTACATAATACCTCACTTCCTACTACATTGTTCTAACACTCAAAATAAACTAACTATAGATAGACTCATATTGGAACGCTCATCACTCGGACGCATTCCCATCCTCGACTTGCTCTTCCTCTTGAACTTCAGAGTCACCTAGATTCGGTAAAAGTAGGGGATTAGCAAACTAGCCCAGTAGGATTTATATCTCAATGTGCGGGAAATGATATAAGTGATTAGCAATTTAGAACTAGGTAAGCACGATGAATGATATGCAAGTACGAATAAAACTCGTTAAAACACGATACATGGACAAGCTAGATAGAGTGATCATGATAGAACAAGAATTTTGAACAAGATGACAAGATAGAACTAGTAATGGATCACTTTGTACAAGCACGCAAGATTTCACTTGATGTCAAGAACGCAAGATATCACTAATTGCATTAAATGCAGGATGGACATATCACGCAAGCAGCACGAGCACGATAATGTAACCTAATCAGGCACGTAGACACTAATGTACACCAAGAAAAGATCCATCAAGAATGTACATCAGGACACGTGTATGTGGTTAGTGTATCTATCATTCAACACGACACAGCACGACTCCCAGCGCAGATGCAACGCCAGTAATCATTATACCCCATGGTAACAGTATATTTATGACTCTCCATCATTGGTGCTAGACTGGAGCCCTTGGACACACTCGCCGTGCCCGGTCAGCATCTCACTTAAATTTTAATGTAGATACCCACAGTCATTTATAATGGCCAATGAGAGTTTCAATAAGTAAGCATGTGTAATGTCATGTTCATGATGATGATGAGAACTAGTAATAAGTAATTGAACATGATTTCATGATAACAATGGTCAAGAGATAAATCGACAGCATAACGGTACGATTTATAATTTAGTTCAATCTTTACATTAATTGCTTTAGTCTAGATTGTAAATCACACTCGCGAGAACAAGAAGAGAAGGAAGTGCACGCTATCTCCAGGGAACTTCAATGGTACACCAACTCGTCGGCCATGTGGGAATCCAGGTCAGAGGAGATTTACGGAGGCCTTGGAGAATAGGTCACTAGTCTACCGACTCGGAAGACCGGTAGAGAGCTTCCAATTCCCAAAAAGGGCTGCCTAGACGTGTAAGTGTGTAGTGATGTACGCGTGTCTCAATCCACAAACCATCGGTTTTAAACTCGCGGAAAACACTTAACATATGGCATGGAATGAAATTATGCACTTTAACTAATCATGGGTTGCAAGATTTTAAGATAACAATTATCATTTAAACATGGTAGAACATGTAGGAGATTAAATCATAAGTAGCATGAATGATCACGTCATTACGAAAGCAATTAGAATAGTTTTTGTGTAATTAAAGCTTTTAAATGAGTTTCCACTTTTAAGCCATTAAAAATATCCACCATGCAATGATCAGACCTAAGACATGTGAATTGTACGCTAAATATCATATTTAACCAGACCTCAGGTTAGCAGTATGATTTGTAAGAAAATAAGTGGTTTCATGTAAAATCCTGAGATCGCGTTGGACCCTTGTAAGGTCGCGACGGGTCAATCAGAATGCGACAGTGCCTTGTATGGATCGACGCAGGCTTGTCTGATCAGGCAGGCAGTTCGCGACGGGTCATATGAAGAAGGCGACAAGGGTATGTTCAGAACGCGACAAGGGGGTCATAACATTTAGAGAGATAGCGACGGGGCTCGTCGCGTTCAGACGTGATGAGTTTTCTGTCGCGACAATACCTCAGAACGCGGCCTATCGGGCCGTCGCGTTCATAGGGTCTGCGCCTGAATCCGACAGAGAAAGGACATGTTCTTGGATTGCGGTCCAGAACTGCCTTATATTGACACAGGGTGCTTCAAAAATAGAGAACAAATTGTACAGTGCATGAAAATAACGAAACCATTTTTAAACCAACCTAGACATGCAAGGGTGCTTCTAGTAAATTGGAATTAGAAAACAAGGATGGTTTCGATAGGCTTTAATAAAGTCAAACACAAACGTAAAAGCCAAGTGGCACCCGAAAATGTAGTTACATGCAGCGACCCTCTTACCACGCTTATAACTCTCTAACTATGTACTTTAGACAAAACCATCAACACAAGACATGACTAGGACAACTAGTAGAAAAACTTTCATGTTGTGGGTTGCTCTAATTCATTCTTGAATCACATGCAACATATAAAGAACAGAAAAGCCCTAACAGTGCGCGACTTTGGCAAAATGCTTATAATTCAAAATCTATTCATTGAAATTCGATGAAACCAATGGGAAACGAAAGCTAACTTGATTCTCTACACATTGGTATAGGATATGTTAAGGTTTGGCCTGAGAAAACCTACCTTATGGGTTGAAGAAGTCCCATTATTCCAGAAAACCCGTGTTCAGACCACTTGCAAGAAACGCTTACTACACGTAGTATACTGCATGAAAATTGTTCATTCCAGTTGGGTTAGAAAGTAGACTTGACCCTCTTTCCAGAGGTATAGGCCTTGCAAGGTTTGGTTATGGTTTGACTCACCTTTGGTCGACTTCAAGTGGACAGTTTGTGCAGGTCGCAGCAGACGAGAAGGGGAAGAAGAACAGCTTGGTGTGGGCGTTCCACAGCTCCTCAGCCACCAAGAGCTCCTCCAGACGACCCTAGCAAGTTCTAAACTCGTCCCTAAGATTTGGTGAAGAGTATTTAAGCAACCATGGTGTTTAGGAGTCCTATTATGACTAGGAAAGCCAAGTTGCGGTTTGACATGTTAGTTTCCTATTTTTGAGGATTTCTTCCTCCCTTTGAGTGTGTGAGGCTTTAGAGAAATCTCCCACCATAGTTAGGCACGAATTTAGGTTGCCAAGAATGCATGATTGCATCCTAATTCAACTCAAATTGCCTCTTTCTAATTTCAGTCTATTAGAGTTACGAATTTCTATGCATTTTCTTGCTTCATTTGATTTTTGGGCCAAATGATGTCCATTGGCCCAATTATGATTTGGGTCATTATATAAATGTTAGAAGTCTCTCCATATTTTTATTTAATTTATGGTTGCGTCGTATTTCCGTGTTAACGGTTTTCCGACTTGTTTCCTAATTTGGATAATCAGTCACAATAACTTTTAAACATAGCCTAAATGATTTTTATTGACCCAAATTTCTTTATGGTCATTAGAGGATATTATTTGAAGTCCATATATGATTTTTATTTAATTTTCTGACTCATCCAAGTATGTGTGATAACGATTTTACGACTTATTTATGAATTACGATAATAAACGCAAAACACTTTAAACTTGGCTAATTCGATTTTTCTTGGCACAAATTTCTTTGTGGAACATTTAGTATAATGTTTAGGGTTGATTTAAATTTTTATGAATTTTACGATTGTTTTAGAACATAGTGATTTAGAACATGATGATGATACGTATGTTTAAATACTCTAGTATTATGGAAATTAATTATTTCCATTTATTCAATTATTTTACCTATTAAATTTTCCAGGGTGCTACACCCTCCCCCATTAAGAGAATTTGGTCCCCAAATTCATAGATCATTAATTGGCTCTCGATAATTATGATCCTTGAGTTGATTTTAGATTTAATTCCTCTAACTTGTTCAACATCGTGGATGCTAGTCCAACATCTACACCTATGGCCACCCATATTATTCATTTGGTTCCTTCCACTCTGTTTTTCTTTCACGGTTGTTATAACTCCATCTTAATCCACCAGATGAACTACAAATAACCACTAGATTATTCCTTTTCAATTTCTCCTTAATGATCTCCCCACTTAAATATGTACTAATAAGAAATGCATCTTAAGATCAGTCTAGGGGTTAACAATCATACCTCCTTTCGGAAGCTCCGCTTGCGTTACTGCATTCACGCGTCCTTGACGCTTTACCACTCCTTGGTTCCTTCCAGCTTGGTCTTTTAGCATGGGACAGTTCGATAGACGATGTTCGTGACTCCCGCATCGCAGGCAAGCCCCGGTCTTCTTCCAGCACTTGTCCGCTTGGTGCCCAGGCTTGTTGCAAAATTTAAAATACTCCACCATCATTGTTTCTTCTACTTTGATCTTTTTCTCCGTGCCATAGTCCTTCCCAGTGGTTGGCCTTTTGTTGTTGTTATTGGGGGAAAGTTCCAGTTGTATCGACTGCTCCCCTTTTTATAAAGGTCGGCTTTGAGATGTCTTTCCCCTTTATGCCTTCCACCTTAGCCATAGTATCTTCTACCAGTTGAGCTCTTTGGACCATCTCAGTGTAGGTTTGGATGTTGTGTGGTCCGAGCTTTTCAATGAACATGGGCCTGAGCCCATCTATGAACCGATTTGCCTTTGGTCTTTCTGTCCCACCAGGTGTGGTGCACACACAGCAAGACACGTGAACTGAGCCTCATACTCAGCCACGGACATTCCTTTCTGTTTCAGTGCCGTAAATTCTGCCGCCTTCTTTTCCTTAACTCTTTCAGAGAAGTATTTTCCACCGAAGATCTCTAGAAATCCTGCCCACTCCAGTTCGCCAACATTAGGCAGGTGGGCCGATGTGGCCTTCCACCATGCTCGGGCATCCTTAGTGAATTGGAAAGTGGCCAGTACCACCTTCTCCCTATTGGTGCATTGCATAACTTGGAAATTCGTTCTATCTCCTCTTGCCAATTCTCTACTTCGTCTGGGTCAGGTGATCCAGAGAAACGAGGAGGGTTCAAACTCCTAAAAATTGTAGTGTAGATCACCGGTTCCGTTCCTAGCTGCAGCAGACTGATTTCTAGCCTGAACCACATTTTACAGGGCCTGAGTCAATCCAGCTACTGTTTCTTGCATGGCTTGCCACTGATTGCGAGCCATTGCAGTGAAGTGAGAGAGTTACGAGGGTTCCTAAGAAAAGGATGGAAACCAATTAATGTCTCTAGATACATTATCAGAGTCTATGGGTAGGAGTGTTTTGTTCATTCTATCATATTCCCAGTCTCTACCCATTCTCACCAGGTACGATATTTAATTTCCATGACCTAGGTTCCATAGGTATCTCCTAATCCTGAGACATATATCCTATTTGGTATTCCTAGGCTCTGATACCACTAAACTGTCACGTCCAGAGAATTACGCAGCGGATATTATTAATGAGGAAATAATTCGAGTCGATATCCCGAGACGTGAACAGTCGTCAAATAAGCCTCTAGCTAGCACAAACTAAGTGTTTAACAACACAACATCATCCTAGGGCCCAAATGTTGAACTCAATATAAATTGCATTCAAATCTCAACTGATTGTATTCAAAATGGAAACTAATACAAGACTCAGACTCAATAAAAGGGAAATTACATAATACCTCACTTCCTACTACATTGTTCTAACACTCAAAATAAACTAACTATAGATAGACTCATAATTGGAATGCTCATCACTCGGACGCATTCCCATCCTCGACTTGCTCTTCCTCTTGAACTTCATAGTCACCTAGATTCGGTAAAAGTAGGGGATGAGCAAACTAGCCCAGTAGGATTTATATCTCAATGTGCGGGCATTATATAGGTGATTAGCAATTTAGAACTAGGTAAGCACGATGAATGATATGCAAGTACGAATAAAACTCGTTAAAACACGATATATGGACAAGCTAGATAGAGTGATCACGATAGAACAAGAATTTTGAACAAGATGACAAGATAGAACTAGCAATAGATCACTTTGTACAAGCACTCAAGATTTCACTTGATGTCAAGAACGCAAGATATCACTAATTGCATTAAATGCAGGATGGCCATATCACGCAAGCAAGCAAGCACGCACGAGCACGATAATGTAACACTAATTAGGCACGTAGACACTAATGTACACCAAGAAAAGATCCATCAAGAATGTACACCAGGACACGTGTATGTGGTTATTGTATCTATATTCAACACAACACGCACGACTCACAGCGCAGATGCAACGCCAGTAATCATTATACCCCATGGTTAACAGTATATTTATGACTCTCCATCATTGGGGCTAGACTGGAGCCCTTGGACACTCGCCGTGCCTGGTCAGCATCTCACTTAAATTTTAAATGTAGATATCGACAGTCATTTATAATAGACAATGAGATTTTCAATAAGTAAGCCTGTGTAATGTCATGTTCATGATGATGATGAGAACTAGTAATAAGTAATTGAACATGATTTAATGATAACAATGGTCAAGAGATAAATTCTACAGCATAACGGTATGATTTATAATTTAGTTCAATCTTTACATTAATGGCTTTAGTCTAGATTGTAAATCACACTCGCGAGAACAAGAAGAGAAAGGAAGTGCACGCTATCTAGAGGGAACCTCAATGGTACAACCAACTCGTCGGCCATGTGGGAATCCATGGTCAGAAGAGATTTACGGAGGCCTTGGAGAATAGGTCACTAGTCTACTGACTCGGAACGACCGGTAGAGAGCTTCCAATTCCCAAGAAAGGGCTGCCTAGACGTGTAAGTGTGTAGTGATGTACGCGTGTCTCAATCCACAAACCATCGGTTTTAAACTCGCGGAAAACACTTAACAATATGGCATGGAATAAAACTATGCACTTTAACTAATCATGGGTTGCAAGATTTTAAAATAACAATTATCATTTAAACATGGTAGAACAGGTAGGAAGATTAAATCATAAGTAGCATGAATGATCACGTCATTACGAAAGCAATTAGAATAGTGTTGTGTAATTAAAGCTTTTTAAATGAGTTTACCACTTTTAAGCCATTAAAATAACCACCATGCAATGATCAGACCTAAGACATGTGAATTACATGCTAAATATCATATTTAAACAGACCTCAGGTATTGCAGTAAGATTTGTAAGAAAATAAGTGGTTTCATGTAAAAATCCTGAGATCGCGACGGACCCTTGTAAGGGTCGCGACAGGGTCAGATCAGAACGCGACAGTGCCTTGTAAGGATCGCGATAGGCTTGCCTGATCAGGCAGGCAGTTCGCGACGGGTCATATGAAGAAGGCGACAAGGGTATGTGCAGAACGCGACAAGGGGGTCAGAACAGGCAGAGAGATAGTGACGGGGCGCTCGTCGCGTTCAGAACGCGATGAGTTTTCTGTCGCGACAAGACCTCAGAACGCGGCCTATCGGGCCCTCGCGTTCACAGGGTCTGCGCCTGAATCCGACTGAGAAAGGACATGTTCTTGGATTGCGGTCCAGAACTGCCTTATATTGACACAGGGTGCTTCAAAAATAGAGAACAAATTGTACAGTGCATGAAAAATAACGAAACCAGTTTTAAACCAACCTAGAGAAAAATGTTCATGTTGTGGATTTGTTCTAATTCGGTCTTGAATCACATGCAACATATAAAGAACGGAAAAGCCCTAACAGTGCGCGACCTTGGAAAAACGCTTATAATTCAAAATCTATTCATTGAATTTCGATGAAACCAGTGGGAAACGAAAGCTAACTTGATGCTCTACACATTGGTATAGGATATGTTAAGGTTTCCCATGAGAAAACCTACCTTATGGGTTGAAGAATTCCCATTTTTCCAGAAAACCCGTGTTCAGACCACTTGCAAGAGAACGCTTACTACACGCAGTATACTGCATGAAAATTGTTCATTCCAGTTGGGTTAGAAGTAGACTCGACGTTCGTTCCAGGGGTATATGCCTTGCAAGATTTGGTTATGGTTTGACTCACCTTTGGTCGACTTCAAGTGGACAGTTTGTGCAGGTCGCAACAGACAAGAAGGGGAAGAAGAACGGCTTGGTGTGGGTGTTCCACAGCTCCTCAGCCACCAAGAGCTCCTCCACACGACCCTAGCAAGTTCTAAAACTCATCCATAAGGTTTGGTGAAGAGTATTTAAGCAACCATGGTGTTTAGGAGTCCTATTATGACTAGGAAAGCCAAGTTGCGGTTTGACATGTTAGTTCCCTATTTTTGAGGATTTCTTCCTCCCTTTGAGTGTGTGAGGCTTTAAGAAACCTCCCACCATAGTTAGGCACGAATTTGGTTGCCAAGAATGCATGATTGCATCCTAATTCAACTCTAATTGCCTCTTTCTAATTTCAGCCTATTTAAAGTTACGAATTTCTATGCATTTTCTGGCTTCATTTGATTTTTGGGCCAAATGATGTCCATTGGCCCAATTATGATATTGGGTCATTAATATATAATGTTATAAGTCTCTCCAACATTTTTATTTAATTTATGGTTGCGTCGTATTTCCGTGTTAACGGTTTTCCGACTTGTTTCCTAATTTGGATAATCGGTCACAATAACTCTTAAACCTAGCCTTAATGATTTTTATTGACCCAAATTTCTTGATGGGTCATTAGAGGATATTATTTGAAGTCCATATATGATTTTTATTTAATGTTCTGACTCATCCAAGTACGCGTGATAACGATTTTACGACTTATTTATGAATTACGATAATAAGTCGCAAAACACTTTAAACTTGGCTAATCCGATGTTCTTGGCACAAATTTCTTTGTGGAACATTTAGTAATAATGTTTAGGGTTGATTTATAATTTTTACTGAATTTTCCGATGTGTTTTAAAACATACGATGAGATACGTATGTTTAAATACTCTAGTATTATGGAAATTATTTATTTCCATTTATTCAATTTTTTTACCTATTATATTTTCCGGGGTGCTACACTCGGTGTCTCTCGTGGTGACACCTGGTTGTCTCTCTCCGACCTCATGGAGGTCTCAGATGTTGCTGCTTGTGTCGTGAGACTCAGGTCTCACGTGGTTGCTCTGGTGTTCCATGAGCTTCTTTGTCTCGACGGGTGCGTGCCGAGGTGTTGCTTCCGCATTGTGTTTGACTCTGCTGGTTCTACGGGAGTCGTGTCTGGCCCGACCCTGGTTATGGGTCGTGGCATTACTATGTTCCGCTGCTTTATAGTACTCTGCAGTAGGTGTTTCCCACTTTACTGCTTTCTAGAGTAGTTGCTTCCTCTTTTGTTAGAGTTCCTGCTGCTCTGGCTGGTAAGGGACTGGTTATCCCTACTGAGCCTTGTTCGTGAGGCTCACCCCCCTACTCTCTTCAGGTAGGGACTCGCTGTCACAGGAGTTCATTGCCGGACGGTCATGGTGGCGGCTTGTTCGCCGTGCGTTGCAGCAGTGTGAGTTGTGAACGTGAGCGCTTGTACCGTGAGTTGAGAGTGGCCTTTTTGCAAGTCCTCGGGGTATGCCCCTTAAGGACTGCACCTTTCTTTCTGTACCTGTACTTTTATTTGGGACATGTTGTACATAATTTCTTTGTTAATGCACGAACTTTCTTGTTATAGTTATTTGAATTCATTGCTTATCTCACTGGACTAAATTCTAACCCTTCCGTTCTTCGGATCCGTGTGGCGGCGCGACCTTTGGGGTCAATGGGGAGGGGAGCATGGGGAAAGTTGTAAAGCTATCTACCAACACAAGAGGACTCCCAATCACCCAGAGATGGAAAGGGCACAAGAATCCCTACCGAAATTGGAAGAACTGAACCCCAAAGGGGCCTTCACGAAGCCACGGCCGCCTCCTCCTCGCTCCCCGTCGACGCTCCAAGCTCCGCACGAACCGCCGCCTGCGCCACCGCGCTCCAACCGCTGGAGGAAGAGAGGGGGATGTCACGCCCCGAATATTTAGCAGCGGAATAAATACCGGGGGACGTGAACGATACAAACCGGCGTATCCCAGTTGAATAGTGCAGAGTCACAGTCGAATATAATGACACATTCAAGACTATAATATGGTCATCAATAGTATACTTTAATTCATTTCATTCAACTAGATAACAACCTCACATAAGAAGAATTAACCAAAGGGTCCATCATTCAAATAAACTTCCACAAAAGTTTCACTATTACATAGACTACTCAATTTCTATTTCTAAACTGTCATCTATTCTAGGACGGTTGCTCGTCACTCTTGCCCAGTCCCATCCGACTCCACGGGTTCTTCATCACTACCTGAAAAAGGGCAGGATGATAGGGGTGAGCGAACTAGCTCAGTAGGATTTATATCTCAATCACGTGCGGGCACTAGTATACATGATTAACATTTTATATAGGCAGATATGCTGATGAGTATGCTGACAATGCATGCTTTTCTAACAAGTTGAATAGAAAAGTAGAACGGATATCATATCAGATTAATTGTCGAGTTCCATATACAATGGACAGATAATTCAAGATTAAAATCATGTCAGAAGAGATTGGCCATATTCAAACAGAGTTCATGTGTTCACAAGAACAAACTTATCATATCATGTCAAGTCAAACTTATCAGTCAAACAGGAGGCACAATTCACAATCTTGCATGTCAGGTGTGCTATGCCAAGCACCATGAGTCCATACTCCTTCGGTTAACAAGTACGTTGGGGCGCTCTTCCCCAGGACCGGACAGGGCCCTATTGCACAGGCATTATATCAAGTTTTGGACCGGAGTCCCACGATGTGCCGAACAAACATATTCATATTATGGCCACAGAGTTTCAATGACAAGCTCATAGTAAAAAGAACATGATCACTCATAGAGTCAAGGAATGACAAACAGCTCAAAAGAACAAGGCAGGATAACGTTGTATCTTATATTTCATAATTCATTAATGTCTTTGACAAGAGGGTGTTTCTAAAGACAGATCATATGTAGAACGTGTACTTTCCTAACATGTATGCATATGACAAATAATCCAGTGAACACCGGAAAACATGAAACCATGAAAACTCATATGCAAATCACCACTAACATGTCCATACTAATCATGTATTCATCCCCACATTCATAACATATTCTTATCTTATCATTGACAATAAGCAAGATCACAAGATAATCCAAGGATCATAAGAACATTCAAAATTTACACATTAGAATCATATTCATATCATTACCATTTACTTTAATGGTTTGATTTATTTAAGGTCCATGCATACTATAACATCATGTACATGCTTGAAGACATCATGAAATGATTAGACCCAAATTATACAAAAATCTTGTAAGGTAGTGTCGACACTAGATCAGGTGTGTCGACACCATGCTCCAAACCCAAGACAAAAACAGGCAAAACTGGTCAGGTAGTGTCGACACTAGTTCAGGTAGTTTCGACACAGTGCATCAAAAATAAGGCAAAAAGGTCAAGTAGTGTCGACATGAGATCAAATAGTGTCGACACTAGAGACAGCTTCCAGAAAACCTTCTGGCCAATATGGGACAGGGTGTCGACACTAGCACGGGTGGTGTCGACACTAGATCAGCTTCCCAGAACTTTTTGGGTCAAACTGGATAGTGTGTCGACACTAGCACAGGTGGTGTCGACACTAGAGGCTTTCCCAGAACACCATCTGGGCTGTTTTGGGACAGCAGGTCGACACTGGCACAGGCAGTGTCGACACTAGTGGCTTTCCCAGAACACCATCTGGGCTGTTTTGGGACAGCAGGTCGACACTAGCACAGGCAGTGTCGACACTAGTGGCTTTCCCAGAACACCATCTGGCTGTTTTGGGACAGCAGGTCGACACTGGCACAGGTAGTGTCGACACTAGTGGCCCTTTCCAGAACAAAACACATGGTCGTGTGGAACCGAAATATGTCTCATGCAGCGATTCACTTCTAACCCTTATAACTCTCAAAAAAATGACATTTGGACAAAACGTTCAACACAAAAGATAAAGAGGACAACTAGTAGAAGAACTTGGATGTTGAGGGTTTGATCTAATTCGGTCTCGAATCCCAAGAAAATATAGGAAGAACAAAAAAGTCAATAGTAGCCCGAAATCGCAGTATCATGCAGAGATTCTCTTATCATGCTCCTAACTCTCTAACCAAGGATTTTTGGACAAAACGTCCAACATAGAAGATGATCGTGATTTCAATTAGAAGAACTTATTTGAAGAAAGTTTAGTCAAATTGGGTCTTAAATCGTGTGCACAATATGATGAACGAGAAAAGCCCTAACGGTGCAAGACTTCGGGAAAATCACCAATACACGATGAATACTCCATGAAAATTGGGCAAATCAATTGCAAATGATCCTAGACTCAATAACTACATGTTGGCATTATTTTCTTTAATATTGGCCCGAGAACACCTACCTTTATGAAGATCTAAAACCTGTTGATGTTCTGGACACAACAGAGGATGCAGGGGATGAAGCTCCGGATTCCCAGCCTTTCTCCTGTTCCTCAGAAGCTCTTGCTTGCTTCCAAACGACTCCAACTTCGTTGTTAAACCTTCCCCAGAGTTTAGGGACGAGTCTTATAGTTTTAGGATGTTGTTAAGAGTCCTAATGATGCTAGGAAAGGGGCTACGAGCTATGTTTCCTTGTTTCCAGAAAATCTGGGATTCCTTTACTTAAAAGAGGTAGCCAAGGTTTAGGAAACCACTAATTGAGATTGAGTTCGGTTTTGGCTTACCTTACATGACTACTCATCCATAATATGACTCTAAATTACCCTCCCTAATTACTGCATAATTACATACACGAATTTTTGGGCAATTTTCTGTCCTAGTTTGTTCATATCCTTGGGCCAAATATGCTCTATTGGCCCAATCTTATTAATAGGTCATTAACACATGGTATTGGAAGTCTCTCCAATACGTTTATTTATTTTATCCCTCTATCTTTCTAAATTTTTTAAATTTGCTAATTTCCGGGGTGTTACGGGAAGCCTTCACCTCCTCGGAGAGGAGGGGGAGGAAGAAAGAGCCAAAACGGGAAGGGAGAGTCGTCTAAGGCATTTAGCCTTCGGCCCCCAGAACGCGACGGAGCGGGGCGTCGCGTTACAAACCTTAACGCGACGGCTGCCCACAGCGTGACCAGAATGTGCCCCCAAGGGATGCCGCGACAACCCACAGGTCGCTCTGCCACGCTTGCCACTCTGACAGGCGGCAGACGACCAAAAAGCGGAAAGCAGTCGCGACCCGTTGACCGGGCACGACAAGAACGCGACGCAGAAAGCGGTCGCAACAGGGATGACTGTCGCGACGGGCACCTCCGTCGCGACACTAACTCGTCGCCCAGCCCGGACGTGTTAGTGGCCAGTCATCCAACATGCGAGTGGAAGAAACTGGAAGCCCGAGATGTTACAATACATTCAAACAAAAATAATTTCGTCCTCGAAATTAAGGGCGAAACCCGGTCGGAGAACACAATAGGTGCAAAGGGACCACTAAGTCGCACCGCGACTTTCCGGTGGTCGCCACCACAACCCTGCCACAAAGGGAGTGCCTAACCAGACACCGACAGCTCACAGAGCGGCCACCAACCGGCGCGGAGCACACAATCGGATGTCGACAGCTCCACAGGTGCGGTGCGCACCGAACTGACCAGAAAGCACTGGAACTGCCAGTCAGAAAACACGCGACTGAACCCTCAACAGACCACGCTGTTGAGACCAACCGGTCAGTAACTCACTCTGTCACTAGCGACTAGACAGAGGTCTCAGCTACTGATGGCAACTGAGAAAATGTCAAGAGGTCACCCACAAGACTCCGCTGAATGGCTCCGCACATCTAGCCACAGCTAGCACCTACGGCAAGGCCAAACGTGTTTCTTACTGGTGACCCAAAATCAAGCGGGAAAACACGCACGTGGAGAAACCACAGCAAGCAAGGCAGTGTCTGCCGGAACCACTAGATCTCACCAAGATAATCCTCATGGTCCGAACAGGACACATAATGCACGTGGAGCCACCAAACTAGGAGTTACGTGCTCCCCAACGTGGCACACCATGACGGAAACACGGAAGACACCAGAGGTGAAGCCAAAACTTGGCACCTCACCATGGCACGCAGGACAGTGTCCATCGGCACCACTCGATCTCACCTAGATCATCCTCGTGGTCCGACAAGGACACACAACGACTGTGGAGCCACAGAAAAACAAGACCGAAAGCTCCACAGGCACAATGCGCAGAGGCAAAACCAGGGAAGACGTCTGAGTTTGGCAGAGCCAAGCCACCCAAGACATCGGAAAACTGCACGAGAAACGAAACAATCACAGAGGTTGAGAACAACACGTCGACCTCAAAGGGACCCAAACCAAAGCTGGTACCACATCCGAACTCACTCACTCCCAAGCGAGAGGGGAAACTCGACACAGGCCGCGGCCAAGACCTGGCGTACCACCGATAGGGCTACCTAGACAAGGCAAAGCAGCAACCCCACAGCGGTAACGGTACAGCCACAAGGCACGACCAGAATGAAGTGTCCCAGAGGTGGAAAGCTCAATGCCTCCAACACCGAGCAAACTCGAGAAACGATGCACAAAGCTCACAATCAGGCACACACGACACACGGTGCCAACACCAGCACCAGGAACCACCCAAGGTACAACACAGTGCACCAAGGCTCCAAACGGCACAAAACAAAACACTCGAGCATGAGCACATGGTTCCACCCCAAGCACCAAAACCAGGCAAGATGCAACACAGTTGCACCCGAGGCCGAAACAACATGGCTAACAGGAAGGACTCTCTCCACAAGAGACTTGCCAAAAGCCACACGCAAGGAACCGCAAGCCTAAAAAGGGCAGAGCTCGCCACACCGGCCGCGAACCCTCAAGGCACAAGGACACAAAACATCGAAAGAACATGCTCAAGGTGTTGTACACAACCGCACCAATAGCCGAAACGACCCAAGGCTAACCGAAAGGGACTCTCCACCAAAGACCCACATAAACAAAACACGCGGAGAACCTGCAGCTTCAAGTGCGCGACAACACATCGGCTCTTGTCGCAGTGGCCCTATCCATTGTGATGTTATCGCGATGGCCTAGTAGGGCGCGACAAGACCAGGCTTGCCTAGGGTGTTTTTCGTGGCCGCAGTTGGCGTGTCGGCGTGTGCCCCAGGGCAGGGTTGCCCTTAGGACCTTTTGGTGGAAACGCCACAGGTTGGCTCGCTGCGTTCAGTGACCGAAGGTGTCACCTTCGTGGTCATGTCCTAGCGGCGGTGCTAGGAGGCTCGCGTCTGTCTAATAATCGATTGTCTGTCAGTCAATCCATTATTAGAAGAGCGATGGTTTTGTTATGTCTGGTGGTGTTCCGGTTTCTCGGGCCGTGTCGTGTGTGTCGGCGTTGGCCGATGGCCCTTCTAGGGGTTTCTGGAAGGGGTGTTGTGTGTGCCTGTGCCTGCTGGGCTTGTCTTGGTCACAAGTCAGCTGTGCCGGTTTATGTGGCAGTTGCCCCGCCAGTTCTCTTTCGCCCGGTGCTAGGCACTTGAGGGCTTGTCCGTAAGACAGGTTGTTACCGTTACCTGGGACCCCCATCCTCGGGAGCCTGTTGAGGGAGTTCTCCGGGCTACGAGCGTGTTCGAGTCGACAGCCTAGTGTGGCGGACTTGTAGCAGAGGGGAAAACGGTGGGGACAGTGGCGTAGAGTCGCTTGTGGAGCTTCCTTATCTGGGTCTGGGTCGTCGAGGTTGTTGTGGCGCTCTTTCGGTGCGGACCAGCTAGTCCTTTTCACTGCCTCACTCTGTGTTGGTTCCGGAGCAGCGTAGGGAGTGTAGGCATGGGGCCGCAGCTCGGCCGGGCTGCGAAGGTTGGTAGTTGTTCTTGCTGGACTCGCTAGCCTCACTCTACCGGGGAGGTTGTAGGCAGGAGTCAGCGGCTGGCGTGCTAGAGGAGTGGACAGTGTTCTGGGGAGGTGCCTGTCGTGACAATCATCCGTGTTGCGACCAGTGCCTGCGTCGCATTCTTGTCACGCCTTGTTTCTTTACCGCATCTTGGTGTCACGCCGGTCACAGGTCAGGATAGCGTTTCCGCTTTTTGGTTGTCTGACACCTGTCAAAGTGGCAGGCAGGTCAGAGCGGCTATCGGGTTGTCGCGGCATCCATGTGGGGCGCGTTCTGGTCGCGGTGTGGGCGGCGGTCGCGTTAATGTTGGTAACAGAACACCCCGCCCCGTCGCGTTCTGGGGGCCGGAGGCTAAAAGCCTTGGCCGGTTTCCCCCTTTTCCTCTTTCTCTCCTTTCTCCCTTTCCACCCATCTCCGAGGTGGAGAGGTCTCCCCCATCTTCCTTCTCTGGCGTGGAGCGTGGTGGTGCTGGCGGCGCCTCGTGCGGAGCTTGGAGCGGCGTCATAGAGCGAGGAGGTGGCCGAGGTGTCGTGAAGGCCCTAAAAGATGTGCGAATTATCTATGACAGTAATCTAGAAGGGGGGGGGGGGGGTTGAATAGATTACTACCAATTTTGAACACTATGACCTTCTTTTCAACTGTAACACTAACTTATCGAAATCTCAAATAAATTTGAATTGAATTTGAACCAAGATGTATGTGTGATTAAGAGTAGAACAATAAACAACTTATCTAACGTGTGAGAAACCACGTGCCTACCAAACATCTACCGAAAATGTTCAAACCACAGACACAATGATTTAAGGTGGTTCGAAGTACACAACTCGTGTATCCTACGTCCACCGTCCACACACCATGCAGAAACTACTTATTAGCGAGTTCACTCTACAACACACACACCCAAGTTGCTTGATGCAAACACGCAATCAAAACAACAATCCACACGTGAATCAAGCACAAGGAACGCTTGAATCACCGCCACACACACACAGATATGAAAAGTGTAGAAGTAGAAGAGTTCAGAGATGTAGAAGTATATCCTGATGAAGAACTCTTCATGATGGTCGTTCGGAAGAACTTCAAACTTCGTTTGGATGAAGAACAGTTGATGGAGAAGCTTGAACCGTGGACGAACCGGCTTCAACTCCGCTTGGAAGACGGATTTTCTTCGCTCTGGACGAAGGGTTGAAGCAGAGCAGCAGGGAGAAGCTTTTTCTCTTGGGTTTGCTTAGGGTTTTGGTATTGTAGCTTCTTGCTTCAAAAATAGCTCCATATGACCTTTATATATGGGTGTCCAAACATGGAGAGTCGTGCTTAAAGGGATCACCCAAATATAGATCATATCCTGACCATCAGATCTTTCTAAAACTTCGGTTGTTGACAGGCGATTTGCTGCTGTCGACAGCTATTGCATATTTAGTTTCCAGAACCTTTGAAAGTTCTTGGAACACTGGGCTATCAATAGGAGATTTTCATCTGTCGACAGGACATCTGTATCTATCGACAGGTGGGCTTCAGCTGTCGATAGCTACTGTCCAAATGAGCTTCCAGTAGCTTGTTTTGTTCTGGATGGTCCATCTGTCGATAGGGGCCTTTATGGCTGTCGACAGGTGTTTACTTGAAGTCCTTTTCTTGTTCTTTTTCACTTGGTTCTTGTTGCTTAGCTTGTGTACATTCACACTACATTGAGAAACATTCTAAGTGAGATACAATGAACGTATAGGTGATCAATAAAAACATGTTTTATATGTGATTGTTTCTTGCATGTCTTTGTCATTGTCATAATATTTCACAACATCAATTCACATTGTCTATCATCAAAACATTTAAACACCAACATTACACATGAGAACCCAACATTCTCCCCCTTTTTTATGATGAATTTTTTTTTCAATTTATGCACATTGATGTTTCTCCCCCTTTTGGAAACATCCAAAAAGACAAATCATGCACTCATGAAGAGGAATTAGTCAACAACTTTGGATTTCATTCAATTTTCATTCAGTACACATAGTTACAAAAAAATAATTGCATGACATGACAAATGAAAGGCAAAAGAAGGGAAGGTACATGACTGACGCAAATGACAAAGTGACCCATGACCCAAACCTAGTGACAAAGAAAAAGACTAGACAACCCAAACTCTCTAAACATCGTAATTCCCAGGAGCAGTGGGATGATGGAACTCATTAAACTCGGTAGAGAGCCTGGTAAGCCGATGCTGAATTGCCACATGAGTGTCAGCCAGTGCATCCATCCGGGTATCAACATGATCAAGACAAGCATTGAGATGTTCAAAGCCTATAGTGATTTGGTTCTGCAGCTGGGCCATCTGACCAGTGATAAAATCTCGAAGTGATTGTGCTGGAGCCGGTGGAGCTTGTTTTTCAGCAGCTTCGCTATCATCTCCCTGAGCACATTGGCTCGGCTTGGGAGTCTTCATCATCATCATCAGCATCATCATCGTCAGTAGGACACTTCCTCAACATCTGGAACGTGACCTTTGAGAGTTCGTGTGACTCTCCCATCCACAAACTTGTACCCCATGCGATGCACCGCAGTGAGATGAGAAAAGAGCTACGCGATTTGAGAGTGGTGCATTCAGAGTTAGAGATGGGATTGCCAATAAAGGATAGGAGGGATGTAATGGGGCAGGCATACGGCATGGTCCTCTTAGAATTTGAAAAACATTGTTTTATGAGGTCAACCATAAGTAAAGGAAGGTTAATTTGCTCACACTTCAGGAAATAATAGAAGAGGGACTTATGAACTGTAGTGACAAGTTCCCTGCTTCCATCTTTGGGAACCACAAGTGTGGTGAAGATGTGATGAATTATACGGTTCAAGGGAGGAAAAGTGTTGGCATTAAGCTTTAAGTGATCATAACTGGGATGACAAAGTTGGTGGGTGATAATTGTGTAGTACTCAGAGGAAGATGGAGGATTAAGAAGAATATTGGCCTTGGAGTTAGGAAGCTGAAGCGCACGGCTAAAGAGATTGGGGGTGATCTGAAATGTAGTACCCTTTACCATGGTATACAGTGCCTCATCGACCACCGACATCTCCAGATTGTTTTAGAACTCCGTCACAGTGGTGGGAGAATACCGCGTGTGGGAGTACAAAAAGACTGTCAGCCTGAGTGTCGAATAGGGGCTGAAGGTCAGGGAACATGTCTTTCAGGGATCGAAATGCACGTAACGAGGTTGCACAAACTTGGTGAAGGTGCCCCGGACCCTATAAGTGTGGAGGTTGGGAGGAACAATGAGCTCCGGCAGACGATCGTCCCGGTGCTTGGTTCGGTGCTAGCCCTGGAACCTTCACCAACTTCGGGCGAGATAGGATGCCGCCGAGGGACTGCACGCTTGCCCTTGGAGCCATGGAAAAGGTGAGGTTGGAGAGTGGAGGATCCTTGTGGAGAGGAGGAGAACGGCGGAGAAAGAGAGATAGAAGGAACTGGAATCAGGGTTCTGGCGCCCTGGAAGGAGGAGGCTAGGGTTGAAAGAGGGAGGAGAGGCTTTTTGGAAGAGGTGGAAGAGGTTGAGGGGGTGTGGGTGCCTTTTTAAAGAAGTTTGGAAAGAATTTGAAATGGAAAGGGACCCACAATATCTGGCCAAAAGATGCGCCTGTTGGGCTTTTGAACTGCCTAGGCCCCAGCTGTCGACAGCCAGCAGGCAGCTATCGATAGTTGCCAAGCAGACTTTTGCCAGAGCTTAAATTTTGAGGATTTTGAATGGGGAATGAGCATGCCATTGGGATTTTAAGGTTGAGAACAAGTTTTATACTCATTACAAAGTGTCATAACCACTAGTATGAAGACACATAAAAAATTCTACAATGGTTAAGAGATAATACTCCGGGAATCTTAAGTTATGGCATTTAGAAAACGCCGTTCAAAAGCATATGAATATAAGATAACCACTTGAATAAAACTATTGAAGAAAATCATATGTCATAGTGGTGATGTTCAGTTGGTTAAAGAGGCAATGTCCACATAAACAATTGACAATAGACAACCCATTGCCCTTAAATTAACACTCATGGAGGCTTCACTCTATTTCTTGCATTGCAAATATTTTTTATTATTGAGCAATGGGAAAAGTGGTAATTAGGAACACTTTCCTTTTGATGTGAAGGTAGACATGAGGGATGCCTGTACCCTCAGTTACTTAGTGCGAGTGACCATCATACCATTATGTAGAGGTAACGAAAGGACTTTTTGACGCGAAGACAGACATGTGTGATGCCCATGTCCCCGGTTACTCAGTAATGATCATCATTGCTCTGCCTTTTTTTTTCAAGTTGATTTTTTTTTTAAGATTAGAAATAGGTAGCTTTTCTCCATTTTTTTTAAACAATTAAGGTCAATAGGTATTTAAGGTCAATGGTCAATGTAAAACATGGAGGTCAATACCTTCTTACTTATCAAACCATGTTAGAGACATGATCATCCACAAGGGAGTTATTCAAAAGAGTTAAGTTAAGTCCATTAGATTTGTTCAATGTGTTCTAGATGACACAACCTAGACTCAAGCACAAAATTTTATTGCAAAATCATTGTGATTTAAGTCAATGTCTTGATACTACGTGAGTATGAAAGGTTTTAATGATCATTAAGTCCAAATTCTTCCGTTGCACAAAGATTGTGAACATACTCATGAAGAAAGGATGAGAGAAGTGGAAGAATTTACATAAGAAGTGTATATGTCGATAACAAGGATTTGCCTGTCGACAGGTACGGAATTCCAGTGAAATGGAGTTTCTGGGAGAGGCCATCCATCGACGGGTAGATGTGGGCTGTCGACATATAGTGAATTCTTTCTAAATCTGTGTTCTGGGAGGACCTGGCTATCGACAGCAGGGTTGCTGGCTGTCAACAAGCATATATAAAAAAAAGTTTAAGGCATTGAGTTGTGAGACATTTGAATCATGTGAATGAGGATAAAGACACATGGATTATGAGGGGTATCCCTAACAATTTCACTCATATAGCCTTACTTTCCTCCCCCATAGTGTGGCATGTGATGACTCATCATTCAAGCAAAAATAAACATAATATACACAATCATGGCAAGCATTTGCACACAACAGAGCATTCATAAACATATGAGCACCAAAAATTCATTCTTTTCAGAAGATGCATTTGGCAAAAAAATAAGAGAATCCAAGTACCTTATCATGAAGTTAATGACCTTATGTATAAGAAGACTATGGATACTTGGCGAAGTATATTTACTCACGCATAATGAGAGTTTCCAAACAAGTGAACATGTTCTTCCACATATCACCATTTAATATACCTCATAGTCACTACACTAAGGGCCATTTACTCCTCAATTGGTATTGGATTCAATGAATTTTGCACAATCCCAATTCTCTTCTAAGTGTGTGAACCTATCCTCAGACAGTGGTTTTGTGAAGATATCAGCCAGTGTGTTTATCAGTGGAAATGAAGTAAAGTACTAGATTCTTGTTGGCTACCTCATCTCTCAAAAAGTGATGCCTAATTCAATGTGTTTTGTCCTTGAGTGCTGAATTGGGTTTTTGGAGAGGTTGATGGCACTAGTGTTGTCACATAGGATAGGTGTGCATCCAATGTCAATGTTGTAGTCACACAATTGACTTTTGATCCACAACACTTGAGCCGCACAACTCCCTGCAGCAACATATTCTGCTCTGCATGTGGAGAGAGCACCGAGTGTTGCTTCTTAGATGCCCACGAACCATGCAACCACCAAGAATTGATAGTAACCACTAGTGCTTTTTCTATCAATTTTACGTCCAGCATAATCAGCATCAGAATATAAGATCAATTCAAAATTATACATGCTGGATACCATAAACCCAAATCTTGTGTACCTGAGAGATATCAAAAAATCCTTTTGACTGCAACCAATGGCTTTCCTTTGGACTAGATGGTATCTAGACAAAAGGCAAACGTTGAGCTGAATATCTGGCCTGCTTGCAGTAAGGTAAAGGAGAGAGCCAATCATACCTCAGAATGCTTTGCATCTACCATTTTACCTTTCTCATTTTCCAGTTTAATGCTTGTGCTCATTGGTGTTGAGGCAGGCTAGACTTGTTCGAACTGAAATCATTTCAGTACCTCCTTGACATATTTTTCTTGATTGATGAAGAAGCCATCTTCAAATTGTTTTACCTGCAATCCAAGAAAGAATTGAAGCTCCCCCATTACACTCATCTCAAATTCACTGTGCATAGTTTTTGAAAATTCCTCACCAGTGAGGGGTTGGTGGAACCAAAGAAATGTCGTCCACATAGACTTGAACAACATGATATGATTGCGAACACATTTAGTCAGAGAGTTTGGTCCACTTTACCTCTTGAGTAGTTTTTACTCACCAAGAAATTGCTTAACCTGTCATACCAAGCTCGGGGTGCCTGTTTCAAACCATAGACACGATGATTTAAGGTGGTTCGGAGTACACAACTCGTGTATCCTACGTCCACCATCCACACACACACGCAGAACAACTGCTTATTAGCGAGTTCAACTCTACAACACACACACCCATGTTGCTTGATGGAAACACGCAATCAAAACAACAATCCACACGTGAATCAAGCTCAAGGAATGCTTGAATCACCGCCACACACACAGATATGAAAAGTGTGGAAGTAGAAGAGTTCAGAGATGTAGAAGTATATCCTGATGAAGGACTCTTCGTGATGGTCATCCGGAAGAACTTCAAACTTTGTTTGGATGAGAACAGTTGATGGAGAAGCTTGAACCGTGGACGAACCGGCTTCAACTCTGCTTGGAAGACAGATTTTCTTCGCTCTGGACGGAGGTTTGAAGCAGAGAAGCAGGGAGAAGCTTTTTCTCTTGGGTTTGCTTAGGGTTTTGGTATTGTAGCTTCTTGCTTCAAAAATAGCTCCATATGACCTTTATATATGGGTGTCAAAACATGGAGATTCGTGCTTAAAGGGATCACCCAAATATAGATCATATTCTGACCATCAGATCTTTCTAAAACTTCGGTTGTCGACAGGCGATTTGCTGCTGTCGACAGCTACTGCATATTTCTGGTTTCCAGAACCTTTGAAAGTTACTGGAACACTGGGCTGTTGACAGGCGATTTTCATCTGTCGACAGGACATCTGTATATGTCGACAGGTGGGCTTCAGCTGTCGACAGCTAATGTCCCAAATGAGCTTCCAGTAGCTTGTTTTGTTCTGGATGGTCCATCTATCGACAGGGGCCTTTATGGCTGTCGACAGGTGTTTACTTAAAGTCCTTTTCTTGTTCTTTTTCAATTGGTTCTTGTTGCTTGTCTTGTGTGCATTCACACCTACATTGAGAAACATTCTAAGTGAGATACAATGAACTATAGGTAATCATAAAAGCATGTTTTCATATGTGATTTTTTCTTGCTTGTCTTTGTCATTGTCATCATATTTCACAACATCAATTCACATTGTCTATCATAAAAAACTTTAAACACCAACTTACACATGAGAACCCAACAGGCCCTTGTTTGGGGTTCAGTTCTTCGAAATCGAGGGATTCTTGTGCCCTTTCCATCTTTGGGTGATTGGGAGTCCTCTTGAGTTGGTAGATAGCTTTACAGCTTTCCCCATGCTCCCCTCCCTATTGTGTGCATGATTGTGGTGTGTGGGCGATCCCGGATGTAGCATTTCGGCGGTTTGCCTTCCAGTTGATGTCGCGACCGCTGAGCGCGTCGCGACATCAGAGAAGCGTCGCTCCGGTCGGGCGCAACCTTATCACGGCACGGGTGGCCATAGCGATAAGAGTCGTGTCGCACCTGGTTTTCTGTCGCGACGTGCTTCCCCTTCGCGTCTTGGTGCTTGTCGCGGTGGCCCTGTCCATCGCGATGTTATCGCGACGGCCTAATAGGGCGCGACAAGACTAGGCTTGCCTCGGGTGTTTTCCGTGGCTGCGGTTGGCGTGCCGCGTGTGCCCCAGGGCAGGTTTCCCTTAGGACCTTCTGGTGGGAACGCGACAGGTTGGCTCGCTGCGTTCAGTGACCAAGGTGGCACCTTCGTGGTCGTGTCCTAGCGGCGGTGCTAGGAGGCTCGCGTCTGTCTAATAATCGATTATCTGTCGGTCATCGATTATTAAAAGAGTGATGGTTTCTTTTCTGTCTGGTGGTGTTCTGGTTTCTTGGGCCATGCAGTGTGTGCCGGCGTTGGCCGACGGCCCTTCTGAGGTTTCCGAAAGGGATGCCGTGCGTGCCTGTGCCTGCTGGGCTTGTCTTGGTTACAAGCCAGCTATGCTGGTTTCTGTGGTGGTTGCCCCGCCAGTTCTCTTTAGCCCGTGCTAGGCACTTGAGGTTTTTTCCGTGAGACAGGTGTTATCGTTACCTAGGACCCCCATCCTCGGGAGCCTATTAAGGGAGTTCTCCGGGCTACGAGCGTGTTCGAGTCGACAGCCTAGTGTGGGGACTTGTAGCAGAGGGGAAAACGGTGGGGACAGTGCCGTAGAGGTTGTTGTGGCGCTCTTTCGGTGCGGACCAGCTAGTCCTTCTCACTGCCTCGCTGCTCGCTCTGGTTGGTTCCGGAGCCACGTAGGGAGGTTAGGCGTGGGCCGCAGCTCGGCCGTCCGCTACGGTGTTTGGTAGTTGTTCTTCTGGGACTTGCTAGCCTCACTCTACTGGGGAGGTTGTAGGCAGGAGTCAGCAGCTGTCGTGCTAGAGGAGTGGAAAGTGTGTCCTCCTTTTAGCTGCCTATGGCGGTGGCTTGGTTGCTCTTGCTGTGACAGAGTTTCTCACGTGGTTTCTAAGTGAGTTTGTTTGCCCTAGCCTACACGGTGGTGTAGCCTAGCCGTGTCTAGCTTCGTGGGTTTTGTTGCTGGCCTTGTGGGCCGTGTTTAGGGCTTCCGTTCTGCGGGTTCTCTCAGGGTGCCCTGTGTAGTCACCCGACTGCTGTTTCTGTAACCGTTCCTTGGTGCCATCCATGGTGGCATTGTAGGGTGTAGTTCCCTGACCTCGTGGCATGTCTGAGGTGCAGGGTGGTTCCGTTTGTGGCCCTCGACCTTGTGGAGGTCTGAGGTGGTCGTGCCTGTGGTGAGACGTTCCTTCTCACGTGGTTGCTCAATGTCTCTCGTGGTGACACCTAGTTGTTCCTTCTTGACCTCGTGGAGGTCTGGGATGTTGGGTGCTTGTGTCGTGAGACTCTGGTCTCACGTGGTGTGCTCCGGTGTTCCGTGAGCTTCTCTATCTCGGTGGGTGCATGCCGAGGTGTTGCTATCGCATTGTGTTTGACTCCGCTGGTTCTACGAGAGTTGTGCTTGGCCCGACCCTAGTTGTGGTCGTGGCGTTACTCTATTCCGCTGCTTTGTAGTAGTAGTTTTGCTTTACTATCCCAAATAAAAGTATAGTACAGAAAGATAAGCATGAATTCAAATAACTATAACAAGAAAGTTCGTACATTAATAAAGAAATTATGTACAACATGTCCCAAATAAAAGTACTAGTACCGAAAGAAAGGTGCAGTCCTTAAGGGGCATACCCCGAGGACTTGCAAAAAGGCCACTCTCAACTCACGGTACAAGCGCTCACGCTCACAACTCACACTGCTGGCAACGCACACGCAAAAGCCGCCACCACGACCGTCCGGCAACGAACTCCTGCGACAGCGAGTCCCTACCTGAAAGTAGGGGGGTGAGCCTCGCGAACAGGCTCAGTAGGTAACTAGTCCCTTACCATCCAGAGCAGCAGGAGTCCAACAAAGCGAAGCAAGTACTCTAGAAAGTAGTAAAGCGGAAAACCCTACTGCAGAGTACTAAAAAGCAGCGGACAGAGTAATGCCACGAGCCACAACCAGGGTCGGGCCAAACACGACTCCCGCAGAACCAGCGGAGTCAAACACAATGTAGAAGCAACCCTCGACATGCACCCGCCGAGACAAGAAACTCACGGAACACCGGAGCAACCATGTGAGACCAGAGTCCACGACACAAGCACCAACATCTCAGACTTCAACGAGGTCGGGAAGGAACACCAGGTGTCACCATGAGAGACACCAAGCAACCACGTGAGGACGATGTCTCACCATAGGCACGGCCACCTCAGACCTCCACAAGGTCGAGGGCTCACAAGCGGAACCGCCCTGTACCTCGGACATGCCACGAGGTCAGGGAACTATACCCTACAGTGCCACCACGGACGGCACCAAGGAGCGGGTTACAGAAACAGCAGTCGAGTGACTACACAGGGCACCCCGAGAGAACCCGCAGAACGGAAGCCACTAAACACGGCCCACAAGCCAAGCCAACAAATCCCACGGAAGCTAGACACGGCTAGGCTACAAACACCATGCAGGCTAGGGTACACAGACTCACTTAGAAACCACGTGAGAACTCCGTCACAGCAAGAGCACCAAGCCACCGCCACAGGCAGCTAAGAGGAGGACACACTGTCCACTCCTCTTGCATGCCAGCCACTGACTCCTGCCTACAACCTCCCCGGTAGAGTGAGGCTAGCGAGTCCCAACAAGAACACTACCAACCACTGCAGCCCGGCCGAGCTACGGCCCCACGACTACCCTCCCTACGCGCTCCAAAACCAACGCAGAGCAAGGCAGTGAGAAGGACTAGCTGGTCCGCACCGAAAGAGCGCCACAACAACCTCGGCGACCTAGACCCAGCTAGGGAGCTCCACAA
>CM024754.1:50165585-50242256 GCA_014218235.1 Colocasia esculenta
ATAGAGTCTGTAATAGTTAGGTTTTCTTTTATTGAGTCAAATGTATTTGAGGAATAATATTGGGCCCAGTTATTAGCTCTGACTATGTAAGGTTTTAAACTAGTTTTTGGAATGAAATAAAGATTATATTGGCTGGCAATAGTATTGTCTTATATCTTGTGTTATACTTAGTTGTTACTATGAATTACGCGACTATGATACTACACTTGTATCGCTCATGCTCTCGACGTTTATTTTCCGCTGCTAAATGTCGAGGCGTGACAGTGTCTCCTACGTCCACCTCCCCACGATGAAGGAAACCCACTGAAACACTGAGTACAGACTGTTAAGTACGACGACTCAACTCCACAACCGCTTGTGAGCACGACGACTCACAAACAAAACCCAATGACCAAAACGTGACATCTGAAGTCACAACACTTCGACCAACAATGATATCAGAACTTTGGTTGACAATGACCAAAATGTGACATCCGAAGTCACAACACTTCGACTGATAGTGGCCAAAATGTGACATCCAAAGTCACAACACTTCGACCGATAATAACCAAAACGTGACTTCCAAAGTCACAACACTTCAACCAACAATGACCAAAACGTGACATCTGAAGTCACAACACTTCGACTGACAATGACCAAAATCATGACATACGAAGTCACAACAACAATGACCAAACCGTGAACGGTCAAAGTCACAACTTCGACTGATGAAGAACAAAACTGAACATCAAAAGTTATGTTTCGACACCTTCAAGAACATGTGTCGACATACACATACAGTAACAAGACATTTGTTCTTCATTTATGCAAGTTATCAATATGGCAAGTCAGTCCATGATTTGCAATCATTATTTAAAGGATATTCATCATTAAAGCACTTGTGTTCATCATCAAAACATTTATTATCATGCTATAGGCAATCAAATCCCATTTGCACTCAACAGGATACCATAACCCTAGATCTCATGTGTTAATGAGATATTTAAATATTCTCCTGACAGCAGACATGTGACTCTCCTTTGGATTAGCTTGAAATCGAGCATACATACATACACTGAATTGGATGTCTGGTCTAGAGGTAGTTAAATAGAGAAGAGAGCCACTCATATCTCTATATGTTTTGGGATTGACAGACTTACTAGAACCATCACTTCAAGTCTTACATTTGTAGCCATAGGTGTGCTAGATGCTTGATGTGCTGGAAATCAAATCTTTTGATGAGTTTCTTTACATATTTTGTTTGACTTAGAAATATTCCTTCAGGAGTTTGATGCACTTGCAGACCTAGAAAAATTTAAGTTCACCCATTAGGTTCATTTCATATGCAGACTGCATAAGATAGGCAAATTCAGTACACAAAACATTATTAGTGGATCTAAAAATGATATCATCCGCATAAACTTGAACAGCAATGAAATGTTTATTTACAATTTTTATAAACAGAGTTTGATCAAATTTTCCTCTAATGTAGTCTTTTTTTACAAGGAAAGAGCTCAAACTGTCATACCAAGCTCTTGGAGCTTGCTTGAGACCATAAAAAGCCTTATTAAGTTTGAAAACATGATCAAAGAATTTATCATTTTCAAAACTGGGGGTTGTTTGATGAAAACATTTCTTTTATGTAACCATTTAAAAATGCACTCTTAATGTCCATTTGCAAAACTTTGAATTTTAAGGATGCAACAAATGCAAGAAAAATCCGAACAGCTTCTAGCCTTGCTACAGGGACAAAAGACTCTTCAAAATCAATTCCAAATTCTTGGTTATACCCCTGAGCAGCAAGTCTTGCTTTATTTCTAACATTTTGAACCTGACTCTTTATTTTATTTCTAAAACCCACCTAGTGCCAATGACAGTAGTCTGGTCAGAAGGTTTTGGTACTAATTCTCAGACTTGATTTATCTCAAATTGTTGAAGCTATTTATGCATAGCATTTATCTAGTTCTCACAAGATAAAGCTTCACCAATATTTTGGCTCAACTGGGAAATTAGTGCCAACAAGTCCATTTATTATAGTGTGAAAAGATGTTCTTGTTCTAATTCCATCTTTTAAAATTCCAAACATTTTCAAGTGGATGGTCCTTAAAATATGGGTCAGAAGTTTACCTCATCATCTACATGAATTTCAGGAATATGATTACCTGAATTACTTATGTTAGGTATTTGGATAACCTCTATTTCAATTGGACCTTCTTGCTCCTCAAGGTTTGGTGATGGGTCTCCTATAACATCATCTTCATCATCACAAAGTGGAATCCTGCAAGATTTTTAAATGTTAGTTTTTATTGAATTCTCATAAAAATGACATGTGGAGACTCTTCCATAGTCTTATTTTTTAGAATGTGAACTCTATATGATCTTGAATTCGCAGAATATCCTAAGAAAGTAGATTCTAAGCTCTTGGCATCAAATTTATCAAGATTTTCTTTGGGATTATTATGCACAAAACATTTACATCCAAAGACTTTGAAGTAAGACACACTAGGCTTTTTATTCTTCAACTGTTCATACGAGGTTTTTTTGATCTTTGGTCGCAACAATTTGTGAACGTGCTTTAAAACACCACAAGAGTAATTAAAAAAAAGAGATTGATTTTAAAGGTGTGGAACAATAGAAAATGAAGAGAAGAATATGGAGAAGAAAGAAAAAGAAACGGAGAAAGAGTGTGTGTGTGCACTAAAGATGGAGTGTGTTCGCCAGGTACACGTGGGTACTGAAAGAGAGAGCAAATGACAGGTTACCTACCTTCACCTTAAGATCTCGAGAGTTAAAGGGGTGGGTTGACTCTTACTTCTGCAACCGGCCGGCCGGTGAAGAAGACTTTAGCTCTTGGTTACCTTGCAAGAAAGATACAAATAAACAAATGAAAGAGAATTAGAACAAGTTGTGTAGTATCAAATCCAAAAAGCAATAGAAAGAAAACTTGCATCGGCTTGAATACACCTTATGGTGGTGTTTAAAAACCCCTAAGAAGATGGGTGTGAATTGAATGATGTGTGTGAAGTAAAACTATAGTGATTATGAGAGATGCATGCATTAAGAGAGGAATTAAAAGAAGCAAAAGGAAGAGAATAAGAATCTAATGAATCTCCAGGCATAGCGAAGGTTGAAGGTGAGGAAGACTCCTCCTCCACACTCCAATGACACTTGACAGTCGACTGCACCAGTTCTCCAATTGAAGAACACTTCGAGCAAGCTTGAGGGAGTTCTTCTCGTCAAAGCTCGGGGTTTGAAGGCTCTGGAATGTAGCAGGGCTTCGTCTTTATCACTTGGGATTCCTCTTAAAAAATATAGCCACGGGGGTCCTTTTATAGGGGTAATTTGTGAATCGCAATGGACACAATGGTCGCCTTTAAAGATGAAATGCGTCTGACCAAAACGTCGTGTTTGAAAACATTCTATACTTTGACTGGCTCTTTCCATACATTGATGCAGTTGAAATATAGCAAGTCTGAATCGCGACCACATGGGTAGTCACCCTTTTGAACACTTCCAATATTAATCAAATTCCTGTCCAATTTTATAAATAGAAAGTTTGAATCGCGACGACATGACATGTCGCGCTTTTGGAAAGAATCGATGTTTTACTAGGAATCGATCTTGTGAATAAAGGAAGGTCAGAAACACGATGACCTGAGTGGACGCGTTTATATTTAACAACAAACACTTTCTAAAAACCATTTTGGAAATTGCCAACAATTGATTATAGAAACTCATAACAGTGACGACTTTACAAGATGCGTTTATGATAACACCAATCGGAATAAGATTGGGAATCAGAACAAGAGCGCGTCTACTTGACCTGTCGCGCTTCACAACCATCGATATTCATGTCTTCAATTAATACTAGCTTCAATCATAACAAGCATCAATCAGAACACAGAAAGGAGACGACCTGTATAGTCACAAATCATCGCTCAACAATCGATCTAAACCCAATCAATTGTTCCTCCGTAATACAATCGATTGTATCTAAACCGCGATCGTGTAACCAGATGCGTATAAAAGCAATCGATGTAAGCCCAATCGATTGTTTCCACCAATCGGTGTACGAATAGCAACGGTGTAACCCAACGTGAATATCACCAATCGATAAACCCAGTTGATTGACCTTAACAATTGATGTTCAATCGATTCAGCCTTAATCAATCGATGTATGAAACACGACCACTTGACCCGTTGCGAATCAATTATTAAGTAAGAGCCCCAATAGCACACCAAAAAATCCCTAAAAATTCTACAATAGAAAAATATAAAAATAGGAAAATCACTCAAATGGTTAATTGAGGAGAGCCACTTTGAGACATTACTATATAACATGAAATTTACTAGGTATGTTGTCAAATTTGATGTGTCTACAGCTACTCGCCTTGAGTCTACTTTGCAAGGACGTGGAGCGTAAGGACACAAAATCAGTGCAATGGAATGAGATGAGTTTGGTGGAGTGAAGTGGATTGACTGAAAAGTAAATGCCAAGGTGTGATGAGACACGCCTTAAACAATATATGATAGGAGTGGTTCTTCAGCTCAAAATGAAGCGGCTTAGAGAAAGCCTCAAGAGATAACCTAATTGTTTTGACGAAAGGGAAGGGTGTGCACGTGGGCAAGAAAGGAGAGAGATCAACGTCAAGTGTAGGAGAAGTACCTACGGACACAATCTGACAGGTTTCAACATTGGGGAGTGCTTACCAGCTTGTGGATATGCTATAGCAAGGTGAATCTATGGGAAAAATAGATGAATTGAATTAGGAATCTAAAACGAGGGGTTTCTCAAAAGATAGTCTGCAAACATCAACAAAATGAACTGAGTACTTGACGTGGAATGGAATATTTCATGTTAATTTGAATTAAGAATAAGTGGCTCTCCTCAGTTAAGCACGAGAGTAATTCTCCAACAATGAGCTCAAAGTCCTACATGATGCATACTAGGCTAAAAGAAAAAGATTAAAACAAATAAAAATATAAAATACTCAAGGATAATATTGTTACGATGCTGAGTTAAGTTAGGACACCAGGTTCTCCAGGCGTGGTCCGTCCACCTCTTTGGGGAAAGCGTAACGCCTATCCTCAAGTCTAAGAATTCTCTAAAATTATCACTATTTTTTATGGTGGAGGGGAACTCAAACTTCAGATTCATCAAGCCTCAAGGTCCTTGATAGCTCTAATAAAGTATACTATAATATAAATGCAGAGAGGGTGATACCACAAGTTGCCGAAGAATGGGTGTGAAGTTTACGGCGAGAGATGCATATCTAGACCTATGCTCAAAGACTCATCAGCATTGACAAGCATATATATAAAGCACAAATATTGAAATAATAATGCTTGCAAATCACGACAGGTTGACTGGTCGCGTATGCTTACCTGAAATGTGACGACTTGGTCAGTCGCACATTACCTTGAACAGTCGAAATAGGAGTCAGAGTGAAGCTCATGAATGCCGACATATGTGTTCATTGCGAATTTCAACAATGCTCCAAGTTCCACCCGAGGCCAAATTTACTCACCTATTTTGTGGTTTTAATGGGTTAGGACTTGGCCTTCGGGCTTGCACGACCATGGGGATATAAAACACCTCTTTTCTTGCTCTCCCAAAGCATTTGACACTCTCCAAAGCTCAAGAACCAAGCATTGGCCAAAAGATAAGAAGAAGAGAGGGATTGAAGTGAAGAGCCATGGACCATGGTGATAATCCCCCCTCCAAGAGACAAAGAGTTGGAGATTTTCTGAGAGTGCCCAAAGTGGATGGACACATTTGCAGGATGATTCAAGAAAATTGGTAAGTTAATTTGATTTTATGCATTGAATTTTCACTAGTTCTTATGCTTGTTCTTGATGTTCTCCTTTCTCTCTCTTTTTTTCCCTTTTATTTTTCTTTTCTCAACCCTTCATGGCCGACCCATCCTCCATACTCCAATGACCATCCCATGCATGCGCCTCCTTCATATCACATTATCAAACCCATACGAATACCCACTTTTCCCAGGCACTAGAAGATACGTGAGATTGCCCTGGCTCCAGAAATTAACCTCCTTCATAAGCCTTGACATGAAAGCCATCCTCTCCAAGTGGGATATTCAAAACCTAGCCATACACGCCAAACGCTACCATGAATTCCATCTATATTGGGCGCTATGGGGGCTCTAGTTGAACTATGGCATCCAGTAACCCACACCTTTTTTTTCAAAACCTCTGAAGCCACCATCCTATTGGAAGAAGTTAGGCTCTTATTAGGTTTGAAGTGGATGAAGAGGGGAGATGAAGACGACATGGCAATCATGCCGAGGGGAATTACAAGCAGGAGGTACTTGTGAAAGATATGCGGAACTATCTATAATGGTAATCTAGAAGGGGGGGGGTTGAATAGATTACTACAAATTAAAACACTATTGCCTTTTCGATGATAACACTGAGTTGCCGAAATCTCAAACAATTTGCACTCAATTCGAACCAAGATGTATATGTTCTTATGAGCAGAACAAATAACAACCTATCTAGCGTGTGAGAAACCACGTGCCTACCAAGCATCTAACGTAAAACTTTCAACCACAGACACGTTGATTTAAGGTGGTTCGGAGTACACAACTTGTGTATCCTACGTCCACCGTCCACACACACACACGCAGAAAGACTGCTTATAAGCAAGTTCGACTCTTACAACACACACACTCAAGTTGTCTGAAGCAAACACGCATTCAGAACAACTAACACCGTGAATCAAGCACAAGGACGCTTGAATCACAACACAGATGTATGAAAATATGAAAGGATAGGAGCTCTGAGATGAAAGAACAAATCCAGATGAAGAACTCTTGTCGCTGGTCGTCCAGAAGAACTCCAAGCTTCACTTTGATGATCCTCAGATGACATAGTAGCTTGAACCGTGGACAAACCGACTTCAACTCCATTCGGAAGATGGATCTTCCTCGCTCTGGACGGAGGGTTGAAGCAGAGCAGCAGGAGAAGCTTTCTCTCTTGGGTTTTGCTTAGGGTTTTGGTATGGTGGCTTCTTGCTGCGAAATACATCAATATGTTCTATATATATGGGTGTCCATGTTCGAGAGACGTGGTAAAGGAACACCCAAATATAAAACATATCCAAATCTCATAACTGAGTTTTTCTCTTCGTCTGTCGACAACCAGTATTGTGTCTGTCGACAGATACTGACAGATTTCCAGTTTCCTGAACCATGGTCTTGCAGAAAGGCTTTATCTGTGTGTAGCTGTCGATAGGCGATTTGTTGCTATCGACAGGAAGACTTCATTTGTATTTCCTGAACCTTGTTTGTCTTCCTTGTGCTTATCTGTCGACAAGGACCTTCAGGGCTGTCGACAACTGCTTGGTTGAAGTCAATCTCTTGAGCTTTTGCTCTTGCATTTGAGTGCTTGTCTTGTATACATTCACACCTATATTGAAGAACATTCTAAGTGAGATATAATCAATATATAGATTATCAATTGAAACATGTTTTGATATGATTGTATCTTGCTTCACTTTGCACTGTCACCATGTTTCAACCATTCATACAACATCAATTAACATTGTTCATCATCAAAAACATTTAATCACAAACATCACACATGAGAACCCAACATTCTCCCCCTTTTTTATGATGACAAAATTTTCAATTTATGCACAATTGATGTTTCTCCCCCTTTTGGCAACATTCAAAAAGATAAACCATGCACTCATGAATAGAAATGAGGCAGATAACTGTGAATTGCATTCATTGAGCATTCAGTACACACAGTTACAAAAGAGTTGCATGACATAACCTTGACATGAAGAAAAGCAAAAGAAGGGAAATTATAAGACTGACGTAGCAAACTAAGATACCAATCATATGACGCAAGCCTAGTGAGAAATAAAACTAGATAACCCAGACTGAATCCTAGACTCTCTAGACATCGTCATTCCTAGTAGCAGGGGGATGACGGATCCCATGATGCTCTGTGGAGAGCCGGGTAAGTCTCTACTGAATTTGCACATTAGTGTCAGCCCAAGCATCCATCCTTGTATCAACGTGATCAAGCCGAGCATTGAGATGTGCAAAACCAGTGGTGATCTGTTGCTGCATGTGGGCCAGGTGAGCAGTGAGGAAAGCTATAAGAGATGGTGCTTGAGGCTCTTGTTCTTGGTCTTCACATCTTATGCATCTTCATCATCATCTCCCTGAGTCCATTGGCTCTGCGTGGGAGTCTGCATCAGCATCATCATGATCGGAATCTTCTGCACCGGCCTGCTCCTTGCCCTTTAAGTCCCTGGTGACTTTCCCATCAGTAATCCTGTAGCCCATCCTATGGGCGGCTGTGAGATGAAAGGAGCTACGGGATTTAAGAGAGACCATCTCTCCCTCAGGAATGTGGATGCCAATGAAGAAAGGAGAGAGGTAATGGGGCAAGCATAGGGTATTGACCTCTTGGAATTACGGAAGCATTGTCGGATGAGGTCTAGCATGAGGTAGATTGATTGCTCAGCGTTGAGAAAAGAGTAGAAAAGGGATTTGTGAACCTCAGTCACAAGTTCCCGGCTGCCATCCTTGGGCACAATGATGGTGGTGAAGATGTGATGTATGAGACGATGAAGAGGAGGGAATGAATTGGCATTCATATTTAGACGATCCTTGGTAGAATCATATGGCTGCAAAGTAATGAGATTGTAGTAGTCTGATGCAGCAGGATGATTGATCAGAACATCAATGCCAGAGTTGGGGATTTGAAAAGCACGAGTAAGAAGATTGGGTGTGATTTTAAAGGGAGTGTCTTTCACCTGGTGGTAGAGATCACCAACATCTGACATCCCCAGATTGTTGTAGAACTCCGTCACAACGGTTGGAGAATACCGCTTGTGGGAGTAGGAGAAAGTGGTCCAGCAGTGAACATCGAAAAGGGGCTGAAGGTCTGGGAACATGTCCTCCAGAGAGACAAAATACACATAGCGTGGTTGCACGAACTTTGTGAAGGATCCATGAACCCTAAGGAGATGCAGATTCGGAGGGACGATGAGTTCTGGGAGACGGTCATCCCGATGCTTGGTTCGGCGCTCTGCAAGATCCCCAGAACCTTCTCCGACGTCGGAAGAGGCGGGACGGCGACGGGACCAACGTTTGCCTTTTGGATCCATGGAGGGTGTGAAGTCGGAGTGGAAAATATCTCTTCAAAGAGAAAGGAGACAGGAAGAGTAGAAGAACCAAGAAGGACCAAAAAGTAGGTCTTGCGCCCTGGAGAAGAAAGGGTAGGGTTGAGGAAGGAAGGAGAGGCTTTTTGGAAGGAGGGGATGAGACGTGGGTTTCCTTTTAAAGAGGTTGGAAGAGAGTTTGAAATGGAAAGGGACCCACAAAATCCAGCCAAAAGGCGCGCCGGTTTGGCTTCTGAATCGCCCTGGACGCTGGCTGTCGACAGGTGACTGTGCAGCTGTCGACAGGCACAAACAGGTTTTAGCCAGTTTTGCATTTTGACAGAATTTGCTGGGCAATGAACGACCAAATGGTATTTAAGGTTGAAATATAGGTATGTACACATTATAAAATGTCATACCCACTATTATTAAGATGTGTGAAAAGTCTACAATGGTTATGAAATAATACCCCAGTAGTCTTAAGTTATAGAATTAAGAAGACACCGTACAAACACATATGAAAATAAGAGAACCCTATTGAATAAAACCATTGTAGAAAAACATATTTCTTAGTGGGTGATGGTCAGTTGGTATATGAAAGTGATGTCTACATGAGCAATCAACCAGAAACATCATATTGCCCTTGATTTAATAGCATGGAGGCTTCACTCTATTTCTAGTTTGTATTATTGCTTAATTTAATGGGAAAAGTGGTAATTAGAATCACTATCACCTTTTGACGTGAGGATAGACATGGGGAATGCCCGTACCCCCAGTTACTCAGTGGGAGTGACCATCATACCATTATACAGAGATAATGAATAAGCTTTTTGACGCGAAGACAGACATTTGTGATGCCCATGTCCCCGGTTACTCAGTAATACTCATCATTGCTCTGCCTTTGCCCCGATATATTGCCTTGTTGATAAACTTTTGAGTGTTAGAAATAGGTAGCTTTTCTCCCTTTTTTTGTTTTGTAAATGAAGGTCAAAGAGTATTTAAGGTTAAAAGCCAATGCAAGACATACAAAGTTCAATGACCTCCGGACTTATCAAGGCACGTGGGAAAAATGATTATCCACAAGGAGTTATTCAATTGAGTTAGGTTAAAGCCATTAGATTTGTTCAATGTATTCTAAATGATACAACCTAGACTCATACAAGAATAGTATGTCAAAATCATTAAGACTCAGACAATATCTTTGATATGATGTGAGTACGACAGAGTATAACATAAGTAAGTACCCAATTTTCACCTTACATTAGTTGTATGAACATGGCCATGAAGGATGTTGAGAAAAGATGATGGATTTCATTTGAAATGAGTATCTGTCGACAACAAATTTGAGCCTGTTGACAGATGGAGATAGTTTTGAAATACTGGCTTCAGGCAGATCATGGCTGTCGACAGCTGAGATGCTGGCTATCGACAGACGCACATAGGCTTCAAGGCCTGGTGTCTGTGAAGGCACAACTGTTGATAGATATGTTTGTGGTTGTCGACAGGTGCTTGACAAATCAGGATTAAGGCTGAGAATAGAGAGAACTTTGAACTTCATGCTTGGGAAATTATGGCATATAAAGAATGAAGATTTTCCCTCATAAATTTCACTCACCAAACTTGAACTCACTCCCCCATAGTGTGTGCATGTGATGACTCAATATTCAAGTAATTCAAACAGGATATTCATATGCATGGGAGGCTTTGCACACAAGAGAGCATTCATAAGATTCAAAAATTACTTTATGGCCCTTATCACACAGTTGGCTTATGCTAAGTAAATTGTGATTAAGACCATCAACCAACACACATTGTCTATTGAGTTAGAGGCGTACTACCTACCTTACCTGTGCCAATGATTTGACCATTATTGTTACCTCCAAAGACAACCTGACCTCCATCTTTCTCCACTAGCAGACATAATTTTTCTTTGTCGCCCATCATGTGCCTCGATCAGCCACTATCCAAGTACCATTTGTTTTGATTTTTGGCTGCTAGGCATTCTTGCATAAATGGATCAGACAAGAGGTTTTGGTACCCAAATTACTTTGGGTCCAAACGTTTCATTCATGCCAAAAAGTAAATGCTTTGGAATCCAAACTTGTTTGAGTTTCAGTTTGTTTGAATTATTCCAGCATTGTTTTTCATTATGGCCAAGTTTCTTACAAACATGCATGAAGGAGATTTTCTCAAAGCGGTTGTTTTGTTATTTTGTTGAACATTTATTTGTTTTTTACCCTTTTGTTGCCTGGATGGCTGTCCCTTGACAGTATACTTCCAAGCCTGTCGACAACTCTCATTGGGTCTGTCGACATACTTCTTATATTGCTGAGCAGATGAATTCTTTTGATTGGGTTGATGTTTCTTACCCTTAGCTTGAGTTTTCTTGCTCTTGGGTAGAGCTTGTTTACTTGTGCTTGGACTACAATCATCAAAGGATGTGATCAATATCTATCCACTTTTCTTTTGTTTTACAAGTTGATACCCAATCCCATGCTTTGCAACAAAAGTATTTGATCCCAAAATAGCTTCAAGATTTTGCTTTCCTTTTACAAATCTTGAGAGATCTTTAGATTTTCTTTTTAGGTCCTTTTCAGTTTGTTCTAACGTTTTCTGAGTCTCTTGATGTTCATTTTGAAGATTTTCAAGAGAATTGATTAGGTTTTGTTTTTCCTTTTGAATTTCTTGCAGCTTCTCTTTGATGCAATCCATTTCCTCATGATGACCTTCCTGTTCAATTTTCATCATTTCAATTTCTTTATTTAGGATTGCAATCTCTTCATCGTTATATTTGTTGTTGGCAAGTGAAGTGATTTTCTTCTTCAGTGCTTTTTTCAGATTTCAATTCATAAAATTTTTCAAACAATACAGTGTATGCTTCTTCCATTCATCAACAGTATAGTTCTCAAAGGAAGAATTTACCACATGGAGTCCTCACTCCTTGCCATTAAGCAATGAATCTCTTCATCTCCAGAGGTTGCTTTGCGTCCTCATCTTCATCTTCATCGCTCCAAGTTGCCAACATTGCCTTAGATTTCTTGAAGGAATTTGTCCTCTTCAGCTTCTTCTTGAGCTCCGGGCATTCTCCTCTCATATGCCCTGGTTTCTTGCACTCATAACACACTATCATGTCAGATTTTCTACTAGAATCAAATTTACTTGAAGAATCTTTCTTTTGAAAAGATTTGAAGTTACCTGAGCCTTTCTTTTTGAACTTAAGGATTTCTTGAACTGTCTATTAAGCATGACCATTTCATCGTTCTCACTATCACTAGATGTTCCATTGTCATCACTTTACTGTTGAATATCTTTTTTGGATCTTGAGGAATTTTTGTTGAGAGCTTTTAGAGCAATTGATTTCCTGGGATTTTCTTCAGTTTCTTTCCTCTTTATATTTATTTCATAGGTCATAAAGAACCAATTAACTCATCTAATTTCATTTTGAAAGATCTTTAGAATCCTCAATGACGGTGGCCTTAGTATTCCAGAGGATGAAGAAACCGAAGTATCTTCCTAACTAGGTCACTTTCTGAGTATTCTTTCTTAAGACCTTTCAATCCATTGATTATTAGCATGAACCTTGCAAACATATCTGATATGGTTTCTTCATTTTTCATTTTAAACGTCTCATATTCAGATATAAGCATGCTAGCCTTGGTTTCCCTTACCTCAGATGTGCCTTCGTAAATGAGTTCAGGCTTGTCCCACATTTCTTTTGCTGAAGTGCATGTGGAGACTCTTGAGAACTCCCTGGGATGTACATCACACTGCATCATGTTCAACACGCTCCAATTGAGAGTTCCTTTACGAATTTGTTCCTTTGTCCAAGTATCTTCATCCTCGGGCAACACATATGCTCCTTTGCTGACGATCTTCCATAGCTCAAAGTCTTGAGCTCTTAGAAAGACCTGCATGTGATTTTTCCAGTATGGATAATCAGTGCCATCAAAGAAAGGTGGCCTGGACACTGAGTGTCCTTCATCCATAAACCCCTTGTTAGATTCCATGAGAACGAAAGTCTCCTGACCGTAAGATCAAGCTATGAAAGTAGTAAATCGGAGAAACCTCGCTCTGATACAATTGAAAGATATGCGGACTATCTATAATGGTAATCTAGAAGGGGGGGGGGGGTTGAATAGATTACTACAAATTAAAACACTATGGCCTTCTTTTCGATGATAACACTGAGTTGCCGAAATCTCAAATAGATTTGCACTCAATTCGAACCAAGATGTATGTGTTGATTATGAGCAGAACAAATAACAACCTATCTAGCGTGTGTGAAACCAACGTGCCTACCAAGCATCTAACGTAAAATGTTCAAACCACAGACACGATGATTTAAGGTGGTTCAGAGTACACAACTTGTGTATCCTACGTCCACCGTCCACACACACACACGCAGAAAGACTGCTTATAAGCGAGTTCGACTCTTACAACACACACACTCAAGTTGTCTGAAGCAAACACGCATTCAGAACAACTAGCCACACGTGAATCAAGCACAAGGGATGCTTGAATCACAACCACACACACAGATGTATGACAAATATGAAAGGACAGGAGTTCTGAGATGAAAGAACAAATCCAGATGAAGAACTCTTATCGCTGGTCATCCAGAAGAACTCCAAGCTTCACTTTGATGATCCTCAGATGACGTAGTAGCTTGAACTGTGGACGAACCAACTTCAACTCCGTTCGGAAGATGGATCTTCCTCGCTCTGGATGGAGGGTTGAAGCAAAGCAGTAGGGAGAAGCTTTCTCTCTTGGATTTTGCTTAGGTTTTGGTATGGTGGCTTCTTGCTGCAAATATTCCTCAATATTTCTATATATATGGGTGTCCAAGTTTGGAGAGACGTGGTAAAAGGAAACGCCCAAATATAAAACATATCCAAATCTCGTAACTAAGTTTTCTCTTCGTCTGTCGACAGCCAGTATTGTGTCTGTCGACAGATGCTGACAGATTTCCAGTTTCCTGAACCATGGTCTTGCGGGAAAGGCTTTATCTCTGTGTAGCTGTCGACAGGCGATTTGTTGCTGTCGATAGGCAGACTTCATTTGTATTTCCTGAACCTTGTTGGTCTTCCCTGTGCTTATCTGTCGACAAGGACCTTCAGGGCTGTCGACAGCTGCTTGGTTGAAGTAAATCTCTTGAGCTTTTTCTCTTGCATTTGAGTGCTTGTCTTGCATACATTCACACCTATATTGAAGAACATTCTAAGTGAGATACAATCATATATAGATTATCAATTGAAACATGTTTTGATATGATTGTATCTTGCTTGACTTTTTCACTGTCACCATGTTTCAACCATTCATACAACATCAATTAACATTGTTCATCATCAAAAACATTTAATCACAAACATCACACATGAGAACCCAACAACTTGAAAACTTCATGGGAGTGGAAAGGCGGCCTAAGATGTCCAAGCTGTGAAAGGAGTCAACTTGCAAAAACTAGCAGCTTGGACGATCAAGGAATTGCCAAAGGCAAAAGATGACGAGAAGCTCGAGATAGTGATGAAAGGTTTCGCCATATCCTAGCAAGAGCGCTCCTCTTTCCATCCGTGGACAATGTGCTTGAAGAGAAACAACTGAGTGCAATATGCAGCATATGGGAAGATGAGATATTGGGACCGGTGGTGCTAGCCTGTCTCTATAGCGGACTCACAGCAGTGAGCTAGCCTATCTCTATAGCGAACACAAGCTATTATTCACATGTTGGGTTGATTTGCACTTTAAGTTTGATGTGAACAGTGAGGCAACAAGCTCATCTCGGATCTTCTTCAAGATCCCGCTCTGGCACATGGATAGCTTAGTGGGCTTAGAAGGGTGGGTTGTTAATTGCGTGCTTCAGCTCAAGACACGGGCAGACTGGCGTGACCACCTCTGAAGCATGGCACGAAATGCATTCACTTGTGTTACAAAGCCACATGTAGCCAAAAACTTGCAGACAAGGCTAGCTCCTGGTGTGGAACTCCGGCTCATTGAGACAACTGAGTGCGTGCTCTATAATGCACACCGCTACCTCTCTCAGCACAAACTTCCTAGGCGCAACTTCAAGGGGCCGTCACACCTCCCGCCGATCAAGAAGAGGGAACTTGGAACCAGCGACGACGGAGAGAAGGCAGACACAATCAAAGAACTCTAGAAGATCTGCACCTATAAGCGACCGACCCTGAAAGTAGAGGAGGTTGAAGATAACTGGATGAATTATGTAAGAGAGCTTAAAAAACTCTGGCCCTAGGTGGTCGTTTGTAAGCGCAATGATTATTCTCTCCATAAGAAATAAATATCATCCTTCATTTTTGCCAAAATTCATGTGTACAATGTTTATGTCTTCCAAACAATGAGATTTAGCTTCAAAATATAGCCGTCAAGTGACTCCTATAAATCGCGATGGACACAGGCGTCGTGCTTCATCTCTTGATACGCGACCACTACAGTCATCGCACATTATTAAAATGGTGACCACTTCCCCGTCGCGCTTTAAATTGCACCTCAAAATTAAAAAATTTGCACCTCAAACTCAGTGTTAGGGTAATGATGACATTTATGAATCGTGATGACCTAGTCAGTTGCGTACCAATTAGGCCTTCTAAATACGCGGCACTTGTGTTCGTCGCATTTCAACTAAGTTCAAATGCCACTACAAAACACCCGAGGTCCCCTCCGTTCACCGCTTTCGGCATACAACTCTCGAACTCTCCCTTCTCTCGACTCTCCGATTCTCTTCACTCTCCTCTCTCTCAAGCTCTTTCACTCTGGCGATGATGACAAAGCTTGAGGCCGTGAAGCTCTCCTCCTAGTGATACAGTAAGTATCACCAACTTTGACTATGGTTTGCAAATGGGATTGAGAAAGAAGGGCCTTCATGGCCAGGAACTCACGATTCAAGGTTGAACTGCGACCTCTGAAATTTGAATCGTGACAACTGAACTCGTCGTGATTCAAGGTTGAACCACGACCTCTGAAATGGTTGCGATTCACATAGGCCACCTGAGGGTTGGATTTTGACCTTGTTTTGCCCTATTTTAGCATTTTAATTGTGCCAAACTTGTGCTAACTTGGCCTTTTTGCATTCAGGAGATCATGAGGCCCCTGATCCATTGCCACTAGTGGTTGCAGCGTAAAGGGGTCTTCCGGACTTCCAGCAGGAGCAAGTGAGGGGTATGGGGTTCAGGCCGATCTTGGACATCGAGCCCTTCTACGTGGACAATTGGAACGACCCCAAGAACCCAACCCTCGGCCACAGCCGAAGACCCGATTTTTGCGATCGCCGCCCACGGATCCAAGGACCCGGAAGGGCTATAAACAAGTCTAATAGAATATGTAAAGGAAATAAACGTCAACTACAGAACTAGGAGCACACGTGCAAAAATAGAAAGAAGAGTGAGACCACGACGTAATGCTCTAGCTATAGTCCCAACACACACACACAATGAGTACATGTAAAAAGGGGAAGGGAAAAGCCCTTAGGGGCATACCCCGAGAGTGAAGTACAACTGAGAAGTGGAAACACACTGCTAGCTACGGGGATGACGACTACCGCCCCGTCTCCTCCGCTCGACGCGCACCCGGCCGCTGTTGAGAAGTCTCACCTGGAAAAAGAAGGGATGGGCTTCACAAAAAAAGCTCAGTAGGGACTACCAATCTCCTACTGACTCTAACAAGCGGGGAAAAATATATAAACAAAGTAAATGACAATAGTTATATATGTTCTAAGCTACACAGGAAAGTGCGGAAGCAAAGCTTGTCACGCCCCGGCGCGGAATATTGGAGCGTGAAGGTAGTTGCAAGGAAAAGGTATAGAGCGTATACTAGACATCAAACCATTGCACCTTGAATAATACTAAAGCAAATCTTTCTCATTAATAACTTTTCAAATGTCTAGTTACAACCACTAATATCAGAGCCATTCTATAGGGCCCAATTACATTGCAATAAAAGGAAATAACTAACTACAACTCTAAGATAACATAATGACTCGAGGGTACTCCTGGATTCACTCTTGGTCATTCCCTTCCTCGTGAGTGTATGTGTCATCCTCGTTCTCACCTGAGAACACAACATCAAATAACCTAGGGTAAGCGATAACGCCCAGTAGGACTTAAATCTCAGGCTCAAGCAGGCTTTAAATAATTAACGCATTTAATGGCAGAGTATCTAAGATAGCAGGTACAAGAGAGCCAAAATATAGCAAGAGATAGCACAACAGGTAACAGGATAGCACAATAGTACGTAATCGAGTATAGTTTCAAAAATAGCACAAGTATCGAGTATAGCACGAATAGCAGGATGGCCATAGCACAACTAGCACAAGTATAATAATAGCACGACGAGTATAGCACTTGTTTGTCATTCTAGACATCGAGAGAGTATAGCACGTTTTGTGTTTTGATTGTCATATAGATAGTCGAGATAGATAGCACTTGAGTTTAATGCCAAATACTCTGATCATTTAACTCCCATGGGCACTAGCACTTTCGGGCGCACATCCCAGGACCAGATCGGGCCCTTATATATTGCCAGACATAGTTATATTGTATCTTTAGACAATTAGTCAATGGCCAATATAGAGTACCAAGAATAGTTAAGAGCACTAGATGAATAGACGAGATAGTAGAGAGAACGTGAATAGACGAGCGAGTAGAGTATAGATGAGCTAATGGACATTGCACGTAATGCGACGAGTAAACAGGCGATAGTAACAGTTGCACAACACGTGCACTTGGTGTTGGCAGTCAGGTGGAACTCACGACCTACCACTGGCCATGTTAAGCACAGGTCCAGAGGTTCGGCGTGATTCAAGACGAGAGTGAACTTCTAATAGCCGTTGGATCATATCGATCCCTAAAGGTGTAATGGGTGTTAGGGTACAACCGGCTCGTCGACCATGTGGGAATCCATGATCAGAGGAGACTTACGGAGGCCTTGTGCAAGGGTTCACTAGTCCGGCGAAAGGAATATCCGACGGAGAGTTCACCACAAGCCAAGTAAAGTGTATATAAAACAGGTGCTCAACGTTCTAGAGGAATTCTAGAACAGCGGAGCATCGATATCGGTGGATATTCAACGCAAGAAACGAATACAGTTCTTTAAAATAGGGTAATTAATATACTTTATTGCAATAAATTACCAGATACATTATGAGATATTTTATGCCAGATTTCAGCCATATATAGATGGTTCATGTGTGTGCATGTGTAAGAGAAATCATAGATAGAAAAGAAGTCGTGAATATGTGATTTAAAACATTCAATATGGCTCCATTTTGTAGAAAGTGAGAGCAATAAATTGTATGGGTTATCATAAAATCCTGTGAACGCGACGTACCCATGTAAGGTCGCGACAGGTTCATGATGGAACGCGACAGGGTCCTGTACGGGTCGCGACAGGGCTGTCTGCTCAGGCGGCCAGAACGCGACGGGGTCTCCTGTCGCGTTCAGAACGCGACAAGAAGAGGCGTCGCGACGGGCTTGAGAACGCGACCCATCGGGCCGTCGCGTTCTCAGGTCCGTGGACTGAGTCTGACAGAGTTCTGCTCTATCTTGGATTGCGGTCCAGAATATCAGATTTTGATACAGGGTCATTCAGAAAATCATAACTAATTGTATACACAATGAAAAATCATGAAACTAGGGGCAAATGAAACTAGACATGCGAGAGTACTTCCAGTAAATAGGAATTAGAGAGAGAGCATGGTTTGAACATGGTTTGAGCATGAATAATAACAAATAACACAGAACATGATACACAGAGCAAGATTGATTTAATTCGAGCAACATGCTCAACAAAAATTAGGGCTTTTAGGGCAAAAGATCCCTAACAACATGAAGTGTCTACAGTAAAAGTTTCGTAGCATGGGATCAAGTGTACATGGAGATATGATTCAAACATGATGACTCGGGGTTATCATGTTTACAGAACTTCTAAAATCAAGAACAGAAGATTGGCTCGATGAAAAATTATGAAACAAGAGGGCTTTTGTTCCTGGTGATTGGAACTACATATATACGGATTTGATTTGGTTTTGCTTGTGAGAATGCCTACCTTTGACTCGATTTGTCTTCTAGGGTTAAAATCTCCAAAAACGAGGAAGAAGCTCCAAGAACTCCTTCTCCCCACGAGATCCTCTCCTCCTTGGCCTCTTCTCCACGTCCAACAACCTTTGGCAATGAGCTAGGGTCGGCCAAGAGGGTTTAAGAGATGTATTTATGCATGTATGGGTTCATATTCCTACTTCTATTCTAATTGCTCTTTAATTATGAGATTTCCTAACTCCAACCTTCCTTTCTTGCTTTCCAACCTCTATTTAGGTTAGAATAGGATCTAAATTCGTGCTAAATCATAAGGGTTAGGTTTAGGAATCCAATTCCAACTCTTATTGCCTCTTTTAATGCTTAAAGAGTCATTTTCTATTTAGGAGATATTAAGACTCCGAATTTATGGTATTTTATTTTTATTTACTACTTGAAATTTCTTATTTTGACCCAATAAGTTCTAGAGGATCCATTAAGCAAAGCCCATTACTCTTTTCATTTAATGGGTTTTATTTAATGCTCTTTCATTGAATATCCCTTTAGCTGAGTTTTTAATTTATTATTAAATTTTTATTTTTCTCAAAAATTTGGGTTGCTACAAAGCTAACTAGCTAGCGACGGTATGGAAGGACATCACGGTCGGAAACTCCATACGACCTACACGTCGTGACCAATACACGTATGTAAACACAGACAAAGGGAACCTCTCCTGGACAAGCGACAGTAACTACGGAAACCGCTACCACTAGTCAACCAGTCAGGAGCGTCCACCCATTTGCTTGTTCCTTCCAATTTCTTCAAACAACATCACAGCTCAGCATCCACTTCATCTGGTGGATCATCTGTTTTTCCTGAGCTTTATAAATTCCTTCAGGTTCAGTTTGACAATTTGAATTCTTCTATGAGGGAGATGTCAGCTAATTTTGAGCTCAGAATTCAAAGACTAGAGAACACAGTGAATAGACAATTTTTGGGATAGCATGAGATGGCTGAGCATGCTACAAGAAGATTTAACAAACTTGTTGGCACTTTGGGTGATGCTTCCACTCTACTACAGTGTCTTCAATTTGATTTGCAAGCTATACTTTCAAATATTCTTGAGCATACCCAACAGAGTATTCAAACTGGACAAGATGTTGTAGTTCAAGTGTCAAAATGTAGACTGTGCTTTGCACATTTTGTTGAAGATATGGAACATATGAAGGCACATACAACACATATTGATCAGGAGATTGTAGATCTCAAAACTGATTTTGGAAATATATGGCAGACAGGAAATGTTGCTAGTTCATCAACTACTGCTCCACCCATGTCTCAGGGCTTCACTCAACTCCAAGCACATATTTCAGAAAACCTCCAGAAAATGGAAGAGATACTGCATACCAGACTGACTACTATGCAATTCCAGCTGAGGAATAACTTGGGTGCTTTGGAAGCACAAATGAAGACCATTGAGGACAAGCTGCCTCCTCCTCCTCCTCCTTCATCTTCATGATGCTCTTTTTATTTTGATGATGTCAAAGGGAGAGAAGGGTGTAATTGGGTGTTACTTAATTCTGGTTGTTGGTTTAAACATGGATTGTTATGCCTGTGTTGGTTTAAACATCGAAAGTTATGCTTGCTCATTTTGGGAATTGGAAATTGAATGATATGTTTGGTCTTGATCTGATGTGAATTTGTGTTGTAATTGTCATTTTGTATGAAATGGAATGATGTACATGACTGCCTTTAAACATCATGTTTGAATAAACAAAAAAATGATTAATGAATCATAATTGCCATCATCAAAAAGGGGGAGATTGTTGGATCTCTTGTTTTGATGATGTTTACCTATGATCCATACAAAGGTGGAAATCATGCTTCAATATCTAACACTATTTTTCATGCGTAGCTCACAGAAATATTCATATGATGACAGTGGTGTCAACACAATTTAGATAGTGTGTCGACACATGATGCAATCCAAGAGCAAATAATCAAGAAAGCAAGTCAGTTGTGTCGACACAAGTTCAGTGGTGTCGACACATCCCATGCATCTAGTAACAGTGAAGTATGAAAGTGCTAGTGGTGTCGACACAAGTTGGTTGTGTGTCGACACATCTTATGTATCCAGGAAGCAGTCAGAGAACTTAAGTACCAGTGGTGTCGACAGAGGATGAGTGTGTGTCGACACATCCTGTCCCTCCTCGAAGCTTGTTTTGCAGCTAGTGGAAAGTGTGTCGACACAAGTGCAAAATGTGTCGACACAACTCAATAGACAAAGCTGCCAAGACTCAAAGCCAAGGACATGTGTCGACACATATATCATGTTGTGTCGACACACTTCGACTATTTTTCCAGATCTGAATTTAAGGACACGTGGATGATTTTGGTTGAAGGCTTTTAAGTGGGAATTTTTGTGCCCTCAAATTCCAAGGCATTTCATGGACAAATGGGACTATAAATGTCCATCATCCACTCATCCTTTGGGCAACACACACTTCAGTTCTCTCAACTCCCAGAAGCAGAAGGCGATTACAGAGAGTGGCTTCATCCTGGAGAATTGCACCCAGATCTGAAGAATTGAGACATCCAAGCACCTTGGCTGATCAATCTCAAGTGGAATTCCCAGATTCCAGAGTCTACATCCTGGAGCTGAAGCTCGAGATCTGATTTCTCATCTGGAAGCAAAACAGGGGGAATCGAACAAGACTTCTTCAATTTGCAATTCAGTGTTATGTCTGGTTCCTTACTTTAAACTCAATTTCTAGAGTGTGTTTGTGAAATTGGAGCAACTATTGTGCTCAATTTCACGTGTGTGTTCAGATCTGAGATCTCTGTCATCTCAGATTGTGTGTGTTCTAGTGTGGCCTATTTTCAACTGGCGATATAAGCCACTTTGTTTGTGTGTGGATGGTGGATGTAGGATACAAAATTGTGTAATCCGAACCACCCTAAATCCTTGTGCCATTATGGTTTGATTGCTTGTCCATTAGATGTTTGGTAAGCTCGTTGCTATCACATTATCTGATCTGTCTACATTGATCAGAATTGTGCTTAAGTCTTAGATCCGAGCTTCATATTGATTTCTAGATTTCATCATATCTATTTTTTCGCAACATTTCACCTTCTTCCTCACAAACAACAATGGCGCACCCACGAAGAATGACTCGGACAGATGAAACCCAACTCAAGCAACTCCTAAAACTAGCACTTTAACTCGAGCAACTCAGCCAGAGCCATCCGGTATGGTGCCTTAGACAAAGGCATCGTACCAGGCAAGAGCTCAATGGAGAACTCTACGTCATGCTCAGGCGGTCACCCAAGTGGATATTAGATCTAGGTGGCACTATAGTTGTCCTAGAGGGGGGTGAATAGGACCTCTCAAGCTTTTAAAAATTATCTGAAAACTAAATAGCACTTAATAGAGTTGTAAGTAATCAGTGTGATGTGTGTGAAACAAGTGAAAACTTGGTGGAACAATCACACAAAAATGCACAAGGATTTTATCCTGGTTCGGCCCTTCCCACATGGAAGTCCTACGTCCAGTCTCCAGGAAACCACTTAGGATTTCACTAACTGCCAAGAATACTTGGCCTTCTCTCAAACCTGAGAGGTATTACAAACCCACTTGCTCCCAAGCAAGTCTTCCCTTTACCAAGGGGTACAAAGACTACCTACACCTGTAGGTCTTCCTTTCACAAGAGGGGCACTACAAGGAACAAACCCCCTGCGAGTTAACTTACACAGAAGTGAAAATACACTAGTGTGTCTTCTCAACAGAATGAGCAAACACAGAGAATCAGAAAAAGAACAGATGGAAATGAGTCTCTATCCCTTTCTAAAGCTGAGAAGGTGGACAAAGAGAACTTTGCAGTACAGACTGCCACCAAATAGGACAAGACTTCTTTGAATCAAAGAGGAGTAAGGAAGTTGAAGACTGAGGAGCAGCTTTCTCTCGTTGTAATGGCACTTCTTGCTTTGACATTCAGAATTGAGTGTAGTGTGTGTCTAGCTTGTATTCTCACTGTGTATTCTTGTTTGAACTTTAGATTCTCAATATATATAAGCTTCAAATATCTTCCCGTTTGAATTTGACCATTGGAAGCTAGCCGATTGAAGGGTATTCGTTTGAGCCTTGGATGTTGATGTCTTTGAGATTTCTGTCATGATACTCATTTGTTTCAGCTCTAGGGGTTCCAACGTCTTCATGCTATGTGGGTAGCTTCATGGCTTGATAGACAGCTTCAAGGAAGTTATGTGAGTGTTGTGCTCAAGGCTAAAGGCTTAGGCATGCTTCATTGAATGTTCTGCAAACCTAAAAGAACAAGACGAACGCATATATCTCCATACATACCTTCGGAGGTAGGTGAAATAAAAGTATATAAAGTATGAGGAAGTTCAGACAGAAGTTCAGAACATTTAAGAATGAACAGATAGTTGCACACGATCTCTTTCTAAAAGTCATGGCGTTTTTGACAGTGGCAGGTAGGTTCTGACAGATAGCCCATACAGTTTATACATGTCAAGCATTTAATTCTTGACCATCTGTCGATCAGAGATCATCCTTATCTTTCTGCCACTGGATGAGATAACAAGAATTTTTAAATCTTTACAGATCTCAAAAAGGATATTTCACAGATGAATAATTTTGAATAAAATATTTTTCCCGCCAAAAAGATAATTGAAATTTATATTAACTGAAGGAAAATAGTTTATAGGTCTTAAGGAAAATATTCTTATGTAAAAGACATTTCAATGTGAAAAACTCATTCAATAAACAAAATGATATATTAAGTATTGCTCGCTGATAGAAACATAAAGATCATCTAAGTACAAGTACATAGAAGTTGATATAAGAAACTTCGACTTTCAAGAAGTCAGAGTAAGTAACAACAATACAACTGTAAGATAATGAACTTTGACTTTAGAAGAAATACAACTACTTGGCTTCATAGAAGTCAGAGTGAGGATCAAGTAAAATTCAACTTTATGGAAGTCGGAGTGCCAGCTAATAGATAGTAGATTTTGACTTATTTAAAGTTGGAGTAAGTCTGACTTCGACTTTCAAGGAGTCAAAGTAAGGCTCAATAGATAAGCAATCGGTACAAAGCCTTCGACTTTTCAGGAGTCGGAGTACTGCCAGACTTCAACTTTTTAGGAGTCGTAGTACTGCCAAACTTCGACTTCTATGGAGTTGGTGTACTGCCAGACTTCGACTTCTCAGGAGTCGAAGTACTGCCAGACATCGACTTCTACGGAGTCGGAGTACTGCTAGACTTCGACTTCTCAGTAGTCGGAGTGCTACCAGTTTGTTCATCAATCAAAGCATTACTTCTACTTTCCTAGAGTCGGAGTCAAGAGTCGGAGTTAGTGTGATATACAGTATACGTTGTGGACTTAAGAGAAATTTCGTTTGTGTTGAAAGATTCTGTGTAAGCATGAACTTTGGCTATGATATATTTGTATATATATAAGAGCCTTTAAATTATTAATTTTCTTAAATGGTAGTAACGAAGATATTAAAAGGTTTTGTCATGGCAAAAACATCATGATAAATGTTTAGCAATGTATTAGCAATATAGATAAGGATAGTTGCTCAACAATCTCCCCCTTTTGTTAATGATAAAAGCTTTTAAATAGATAGTGAAAAAAACAAATTTAATTTTACAAAGCAAATGTTTTCTATGTCCTATAAATTTGTTTCTTTCTTTCTTTCCCCCCCTTTGTGGCATTAACAGAAAGGACATGAGACAAGGAGAGAGAGAGAGATACAAATGTGGAGAAACAAATCTATATAGATTACTGTAAAGACAAATGTCATTCAATGAGTGAAAGATGAGCTAGGAAGATAGAGGGAAGGAATAATTTGAGCGAAGAAGGGCTGAAGAAGATCCTATAACTTACGCTCATTTACAACAAAGAAATTAGTAAATTTCTCACGATCTATGTCATAGGAAGGTCCTATGGAAGGAATTTTCCTATAGGATTTAACATGTCTACGATGATACCAAGTGAGTCTTCTATAGTAGTGTTCATTGGATAGGGTACCCTAAAGAGGAATGAATTTCTTCTTGGCTGCCTGATGCAAAAGTCATGGATAGTAAGGTTCCAATGAAGACCTTGGGAGTGAGCTGCTTCCTTGGCTTGGTAATAAATAATATATCTCCATGTCCATTTCTGAAACAAAGATTTCCAAAGATTGTCAGAAGCCTTAAGGAGATAGATAGATGGAGATAACTTGAGTTTCTGGCACTCTTCACTCTCTGCTGGGTAAGCTGCTGCCCATTCATCTGCATTCAATCTCTCAGACTATGCAAAGCAGTGCTGAAAGTTCTTCATGTGTTGAGAATTCTTGGGAGCTTGCATCATGGTGAATCTATGGAAGGATAACTTGATGTTATACTTAACTTTGAATCTAGCTGCCATCCGGATAAGCCTATTGAACACAATTTGAGCAAACTACTTCCTGGAAGAAATAGCGCCAACTAGACTGGGATGCAGTCCACAGGGCAGTCCGATAGTCATGGAAGGAATGATTGGTCTCTAACCCTGAGTGATCATCCGCCACTGCCCTTTGTTGACATCTGGCAAGCCTAACTTGAATCTATCTTCATTGCAGACATTCATTCTAGTGTAGCTAGCCTGGATCTCTCTAAGATGGTTGCCAAAAAGGTTAAAGAATCTTAGATTTAGGTGCTGGTGGACGGTGAGAAGAGGGTTTCTAGACTTGGCTAAAATGAATTTTCGACTTCAGCAAGGTAAAGATTGAGAAACTCAGAAGGGGAAGAACTATGGTTTTTTTGTGTGATGAGATTCACATCAACCAATAGAACTTTAGAAGTTTTTAATAGATGAGGGATCCAGTCTTCGAACTTGTAGTCTGGCATCCTATGGACTTCAAGGAAGACTTTTATGGACAAATTTTTTGAACAAATTCATGTGATGTTCAGAGTGGTAGATGAAAGCATACCAAAAAGTGGAAGAAGGGAGCTATGTCCGTGAGGAAATGCTCCAGAGGGTAATACCATACTAGGTACTATCTGGCCAATTGAAGGAGTAGAACTAATTGTGGAAGAGAGTGATGATATAGGAGAAGAAGAGAAGAAATGTGGAGGTAAGGTATGGAGAGAGGGAGTATCCACAATGTGAGTTTTGAACCTATACTTCAAAGGAAAGGATACTTCAAAGGAAAGGAAGGGATTGAAGTATTTATTGGAGACTCTATTTCTATTTGAGAGGTGGAAGGAGGAGGATCAGTGGAGGTAGAAAGGATAGGTTGAGAAGTGGAAGGAGGTGGTTGTTTAATAACTAGTGGAGGTGTAAGGTCAGCAGGAGGAGGAGTAGGAGTAGGAGGAGATGAGATAGTCAAGGGTTGAGATGGAAAAACTGGAAGACCAGATTTCATGAGCTTCCTTCTAACCCTCCTCTTAATGGTTTTGACTTGAAGATCGGCTTCTACATCTAGAGGCTGCTGTAGCTGCTCCGAATGCTGCTCAGATATCTATTTTGACTCCCACTGCTCTGACATAATCACTGGATCCACACTAGGATTCTGAACTTATCTCTATTTGTGGAACCAAGTCCTCCAGCTATTGCTGTGGTTGTTGCTGTTGTTGCTCAGATTGAGCAGGAGGGGGAACTTGTGCACTGCCAGTGCCCTGTTGGCACACAAACTGAAGAAGTAGGTCCTTCATCTGTTGGACCTCTTCAGATAGGAAGTCAAACTTCACATCTATCTGTTGGATCTGCATTTGTACGACTGACAACATCTCTTGCTGTTTCATAAACAATTCCATCATATGATCAACCGGTTTGCTGGTCTTGACCTTGGCGGGTCTCAACATGAGGTGGAGAGACAAAGGGGTGCTCCTCATAGGAAGGCTCAAGGAGTATAAAACTGGGATCATCCTAAGCCACTCCCTTGCCCCTTAAGTCCCTTTGAACTTGATTGATTATATCATCAGGGGCATCTTGTTCTTGAGAGGGGACAGTAGTATGAATCTCTATTTGTTCTGCTACTGGTGCTTCTTCTTCTCTAACTTCTTCTTGTGTCGGAATAGAAGAGGAACTCTGTGCCTCATCTGGAAAAACTTCATGAGAGCACATGGGGATAGAGTCCTTAATCCAAACATTCTGAGACTTATCTTCCAAAACATAATGGCTTCTCCTCAAGGTAGAGAGCCCAACTTTCTCTTTCACAGAAGTAGACACCTCATCGGTTAAGTCTACTGAAAATTTCTTGAACACAAGGGTTAGCAGGGGTCCATAGGGAAGGGACTCCTGCAGTTTCTTGCAACATGCCATCCTTTTCAAGATTATGGAAGGCAAGTTGATCTTGTGCCTCTGAATAGCCCAAAACAACAAACTGCCATCTCGGTGGAGTGATGGAGGAGTGGTTCCTGCTCTAGGGGTGATGTGTTGGAGATTATGGAGTGAAGAATTCTTTTCTCTGTTGATAGCTTGTTGACTAGAAGCCCTTTCTTAGAGACATATCCTAAACTTTCAATTACTCCTAATTTTTCTTTTCCTTGGACACAACTTCACTGATCTTGTGTCCAGAGTTCGGGCAACCCAAGAGTTCAACCAAAAGTTCTTCTGAAACTGTAACAGTGATACCCTTGACTGAACCTATAACTGAACCTTCTATTGTGATTTGGAGAGAGAGGTAGAAAGCCTTCAGAGCGCCCTCAAACATCGGTTTAGAAATCTGACAGAGCCTCGACCATCCCATAGCTGCTAGGGTTTCCTTTACCCATCTTAGTCTACCCGTCAACTGACTAAAATCCACTATTTTCCTTGGGCAAATAGAAGCCTTGACCAAAGATAGTCGTTGGAACTACTTAGGGGTGAACAAGGTTCCTTTCAGAGCCCTAGATGAAGCCATCTAGATAAACCGACGAAAAGAGTTTGAGATAGATAGCAGAGAAGATGTAGAGATGGTCTACAAATGTTAAAGATCCTACCTTTCTTCAAAAAGGAGGTGGAAATCTACAGAGGCTTCGAGCTTGGTTCCATCGAGGTGAAGAACGAACACGAAAACAGGAGGAAGACGATAGAGGAGTCGAAGAGACTTCAAACATGTGATTTTTCAAATGGAAGGGAAAGGGTCTTAATAAAGACGGGGAATATGTAACAGGCCGTAGATAAGGAGATGAACGATTGAGATTTAATGAGTGAACGGTTACAATTTATTACCCTTCAAATAAAATAATATTATTTTTAATTTAAATTGAAATATAGACTCCGACTTCACAAACTCCGACTTCATGAGAGTCGTAGTTCATGACTCCGACTTCACAAGAGTCGAAGTCTCAGGAATTGGAGAAATTTGGCATGAATGTAACAAACAAAGCAGTAAGGAGAATTCAATTTCTAATCAGGATTACTCATACCTATTTCTCTTCTTATTGAAGTAAATCTATCTTCGGGGAGAGGTTTAGTGAATATATCAGCTAATTGATTATCTGTAGAGACAATTCAAGTAGAATATCCCCATTACTTACATGGCCCCTGATGAAATGATGTATGACCTCAATGTGCTTGGTTCTTGAGTACTGAATTGGATTTTTGGTTAAGTTGATTGCAGTTGTGTTGTTACAAAGTATTGGAATTGCTTGAAGTGTATACCATAGTCTTCTAGTTGATGCTTAATCCACAGCAGTTGAGTGCAGTAGCTTCCAGCTGCAATATTTTCCTTCTGTTGTGGACAAGGCAACTGAGTTCTGCTTTCTGGAAGACCAAGAAATCAAGCATCCTGCAAGCATTTGACAAGTACCACTGGTGCTTTTTCTATCTATTTTGCATCCAGCATAGTCAGCATCACTATATCCAAGCAGTTTAAATTCAAACATCTCGGATACCATAAACCCAATTTACTTGTATTTAAGATATCTAAAAATTCTTTAACAACATTAACATGAGATTCTTTAGGATTATCTTGAAATCTGACGCACAAACATACACTAAACATTATGTCTGGTCTACTAGTAGTAAGATAGAGTAATGACCCAATCATACCTCTATAGATCTTTTAATCTACTTTCTTACCAAGTGGATCACTATCTAACTTAATACTTAAGCTCATGGGTGTTCCTAAGGGCTTACACTTGTCAAAACCATATTTAGAAAGTAAATCTAAAATATATTTGGTTTGACAAATGTGAGTACCTTCCTTGGTCTACTTGATTTGCAACCCAAGAAAATAGTTAAGATCACCCATCATGCTCATCTCAAACACTTTGCATGAGATTTTCAAAGAATTTGCAGAGTGATAATTAGCAAACCAAGGATAATATTATCAATATATTTGGACAATTAAGATTCCTTCTAAAAATTTCTTAATAAGTAGGGTGCTATCTACTTTACCCCTTATAAAATCATGTGATATAAGATAAGCACTTAATCTTTCATACCAAGCTCTTGGATCTTGTTTCAAGCCATATAATGCTTTCTTTAGACGGAAAACATGATTTTGATACTTAGTATCTTCAAAACCTGGTGGTTGCTCAACATACACTTCTTCTTTTATGAAACCATTTAGAAAAGCACTATTGACATCCATCTGAAATAAGTTGATATTAAGAGAGCATGCATAAGCTAATAGATTTCTAATTGCCTCTAATCTAGCAGCTGGGACATATGTTTGATCAAAGTCAATGCCTTCCTCTTGAGAATATCCTTGTGCTACCAGTCTAGCTTTGTTCCTTGTGATCACTCCTGATTCATCCATTTTATTTCTGAAGACCCATCTGGTCCCAATAACTGGATGGTCAGAAGGTCTAGGGACAAGAGTCCAGACCTGACTACGTTGTAACTGATTAAGTCCCTCTTGTATAACTAGGATCCAAGATTCATCTGCCAGTGCATCATCGATTGTCCTAGGCTCTATTTGAGAAACGAATGCAGTGAAATCACAGGAGGTTGTCATACCTCTTGTTCTTACCTTGTCTTGAGGATCATCTATAATATTTTCCTTTGGATGATCTTTGTGATATCTCAATCTTCTAAGTAATCCTTCGTGTGTTTCTTCTTGTTGTTGTAGTCCTTCTAGTGGTTGATCTTCTTTATCTTCAAGAGAAGCTTGTTCTAGATCCCTGCACAGTTTTTCAACAACATCCTCTTCTTCTATTTTCTTAATAGAAGGGTTAGTTTCATCAAATAGAATATGAATAGATTGTTCAATAGTTGAAGTTCTTTTGTTGAATACTTTGTATTCTCTAGGTTTTGAGATATATCCTAATAGAAAACCTTCATCACTTTTAGCATCCAATTTACCTAAATTAGCTTTGCCATTATTTAAAATTAAACACTTACAACCAAAGGAGTCGGAGTAAGGCTCAATAGATAAGCAATCGGTACAAAGACTTCGACTTTTTCAGGAGTCGGAGTACTGCCAGACTTCGACTTCTTAGGAGTCAGAGTACTGCCAGACTTCGACTTCTCAGGAGTCGGAGTACTGCCAGACTTCGACTACTCAGGAGTCGGAGTGCTACCAGTTTGTTCATCATCGAAGCATTACTTCGACTTTCCTAGAGTCGGAGTCAAGAGTTAGAGTCAGTGTGAATATAGTATACGTTGTAGACTTAGAGAAATTTCATTTGTGTGAAAGATTCTGTGTAGCATGAACTTTGGCTAAGATATATTTGTATATATATAAGAGCCTTTGAATTATTATTTTCTTAAATGGTAATAACAAAAAAATAAAAGGTTTTGTCATAGCAAAAACATCATGGAAATGTTTAGCAATGTATTAGCAATATAGATAAGGATAGTTGCTCAACAGTAGATCCTTTGGAAAAAACATCAGAAAACTCACAAACAACAGGTACATAAAAAACTGACAACTCGTTAGGCTCCAAAGAACAAACAGAAGCAAGATATGCTACACAACCATCGCGGATCAAACGACGAGCTCTAATAAAAGAAATAAAAGGTTGACGGGTAGACTGGATATGTCGAAATAATGAACGGTTGTCCAAGGTATCACAAACCACACAGTCTTCGCTGACAGTCCACCACAGCCAAGTGAGCCTCCAACTAGTCCATGCCAAGGATGATGTCGAAGTCACGAAGCTATAACGCGTACAACCTCGCCGGCAACTGGTGTCCCTGGAGCTCAACTATGACACCCTCAAGGTAGCCGAAAGAACACATGTAATCACTAGATGGAGATCAACCATCACATCACACTGCCTCTTACGTTTATGACGAACGAGCAACTGATCAAACTCGAAAGAAAAACAAAGGGAAGCACCGGGATCAACCAGAATATGAGAAGCTCTACCAAGGATAGGCAAAGTACTTATGACCAAGTTTGACACATCGAACTCCTCCCTAGTGAGAGCCATCACACAATCACGACCACGCCCACGCTGCGGCGCCTGCTGGGGCTACTGCTACTGCTGCGGCGGCTGTCGGTGTCGTGGAAACTGCTACTGCTGCTGGTATGGCTGAAACTGCTAAGGCTGCTAATACTATTGAAATTGTTGAGGCTACTACAGGTACTGCCGCTGCTGCTGCGGAGGGTACTGGTACTATGGAAACTACTGAGTGTACTACACTGGCTGTTGTGGCTGCTGGACTTGCCCCATTAGGCAATCCCTCCTGTAATGGCCTGGTAACCACAAGTGTAACAGGTCACCTCTGGCCTACCCTGCTCGGCTCCCTGCTGGACCGACTGCTTTGCAAACCTCGACTGACGCTTCTGTTGCTAGCCCCTTCCGCCCCTACGAGTGGTCATCTGCTTGAACCTCGAGCGAAACTGAAACTGCCCGAACCAGAAGAAGAAGAAGTCACGCTACCACGACTACCTGTGGGACGCTGGTACGCTGTGGCTCTACAAGGAGCTTCTCCCTGTTTCTGCAGCTGGGGCTGCCAGGTCTCTCTCTCCAAGGTGGTTGCCTTAGCCACTGCCACTCCCAAAGTGGCACACATGTGAGCGATCATGCCCATACGCAAATATGGCCTCAGTCCTGCAATAAACATCTCGCACAAGCCTGCTCACTATCGAAAACATGTGGAACATGCCTCAACAACCTGACAAACCTCTGGTGATACTGAGCAACCGTCAAATCACACTGAACCAACTCATGAATCTTATCTCGCCTCTCAAGTCGAGCGTAATCAGGAAAATACTCACCGTGAAAGACCTCCAGGAACCGCAGCCAAGAAACATGATTGAAATGCTGCCTAGGAAGTGTGTTTGCCTCTGAACTCTCCACCAATCATGGGCGGGTCCCTTCAGCTGATACACTGCCAATCTAACCTGATCCTACTTAGCGCACTCCATGGTCTCGAATGTATGCTCCAACTCGTGTCCAACTCTCAGCTCTGTCTAGGTCATAGTCGCCAAAGAACGTCAGTGGTCGAAGGCACAAAAACCACTCCAAGAGGGCGGTCCTGTCCTCAGTAACAATTGTCCTTCTCCTACCGACCTGGGTACTCCCAGTACCTGACACCTGCTAAATACTAGCTGCTCCACCTATGGATCTACCTACTGCTCTGGTACTACTAGGGGAGGTACTGGCGGCTGACCTCCAGCTGCCATCTACCCTGGCTGCCATGTCCCCTAGAGCATGGCCCTAAAAAATTGCTCGGCCATAGGGAACCAATCTACATACTGCTCGGGTGGGGGCTAGTACCACTGCTACTACTGCTCACTCGCTGTTGCCGCTGCCTCCTGAGGCTGTGCCACAGACTTCTCCACTGACACATCCTCTTGAACCTGGCCTAGCGCTGGCATATCTAACTCACCTTCTTGCTCCATTAGCTCTCTGGTCTGCCTACGCCTCCGCGGAGCCATATCGTGCACTATACACAACCAACAAGGTTAACGACACTAACTCGGGTGGCTAGTAGTGTACTTGTACTACTGTTGTGACTTCCTGTTGCAGTTTAAATCCACTACAAGTCCTATTAGACCCTCACTCTGATACCAGTTGTAACGACCTCGAGAACCCAACCCTCGGCCACAGCCGAGGACCCGATTTTCGCGGCCGCCGCCCACCGATCTGGGGACCCGAAAGGGCTATAAACAAGTCTAACAAAATATGTAAAGGAAATAAATGTCAACTACATAACAAGGAGCACATGCGCAGAAATAGAAAGAAGTGCGAGACCCCAACGTAACGCTCTAGGTATAGTCCTAACACACACACACAACAAGTACAAGTAAAAAGGGGGAGGCCAGAGCCCTTAGGGGCACACCCAAGGGTGAAGTACAACTGAGAAGGCGAAACCCACTGCTAGCTACGGGGATGACGACTCCCGCCCCATCTACTCCACCCTACGTGCACCCAGCTACTGCTAAGAAGTCCCACCTGGAAAAAGAAGGGATGAGCTTCACAACAAAAGCTCCATAGGGACTACCAATCTCCTACTGGCTCTAACAGGCGGGAAAGCATTTATAAATAAAGTAAATGACAGCAGTTATATATTTTCTAATCTACACTTGAAAGTGCGGAAGCAAAGCTAACTAGCTTGTAACGGTACGAAAGGACACCACGGTCGGAAACTCCATACGACCTGCACGTCGTGACCACCACATGGCCGTAAACACAGACATGGGGAACCCCACCTGGACCATGGTTTGGCGTGCCAGATTGAATGGGTCCGATTCAGCCGAATCGGATTGAATCGGGAGAAACCCGATTCGCCCGATTCTCATTGAATCGGACCGATTCCCATCTGATTCCCATGCAAATCGGCCCGATTCAAGTGAATCATGGTGGATCAGGAAAACCCGATCCACCCCGATTCCTCGATGTGTCGAACCTTGACCTGGACAAGCGACACTAGCTATGGAACAGCTACAACTAGTCAACTGGTCAAAAATGTCCACTAACATTTTACCCTCGACCCAAGTCCAAACCTTCACGTCTCGTTAGAGTGGGGGCGGAGCACAAAGTAACACAACAATAACCTCCGTAGTCTGGCCGGACTACGGTCCCATGCCTGGCCTCTATAGGTGGTTCCGGGGCCACAAAGAGCGAGGCAGTGAGAAAAAGGACTGGTTGGCTTGCACCAGGTAGAACTCCGGCCATCCTCGGTGTCCCAGACCAACCAAGAGAGCTCTGAAAATGACTCGATACCATTGTCCTAACCACCGTTTTCCCTTCTACCCCAGATTTCGTGACTCGAGTACGCTCGTCACCCCAAACGCTCCCTCTAAGGCGCACGAGGATGGGGGTCCCAGGTAAACGGTAACAACCTCTCTCAGGGGACAATCCTTCAGGTGCCAAGCACTAGGCGAACGACTAGTGTAGGATCATACTAGGAGACTAGCACTGGTGCCACGGGTACAGAAAGAACTAGAAACGGAGAAGACTCCATGGAAAATGGAACCCCGCGAGTACTTACCTGAATTTGATACTGTCGCGACGCCCCTGACCGTTGCGACACTATCGTGACGCCAAGGCCAGCCGCGACCATGTCACGACACCCTTGGTCGTCGTGATGATGTCGCGGCGCCCATGCCCTCTGTGACAGTCGAAGGAGTCGCGGCCAGCACATGCGTCGCGACATCATCGCGACCCATAGGCCTGTCGTGATCTCAGCCGAGAGGGGGCTCAGTACAGTCCTCCCAGGGACCACCCCAAAACTGGTACAAATCGCATCCACAGGGGGAGGGGAGCATGGGAAACACTAGGAAAGCATGTAAACAAACCAAACCACCCTCAACCCCACGAATCATGCATTACATGGAGAACTACACTCAAAGGAAACCTCTCCAACCACAAGCATGGACCTCGTACCCCAATCCCCAAAACCAAGAAGAAACAAGGATCTCAAGGGGAAGGGGAGCATGCTAGAATGAGAGGAAGACAAGAGTCCCTACCTCAATGAGTAGGGCCAACCCGTTGGGGCCTTCATGTCGGAATGGCCACCTCCTCCTCGCTCCTAGCACCACACGGACACCTCCTACATGAACGGGGCATCACCTCCTCTCCAAGAACACCAAGAATCACCAGAAAAGCAAAGGGGCTCGGAGGAGAAAGAAGAAAGAAGAAGAAGAAGAAAGGAATGAGAGGGAGAAAAGGGTCGCCTGCCTCAATTTTGAATCGACAGCCTCAGAGACGCGACGGGTCGGGCCGGTGCGACAACAACCTTGTCATGACCACCTTGCAGGCAGCGACCTTGTCGTGACTACCTACTCCAGTGCGACACCAAAAGCGGTCAAACATCGAAGACCGGGAAAACCTTAACACGATGGGTTGTCAGGTCACGTCAACGCTATACGCACCTGACAACTGAAAAGGCCGTTCTGACAGAAGGGACAATGGTCAAAACGGTCAAAATAGAGTTGCGTCGCCATCAGATGTCGCGACGAGAACGCGACGCACACCCCCGTCGCCACCATAACGCGACGGCTATGTGTGCCGTGACCAAAAGCATGTCGTGACCGGCTCCTCTGACGTAAGAATGTCATGACCAAGGGGTCCGTCACGACTAAGGGGACAGGGCTAAGGGCCCGAGTGTAAGACCCGGCCTTCTTGGGCCCTTGGCCCTCTCCTCAGGGTCGCGACAGGCACCCTGGTCGTGACATGGTCATGCCACGGGAGCCGTCACGACATGGTTTATGTCGCGACACACCTGGCCGTCGCGACAAGGTCACGATGGGGGTGGGCGTCGCGTTCTTGTCGCGGCGTCTGGAGGCGTAGTAGCTTTGCTTCCGCACACTTTGTTCATAGGTAGAAGATATAACTGTTGTTATTTAAATTGTTTATATATACTCTTCTGCCTGTTAGAACTAGTAGGAGATTGGTAGTCCCTACTGAGCTTCTGTTGTGAAGCTCATCCCTCATTTTTCCCAGGTGAGACTTCTCAGCAGCGGCAGGGTGCGCACCGGTCGGAGGAGACGGGGCGGTAGTAGTGGTCCCCGTAGCTAGCAGTGGTTGCCCCTCTCAGTGTATGTCACCCTCGGGCTATGCCCCTAAGGGACTTGTTATCCCCCCGCTTTTACTTGTACTATTGTGTGTTGGGACTGTACCTAGAGCGATATGCAGCGGTCTCGCTCTGTTTTCTGCTTCCGCGATTGTGCTCCTAGTTAGCAATTGACATTTATTTCCCTTACATATTCTGTTAGACTTGTATTTATAGCCCTTCCGGGTCTCCGGATCCGTGGGCGGCGACTGCAAAAATTGGGTCCTCGGCGTGGGCCGAGGGTCGGGTTCTCAGGGTCGTTACAGTGAGAGGGCTAGGTCTTACAACAACCCCCTTATCCAGACTCTTAGGGAGCAATAGGATATAGTTAGTAGAGCATTCCTGGGGGCACATGGTGCCGACCCTAGAGGATGTGGCGAGGATCATCGGCCTTCGAGTGAACATGGAGGCAATGACAAGAGTGATGTACGCGGCCTACACTGAGTTCGTATAGGACTTACTAAGATTCGAACCACTGGGCACATACGACCTCGGGGACTGGAGGATGGTCGATCGAGTGGAGCTATTGGAGAACTTGGGACTGCGGGGCCGAGGCTGTTAGGCAAGGACTCGCTGTAGGAGTTTGTATAATGCGCAGTAGGGTTGGCCAGGGCAGTGTATAGCCAGGACCCTCAGGATGAGGAGCATGCAGACCGGGACCTGAGGAGCTCCTAGTTCTATTTTTGGGAAAGATGTTGCTAGGGATGAAGGGAGACGACATCCACTGCCGATTTCTAGAGATTCTGGCTGACCTAGAGATGGTTGGTGATTATGCATGGGGTGCAGACTTCCTGGTGCACACATTTGCTGACCTCTCCAGTGGCACTAGCCGAAAGACCACAGTGGGTGAGTTTGCCCCTTTCCTCTAGGTACATGATTTTCCTTTTAACTTTTTCATTTTCCTACATTACACTTGTTAGTCAAATAATCATTATGCTTATGTGTGGAACTACTACTACTTCCCCCTAGGGAGGGCCATTGAGGTGCGACTAGATGCGCTTTCCCTCGCCAGGTGGTGGTTGCCTGTAGTGACGGCGGCCTCCTTCTCCTTGCAGTTGAAGACCTTGAGATGCGACATCTGGATTTCCCGGCCCTCCTAGTACGTAATATGACTTGTTTCTTTCATGAATTTCTTATGGATGTGACATATGACATCATGTGTGCGTGGATGCAGGTGGTGTGGTAGCCCTACCTCGGCATGACGAACGAGGGCTAGTGTAGGAACCCAATATTTTTAATAAATTAATAAATTCAAATATTAAATAAATTTGAATTAATTAAAACCTATTAATCAAAAATAAGTGATGGGCTTTAATAAATGGTTCATATAAAAGTTATTGGGTCAAAATAAGAGTTTTAAAAGATAGGATAAAAGAAAATACCATAAAATTGTTACCCTATTATTGCCTAATTTAAAAAGGGCAAGTAAATCATTAATATAATTCATATAAATAAAAAATGGACTACTAACCCTACCCGAACTAGCTAGGTACGAAATTGGAACCTAACCTAATCCAATTAGGAGGATTAATGCTAGGAAGGTTGGAGGAAACAAGGAAAATTTGGAGTTTTATGGAGTTGGAGTTGTATTAGGAATTAAACATACTAGATGCATAAATACACCCCCAACCCCTTCATGGCCGACCTTATTGCATTGCTGGACTTCTTGGACATGGAGGAGAGGCAAAGGAGAAGGAATCATAGGGAGACGGCTTGCTAGAAGATCTACAAGCTTGTTCTTCGAGTTCTAGCCATAGAAGTCAAATCATCCCAAAGGTAGGAAATCTCACAATCTAAATTAAATCACTCTCATTTGTAGATTGTTCTTGATACCAGGAACAAAAGCCCTCTCTTTTCGCTAATTTCTATTGACCCTATCATGTGAATTTCTTGTTGGAAGTTCTGTTAAGAACATGTACTCGACCCATCATGTTTACCTTAAATCTCTATCTACACTTGATCTCGTGCTATGCAATTTTTACTATACATGCTACATGTTGTCAGGAATCGTTTGCGATATTTTCCCCCAATTTCTATTGAGTACTTTACTCGAATTAATTCTTTTTCCATCACTGTGTCATGTTCTGTATTCATCGTGAAAGAACCAGATCATAGCCTATCAATACCACTATAAGTTTCTCATTACTCTTTAAGTTTATACTCTTGCAAGTCTAGTTTTGTTAAAAGTTTGTTTCATGATTTTTAATCAAGTGTACATCGAGATTTCGATTTTTAAACACCTCTGTGTCAATCTTTGGAAAGCATGGTCCACAATCCAAGGTATGGTTTTTCCCTTCTCAAGCTCAAGTAGAGACTGTGAGAACGCGATGGCCTGATAGTCGCATTCTCAAGGGTAGGTTGTGACAAGGAACCCGTCGCGTTCTGAACGCGACAGGCCCTTGCATCGCATTCTGTCTACCTGTCCCTGACGAACCTGTCATGTTCTTTGACAGACCCCGTCACGTTCTTGAAGTACCTTGTCGCGATCCTCACAAAGGTACGTCACCTTTTGGAATTTTGTACATAAACCCTAAATTTGTGTGGTTATTGTCTTTCTATAGTGACTATACTTTCTGTTAATTGTCTTAAACGTAGTAAAAGAAGATGTTTGAACATGAACATGTAATAGTTAATTAAAGGTCATACACTTGACCTTTCACATCTATGATATTCTATAACACATGCACATACATGCAACCATCAAATATGACTTGACATGGCATTAAAATATCCCATAATACATCTGGTAATTATTTTAATAATGTACATTGTTCCCTATGTTATAATGGACTTGTCTTCGTTTCTCTCGTGGTTTTGGAACACCGTTACCAACGCTCCACTGTTCTAGAATTCCTCTAGAACGTCGAGCAACTTGTTTCTATACACACTTTCTCTTGACTTGGACAAACTCTTCGTTGGATATTCCTTCTGCCAGAATAGTGAATCCTTGTTCTAGGCCTCTGTAAGTCTCCTCTGTCTTTGAATTCCCACATGGTCGACGAGCCGGTTGTACCCTCAATACCTATAACACCCTTTTAGGAATCAGTATGATCCAAACGGCCTTAGACTGCTCTCTCTCTCTCTACGATATCACGTTGGACCTCTGGACTATGTTTGTAGCATGGCCAATGGTAGGTTAGTGAATTCTACCTAACCGCTAACACCATCACGTGTGTTGTACAACCGTTACTATTGGCTATTTAACGTTGTTTCATGCGCAATGACCTATATTCTCACCTATACTCTATTCACTCATCTATTCACATTCTCTACACTCTCATCTATTCATTAAATACTCTCATCTATTCTTGGTACTCTCTATGGCCATTTGACTGATTGTCTAAAGATAAACAATATGACTAATGCTTGGCAATATAAAGGGCCCGGTCTAGTCCTGGGAGGTGCGCCCAAAAGTGCTATTTTCCCGCGGGAGTTAATAGACCAGAGTGTTTGGCATTACACTCAAGTGCTATCTATCTCAACTATCTAAATGACAATCAAAGTGCTATACTATACTCGACTCGTTATGCTATCGTGAAATATAATGTGCTATTTGTGCTATGGCCATCCTGCCCTTTGTGCTATACTTGACACTTGTGCTATTTGAATCATGCTATTGTGCTATCACTTGCTTGAAATTACTTGACACTCGCTCTCTATCATTAGTTACTCTGCTCTTTAATACATTAATCATTTAAAACATGTCTGATCATGAGATTTAAGCTCTACTGGGTGTTATCGATCACCCTACGTTATTTGATATGTGTTCTCAGGTGAGACTGAGGAAGACCACGACACTCATGAAGATGGGGATGACCAAGAGTGAATCAAGAGTACCCTGGCGCACTATTGTTGTGTTAGAGTCTTAGCTTAGTTCTTTACTTTCATTCAATGTAATGATGTGAATTGGGCCCTATGAAATGGCTCTAAATTTGTTGTTGTAATAGACATTAGTGGAATTATCATTGAAATACATTTGACATAGCATTATTCTTTGTCCAATGGTTTTATGTCTATTATACGCTCCGTACTTGCTTACTTGCAACTGTCTCACGTTCTGATATTCCGCATCGGGGCGTAACAGCCAGCCTTGGGTAGAGGGTAGTCGACCTCACTTCGGCGGAACCTTTAGGTCCATTGCCTGAATGAGATCGAGCCTCTCTACCAAAGGATGGACATGAGGACATTGGGGATGCACTAGGTGTGCTAGAGGAAGCGGAGCCGAGGGGGATCGGCAGGAAGTCTCGGGGGAAGGCGAACAGGGTGGACTGGCACCATCACTTTCCCGACCAGTATGCTGACTGACGGCGTGGGGGTACCTTGGTAGAGTCCGACGCCAAGGATATCCATGCATACCTCCAGCATTACCAGGAGGCTTACAGGGTTCTAACCTTTGTCTTTCCTACATTGATATGTATGCTTGACTTATGAATGTGTGAATGTGCATGATGCTCGAGATGGCATGATAGAAACCCTTCATGCCCAGTTGGAGAGCACGAAGGCCTAGTTGGCTGAGGCATGGGAGGCCCTGGCGATTTTGGTAACTATGAATGAATTACCTTTGCTCTTCTTTACCTTTGCATGTGATGACTTGCCTTTTTGTGTGCAGCATGCCGAGCAAGTGGCCGTGGAGCACACCGACCCTGTGGGTGCCTCCATGAGTACGAGTGTGCCCGATCCCTGAGTATCCTCTCTCCAAGAGCAGTTAGCATCGGTCGTGGCATGTGTGGAGGTTGCAGAGCGTGACCTTACTACATGGGTATGTTCTAGCAATGATATACATTTGAAAATGAATTCCTTGTAACTTACACGTGTCGCTCTTTTAAACTCTTGTTATTCGCCATGATTGACTGTGGGTATCTAGATTTGAAATTATTTGAAATGTTGATCGGACACGGCGAGTGCCCAAGGGCTCCACTCTAGCCCCAATGACAGAGAGTCATAAATATACTATTAACCATGGGGTATAATGATTACTGGCATTGCATCTACGCTGGGAGTACTTGTGTGTTTAATGCTAGATACAACAACCACATACACGTGTCCTAATGTGCATTCCAAAGTGGCATAGATCCTTAGTGCACATTAGTGGCCTCATGCCTAATTACTATTGTCATGCCCTGCCAATTTACCAGCGAAATAAATCAGGGAGACGTGAGGAAAGTGCATAGTAGTGTAAATTGTACAACATTTGAGTGATTCAGAGCATCTAATGAACAACAATAATTGGAATAAACTCTTCATTTCATTGACAATTCTTAAAGACTATTACAACAACTAATTCAGATGCAATACATAGATCTCAATGACATCATTACATTGGAAAAGAAATATAAGCAATATCTACTAAACTCTATTATAATAGGGTAACTCCATCATTTGACACCAAGTCGCATCATCACTTTGGTCCAGCCATTTATGTCTGTAACGTCATCATCTTACTTACCTGAGACATAATAACAAATAAAGTTGGGTGAGCAATAATGCCTAGTAGGACTTAAATCTCATAGTCAGGCACGCTTTACATGATTAATATATTAAAAGCAGAGTAACTAATGATAGAGAGAATCATGTAAAGTTGAGAAAGTAATAGAACAAGGAACATGGTTCAAATAGCGCATGAATCAAGTATAGCACAATGAATATAATTAAAGTCAAGTCACGATAGAAAGCGATAGCAAAATGATATCAAGTAAACGTCATTGTCAAGCAATAGCAAGTAACATGTATAGCAAGGATAGAGAGAGTAATTGTCCATATAGAGAGTAAATGGCACTTTGATTGATTTTCATCAATCAAAATAGTATTGTACTTTAGTTATCAATAGATAGCTGAGAGAGAGTATAGCACTTTGTTTGTCAATAGACAACGAGAGAGTATAGTACTTTGGTTTGATTGTCTTAGATTAATCTTGATAGTATGGCACTGGGATGTAATGCCGACATCCTGATCATTGAACTCCGGCAAGCAAATGGCACTTTTCGGGCGCACTTTCTAGGACTAGATCGGGCACTATATTGCCTGGCATTGGTTATGTTTTTTATCTTAGACAATCAATAGATGGCAAAATAGAGTTCCGAGAATAGATGAGAGTAATTGAAGAAATAGATGAGAGTATAGAGAACGTGAATAGATGAGCGAGTAGAGTATAGATGAGAACTACAGTCATTGCACATGAAACAACATTAAAACATGCGATAGTAATAGTTGCATAACACACATGATTGGTGCTGGCAGTCAGATAGAAGTCACTAACCAACCACTAACCACGCAACGAACATAGTCTAGAGGTCTGGCGTGATCTTAAGGTAAGAGAGAAATCTAAGGTCGTTTGGATCATGATGATCCCTAATGGTGTTTTAGGTATTGATGGTACAACCAGCTCTGTCTCCATGAGGGAATCCATAGAGTACAGAGTCTTATGAAGGTCTTAACAAAAGGTTGCTAGTCTACCAGAAAGGAATGTCCAACATAGAGGTTCCAACTTGTCAAGAGAGTAGTGTGTAAAGAAACTAGTTTGCTCGACGTCCTAGACGAATATAGAATAGTGGAGTGTCGATGACGGTATCCAAAACAACGTTAGAAACGAAGACAAGTTCATAATTATCATAGGGTAATGATATACAATTATTGGAGTAAATTACCAGACATATTATTGATGTATTTTTAGTATGGTCCCTTTACAAAAATCAATATTTGGTATGTGCATGCAAGAGAAATCAAGAGAGCATATGACAATCATGCACATCTTTTAAATAAAAAATCATGTGAATAGTATTAAACATTGAATATCATGATGTTATTGTAATATCCTGATCTTCCGGATCGTAGTTTATCAGGTTTGGGGGCTAGTGTGTGGCCCATTAGTTGAGATTGTGTGTGTGCGTGGGTGTTGCTATATGTTGCAGGGTGTGAGGCTGGAGGGTTGGAAAATCCCAGCCCAACAGACCTCTGGTGTGTTCATTAAGAACGTGACCAACACAGGCATCGCGATTCTTCATGAATGCAACCACCTACTACATCGCGATTCAATCGCCGCTTTACATGGGTGCGGTGCATGCACGCCGCGTGTCACATGTAGGGACGTCGGGGCTTAATTGCGACAACCAGGTACATTGTGTTTTAAACGCAACGGCCCGATACGTCACGTTTAGCCTGCATTTTGTTTGGGCTCCTAGCCCTGGCCAAATAGTGCAGATTGCACTATTCGGATGCAGGGAGTTCTGGGGAGGTTCTGTCGATGATTTAGAGGCGTTGGAGTGTTTTTTGGCGTGCTTCCGACGCGAGGAGGTCCTTCGGAGTGTGGAAAACTCTGAGGGGTGTTGTTATTGTGTTCTTCGTATCGGTAGGGGAACTATCTCTTGTTTTGATTGTGTGGATTAGGTTAGAGGTGTTTCAATTGAAGAATTGCTTATATTTGGTAGTAAGCATGCTTAGGTGATTGTGTGGATGTTTAATTTCAGCTTTTACATTATGAATGGTTGAGTTGTGTGATTTCCGAAATGAGAGAATAGGGTCGTGTTCTTCTTTAGTCTGAAAGGTGACGGACCCAGACGTCGCATTTAAATGCAATGACCTGTGCGGTCGCGATTCGAGTTTAAAGGTGACGCATTGATCCGTCGCGATTCATGCTTTGAATAGCGTCCACTGTGTTGGTTGCGATTTAGAATGTGGCCATCCAAGCTGTTGGGTTCTGTGGCCAGTCTGTCTGTTTTCTATTGCACATTGCCTGTGAAGTATTGTTTAAGTTATATTGAGCATGTAAATGGTGTGTTGGCTCATATCGTGGTTTGAAACATCGACTTTGCTTGGATATGTGTGCATAGAAAGTTGGGTTATTAAATGCCTTCCGTGGGACCTCTCGAGTCGGATAACCCTAGTTCATTATGAGCCAAGCACGTGGTGCTCGGGGTTTGTCCTGGTATGGTGTACCATCAAGGTTGTGTCATCTTCCTGGACACCCTCACTCCTGAGTTTGAGTTGTACATCCGGCTGAGGGAAAGACGACAATGGGCAGCGATTTGTGGGTTGTGGTTTTGTTCGGTTTCTTGTAGCGCGCTCGTAGTTGGGGGACAAACACCAGTAGGCGTACTGGTCCCCAGCTAGTCTCATTTTCTAGTGCCTCACATTAGGGAGCTTAGCCGGAGTCCCTAAAGGTGCTAGGCATGGGTCTGCAGCGGTGTGGCCTACAAGAGTGGTGGTGTTGGTTGGTCTCCATAGTTCTTGACCTTGTTGTGGTGGAGCGGCAGTGGACCTTTCGTCCGTGGCTGCGAGATTGAGAGGTAATCTTTTGTGGTTTGTCTGGGTTCAATGGCTGGTGTCGCGAACCAGTTCTCGTGACTCGTGTGCGGTGTGCCCTTCTCTAGCTTGTACACGTGTACGTGAATTGTCGTTTATTTATTTACAGCTGTAGTTCCATGCGTAGGTAGTATTAATTTTTATTTGAATATAAATCTTGTTTTCATTATTGCACGATTACCATTCTCTCGACTTTTTCCCTACTGAGTCGTGACTTGTGAGGCTCACCCCTTCTTCTTTCAGGTGAAGGAGAGCAGGAGGGTTCTCGGCCCTTTCCGTTTGGGACCGCATAGTAGCAGAGTTGGGCCTACGCCACCAGCAGAGTAATTCCTTTCTGTGTGCCTTGGGGGTTTCTCCCATTGGTTGCACTATGTATTTGACTTTGGTTCAGAACTGGATATGTACATTTCATGTGAATATGTGTAAGATAGGAGGTCTCATATATGTTCAGCGTGTTCTTTAAAATTTCCACGGACATGTATGTTTTGATATCCCTTGCAAGGCTCGGCATGTTCGCAGGAGACAGAGTGGGGTCAAGCTTGTAGTAGGTTAATGGGTTTGTACGATGAGGACCGTCATAGTTGGTATCAGAGCAAGGTCTGTGCAAATATGGAGGAGCAAGAAATGTACATAGCTTGGTCTCTACTTTAGTCTATGCTGGTAGTTGGCCCTGGTTTTTGTAATGATATGGTTGTATATATGTTGTTGGAATGATGCAGTGCAAGATCAGAAATGGCTGATAGAAGGGATTGGGGAGGTGGTGGAGATGAACTTGAGGAGTCCACGCATCAGATGATAGAAAGATTATGGGAAAGCATCATGGAGATATGGACACAGTTAGATCAGTAGCCACCTGTTCAGCTAGTTGTTACAACACTACTAGTTGAGGAGGAGGCAGTACCGGTACCGTTAGTACCATTGTAAGCCCTCGAATTTTGCCCTTTTATTTAGATGTTTACCAAGTGATGGTTAGTTGTCGTGTATATAGCCTTGTGTATATGTGTATGTATCTATATAAGTATATGTAATTGTTCTGTACATATTGTATTCAAATGATGTTATATGAGTTTACTATGTACATATGTTTGTTTACATAGTATCTATATTATTTAAGTATACATCACAATTTCATGTATGTATATAGTGTATATATATGATTCCAGATATTTCTGTGTTCTGGCCAAAAGACAGTTGGCGTCAACATGCATGAACGTGCATGGGGATGTCAACATCCAGATCGATGGACGTTATTCCTGGTAGACAGCCAGGTATGTGGACGTCTATCTCCTAGATTTGTTGCGGTTTCAGATCCGAAAAACGCTCGCGATTTCTTCGCCCCAGTTATTGGAAACCGTCTTCCAACGGTTAGATACCCTTCTAAATGCGTCCCTAATCCCTTTAGCCAATAAAATACCTTGAGGGCGCAGTTAGGTCCTTTTGGCTTTTTGTCAAAAACCCTAGAAATTGTGTGCAAACCCTGAACTTTGACGCTCTGGATCTGGCGACTCGGTGCGTTCCCGGGCGATCTTCATCGACTGGAAGGAACATGGAACATCATAAAGCTTCCCCGACTCCGGCGTGCTTCATCCATTAACATAGAAGCCGGATCGAGGGGAGATTGGAAGGCTTCTTGGCTTGGCGAGGAGAGCTTCTCCGGCAAATTAATCGAGTCTAGCATTTTCTGTGAGGCAAGTAATTCTTATACATTAACCATATACATGTCAGCTAGGTCCTAGGGAATTTTCCTCATGTCTAGGAACCCCCATTCATCATTGTTTCTACGTTCAGTCTGTGTTTGCACAGACAGGAACTTAACGACAGCATCTTATGCCGTTAAGATCCATGGTTGGCGGTCACTTCTTGTGTCGTTAATTCATGTTGGCGGCAGCCTCTGTGCCGCCAAGTTCATCAAGTTTGGACAGAATGCTTGTTTGATCCTTGTGGCATCCTTTCTGGATTTCTGGACATGATTACCTGCTGTAAAAATTTTCTATGGTCAAGTATATTGAGTAGATCTTTCCATGTGATTAGGTCGAATTTTTGTCAACTGTGCTAGTTATTAGAATTTCTGTAACAAAATATTGAGCATGAGTTAGCATTGATAAAATTCTTTTTAAATAGATCCATGTTGAATTAGAATTTCAAAAAATTACTACGACTATATAATGACTGTCAACAAGTTTTGAAACTGATATACATGACTGTAGTGCTGTGGGCATGTGTAGTGGAATTTAGTGGTAAATGTGATTGAAGCATGTTTTAATTCTTAAAATTGTTTTACAGATCTAAAAAATATGAGAAATTGAGCATGTAATAAGGTTACCGTTGGGAACCCGTGATTAAAATTTTGTTGCATTTGGATAACAGTAGGTACTATCATGAGTTAAATGAACAAAAATGACGTGTTAAGCATGCTAATGTTAATTGTATGAAGTTCAACTGTTAGCAGCATGTTTAGGTCTGTATTAAGAGTCAATTTCATTGTGAAACAGTAAAAGTATACCATGTAAACTGATCCATGTATATGTGTTAAAATGCATGTGTGTGAGTTAAGTGTATGTAAATACTATGACAATGTGATAATGTAAAAGTGTATAAATTGTGCCGTGTGTGACACTGCTACCATAGAGGGCTGTGGAACTGTACTGTAGTAAAGTCCCTACGGGAAGGTTCAATGTGAGTGATCCTAAGGGCAATTAGGATGAAATCCTGGAGGTGGACAAGTTCCACTGGTTAGGGTGGAGAGTGCTTCTCCCGGTTCTGCGCAGTTAACCAAGATCCATTACTGTGTTGCCTAGGTGAGGATAGGTGTATGTGTATATGTGTGTCCTTCTAGTGGTGGTTTGGACTATGTGTCATGGCAACTAAGTGTAAAAATGTGAATATGTGTATGTGAAGTGTGAAATGTACAATGTGTAAATGAGCATGTGAAAGTGTAAAGTGAATATGTTAACATGTGAATAAATGTGAACCATTGTGAATATGTTTAATTTATGTTAAAACAACAAGTAAAATGTGTGTATAATTTTGTTAAATTCATGAGAATTCAATTAGAATCCATATAGGAGTGATGCTTTTTATGTGTGGTTCCATGCTTAATTTGTGTACACTATAATATGATTTGAATGAGATTTGAATTGTTTAAGCATGTCAATGAAAAGTATAGAAAGCATGTTATAGGTTTATACTTAATTGTTGTAAGTAAGATAAGCATGTATCATGTGTCTCTAATGCTATAAGTTCCATGCTTAGTAATTTAAATTGTATGAACCATACCACATGTGTTAATTAATTCCATTTAATGTTAGCATGTGCATATGATGCGTGTGAGGATGATGTATGTGGATTGCTTGTTGGGTCTATTTAGACTCATTCTTGCTTTGGCGTACAGGTGCCGGTGTCTCCACTTCTTCCGAGGAGATAGTTAGGAGCGACTCCGAGCGAGAGAGGAGTAGCATTTATTGTGTGGATCTCTTCATTGTATTTTCCTTTTCATAGTATGTAATGAATAAACTTTGTAATTCATTTGAACAATGTAATTTATTTCGGAATGATAATGGGACTTTAGTTTTTTTTGTACTATATGGACTGTGGATAGAATTGGATGATGGAATAAGATTAACACTTTTATTTCTGGTGTTCTCTCTAATATTCATGTATATCTCAATCTATTGTTTAGTGTTGGCTCAATGTCCCACTGTGACAATTTTCATTATACCGACGTGGATTGGCATAATCGTACTGGTATAAGGAGGGTCGTTACAACCACCCCCACCACCACCTGGAGTTAAAGTACCACCTGTTGTACCTTTACCCCCAGTTGTGCTAGTATGACCAGCTAGCGTGGAGGAGTCTAACGTATTGGTGGAGAGGTTCCTACGGTTGCAGCCACCTACGTACTTGGGAGGTCCGAATCCGAACACAACAGAACATTGGGTACATGAAATTGAAAGAGTCTTTGTTACCATGAGATGTCCACGGGCCGATAGGGTGATATTGGCTACCTACCAGTTTCGAGGATTTGCACAAGAATGGTAGAGACTCAAGATGCAAACTTTGTTTGCAGGTTGGGCAGAGGATACAATTACTTGGCCACAATTTTTTGAAGTGTTTAACAATAAATTCTTCCCAGTGCAAATTCAGCAAGCTAAGAGAGAATAGTTCAGAACATTACAGAAGGGAAATTTGTCAGTGCTGGAGTATCAAATGAGATTCATGGTTTTGAGCAGATATGCACCTTATTTAGTCACCGATAATGCTATGATGGTGGAATACTTCATCCGAGGGTTTTCAGCATGACTGAGGTTTTAGGCTAGAGACGGAAGAATCACAGCAAAGCAGCCAGGCAGCCCACAGTTCCTCCAGAGTATAGATGTTATAATTGTGATCAACCGGGACACTTGATTAAAAATTGTCCATATCCTAGAAGAGGCAGTTATGGTAGAGGGGCACCACAGCAATAGCACAGCCATTCAACAGCCATCAGCGAGTGAGGTAGAGGTCCGTCTTATCAGAGTGGATGACGACGGGTCATGGCAATCACGAGAGCTCAAGCGGAGGCATCAACTTTGATTGAAGGTATAATACCTCTCCTTCAATTTTTTGCTAGACTATTAACTGATCTAGGTGCATCACATTCTTTCATTTATGAAGATTTCATGGATAGTATGGTTCATCCCTTTGAGGAGAGGCAGTGTGAGCTTGTGGTACAGGTCCCTTCGGGTGATTTCATGCTTATCCTGTTACTTAGATGAGGTTCCCATAATGATACAAGGAAATCAGTTGCTAGCAAGGTTATATGCATTACAGTTAAAGGAATATGATGTGATTGGGCATGGACTGGTTAGAGGCATATGGGGCAGTGGTTGATTACAGGACGAAGAGAGTTAGATTCAGTCATCCCAGAGGGGTTATGTTTGAATTCCAAGGTATGCCCTTCTACACTCTAAGTTTATCATTTTTGCACTTAAAGCTAGGAGATTGATTAATGCAGGGTGTATAGCATATTTAGCATCAGTCAGTTTGGTTGAGATAGGTAAGAAAGTAGAAATGGTACCAGTGGTTAAAGAGTTTGTGAACATATTTCCAGAAGAGTGACCAGGGTTGGCTCCGCATAGAGAGGTAGACTTTACAATGGAATTGCAACCAGATAGTATGCCAATTTCAAAGGCACCTTAAAGGATGGCACCTGCAGAGCTGAAGGTTGAAGAAACAGAGTCAATAATTGCTAGAAATGGGTTTCATTCGGCCCAATCACTCGCCATGGAGAGCACTCGTTTTGTTTGTTAGAAAGAAAGATGGCAGCCTTAGAATGGGCATTGACTATCGTCAGTTGAATCAGGTCACTATTAAGAATAGGTATCCACTTCCCAGGATTGATGATTTGTTTGATCAGTTGTAGTTGGCAAAGGTATTTTCTAAAATTGATTTGAGATCAGGTTATCACCAGTTGATAATTCGGGAAGAAGATATTGATAAAACAACTTTTAGAACAAGGTATAGGCACTATGAGTTTGTGGTTATGCCATTTGGGCTAACCAGTGCACCTGCAACATTTATGAACTTGATGAATAGAATATTTCACCCGTAATTGGATCGATTTATTGTGGTATTCATAGATGATATATTGGTGTACTCAGCTTCAGAAGAGGAACATGCAGCTCATTTGAGAATTACTTTGCAGACATTAAGGGATCATCAGTTATATGCTAAATTCAGTAAACGTGAGTTTTGGCTAAGGGAAATTCAGTTCTTGAGGAATGTAATTTCAGGGGAAGGTGTTGCAGTGGACCCAGCTAGGGTAGAAGTAGTTATGAATGGGAGGATCCAAAATCAGTACCAAAAATTAGGAGTTTCCTTAGTTTGGTAGGTTATTACAGGTGGTTTATTCAGAATTTCTCGAAGATGGCAGCACCTCTGACAAGACTTACCAGGAAAGGAGTGCCTTTGTATGGTCATCTGATTGTAGGCGCAGTTTTATGGAATTGAAGAAGCGACTCACTTCAGCACCTATACTAGAAATACCATCAGGCCGAGGTGGTTTGTGTTGTACACAGATGCTTCCATAAGAGGACTGGGGGCAGTATTAATGCAACATGGGAAAGTGGTGGCTTATGCATCCAAACAATTGAAGCAGCATGAAGAAAATTATCCAACATATGATTTAGAGCTGGAAGCAATAGTATTTGCATTAAAGCTATGGAGGCACTACTTATATGGTGAGAGATTTGAAATTTTCACAGATCACAAAACCTTAAAGTATATATTCTCACAAAAGGATTGAATTTGAGGCAGCACAGATGGATGGAATTTAAAGGACTATGATTTCAGCTTAGCATATCATCCGGGAAAGGCCAATGTTTGTTGCAGATGCTTTGAGTAGAAAAGCAGTGATAAGTCACAAGATGATAAGTGAATGGAAGTTATATGAAGATGTAGTAGAGAACTCCTTATTTGTTCCAAGCAGCCAGCGACGAGCAGTGTTAGCCAGCAGCACAGTGGAGCCATCCTTGTATTGGCAGATAATAGAAGCTCAGAAAGTAGATGAAAGCTTGGTTGAAACTGTAAAGATGGAAGATGTTACCATTGATGATGATTGTGTGGTCAGATTTAGGAACAGGTTGTATATCTCAAGTGAAGTAGGAGTGAAGTAGGAAGTGTGGGAACAAGCACACCGATCTAGGTATACTATTCACCGGGGTAGCACAAAGATGTATCCAGACTTGAAGAAGCATTTCTGGTGGCTGAGCATGAAGAAAGAAATAGCAGAATTTATAGCAAGATGTTTAGTATGCCAACAGGTTAAAGCAGAGCATCAAAGGCCAGGAGGTTTATTGCAGCCATTGCCTATTCCACAGTAGAAGTAGGATGACATAGCCATGGATTTTGTAGTAGGTTTGCCCAGGACAGCGTCCGGTCACAATGGAATATGGGTTTTTGTTGACAGGTTGACAAAGGTATGCAGATTGTTAGCCGTGAGTATGTCATGGGCAGTGGACATATTAGCAACGTTATATGTGGATAGAATTGTGTCGTTGGATGGAATTCTAGTAACTATTGTTTTAGACAGGGATCCTAGGTTTACTTCCGATTTCTGGAGAAGCTTGCAGAGAGTAGTTGGTACTGAATTGAGGTATAGTTTAGCATACCATCCCCAGACAGACGGACAAATGGAATGAACAATCCAGACAATTGAGGATATGCTACGGGCTTATTGTTTAGTTTGGGGAGGTAGTTGGGAACAACATTTAGGCATGGTAGAACTTGCTTACAACAATAGTTACCATACAAGTATCGGGATGGCACTGTATGAAGCTCTATATGGAAGACCTTGTAGAACACACTTGAATTGGAATGAGGTAGGAGAGAGGAAAGTCATGGGATTGGAATGAGTGCAGCAATGTGCAGAGATGGTTAAGTTTATCAAAGAAAAGCTTCAAATAGCCTAATGAAAACAAAAGAGTTATGCAGATACACGGCATAGGCCACTACAGTTTGAAGTTGGAGACTATGTGTTCTTAAGAGTTTCTTCAACAAAAGGTGTTTTGAGGTTCAGCAGAAAAGGTAAATTGAGTCCAAGATATGTAGGCTCATTCCAGATTCTAGAAAGAATTGGTGAAACAACATACAAATTGGAGATTCCAAAATTTTACAAATGCTCATGATGTGTTCCACATTTCCATGCTAAGAAGATACATTTGAGATCCTTCACAGATTGTCAGCTATACTCGGGATGATTTGAAACCAGATATGTCCATGCCAGAGTATCCAGTAATGATAACAGGATGACGAACACAGAGACTGAGAAATAAAGACATTGAGATAGTAAAAATCAGATGGGAGAATAGACAGGGTGGTGAAGAACCTGGGAGTTGGCAGATGAGATATATAGAACGTACCATACTTGTTTGAGTAAGCTTTTAATTCTTTTATGTGATAGTCTTACATGTGATAAACTGTTGATTGAGCTTACTTCTGAATATCGAGGACAAAATTTCTTTTAGGTGATAGTAATGTAATATCTTGATCTTCCGGATCGTAGTTATTGGGTTTGGGGGCTAGTGTGTGGCCCATTAGTTGAGTTTGTGTGTGTGCATGGGTGTTTGTTGCTGTATGTAGCAGGGTGTGAGGCTGGAGGATGGAAAATCCTAGCCCAACAGACCTCTGGCATGCTCATTAAGAATGAGACCAACACAGGCGTCGCGATTCTTAATGAACGGGATCCCTACTACGTCGCGATTCAATCGCCGCTTTACGTGGGCGCGGTTGCATGCGCACCACGTGGGGCATGCAGGGATGTCGGGAATTATTTGCAATGACTAGGTACATCGCGTTTTAAACGCGATGGCCCGATATGTTGCAATTAGCTTGCATTTTGTTTGGGCTCTCAGCCCTAGCCAAACAGTGCAGGTTGCACTGTTCGACTGTAGGGAGTTCTGGGGAGATTCTGTTGGCAATTAGAGGCGTTGGAGTGCTTTTCGGCGTGCTTCCGGTGCAAGGAGGTGCTTCGGAGCGCGGGAAACGCGCGAGACGGTGTCGTTATTGCGTTTCGTATCGGTAGGGGAACTAACGCCCTGTTGATTACTCACATGCTAGATAGGTTGTTGTTCGTTCTACTCACAATAAGCACACAATCCACAGGACATGAAGATTTAAGGTAGTTCAGAGTACACAACTTGTGTATCCTACGTCCACTGTCCACACACACACGCAGAACAACTGCTTATGAGCGAATTAAACTCTACAAACACACACACTCAGATTGTCTAATGCAAACAAGCAATCAGAACACCATCCACACATGAATCAAGCACAAGGGTCGCTTGAATCACTGCCACACACACAATGATGTGAAAAGTAGAAGAAGAGAAGAATTCTGAGTTTTAGAAACAAATCCAGATGAAGAACTCTTCTTGGTGGTCGTCTAGAAGAACTCCAAGCTTCGTGTAGATGATGCCCAGTTGATGGAGAAACTTGAATCGTGGACGAACTGGCTTCAACTCCGCTCGTGAGATGGATCTTCCACGAACTGGACGGAGGGTTGAAGCAGAGTAGCAGGGAGAAGCTTTTCTCTTGGGTTTTGCTTAGGGTTTTGGTATGGTGGCTTCTTGCTACGAAAAAACCTTCATATGATCTATATATATGGGTGTCCAACTATGGAGAGTCGTGCTTGAAGGGATCACCCCAATACAGATCATATCCTGACCATCAGATCTGACTTTCTCTTTGTCTGTCGACAGGGACTTCATTGCTGTCGAAAGCTACTGCAGACTTTTGGTTTCCAGAAACATGATGTTGCTGGAAAGGTGAATCTGTTGACAAGCGATTTTAGGTTGTCGACAGGTATCCTGTATCTGTCGACAGGTGAGATGCAGCTGTCGACACATACTACTGTAGTTGTGTTTCCAGTAGCCTTTATGTTCTGGATTGGTCTATCTGTCGACACATGCATTGTGGGCTGTCGACACATGACCAGTTGAAGTATTTTTCTTGGTCTTTGGTTACTTGTCTTGTATATATTCACACCTACAGCAAAAGACATTATAAATGAGACACAATGAATACATAGGTGATTAATAAAAGTATCATGTTCAATTATCCATTTCTTCATGTCTTTGTCATTTGTTATCATGTCTCAAACATTAATTCACCATCAATTAATCCACACATCATCAAAAACATTTATGCACATGTCATCATACACATTGTAACCCAACATTCTCCCCCTTTTTGATGATGAAAAAATCACAATTGATGTTTCTCCCCCTTTTCACAACATTCAAAAAGACAAATCATGCACACATGGACAAGAATGAAGCAAGGAACTGTGTTGTCATTGATTGAACTTGAAAAAACACACAGTTACAAAAAAATATCCACTACATGACTGAACCAAAAGCAAAAGAAGGAAAAGTACATGACTGACAAAGCAAACCTAGTGAAAAGAAAAACCAAATGACCCCACACTAAATCCTAAACTCTCTAAACATCGTCAATCCCAGGAGCAGTAGGATGACGAAACTCGTGAAACTCAGTAGAGAGCCGGGTGAGCCGATGCTGAATTTGCACGTGGGAGTGAGCAAGTGCATCCATTCTGGTGTTGACATGCTCTTCCAGCTGATCAAGGGAGACATTTAACTGATCAAAGCTAGTGGTAATTTGTTGCTGCATTTGAGTCAGCCGAGCAGCTAGAAAGTCCCGAAGAGAGGGTGCTTGAGCCGGTGGAGCTTGGTCTTCAGGAACATCATCATCATCATCAACATCATCTCCCTGAGCATCCATGGGCTCTAGTTGGGAGTCATCATCACCCGCTTCATCATCACCAGATTCTTCGTCAACTTCTCGCACCTTACCCTTGAGAGTCCTGGTGACTCTCCTATCCACAAGCTTGTAACCCATTCAATGTGCCGCACTGAGATCAAATGAGCTACGAGACTTGAGAGTTGTGCATTCAGAATCAGAGATAGGAATGCCAATGAAGGATAGGAGGGATGTAATGTGGCAGGCATACGGCATTGACCTTTTTGGATTGCGAAAACATTGATTGAGAAGGTCAAGCATCAGAATAGGCAATTAACATGCTCACCCTTGAGAAAGAAATAGAAAAGGGATTTGAATGGAGAATAAGTGTTCAAATGAAATTTTAAGGATGAGAATAGATAAATACCCATTACAAAGTGTCATAATCACTAGAATTAAGACATATAATAATTCTACAATGGTTATGAAATAATACTCCGGGAATCTTAAGTTATAGCATTTACAAAACACCGTTCAAAAATATATGTGCCTAAGATAACGCCTTTGAATAAAACCATTGAAGAAAGTCATATACCTTAGTGGGTGATGTTCAGTTGGTAAATGAAGGCAATGTGAACATGAACACATGACAATAAACAACCCATTGCTCTTGATTTAAATTCTTGGAGGCTCCACTCTATTTCTAGCATTTGAACAATTTCTTTTATCAAGTGAATGTGGGAAAAGTGGTAATTAGGATCACGTTCACCTTTTGACGTGAAGGTAGACATTTGTGATGCCCGTACCCCCAGTTACTTAGTGTGAGTGACCATCATACCATTGTACAGAGATAATGAAAGAACTTTTTGACGCGAAGACAGACATATGTAATGCCCATGTCCCTGGTTAGTCAGTGATGCTCATCATTGCTCTGCCTTTATCCCATTTCATATATTTTGATTGAACTTTTTGAGTTTAGAAATAGGTAGCTTTTCTCTTTTTAAAAATTTTTGAAATTCAAGGTCAAAGGTTATTTAACGTTAAAGGCCAATGTAAAAACAATAAGTTCAATAACCTTCTTACTTATCAATCCATGTTAGAAACATTATCATCCACAAGGGAGTTATTCAAGTGAGTTAGGTTAAAATCATTAGATTTGTTCGATGTTCTCTAGATGATACACCTAGACTCAAGCACAAAATAGTATTTCAAAATCATTGTGATTAAGTAAACGTCTTTGATACTATGTGAATATGAAGGGTAGTAATGAATATTAATTCCAAATTCTCCCCTGCATCAATATTATGAACATGCTCATGAAGAAAGGATGAGAGAAGATGAGGAATGACAGAAATTGTCACGCCCCGATGCGGAATATCGGAACGCGAGGCAGTTGCAAGAAAAGGTATAGAGCAAGTACTAGACATCAAACCATTACACAATGAATAATACTAAAGCAAACCTTTCTCATTAATAATTTCCAATGTCTAGTTACAACCACTAATATCAAAGCCAATCTACAGGCCAATTACATTGAAATAAAGTAAAGATTAAACTTCAAACCTAACTACTACAACGCTAAACATAGTAATAGGACGCTAGGGTACTCATGACATCACTCCAGATCATTCCCGTTCTCTTGAGTGTATGGTTCATCCTCGGTCTCACCTGAGAACACAATGATAAATAACGCAGGGTGAGCGATAACGCCCAGTAGGACTTAAATCTCAATAGTCAAGCAGGCTTTAAATGATTAATGTATTAAAGACAGAGTAACTAATGCTAGAGCGAGAAAGTCATGTAAAAGATAGCAGGATAGCATGTGAACGAAATAGCACAGGTTTCCAAATATAGCACGAGAGTTGAGTATAGCACAAAATAGCAAGATGGCCATAGCACAAATAGCACAAAATATAGCAATAGCACAACGAGTATAGCATAGCACTTTGTTGTCAACAGACAACGAGAGAATATAGCACTTTTGATTGTCATTAGATTAATCTAGATAGTATGGCACTTGGATGTAATGCCGACATCCTGATCATTTAACTCCCATGGGCAAATGGCACTTTCGGGCGCTCTCCCCAGGACCAGATCGGGCCCCATTGCGCTGGCATTGGTTATATTGTTTATCTTTAGACAATCAGTCAATGGCCAATAGAGAGTACCAAGAAATAGATGATAGCATTAGATGAATAGACGAGATAGTAGAGTGAACGAGAATAGACGAGCGAGTAGAGTATAGATGAGAGCTAGTGGACATTGCACGTAACACGTCGAGTAAACAAGCGATAGTAACAGTTGCACAACACGCGCACTTGGTGTTGGCAGTGAGGTGGAAGTCACTACCTTTCCACTGGCCATGTTATGCACAGGTCTAGAGGTCCGGCGTGATTCAAGATCGAACTTCTAATAGCCGTTTGGATCTTATTGATCCCTAAAGGGGGTAATAGGTGTTAGGGTACAACCGGCTTGTCGGCCATGTGGGAATCCATAGACAGAGGAGACTTACGGAGGCCTTGAACAAAGACTCACTAATCCGACAGAAGGAATATCCGATGGAGAGTTGGTCCAAGTCACGAAAGAGGGTATTTATAGAAACAAGTGCTAAACGTTCTAGAGGAATTCTAGAATAGTGGAGCGTCAGTATCGGTGTTCCAAAACATCGCACGAAAATGTACACATGTATAATTAAGCATGAGGCAATTTAATTACATAAATTACCAGATGTATTTAGTAACATGTTAATGCCAATTAAGCCATATTTGGAAGGCTTCAAAGTGTGTCCATGTGACATGAAATCATAGATGGAAATGGTCATGTGTATTTTTAATCACATAGAAATGTTCAATTTATATTAAGTGCATTATTGCAAGTATAAATGGGATTAAAGGGTATAAGCACAATAGGCAATTAGAGCATAGCAAATCAGGGGTTTTCTGCAAAAATCCTGTGAACGTGACGCACCCTAGTAAGGGTCGCGACGGGTGCAGGGTCGATCGCAACAGGTGTTTGAATGGATCGCGACGGGTCGGTCATGACAGGTGCACGGATCACGACGATAGTGCCCATCGTGTTCAGATCGTGACGGTTAATGTTGTCGTGACAAGACCCCTGAACGCGGCCTATCGAGCAGTCGCATTCACAGGGCCTGCACCTGAATCCGACAGGGGGTCAGACATGTCTTGGATTGCGGTCCAAGAGTTCCATTCTTGACACAGGGGGATTTAAAATTATAGAACTAATTGTACAAGCAACTAAAAATCATGAAACTAGTTGCAGGCTGATCTAAACATGCATGAGAACTTGCAGTAAATAGGAATTTGAAAACGGATATGTTTTGGTTAGGGTTTAATCAAATGAAACATGAGGTACAACAAACTGCAATCAGTGGAGATGCAAGAATTTATTCGTAAGATAGAGTAGATAAAAATTAGGGCTTTTAGGGGCAAAAGAACCCTAACATCCATCAGTTCTTACAGCAAAAATCACAAGGCATGAGGATGAGTAACCATGAAGATATGAATTTAATAAGAGGGTTCGAGGTCATGAAGTTCACAGAACATGGAAAATTAAGAACTAAAGATTTGCTCGATGGAAAAATATGAAATCAAAGGGCTTTTGTCCCTGATAGATGAGACATCCTACAAAAAAAATTTCATGGTTTATGCTCGTGAGAATGTCTACCTTTGATCCTTTTCCTCTTCTGGGGTTAAGAATTGAAGAACTCGGGTTGAGGCTTGAGAACTCCTTTCTCCCACGAGATCTCCTCCTCTTGGCCTCTCATCCTGGTCCAGCAACCTCTTGGCACGAGCTAGGGCCAGCCATGAGAGTTTAAGAGAAGTATTTAAGCTTCTCCTCATTCCCTTTCCTAGTTTAAGTCTAATTCCAATTAATTCTGAGTTTTCCTACTTCCTACCTTCCTTTTAAGCACTCCACTTCCTGTTTGGGTTGGAAGAGAGCCGAATTCATGGCCAATCAATTAGGGTAGGTTTAGGATTCCAAATCTAACTCTATTTGCTTATTTAATGTATTAAATTCCCCTTTTCTAATTAGGTAATAATTAGGTTGCAAATTTAGGGTATTTTCCCATTATTCTCTTTTATAAATCCCATTTTTTGCCCACTAATTTCTAATGGGTCCATTTAACAAAGCCCATTACATATTTGTATTTGATGGGTTTTATTTAATTCTCTTTTCTTTGATTAATTTAATTAATTTTATTTTATTTGATTTCCCAATTATCAAAACTTTAATATTATTTAGATCTTTAATTTTCAGAAAAATCCAGGTTGCTACATCCTCCCCTCTTAAAAGAATTTGGTCCCCAAATTCATATGATGATATAGGAGAGAATGTCTTACTGAAAAGATCGGGGTAGTTTCGTCTGATGACTCCTTCCGGTTCCATGTGGCTTCTTCCACTCCGCGGTTATTGTCACGTCCCGAGAATTACGCAGCGGATATTTAATGCAAAATAATTCGAGACGATATCCCGAGACGTGAACAGTCGGCAAATAAGCCTCTAGCACGCACGCACTAAATGTATAACAACATACATCATCATAATAGGGCTCAAATGTTGAACTCAATATAAATTGTATTTAAATCTCAACTTATTGTATGGAAACTATTACAGGACTAAGACTATTATTGTCGACTTATTCATGAATTACGATAACAAGTCGCGACACACTTTAAACTTGGCTAATCCGATTTTTCTTGGCACAAATTTGTTTGTGAAACATTTAGTAATAATGTTTAGGGTTGATTTATAATTTTTACAGAATTTTCCGATGTGTTTTAACATATACGTTAATGATACGTATGTTTTAAATACTCTGATATTATGGAATTTCCATTTATTTGAGTTTTTATGTAATTAAAATTTCCGGGGTGCTACACCCACCCCCACTTAAGAGAGTTTGGTCCCCAAATCATAGATCATTAATTGGCTCTTGATAATTATGATCCTTGAGTTGTTACAAATTTAATTCTTCTAACTTGTTTCAAAATCGTGGATACTAGTCCAACATCTACACCCATGGCCACCCGTACTATTCATTTGGTTCCTTCCAGCTTGGTCTTTTAGCATGGGACAGTTGGTATACGATGTTCCTCACTCCCGCATCGCAGGCAAGCCCCGGCCTTCTTCCAGCACTTGTCCGCTTGGTGCCTAGGCTTGTTGCAAAAGTTACAATATTCCACCGTCATTGTTTCTTCTACTTTGATTATTTCTTCATGCCATAGTCCTTCCCAGTGGTTGGCCTTTTGTTGTTGTTGTAGTTGTTGTTAGTGGGGAAAGTTCCAGTTGTATCTACTGCTCCCCTTTTTATAAAGCTAGATTTTGAGATGTCTTTCCCCCTTATGCCTTCCACCATGCTCAGGCATCCTTAGTGAATTGAAAAGTGGCCAGTAACACCTTCTCCCTATTAGTGCATTGCATGACTCGAACGATCCTTTCTATTTCCTCTTGTCAGTTCTCTGCTTCGTCCAGGTCAGGGGATCCAGAGAAGCGAGGGGGGTTCAAACTCCTAAAGTTGCGGTGTAAATCACCCGCTCCATTCTTGCAGCTGCAGCCTGATTTCCATCCTGAACTACATTTTGTAATGCCTGAGTCAGACCAGCCATAGTGTCTTGCAGAGCTTGCCATTGGTTGCGAGCCATTGCGGTTGAGTGAGAGAGTTATGAGGGTTCCTGAGAAAAGGAAGGAAACTAATTAATGTCTCTAGATACATTATAAGAGTCACTGGGTAGGAGTGTTTAATTCTTTCTAACAATTCCCAGTCTCTACCCATTCTCACAAGGTACTATATCTAATTTCCATGACCTAGGTTCCATAGGTATCTCCTATTCCTGAGACATATATCCTATTTGGTATTCCTAGGCTCTGATACCACTAAACGGTCAAGTCCTGAGAATTACGCACCGGATATTAATGCGGAATAATTCGAGAGGATATCTCGAGACGTGAACAGTCGGCAAATAAGCCTCTAGCTAGCACGCACTAATGTATAACAACATACATTATCATAATAGGACTCAAATGTTGAACTCAATATAAATTGTATTTAAATCTCAACTTATTGTATGGAAACTATTACAGGACTAAGACTCAAATAAAGGGAAATTACACTTTTATTCCTCACTTCCTACTACATGAATCTAACACTCCAGAAAACTACTATTGCTAGACTCATAGTTGGAACGCTCATCACTCGGACGCATTCCCATCCTAGACTTGATCTTCCTTTTGAACTTCATAGTCACCTAGATTGGGTAAAAGTAGGGGATGAGCAAACTAGCCCAGTAGGATTTATATCTCAATGTGCGGGCAATGATATAAGTGAATAGCAATTTAGAACTAGGTAAGCACGATGAATGATATGCAAGTACGAATAAAACTCGTTAAAACATGATACATGAAACAAGCTAGATAGAGTGATCGTGATAGAACAAGATTTTTGAACAAGATGACAAGATAGAACTAGCATAGATCACTTTGTACAAGCACGCAAGATTTCACTTGATGTCAAGAACGCAAGATATCACTAATTGTATTAAATGCAGGATGGCCATATCACGCAAGCAAGCAAGCAAGAATGTACGAGCACGATAATGTAACACTAATCAGGAACGTAGACACTAATGTACACCAAGAAAAGATCCATCAAGAATGTACACCAGGACACGTGTATGTGGTTATTGTATCTATCATTCAACAAGCAAGCAAGACTCCCAGCGCAGATGCAACGCCAGTAATCATTATACCCCATGGTTAACAGTATATTTATGACTCTCCGTCATTGGGGCTAGACTGAAGCCCTTGGACACTCGCCGTGCCCGGTCAGCATCTCATGTAAAATTTTAAATGTAGATAGCCACAGTCATAGATAATGGCCAATGAGAGTTTCAATAAGTAAGCATGTGTAATGTCATGTTCATGATGATGATGGGAACAAGTAATTGAACATGATTTCATGATAACAATGGTCAAGAGATAAATTTGGCAGCATAACAGCATGATTTATACTTTAGTTCAATCTTTACATTAATGGCTTTAGTCTAGATTGTAAATCACACTCACGAGAACAAGAAGAGAAAGGAAGTGCACGCTATCTTCAGGGAACTTCAATGGTACAACCAACTCGTCGACCATGTGGGAATCCATGGTTAGAGGATATTTACGGAGGCCTTGGAGAAAAGGTCACTAGTCTACCGATTCGGAATGACCGGTAGAGAGCTTCCAAATCCCCAAGAAAGGGCTGCCTAGACGTGTAAGTGTGTAGTGATGTACACGTGTCTCAATTCATAAACCATCAATTTTAAACTTGCGGAAAACACTTAACATGAAGGCATGCAATGGACAATGCATTTAACTACACATGGGTTTGCAAGATTTTAATATAATAATTATCATTTAATCAAGCTAGAATGGTAACAAGAGTAAATCACAAGTTTCATGAATGATCATATCATAAGAAAGCAATTAGAATAATATTCATGTAATTAAGGCTTTTTAAATGGGTTAATCACTTTTAGTCTATTAAATAAACCATCATGCAATGATCAGACCTAAGACATGTGAATTACACGCTAAATATCATATTTAAACAGACCTCGGGTATAACAGTAAGTTTTGAAAAAGAAATAGGGGGGGTTTCATGAAAAATCCTGAGGTCACGATGGACCCTTGTAAGGATCACGACGGGGTCAGATCAGAACGCGACAGGCTTGTCTAATCAGGCAGCAATTCGCGACGGGTTCATATGAAGAAGGCGACAAGGGTATGTGCAGAACGCGACAAGGGGGCCAGAACAGGCAGAGAGATAGCGATGGGGCGCTCGTCGCATTCAAAACGCGACGGGTTTGCTGTCACGACAAGACCTCAGAACGCGGCCTATCGGGCCGTCGTGTTCACAGGGTGTGCGCCTGAATCCGACAGAGAAAGGACATGTTCTTGGATTGCGGTCTAGAACTGCCTTATATTGCCACATGGTGCTTCAAAATAAGAGAACAAATTGTACAGTGCATGAAAAATAACAAAGCTAGTTTTAAACCAACTTAGACATGCAAGGGTGCTTCCAGTAAATCGGAATTAGAAAATAAGGATGGTTCGATAGGCTTTAATCAAGTCAAACACAAATGTAAAAGCCAAGTGCAACCGAAAATGTAGTTTCATACAGTGACCCTCTTGCCACACTTATAACTCTCTAACTATTGACATTTAGACAAAACGTTCAACACAAGACATCATGAGAACAACTAGTAGAAAAACTTTCATGTTGTGGGTTTGCTCTAACTCGGTCTTGAATCACGTGCAACATATAAAGAACGGGAAAAGCCCTAACAGTGCGCGACTTTGGCAAAACATTTATAATTCAAAATCTACTCATTGAAATTCAATGAAACCAGTGGGAAACAAAATTTAACTTGATGATCTACACATTGGTATAGGATATGTTTAGGTTTGGCCAGAGAAAACCTACCTTCTAGGTTGATGAAGTCCCATTTTTCCAGAAAACCCGTGTTCAGACCACTTGGAGGAAAACGCTTAATACTCTGTGTATACTGCATGGAATTTGGGCATTCCACTTGGGTTAGAAGGTAGACCGGACCCTATTTCCAGGGGTATAGGCCTTGCAAGGTTTGGTTATGGTTTGACTCACCTTTGGTCGATTTCAAGTGAACTGTTTGTGCAGGTCGCAGCAGACGAGAAGGGGAAGAAGATGAGCTTCTTGTGGTCGTTCCACAGCTCCTCAGCCACCAAGAGCTCCTCCACATGACCCTAGAAAGTTCTAAAACTCGTCCCTAAGGTTTGGTGAAGAGTATTTAAGCATCCATGGTGTTTAGGAGTCCTATTGTAACTAGGAAAGAAGAGTTACGGTTTTGACATATTAGTTTCCTAATTTGATGATCTCTTCCTCCATTAGAGTGTATGGGGCTTTAGGAAACCTCCCCTCATAGTTAAGCAGAAATTGGGTTGCCAAGAATGCATGTTCTCATCCCAATTCAACTCTAATTGCCTCTTTCTAATTTCAGCTTATTTAAGCTACGAATTTTCATGCATTTTCTAGCTTTATTTGTTTTTTGGGCCAAATGTTGTCCATTGGCCCAATTATGATAACGGGTCAGCAATATATAATGTTGGAAGTCTCCCCAATATTTTTATTTAATTTATGGTTGCATCGTATTTTCGTTTTAACGGTTTTCCGACTTGTTTCCTAATTTGGATAATCGGTCACAATAACTCTTAAACCTAGTCCAAATGATTTTTATTGACCCAAATTTCTGATGGGTCATTAGAGGATATTATTTGAAGTCCGTATATGATTTTTATTTATTTTCTGACTCATCCAAGTACGCGTGATAATGATTTTTCGACTTATTCATGAATTACGATAATAAGTCGCGAAACACTTTAAACTTGGCTAATCCGATTTTTCTTGGCACAATTTTGTTTGTGAAACATTTAGTAATAATGTTTAGGGTTATTTATAATTTTTACAGAATTGTCCGATGTGTTTTAGCATATACGTTAATGATACGTATGTTTTAAATACTCCAATATTATGGAAATTTCCATTTATTTAAGTTTTTATGTAATTAAAATTTTCGGGGTGCTACACCCTCCCCCAGTTAAGAGAATTTGGTCCCCAAATTTATAGATCATTAATTGGCTCTTGATAATTATGATACCACTAAACTGTCATGTCCCGAGAATTACGCACCGGATATTTAATGCGGAATAATTCGAGAGGATATCCCGAGACATGAACAGTCGGCAAATAAGCCTCTAGCTAACACGCACTAAATGTATAAAACATACATCATCATAATAGGGCTCAAATGTTGAACTCAATATAAATTGTATTTAAATCTCAACTTATTGTATGGAAACTATTACATGACTAAGACTCAAATAAAGGTATATTACACTTTTATTCCTCACTTCCTACTACATGAATCTAACAGTCAAGCAAACTACTATTGCTAGACTCATAGTTGGAACGCTCATCACTCGGACGCATTCCCATTCTCGACTTGATCTTCCTCTTGAACTTCATAGTCACCTACATTGGGTTAAAAGTAGGGGATGAGCAAACTAGCCCAGTAGGATTTATATCTCAATGTGCGGGTAATGATATAAGTGATTAGCAATATAGATCTAGGTAAGCACGATGAATGATATGCAAGTACGAATAAAACGCATTAAAACATGATACATGAAACAAGCTAGATAGAGTGATCGTGATAGAACAAGATTTTAGAACAAGATGACAAGATAGAATTAGCAATAGATCACTTTTTACAAGCACGCAAGATTTCACTTGATGTCAAGAACGCAAGATATCACTAATTCTATTAAATGCAGGATGGCCATATCACACAAGCAAGCAAGCAAGAATGTACGAGCACGATAATGTAACACTAATCAGGCACGTAGACAGTAAAGTACACCAGGAAAAGATCCATCAAGAATGTACACTAGGACACGTGTATGTGGTTATTGTATCTATCATTCAACAAGCAAGCAAGACTCTCAGCGCAGATGCAACGCCAGTAATCATTATACCCCATGGTTAACAGTATATTTATGACTCTCCGTTATTGGGGCTAGACAGGAGCCCTGGGACACTCGCCGTGCCGGTCAGCATCTCATGTAAAATTTTAAATGTAGATACCCACAGTCATTAATAATGGCCAATGAGAGTTTCAATAAGTAAGCATGTGTAATGTCATATCATGATGATGATGGGAACAAGTAATAAGTAATTGAACATGATTTCATGATAACAATGGTCAAGAGATAAATTTGGCAGCATAACAGCACGATTTATACTTTAGTTCAATCTTTACATTAATGGCTTTAGTCTAGATTGTAAATCACACTCACGAGAACAATAAGAGAAAGGAAGTGCACACTATCTCCAGGGAACTTCAATGGTACAACCAACTCGTCAGCCATGTGGGAATCCATGGTCAGAGGAGATTTACGGAGGCCTTGGAGAAAAGGTCACTAGTCTACCGATTCGGAATGACCGGTAGAGAGCATCCAAATCCCCAAGAAAGGGCTGCCTAGATGTGTATGTGTGTAGTGATGTACGCGTGTCTCAATTCATAAACCATCGGTTTCAAACTTGCGGAAAACACTTAACATGAAGGCATGCAATGGACAATGCATTTAACTACACATGGGTTTGCAAGATTTTAAGATAATAATTATCATTTAATCAAGCTAGAATGGTAACAAGAGTAAATAACAAGTTTCATGAATGATCATATCATTAAGAAAGCAATTAGAATAATATTCATATAATTAAGGCTTTTTAAATGGGTTAATCACTTTTAGGCCATTAAATAAACCATCATGCAATGATCAAACCAAAGACATGTGAATTACATGCTAAATATCATATTTAAACAGACCTCGGGTATAACAGTAAGTTTTGAAAAAGAAATAGGTGGGGTTTCATGAAAAATCCTGAGGTCACGACGGACCCTTGTAAGGATCACGACGGGGTCAGATCAGAACGCGATAGTGCCTTGTAAGGATCGTGACAAGCTTTTCTGATCAGGCAGAGAGATAGCGACGTGGCACTCGTCGCATTCATAACGCGACGGGTTTGCTGTCACCACAAGCCCTTAGAACGCGGCCTATCAGGCCGTCACGTTCACAGGGTCTGCGCCTGAATCCGACAGAGAAAGGACATGTTCTTGGATTGCGGTCCAGAACTGCCTTATATTGCCACAGGGTGCGTCAAAAATAGAGAACGAATTGTACAGTGCATGAAAAATAACGAAACCAGTTTTAAACCAACCTAGACATTCAAGGGTGCTTCCAGTAAATCGGAATTAGAAAACATAGATGGTTTCGATAGGCTTTAATCAAGTCAAACACAAACGTAAAAGCTAAGTGCAACCTGAAAACGTAGTTTCATACAGTGACCCTCTTACCACGCTTATAACTCTCTAAATATTGACATTTATATAAAATGTTCAACACAAGACATGACGAGGACAACTAGTAGAAAAACGTTCATGTTGTGGGTTTGCTATAATTCGGTCCTGAATCACATGCAACATATAAAGAACGGGAAAAGCCCTAACAGTGCGCGACTTTGGCAAAACGTTTATAATTCAAAATCTACTCATTGAAATTCGATGAAACCAGTAGGAAACGAAAGTTAACTTGATTCTCTACACATTGGTATAGGATATTTTAAGGTTTGGCCGAGAAAACCTACCTTCTTGGTTGAAGAAGTCCCATTTTTTCAGAAAACCATGTTCAGACCACTTGGAGGAAAATGCATAATACTCCATGTATACTGCATGGAATTTGGGCATTCCACTTTGGTTAGAACGTAGCCTGGACCCTCTTTCAATGGGTATAGGCCTTGCAAGGTTTGGTTATGGTTTGACTCACCTTTGGTCGATTTCAAGTGGATAGTTTGTGCAGGTCGCAGCAGACGAGAAGGGGAAGAAGATGAGCTTCTTGTGGTCGTTCCACAGCTCCTCAGCCACCAAGAGCTCCTCCAAATGACCCTAGATAGTTCTAAAACTCGTCCCTAAGGTTTGGTGAAGAGTATTTAAGCATCCATGGTGTTTAGGAGTCCTATTGTAACTAGGAAAGAAGAGTTGCGGTTTTGACATATTAGTTTCCTAATTTGAGGATCTCTTCCTCCATTAGAGTGTATGAGGCTTTAGGAAACCTCCCCTCATAGTTAAGCACAAATTTGGGTTGCCAAGAATGCATGTTCTCATCCCAATTCAACTCTAATTGCCTCTTCTAATTTCATCTTATTTAAGCTACGAATTTTCATGCATTTTCTAGTTTTATTTGATTTTTGGGCCAAATGATGTCCATTGGCCCAATTATGATAATGGGTCATCAATATATAATGTTGGAAGTCTCCCCAACATTTTTATTTAATTTATTGTTGCATCGTATTTTCGTGTTAACGGTTTTCCGACTTGTTTCCTAATTTGGATAATCGGTCACAATAACTTTTAAACCTAGTCCAAATGATTTTTATTGACCCAAATTTCTTGATGGGTCATTAGAGAATATTATTTGAAGTGCGTATATGATTTTTATTTAATTTTCTGACTCATCCAAGTACGCGTGATAATGATTTTTCGACTTATTCATGAATTACGATAATAAGTCGCGAAACACTTTAAACTGGCTAATCCGATTTTTCTTGGCACAATTTTGTTTGTGAAACATTTAGTAATAATGTTTAGGGTTTATTTATAATTTTTACAGAATTTTCCAATATGTTTTAGCATATACGTTAATGATACGTATGTTTTAAATACTCCGATATTATGGAAATTTCCATTTATTTAAGTTTTTATGTAATTAAAATTTCCGGGGTGCTACAGTGATTCCATAAGACTTTAACCACGGGATGGGACAGTTCCTAAGCTGTTGAACCTTCTGTTCTAGTATCTTGACTGGCTTCTCTCATACGTCACATCTTTGTTCACACCAACTTCTCGTGGTGGATGATGTGTAGGGTCATAGACATACTTCCTGAGCATGGAGACATGGAACACATTGTGTACACATGCCAGATCCGTGGCAATGCCAGTCGGTATGCTACCTCCCCAATCCTTTTGAGCACTTCAAAAGGACCGATGAAAGTAGGGCTGAGCTTTCCCTTTACACTGAATCTTTGAATGCCACGAGTAGGTGCACTTTTAGAAATACATGATCACCCACTTAAAATTCCAGATCTCGCCTTCTTTTATCGGCATAGCTCTTTTTTCTGGACTGAGCATTCTTAAGCCGGTCTCTAATCACTTGTATGTCCTTTGTGGTACGTTGCACCATGTCTGGGCCTAGCCATTGCTATTCTCCGACCTCGTTCCAGCATGCAGGAGATCTACAATTCCTTCTGTAGAGTGCTTCGAACGGTGACATCTTGATACTCGCCTGGTAACTGTTGTTATAAGCGAACTCAATAAGAGATAGATGCTCGTTCCAATATCCTTGGAAGTCTATAGTGCAAGCTCTCAACATGTCTTCCACTATTTGGTTGGTTCATTCAGTTTGCCCATCAGTTTGTGGATGGAACGCGGTACTAAAGTTGAGTTTACTACCCAGTGCACCTTGCAGTCCGTTTCAAAAATGAGATGTAAATCTCGGATCTCGATCAGAAACAATAGATGATGGAATGCCATGTAGTCTTACAATCTCCTTGACATATAAGGTAGCTAGTACCTCCACTGACCACTTACTCTTTATGGCTAGGAAGTGGACAGATTTGGTTAGTCGGTCTACAATAACCATATGGCATCGAGTCCACCACGAGTCTTGGGTAACCCCATGATAAAGTCCATGTCAATGCTTTCCCACTTCCATTCCGGAATATCTAACGGTTTGAGTACACTGGCAGGCGCAGGTGTTCCGCTTTTACTTGTTGGCAAGTAAGGCAGTGAGCGGCATGTTCGGCTACCCCTCTTTTCATGTTCGGCCACCAAAACGTTCTCTTCATGTCTTGATACATTTTGGTACCTCCTGGATGAATAGTGTACTTTGTCTTGTGAGCTTCATCCATTAATCTTCTCTTCAGTTCTTCATTATCGGGAACACATGTCCTTCCTTGAAAGACAAGCCTTCCGTCTTCAGTCATTGCAAAGTCCGGTCTTTCGGCTAAAGTTTCCTTGACGCGAACTAAAAATGGATCATCATCTTGTTGAGCTTTGATCTCTTCCAACAAGTCAGATTGAATCTTGATATTTGCAACCAAGACTTGGTCATCCCTATGTTCATATTTAAGTCTAACCTTGCGAATTGTTCTAGTAGTTGCATCTCGTCAAGGACTAGACTTGAAACAGATGCCATCGGCTTTCTACTAAGAGCATCAGCCACGGCGTTTCCCTTTCCTGGATGGTATTGGATGTTGAAGTCGAAATCTTTGAGGTATTTCAGCCATCTTCTCTGTCTCATGTTGAGTTCTTTCTGGGAGAATAAATACTTCACTTTTATGGTCTGAGTAAACAGTGAATTTCTCTCCATGCAAGTAGTGTCTCCAGATCTTCAAAGCAAAGACCACGGCAGCCAACTCCAGATCATGCACGGGGTAATTGACTTCATGAGTCTTCAGTTGTCGAGAAGAGTAGGCGATGACTTTCTCCTTTTGCATTAGTACACACCCTAGCCCAATCCTTGGCATCGGTGTAGACAGAGAAACCTTCTCCCTCTATTGGCAGAGCGAGAACAGGTGCTGAGGTAGGCATCTTTAAGAGTTTGAAAACTTTTCTCACACTCTTTACTCCAGGAGTATGGATTCTCCTTTCATGTCAGTCGGGTGAGAGGAACGGCGATCCTTGAGAAGTCCTTGATGAACACCGTTAATAGCCAGCCAGCTCCAAGAAAGTTCTGATTTCTGTGACATTGGTTGGTCTCTCCCAGTTGAGTACAACTTCGACTTTGGAGGGATCAACGGAGATGCCGTCCTTTGAGATGACATGGCCCAAGAAGGACACTTCTTCGAGCCAGAATTCACACTTGCTAAGCTTTGCGTACAGTCTATTGTCTCGCAAGACTTGCAGTGCTATCTTCAGGTGTTCTTCATGCTCTTCCTTGGTCTTGGAGTATATGAGGATGTCGTCGATAAAGACGACCACGAACTTGTCGAGGTAGGGCCGATATATGTTGTTCATTAGTTGCATAAAATTACAGGAGCATTGGTTAGCCAAAAGGCATAACGACAAATTCATAGTGCCCGTACCTGCTCCTGAAAGCCTTCTTGAAGATCGTCATCCTTGATCCTCATTTGGTGATAGCCAGATCGAAGATCGATCATGGAGAAATATTGAGCTCCAAATATTTGGTCGAACAGTTCATCGACTCTGGGCAAGGGTACTTGTTCTTGATGTTGAGTTGATTGAGTTGACGATAGTCGATGCATAGCCTCATCGATCCATCCTTCTTCTTGACGAACAACACATGCGCTCCCCATGGGGAGTACTTGGTCTGATGAACCCCTTTTCTAGTAGCTCCATCAGTTGCATCTTCAACTCCTTTAGCTCGGCAAGTGACATCCGGTACGGTTGACGTGATACCGGGGCAGCTCCAGGGATCAACTATGGCGAAGTTGACATCACATTCCGGGGGAATCCCTGGCAGATCTTCAGGAAACACATCGGGGTAATCCTGAACTTGTGAATGTATTCTATCTTAGCACCCTTCTTTTCCAACACATGTGGTGTAGCCATGACAAGTTCATAGATGATTCGGCTCAGGCCTGGAGAATGGCTCCAACTGCTGGTAATCCCCTGCTCAACATCACTCAAAAACTGAAGCACATGAAACTTCTACAGGAAATGGAATAAAGAAGTCTTTGGTAATGTGTCTCTCAACATTCAAGAAGCTGAGGCCATGTTAACTACTGCAAACAGGCCTATGAGGATGATGAATCTGAGACCAATCACATAGCTTTCACCTCCGCCAAGGCCAAACTGGAACAAGTTTTACTGCAAGAAGAAAGACTGTGGCGCCAGAAATCTAGACTCAAATGGTTGAAAGACGGGGACAAAAACACGAAGTTCTTCGATGCATACGCTCTGACCCAGAGAAGAAACACACAGATCTGCAAACTACACAAAGAGGATGGAACGGTTGTGAATGGGGAAGATGAAATTGCTGAGTTGTTTGTTGACCATTTCACCAAGGCGTTCAGATCTGCATCCCACCAGATCCGACCTGATATGCTTGATCAAATACCTCACATTCTCACTGAAAAAGACAACAACATGCTGTGCCAAGTACCCACTTCAGAGGAAATTCAGAATGTTATCTTTTCCATGGATCCGGACAGTGCCCCGGGGCCCGATGGTTTTTCAGGGCACTTCTTCCAAGCTTGCTGGGATTTCATCAACACCGAAACTATTGCTGCCATTCAGTCTTATTTCTGTGGTCACCAATTGCCAACCGCCCTTACCTCATCCCTGATCACTCTTATCCCTAAAGTGGATAGCCCAAAAGCTTGCTCTGATTATAGACCCATCAGCCTGTCAAATTTCCTGTACAAATGTATCTCCAGAGTTCTTTCAGACAGGCTAGGAACGCTCCTCCTAGTTCTGATTTATGAAAACAAGGGCGTTCACCAAAGGGCGTAGCATCACTGAAAAATTCTGCTCACCAAGGAAATTCTCCAGCACCTCAGAAGACTTGTAGAGGGGGTAACATGATCCTTAAGCTTGATATGGCCAAGGATATGACAGACTCGAATGGGATTTTCTTTATGCTGTCCTCCGAAGTTTCGGTTTCTCACTTCAGAATATTTCAAACATTGAACCTCTGATCTCTAACTGTGGTTCTCTGTCCTGCTTAATGGAAAAATACATGGCTTTTTCAAATCCTCCCGGGGAGTGAGGCAAGGGGACCCGGTGGCCCCTGCCCTCTTCATCCTTGCAGAAGAAGCACTTAGTAGAGGACTCCGGCATCTTTTCCAGAACAGTAGCGGAGGGTGGTATCAGACTAATGCCAGATGCCCTACTGTTTCACATCTCCTCTTTGCGGATGACACTCTCATCTTCACTAATGCGCTGCAAGACACTTACGCAGGCTCACGACCTTTCTCACAAACTATGAAGAGGCTTCCGGTCAACTAATAAACAAACACAAAAGCTCCTTTTATGTTCCTGATCATGCTAAGGAAGGTCTGTGTCCAGAAAATCTGCAAGATCACTGGTTTTGTCAGAGCCAAACTACCGATCAAATATCTGGGTGTATCTATCTACGCCAGCCGCCAAAAACCTGCTCACTTTGCTAATATTGTTGCTAAGACAGTGATTAAGTTTCAAGGTTGGAAGATAGATCTGCTATCCGCCGGAGGAAGACTAATTCTGATCCATCATGTTCTTTCCGCCATGCCTATCTACACTATGAATGCACTGCCGATTCCTCCTACTGTGGTTAGAGCTTTTCATAAAATCCTTGCGAACTTCTTTTGGGGTTCTTATGAGGGATCCCCTAAGAAGCACTGGAAAAGTTGGAACACAATTGCCCAACCCAAGGAAGGTGGCGGCCTGAGTGTTATGAACCTGAACCAGATGCAAACGGCTCTCCGAACCAAAATGTTGTGGAGGGCACTGACAACCAATTCTCTGTGGGCCAAATTTTCAAGGTAAACATCTATACAAAGGTCATCACTCAGAAGCCCAATTTCCTCTTATGATTGCAGCTGACAAGAGGTTATGGCAGAAGGGCCCACATCATCCATAAAAACCATAGAATTATTGCTATGGACAGCGGTTCTAAAGCCTCATTCTGGTATGATATATGGACTAGAAACATACCCCTGAAGGACTATATACCTGAGGATCTTTGGATCACACTACTTAACAAGGAATGCTATACAACAAGCCTTCAGCGATCCTATGAGCAGCCAGCTGCAGACAGCTTTCCGACATTGCCCCATGAATCTATTTCTTTACTTCTTAACCAACAACAGCACACATGATACCTGGATCTGGCGTCCCACCCAGAATGGCAAGTTCTCTACCAGATCTGTTAGAATCATCCTCACATCTGAAGCTGAGCCCCATTGGGCTGTCCTCTGGGCCCCGTACATTCCCCTGAAGTGGTCTGTTCTGGTCTGGAGAATTCTCCGTGATATTTTACCTGTTGATAGGACTGTGAAAGAGAAGGGAATACCACTTGTATCCAAATGTTCCTGTTGTCTAAATCCTCAAAAGGAGACTACCCTCCACTTATTCTTCACAGGTAACACAGCTTCCCAGATCTGGTCCGCCATGTCACACCTCCTGCACTTCAGCAACACCAACAAGGCAAAGGCGGCTGACTGCATCACAACTTACTTAACTCGCCGGGAACCTGATGCCGCTGCTGCCCGCCTAACTCGCTGCACTTTCATGGCCATCCTATGGGAAATCTGGTGCAGCCTCAACAAGGCCAGACTACAAGATCAACCGATGGCGACCAGACATATCACCAATCGTAGCATGCTTGCAGTCCGGGCAATCTGCACCGCACACAAGTTCCAGAAGATCCCGCAGGAGTGGGCAGCCGCTCTGGGTCAAGGTATCACTGACAAGGATAAACTCCAAGCCAGAACTCCGAGGGTGGTGCGCTGGTCCACCCCACCTTCAGGGAGACTCAAACTGAATGTGGACGGAGCATTTAGACCGGCGTCGGGAGAAGCTGGAGGCGGTGGCATTATTCGCGACCAGAATGGTACCTTGTGTTGTGCTTTTGCACAGACCTACCATGGTCTAAGCTCCAGGCTGGCAGCTGAAGCCTTGGCCTTGAGGGATGGCATTGCCATGTGCTGCAGAACAGGTATTTCTGATGTGATGATTGAGACCGACTCCCAGAACCTCCTTCAGATCATGACAGTCCAGCAGACCCACCAGTGGGACATTGCTTGTATTCTGCAAGATATTGCATTAAAAACCCAAAATATGCAGGCCACAATCACGTATACTCCCGGGAAGCCAAAAAAGTAGCGGACAGCTTAGCAACTTTCGGTCTGTCTTGTTCCTCATTAGTCATGTGGAATCTTGGGGCGATCTGCCCTCTATTGTCATGGATCTATACCACCAAGATAAGGTGGGGGATCCTTCTATTAGGCTTTAGGCACCTTTGTACCTCCTTATATTATAAATGAAATACCAACCTGGCCACCTGGGGATGGTAGTGACATCCTCACATGACTGGTGAGGCCGCCCCTACCTACCTCCTTGGTGGCTGGCTTATTAAAAAAAAAAACTACGGCTGCTAGGAAAGCAATACAACCTTCCTCATCATGTTATGGGCTTTTATGGTGGAGACTAGAGACATCCGTCTCTTATGTCTAATCCCAGAGAATGCCAATTAGGAAAGTCACTAAAGGTAACCTTCCCTTTTACAGTCGACACTTGCCCCATATGCAGACAATCAGTCGGCTCCCAAAATTACATCATAGCCTTCTATGGGCATACACACCAGGTTGGCTTTAGGTTATGGTCTCCAAATTACATCGGCAGAGGGAAAGTATTTGTTCAATTTCTCCTTTTCCCCTAGTGGCGTTGTGATAGAGAACTCACAACCCATGGATATAGGTTAGCATTTACAGTATCATCAAAGTTTGGAGATATAAATGAATAAGTGGCTCCCGTATCAAATAAAACAATGCTGATAAGGAGAAAACTTGTAGAGTACCTTCTACCACGCCATCGTCTGTAGTGGGCTCCTCATCATCAGGGCTTGCAGTCGGCCCTGTTTCTTAGGCACATTAGGGCGCCTCTCATTCTCTTTCAGTAGCACTTGGGAATGCGGTGCTCGCGACTACCGCAGCGCAGACATGCGCCGACTTTCCCCCAACACTCGTCAGCGGTGGGACCTGGCTTGTCACAATGCTTGCAGTTGCTCTTGGCTGGAGTGTTGGGTACGAAGACCTTTAGTTTCCTTTCTTGGCTGGATCCCTTCGTGATATTGAAGGGACGCTTCTTGCCATTGGTAGGCTTAGCAGATGATTGACCCGAGGTCATTTCCTTCTTATGAACTTCCTTTGATACGATCGGTGAAGTCCGTAGCATCTTCCAGCAGTTGAGCTTTCTTCACCATCTCAGCATAGGTTTGGATGTCGAGAGGTGCTAGTTGGGTGATGTATTGTGGCTTAAGGCCGTTGAGAAAATGCTTAGCCTTCATCTTTTAGTGTTCACCAGATGTGCAGCATAGCGCGCCAGTCTGAGAACTGGGCCTCATACTCGGCCACAGTCAGGCTCCTTTGTTTAAGAGCAGCGAATTCCACAGCCTTCCTTTCTTAGACACGCTCGGAGAAGTATTTGGAGTTGAAATCTTCTTTAAATTCGGTCCAGGTGAATTGATCGTTCTCCCTAGTTGCTTCCACTGACTCCCACCAAGCGCGGGCATCCTTCTGCAGTTGTAAAGTGGCTAGCAGCAGCTTATCTCCCGCTATGCATTGCATGACACGGAAAATCCTTTCCGTTTCTTTCAGCCAGTGTTCGGCTTCATCCGGATCCATGGATCCACTGAACCTAGGCGGGTTCAGACTTCAAAAGTTACAATGCAGATAGCCTGCACCGGCACGATTTCCCCCGCCTTGGGTAGCTTGCATGATGGCACGAGTCAACTCTTGGATGGTTTGTTGCATGCTCCTCATTTGAGCATGTTCAGCAGTCATCTTGATTGCTTAGTTCCTACAAAAATAGCTTACTGTTATGATACTGATGTGAAATTTAATGCGTGCGTGTGTGAGTTTATTTTAGCTAGTTACCCTTGGCTCTAACCACAACTCACATAGGTAGGATAATTGACTCTAGTCGAGGCTGGTCAACCTAGATCATCCTATACTTAAGAATAACCTAGGCTCTGATATCACAAAATTGTCACGCCCCGACGCGAAATATCAGAACGCGATGGCAGTTGCAAGAAAAGGTATAGAGCAAGTATTAGACATCAAACCATTGCACAATGAATAATACTAAAGCAAACTTTCTCATTAATAATTTTCAATGTCTAGTTACAACCACTAATATCAGAGCCAATCTACAAGGCCCAATTACATTGAAATAAAGCAAAGACTAAACTTCAAACCTAACTACTACAACGCTAAACAGAGTAATAGGATGCTAGGGTACTCATGACTTCACTCCAGGTCATTCCCGTCCTCTTGAGTGTATGGTTCATCCTCGGTCTCACCTGAGAACACAATGACAAATAAAGCAGGGTGAGCGATAACGCCCAGTAGGACTTAAATCTCAATAGTCAAGCAGGCTTAAATGATTAATGTATTAAAGGCAGAGTAACTAATGCTAGAGCGAGAAAGTCATGTAAAAGATAGCAGGATAGCATGTGAACGAAATAGCACAGGTTTCCAAATATAGCATGAGAGTTGAGTATAGCATAAAATAGCAAGATGGCCATAGCGTTTACAGGGCCTGCATATGAGTCCGATAGGGGGTCAGACATGTCTTGGATTGCGGTCCAAGAGTTCCCTTCTTGACACAGGGGGATTCAAAATTATAGAACTATTGTACAAGCAACGAAAAATCATGAAACTAGTTGCAGGTTGATCTAAACATGCAT
>CM024754.1:50242356-50316952 GCA_014218235.1 Colocasia esculenta
TACACAGTACTCAAAACCTCTGGACCACAAAGGATCAAGTTCTGCTAGAACAAGCACAATTAGAGAGTAGATCCTCTACCACGATCTATTCAATACAATGAAAAAGTAGAACAAAATAGAATTAGGCGATCTGTGAGAACACATACACAGATCACACATAGAGAAATTGATACTCAAACGTGTTGGCCCTTTTGGTACGCAGCAAGGTAACCTAGAGGGGGGGTGAATAGGTTTTTCTGAAATCTGAAATCAAAACGTGAACACTTAAAAGTTTGGTTAGTGTTAGTGTGATGAAGAGTGGCAGTGCGGAAGCAAAAGAACAATCACACAAAGGACACAAGAGATTTATCCTAGTTCGGCCCTCCCACATGGAAGTCCTACGTCCAGTCCCCAAGCAACCTCTTGTGATTTCAAAACCAAGGGTACAGTCCCCCTCAAGGACCACCACACACCCAGCACCCCAGCTGGTCTTCTTCTCTTTCCCGGGCAGAAGGCAGCCTACTTTTCTTACAGGTAAAGAAGCCAACCTCCTAGTACAAACCCCAGTGCGGTTCTGCTAGACACAAACCCCTAGCTGGGTTAACTACTGTATACAGTCCTACAGCTGGACGAGATGTCTTTTTATAAGAAAGAAAGAAACAGTGCTGAGAGTTCTACAAGAATGACCTCTACCCAAAGAAACTCTCAGCAGAAACTCTCCCCAAGAATTACAATAAGCACAGGGAGAATGAAGAGAGAAAAGAAGCTGAAGACTTGAGAGCTTCAGATGCTTGAACACTTCTTCTGGGCTCAGGCTATTTCTCTTTTTTCTTTTGAGTGTATGTGGCGTTGAGGTTCCTCACTGTTGTACACTCCTTCAAAGATTTCAGGAAAAGCTCTACTGTTCTTCAGCAATGCTCCATCTTTTATATGAGCAGCTTTAGAATAGATCCGTTGAAGAGATCCGTTGGAGCTCTTCTAGTCGTTGCTGATTTTTCTTCATTTGTCTTAATCAGACTCTGGTGGTCTTCGAGATCTTCAGCATAGAAGAGAGTGTTAGCATAAAAGAGTGTTTATGATAAATTGTGCATGTGGCCCTTTCGGTATGGCAGCAAGCTAGCCTAGGGGGGGGTGAATAGGTTTTTCTGAAATCTGAAATAGAAACTTAAACACAGAAATTAACACTTGAAGGTTGGTTAGTTTAGTGTGATAAAGATATCAGTGCGGAAGCAAATAAACAATCACACAAATAACACAAGAGATTATCCTGGTTCGGCCCTTCCCACATAGAAGTCCTACGTCCAGTCCCCAAGCAACCTCTTGGGATTTTACTAACCAAGGGTACAGTCCCCCTCAAGGACAATACAACACCCAGCACCCTAGCTGGTCTTCTTCTCTTTCCGGGCAAGAAGGCAACCACTTCTCTTACAGGTAAAGAAGCCAACCTCCTGGTACAAACCAGTGCGGTTCTGCTAGACACAAACCTCTAGCTAGGTTCTATACCGTATACAGTCCTACAGTTGGACAAAGATCTTTCTTAGAGAAAAGAAGAAATGCTGAGAGTTGGAACAAATGAAAACCAACTAAAAGAACTCTCAGCAAAAAGACTCTCTCCCCAGATTACAAAGATGCACACAGAGAGAGTGAAGAGAGGAGAAGGAGCTTGAAGCTTGAGGGCTTCAGATGCTTGAACACTTCTCTTGGCTCAGGCTCTTTCTCTCTTTTCCTTTGAGTGTATGTGGAGTTGAGGTTCTTCCCGGATGTACACTCTTAAAAATCTTCAGGAAAGCTCATGCTTCTTCTTCAGCCTTGCTTCATCTTTTATATGAGCAATTTGAATAAATCCGTTGGAGTTCTAGCCGTTGCTCATCTTCTCTTTCTTCTGATAATTTGTGGTCTACGAGGTCTGCAAGCAAAAAAAAAAGTGTTTAGATAAAAGAGTGTTTCTGTCAAAAAGGCTCATACCTCTATGTTTCCTGTTGCCACCCAGAAGTAGTAAGTAATCCCTTTTTGTTGGCAGGAAAGAAAAGATCTAGAGAGATAAGCAAAAAGATCTCCTGTCAGAAAGATAGAGGATTACGCAAATCAAGAATATTTGACTTTTTCACTAGATGCCAAAAATATTTTGGAATATAAAGGAAATCTATGTTAAGTGAAATCCATTTTACAAAGGAATCCATGTGAGATGTCTGTGTGAGTTACAAAGGAATCCTTATGAGTTACAAAGGAGTCTGTGTGAGTTACAAAGGATCCTTATGAGTTACAAAGGAGTCTGTGTGAGTTACAAAGGAATCCTTATGAGTTACAAAGGAGTCTGTGTGAGTTACAAAGGAATCCTTATGAGTTACAAAGGGTCTGTGTGAGTTACAAAGGAATCCTTATGAGTTACAAAGGAGTCTGTGTGAGTTACAAAGGAATCGTTATGAAAATTACAAAGGAATCGTGAGGGTGAATCTTATGGCAGTTACAAAGGAATCGTTATGAGAGTGAATCCTTATGACAGTTACAAAGGAATCGTTATGAGAGTTACAAAGGAATCGTTATGAGAGTGAATCCTTATGAGAGCGAATCCTATGGCAGTTTGAACTGAAATCGATGTATATTGAATGGAATCCATTTATCTGTTTAGTGCAAATCATTATAGAATATGTCATAAAATTATATTTATTAGAAAATCATGATATTTAATTTATTATTAGAAAAATCATGGTAATAAATATATTTAATATTCAATTAATCATGTAAAATTTAATATTAAGAAAAACATAATATTAAATATTTAATAATAATTAATTAAACATAAATTTTGTTATCACCAACATAAAAGGGTAAAATATAGAGTGGTTCAAATCTCCCCCTTTTTGGTGATGATAAAATTTATGAGAATTTTCTGACAAAAAATACGTAAAGCATAGAAAATACAGAAATTCACAGATAATGCATACCATGCATACTCTCCCCTTTTTGTCACAAACCAAAAAGGAAGGTTCTTACCATTGTATTCTCTCCCCTTTGTGAAAGAAATTCTTACCATTGAGGGGTTCAACAATGATTGACATAAATGAATAACTCCCCTTAGTCTGTGCTCCCCCTGAATGAGAGACTCCACCTGAATGAAACTTGCAAATAATTGTTAGTAATAAAGACTAATTCATTTTTGTGACTAATCTTTCTTCAGATGTGATTTTAATGAAGAATCTGCAGTCACTCCTGCCTTGAGCATTCTTGGTTTTGATGCTCCAAGGCTAACCTGCAAATACATTACTCAGAGGTAGGTACCCAAATCTTTTTTGGGTCCTTGATGGTTAGATGCATGAAAATAACCTTAGGAATCCAAACTAAGTGCCTTGTTGTGCAGGTGTTTACTGTGTGTCCTAATTATTACAATGAGAACAACAATGAATATAATCTATTTTGCAGTTCTTATTGTTTTATGATGTCTGTTTAGGACATAATTTTTTAGAACATTTTCTTTACAGGGGCCATTTTCTGAGGCAACTTGGTTTCTTTTACAAATTTGGTAATGGATATTTTCCTGGAATTATTGCTTGTTTTCCTTTTTCCAGAGGTATGTATCCAAGCCCTTGTTTATTATTTCCAGATTTTGATCCTTTAAACATAGGGCTAAAGATGTTTTCCCTTTAGTTAATTTTCTAACTGATTCTTTTAAATAAAGATTTCTTCAGTTAGAGTTTTAAATTTTTCTTCTAACTCTAATTTTTCATTGTCCTTATTTTTTAAATCTTCATTCAAAAGATAAATATTATCTTTATTGTCCTTTAATTGTTTTTCTAGTTGCTCCAGTTCGGATTTAAGATCAGAATTGGTGTTTTCTAGCAAATAGTGTTGTTTTTCAGACTCTTTAATTTTTTACAACATTTTTAGTTTTTCATATAGTTCATTAAAGACTTCTTCTAAGTCTTCAGATTCTGATCCTGAATCAGTGCAAGAGCTAAAAGATGGGTCATAATGTACCTCATCTAGTTCTACCATGAGGGCTAGACTTACCTGCTCTTTCTCCGATTCTGAGCTTGATGATTCTGAGCTTGTGGCCTCTTCATTTTCCCAAGCAGCCGCCATGGCTTTTCTTTTGAATTTCTTGTGCTTCTTTTTGGGTTTTTCATTTTGACCAGTCTTCTGAGTCTTGGACAATCCGGTCTCAGATGTCCAGGTTTTCTGCATTCATAGCAGACTGGTTCTTCTCTTTTCTGTCTTTCTTTTGAATCCTTTTCGATCCATTTTTCTTCTTCTTGAAAATTTTCTGAAGCTTGGACAGAACTTCATTACGTCACTGTCTTCAGATCTACATTTTGGGTTAGCAGAAGAAGTGGAAGGAGCAGCTACAACCTTAAGAGCATTAGTACATTCTTCTTAGATGAGCTTTCAGACAGTCGCTCCATATTTATTTCATGTGCCATGAGAGAACCTATTAAATTATCAATGACAATTTGGTTAAATCATGGGCCTCTTCAATAGCAGTTACTTTAGGTGTCCATGAAATAGTTAAGGACCTAAGTATTTTTCTAACAGTTTCCTCATCAGAAAGATTTTTACCAAGAGAGCTTAGACCAACTACTATACTTAAATCTATTATACATTGAGTGATATTTTCATTGGAACATTTAAATTGCTCATATTGTGAGACAAGAATATCTATTCTATTTGTTTTACTTTATCTGTTCCTTCATAAGTTATCTGCAGTTTATCCCATATTTCTTTAGCAGATTTACATGCAGATACTCTACTAAATTCCTTTTTGGATAAAGCACAACATAAATAGTTCTTAGCTTTAAAGTTTAAAGATAGTTTATTTTTATCAGCTATTGTAATAGCAGTAGTGCCTGGAACAGGAACAACAACAAAATCACCTACCCTTATTACCTGCCACAGATCGAAGTCTGTGCCTCGAATGAAGCATTCCATTCTCATCTTCCAATATTGGTAGTCCTCTCCATCAAAAATGGAGGTCTGGTGACTGATTGACCTTCAGCATATCCTTGAGCTGCCATGGATCTTTGCTCTAAGATCGTTGGATCTCTTGAAAGTTCAGAGACCCGCTCTGATACCACTTGTTGGCCCTTTCGGTATGGCAGCAAGCTAGCCTAGAGGGGGGGTGAATAGGTTTTTCTGAAATCTGAAATAGAAACTTAAACACAGAAATTAACACTTGAAGGTTTGGTTAGTTTAGTGTTAAAGAATATCAGTGCGGAAGCAAATAAACAATCACACAAATAACACAAGAGATTTATCCTGGTTCGGCCCTTCCACATGGAAGTCCTACGTCCAGTCCCCAAGCAACCTCTTGGGATTTTACTAACCAAGGGTACAGTCCCCCTCAAGGACATACAACACCCAGCACCTAGCTGGTCTTCTTCTCTTTCCCGGGCAAGAAGGCAACCCACTTCTCTTACAGGTAAAGAAGCCAACCTCCTGGTACAAACCCCAGTGCGGTTCTGCTAGACACAAACCTCTAGCTAGGTTCTACACTGTATACAGTCCTACAGTTGGACAAAGATCTTTCTTAGAAAAGAAAGAACACGCTGAGAGTTGGAACAAATAAAACCAACTAAAAGAACTCCCATCAAAAAGACTCTCTCCCCAGATTACAAAGATGCACACAGAGAGAGTGAAGAGAGGAGAAGGAGCTTGAAGCTTGAGGGCTTCAGATGCTTGAACACTTCTTCTTGGGCTCAGGCTCTTTCTCTCTTTTCCTTGAGTGTATGTGGAGTTGAGGTTCTTCCCGGATGTACACTCTTGAAAAATCTTCAGGAAAGCTCATGCTTCTTCTTCAGCCTTGCTTCATCTTTTATATGAGCAATTTGAATAATCCGTTGGAGTTCTAGCCGTTGCTCATCTTCTCTTTCTTCTGATAATTTGTGGTCTACGAGGTCTGCAAGCAAAAAAAAAGTGTTTAGATAAAAGAGTGTTCTGTCAAAAAGGCTCATACCTCTATGTTTCCTGTTGCCACCCAGAAGTAGTAAGTAATCCCCTTTTTGTTGGTAGGAAGAAAAGATCTAGAGAGATAAGCAAAAGATCTCCTGTCAGAAAGATAGAGGATTACGCAAATCAAGAATATTTGACTTTTTCACTAGATGCCAAAAATATTTTGGAATATAAAGGAAATCTATGTTTAAGTGAAATCCATGTTTTACAAAGGAATCCATGTGAGATGTCTGTGTGAGTTACAAAGGAATCCTTATGAGTTACAAAGGAGTCTGTGTGAGTTACAAAGGAATCCTTATGAGTTACAAAGGAGTCTGTGTGAGTTACAAAGGAATCCTTATGAGTTACAAAGGAGTCTGTGTGAGTTACAAGGAATCCTTATGAGTTACAAAGGAGTCTGTGTGAGTACTAAATTTATATTTATAATAAAAACATAATATTAAATATTTTTAATAATAATTAATTTAACATAAATTTGTTATCACCAAAATAAAAGGGTAAAATATAGGAGTGGTTCAACAGTGCATACCACTGTGTTTCTGCTATCATGCTGAAAATAGTAGTTCATATCTTTTTGACAAGACTCTGAAATATGCATGCAGCTTTTTCTGTCAGAAGATATTTTGACTTTTCATTTAAGCGCCAAGCATATTTGAAATATAAAAGCAATCTATGTTTGAACAGAATCCATGAAGAAATTGTTATGAGCATGACTTATGAAATTGTTATGTGAAGAGTCGTTGCTCATTTGTAAACAAATCGTTGAACAAATCGATGTGATCATTTATGAAATCGTTATGCAAGCAAATCGTTGTGATCACTTATGAAGAAATTGATGCGATCACTTATGAAATCGTTATGCAAGCAAATCGTTATGATCTCCTGAAGAAATCGATGCGATCACTTATGAAATCGTTATGCAAGTAAATCGTTATGATCACTTATGAAGAAATCGATGCGATCACTTATGAAATCATTATGCAAGCAAATTGTTATGATCACTTATGAAGAAATCGATGCGATCACTTATGAAATCGTTATGCAAGCAAATCGTTATGATCACTTATGAAGAAATCGATGCGATCACTTATGAAATCGTTATGCAAGCAAATCGTTATGATCACTTATGAAGAAATCGATGCGATCACTTATGAAATAGTTATGCAAGCAAATCGATGTGAGGGCAAATCGTTGCACTCACTTATCAAATCGTTATGAGCCTTAGCGAATCGTTATGGAATCGATTTCTTAACAAATTGTTATGGACACTTAAGAAGTCATTGTGAGATCGATTTAACAAATCGTATGGCCACTTAGCGAATCATTGTAACTACTAAACGAATCGTTATAGCGCTTATTAATTGGCACTTGAACTGAAATCGATGTATATAGATTAGACATCGATTTTATCATTATAGTGCGCCATATTGCATCAATGTGAGACTCAGCATTTTGCTATAAGATTGATGCGACACAGATGAAACAAAATATCAATAGTATTTAATCAACAAATATATATATGAAATTATCATAAGTTTTGTTATCACCAAAATATAAGGACAACCATAAAGTGGTTCAACAAAACGAAGTACAGACTCAGATGGATCTCCTTCTGATCAGCAAAGCTTCAATCAGGAACTCCTCCTCTTCTTCCCTTCTCCTTCTTCCCCTTGGCGGCGCTTCTCTACTCCCCTTCTGGACGCAAGAGCTTTTCCCGCTCTTCTCCTCTTCTTCTGGAAAAGTCCCAGCTCTCCCCCCTTTTTGAGTACAAGGATCATGGGTATATATAGTCCCATGTGTCCATGTGGACTCTTGGAGTGCGTGGGCACAAATATCTAGGTCAATTCTCTTGATTCCCATGCAGACATGTGTCTAGCAAAATTCTCGTTTTTGAGCTTCAGTCGAAGTGTGTCGACACACAGGTAGACTGTGTCGACACCACTGGCTACTGGCTCAGAACAGGCTTCTGGGAGGGACAGTGAGTGTCGACACCACTGGCTACTGCTTCCTTCACTGTTTGCTAAATTCATACACTGTGTCGACACAAAATCCACATGTGTCGACACCACTTACTCTTTTATGCTCTAAATGTAGAGGGTGTGTCGACACACTTGTCATCTTGTGTCGACACAACTTTGACAGAATTATGTGAACCTAAAAATATGAAGTGTAGACCATCAAACATGTCATTAATAGTAAAATGTGAAATATTAAATGTCAAGAACATGTTGTTTGAGCATTATTATAATATATTCAATATGTACAAATTGTCCAATATGTCATCATCAAAATCAATGTATGAGTGATGTACAATGGTCATCATTAAAAAAATCAACTTTAAGAAATTCCAATAAACACTCAACACAACAGGGCCTACGCCACCAGCAGAGTAATTTCCTTTCTTTTGTGCCTTGGGGGTTTGTCCTAGGCGGTTGCACTTTGTACTTTGACATTGGTTCAGAACTAGATATGTTCATTTCATGTGAATATGTGTAAGATATGGAGTCTCATATATGTTCAGTGTGTTCTTTTATATTCCATGGACGTGTGTGTTGATATCCCTTGTGAGGCTTCGGCCGGTTCGCTGGAGACGGAGTCGGGTCAAGCTCGTCATTGGGTTAACAGGTTTGAACGACGAGGACCGTCGTAGTTACAATTCGTTATAGAGCTTTATAGGGGTTAAATCATGATTATAGAGCATGTCATACAAAGTTTAATTGAATATAAAGCTTGATGGAAAACACAGTCAAATCACGACGGGATACATGGTCGTGGTTAAGACAATCAATTACTGACCAGAAATGCGACGTCCAAGTATGACGCGTTCATGACAATCGGTAGGGGATGAGTTAATTGGTGACCTTCAAAACAGATAGGGTCCATAGTTGCATTAAGGACAATCGAAAAGGCGACGGTCTTCGTGGTCGCGTTCAAGGGAAATTGGTAGGATACCGATTGGTGAGACATAATCACGACGGGTAAGTCTGACGCATTCATGAAACTCTCTGAAATACAAAATCAACACAAATACCAAGGGCGGGAAATAGGTCAAATCGCAATGCTATGAACGGTCGCATATTAGACATGCATTGAAAACAACGTGGCACATAGTTTGATGCAATCAGATCCTGTCAAAATGGATCTAAAGTGACGGCCTAGATGGTCACCTTTAAGGTAATCATGGAGGTCTGGTCTTTTGCGATACCAGTCTATGAATTGCGATGTCTGGAGTGGTCGCGGTTTAGGGTTCAACTGAGAACGACACAATCGATGCATGCAAGGCCTATAACTCAAAATCTAGGGCTCTATTGGCAAAAGTATGAACATGAAAGTTATATAGGATGATGAGTAGAAGAGAACTACTCTTTTGGGTTGACTCAATTTGATCTCGATATGCATGAAACATGATATGAACACTAAAAGCCCTAATCATGCACTATGTTGAGAAAACGCTCTCATTGCATGCTCGATAGAAATTAGGCAAAACAAGTGCATATGAAACTAGACAGGAAGATCTTTCACATGATATATGATTTGTTCTTGTTTAGCCCGAGAATGCCTACCTTTGGATGATGTTAACTCCTAGGCTACGAACATTAAGAGCAGGCTTGTAGATCTTCTAGCAGCCTTCTCCCCACGATTCCCTCCTCCTATGGCCTCTTCTCCACATCCAAGAAGTCCCACCAGAGCAATAGGGCCGGCCATGAAGGGTTTGTGGGTGTATTTATGCATCTAGCATTGTTAATTCCTAACACAACTCTAACTTCCATTTAATTACAAATTTCTATGTTTATCTAGCCTTCCTAGCTTTGATCCTCCTAATTGGGTTAGGATGGGACTCTAATTTGGGGATAGTAAGTTAGGGTTGGGTTAGGGGTCCATTTTAGATATATATGAGTCATATTAGTGATTTACTTACCCTTTTTAATTAGGAAATAATAGAGTTATGAATTTTATAGTATTTTTTTATTCTATCTTTTAAAACTCCTACTTTGTCTCAATAACTTTTTTATGAACATTTATTAAATCCCATCACTTATTTTGCTTAATGGGTTTTAATTATTTGGATTTCTTTTTAGAAATTAATGGGTATTGTTCATTGAATAGTATTCTTGTTATTCCATTATTTTAAATTTCTATTTCCAATCCAATATATTTATTTTTATTACATATATTTTCCTTTTTTTGTTTTTAAATTACCGAGGTATTACAATTGTTACATGTTAAAAGTTCTTGCTCGTACGTGCTTACTATCTTGCGTGATATGGCCATCCTGCATTCTTACAATTAAATGATATCTTGTGTGCTTGTACATACTGCTCTACTGCTAGTTCTTGCTTGTTACATCATTCTAGATCTTGTTCAATCACTATTGTTCTATCTATCTTGTTCACGTATCGTGTTTACTTTTTTTTATCATTCATGCATATCTTGATAATCATGTCTGCCTAGTTCTAAAATGTTAATCACTTAGGTCATGGAGAGCCTAGGAAACAAAATGGGACTTATATGTCTTAGGATTAAGTGATACCCGTGAAACCTAGGTCATGGAAACTACATATAGTGCCTGATGAGAATGGGTAGAGACTGAGAATATATTAGTTGAATGAACTAAGCACCCATACACATCAATCTTTATGATATGATTAAGGACATTAATTGGTTGCTATAATTTTATCAGGAACTTCATTAATTCCTTATAAATGGCCCGCAACCAGTGGCAAGCAATGTAGGAGACTGTGGTAGGACTTACTCAGGCCCTGGAAAATGTGGTACAAGCAGGAGCTACAAATGGAGCAGGCGATCAACATCGCAGCTTCAGGAATTTGAATCCACCGCGTTTCTCTGGATCCCCTGACCCAGATGAAGCGAAGAATTGGCTAGAAGAAATGGAAAGGATTTTCCAAGTAATGCAATGCACTGAGAAGAGGAAGTGTTACTGGCTACTCTCCAACTTAACAAGGATGCCAAATCTTGATGGAAGGCCACATCGGCCCATCTACCTATTGCTGCTGAACTAGAATGGGAAGGGTTCTTGAGGATATTCTAGGTAAAATACTTCTCTGAAAAAGTCCAGGAAAAGAAGGCTGCGGAGTTTGCCGCACTTATGCAAAGAAGAATGTCTGTGGCTGAGCACAAAGCTTAGTTCGCCCGCCTAGCTCAATATGCCCCACATCTGGTGGGTACAGAAAAGCTAAAGGCTAACCGATTCATGGATGAGCTCAGGCCCATGTTTATTGAAAAGTTGGGACCACATAACATCTGTACATATGCGGAGATGGTTCAGAGAGCTCAACTGGTAGAAGATACAATGGCAAAAGGAGAAAGTCTTAAAAGGGAAGGAAGTAGCAAGGCCAACTTATATAAAGATGGAAGCATCTCACACCGCTGGGACTGTTCACCCAAGAAATAGCTGTAACAAGAGATCAAATGGGGGAAATGACCCTGGAAATAATAAGAAGATCAATGTGGAAGAACAAACTGTAAGGCCCTCGAATTTTGTTGTATTACTTTATTGCGCATAAATAATTCATGCTTGTGTATGCATAGATGTACATATCTACGTACGTATTAACTAGTTACTTATGTGTGCATGTGTATAATAGTTGTAAATAGTGTATGAATTGCATGGTGGTAGTGTGTACATGATAGTATATATAGGCATGTATATATGTATAAGATCAGCATGGTTTCTGCATGTTTTAGGTTCTGGCCGAAGGACCCTATTGGCGTCCACATGGATGGACGTCCATGCTGAGTCAGCGTCCACCTCGATGGATGCCAATACTAAGTAAAGGCCATGGATGTGGACGTTAATATCTCTGACCTGCATGCGTTGCAGACCCCGAAATTTGGGGGCAAGCAAGCCCAGCCATTGGGGAGATGTCCCCAACGGCTAGCAGGCCTTCACATCACCTCTCTGGGGTTCCCCAAACCCCTCTTCTATAAACCAAACTCCCTCTGCACCAGAAAGAGTTCTCTTGACTCTTTGAAGAGAGGAAAGAAACCTAGCTCTGGACTGAAGAAAAACCAGACTTTGCAAGCTCTGATCCGGCAACTTCGAGCTTCATCCGGCGATCCCTTGCAACTGGAGGCCAGAGTGGACCAAGGAGAAGGCTTCCCCGACCCCAGCTTGCTGTGGAGGTCGATCAAGAACCCGGAGGAGTGGTGTTTTGGAGACTTCTTGGGACTGCCCAAGGAGAGCTTCAACGACACATTTGACACCTTTGGAGGTTTTGTAAGAGGCAAGTAACCCATACATTTCGTCCATGTATGAGTCTAGTAGGGTTTTACCATTTTTACAGATTTTTCCTCGTGTCCTGGATCCCCCAAATTCTCCTTCTTTTGGAGCTCGGGTCTGTGTTTTTGCACAGACCTGAACTTGACGGCAAGACCTTGCCGTTAAGATCTTCCATTAACGGCCAACGATGTTGCCGTTAAGCTTCATTAACGGCCATACTATGCCGTTAAGTTCTTCAGGGCAGAACAGTGAGCTGTTCTCCCTTGTATACGATTTATTTTTTGAGTGTTTTCGCATGAGGATATAAAGTAAATGTTGTATGTTATGTGAAATAGATACAGTGATGTGTGGGGAAATTCTTTGTGCAATTGTGGATGGTAGGAGTTATTAGTTTACTTAAAAATACATGTTGGAAGAATTGGTTGTACATGTCTATCTACTGTTCACATGATCCGTGAAGAATTCGAGAGCCCAAATTTTTATAAACCATGTATGTATGTGTCAGTCTATGCCCTGCAAATTTCGGAATTTTTCTAAGAGCATGTGATTTACTGTAATTCTTTTGGAAATAGAAGACATGCGTAGGATTGAAAATTTGCAGTAAATTGTGTGTTGTGCAATAAATCCGGGGAAAATTTTTGTGATGATGTGTATGTTAGGTTCAAGGCTATGAACTGTCAAACGGGACATTCATGTTATGTTCCATGATAAATTGAATTATGAATGGCATGAAACTGAATGTTTAATTTTTGTAAATGTAATATGCCTCAGAAAAATCTGGAAATTTGTATGTGAGATTATGAACCTGCAATTAGTATGTGGTTAAAATTTCATGATATTCGGATAACTGTAAAGTGTATTATAAAATTTCCATATGGAAACATGTGGTAAATGCATGCTATCATGAATATGATTTGATGATGTGGTTGCCAACTTGATTTATGTGAGCTACTGAATGTTTAGTTTCTGTAAATAATAATATCATGATTAGGAAAACAGAGCCATGTGTATAAGTGAGAGAATGTAAAAATATGTGTGATATGTGTGTTAAAATAGGAATGTGTAATGTGTAAGACTGTGCCATGTGTGACACTGCTTCCATAGAGGGCCGTGGAACCGTACCATGGAAAAGTCCCCATGGGAAGGTTCAATGTGTTAAGATCCTAAGGGCATTAGGATGAAATCCTGGAGGTAGACAAGTACCACTGGTTAGGGTGGAGACTTATTCTCCCGGTCTGCGTAGTCCAAGAGTCGTCACTATTGCCTAGGTGGCGTATGTGCATGTGTTATGTGATGTGTCCTTCTAATGGTGGTTTGGACTATGTGTCACGGCACTAAATTGTGAATGTGAATGTGATTATGTGTAAATTGTGTATTGTGAATATGTGCAATGTGTAAAAAGAGAACTATGTGAATGAGTAATTGTGTAAACATGTAAAACCATTATGTTAATTGTGAAATTGTGGTCTATGATATGTTAACGTGAAATTATGTTATAACAGCAACCTAAAGTGTTTATAAGAACGTTTTATATGTGTAAAAATGCGTAGAATCCATGCTAGGAGCGTTCTTGCTTATGTGTGAACAATTCCATGTTTAATTGCCATCTGTTGTAGTTAATTGGAATTGTAGCTCTCATGCGATAGGATGTGAATTGCTAAATTATGTCAAAACAGCAACCTTAATGTGTATGAAATGATAAATTGCATGTGCAAGAATGTGTAGAGACCATGGTAGGAATGTTCCTTTTATGTATGGAAGAATCCCATGTGTGGTTGCTCCATGTGAAAGCTTGATATGAATATAGCTTTCATGTGATTGAAAGAGTAGAAAGCATGTGATAGGATATTTATTTTGGAATGGCTTAATCCATGTACCATGTGTTTTAAATTTGTAGAGATATTCATGATAGGTTGCCTTTATATTGTCCAACCATGCTACATGCTTGATTTGATGCTAATGAATGTAATGCCTATATGACGTATGCATGAATGACGTGTATGGAGTTTATTTGCTGAGTCTTTTAGACTCACTCGTGCTTCGGCGTACAAGTTTAGTTGGTGACCCGACATCTGTGGAGGAGACAGTGGAGAGTGACTCCGAGCGTGGCGAGTAGTTTGGAGGAGTTGCACTCGTGACATTTTGTTTTACTAGTATGTAATTGAGGCATTGTAATGAGACCATTGTGTAATTATGAACAAACTATGTATTAAATTTTTAGCACTTTATTTATGTGGACTCTAGTTACCATTAAATTGTCATTTGAATCATGTGTTAAATGTGGATGATGAAATGAAGACAAGTAGTTCTTTTACTTCCGCTACTCTGTATTTATATTTATGAGCATTTCAATCGTATGTTATTGTTTGGGTAAATGTCCCACTATGACGAGACTCACTATACTGACGTGGATTGGTATAATCGTACCGGTATAAGGAGGGTCGTCGCACAAACGATCATGAAAAATTACAAGTTCTGTGATAAGCTTGGACACAAAGTAGACAAGTGCTGAAAGAAGGCTGGAGCTTGCCTGCGATATGGAAGTCACGATCACTGTATACCCAACTATCCCATGCTGAAAGATCAAGCTAGAAGGAGCCAAGCTGTGGTAAAACGTCAAGGGCGTGTCAATGCGGTGATCTGAGTGGGACCCCTGGAGGGAGAAGGTATGGTGAAAGATGTTAGTTTTTCTAATCATTTAGACTCGTCTTATAATATCTAGTCTATTCCTAAGTGGGGAGATGATTAGAGAGCAAATGAAAATAAACCTGCTAGTTTTATCATAGCTCGTCATAGGAATGATGGTAGAGTTCAAATAACCACAAGAGAGAAAAAGAAAGGAGTTGGAAGAAATTATATGGAAGGGATTTATAACCATTAAGGTGGATACAAGTTGGAGTTTATTAAAATCGGATCATGAACTGAATCAAGAACCTAGGTGCTAAGTCCACCTGACTAGTTGTAAGAATTTGGGGAACAAATTCTTTTGAGTGAGGGAGGGTGTAGCACCTCAGAAATTCAGTAATTGAAAAATTAGAAATAAATTGAAAATGATAAATTCAATATTATCGAATAATAAAAGCATACGTGCCATTATCGTATGTACAAAAATGCATCAACAAATTCCATAAAATTTATAGTTCAACTCTAAATAATACTCTCCAATGACCCATGAAGTGCAAAGGAAAATCCGATTGGCCATGTTTTAAACGTTTTGCGACCTATTATCGGTATTAGGGTATAAGTCGAAATCCATATCATGTGTACAAAATATGATCATAAACTAAATAAAAATTAATGGGTAGACTTCAAACAACAGTATTGATAGCCCATCATAGGATTTGGACTAATGGGCAACTTATAGCCCATGAATAAATTCAAGTAAGAAAATATCATGGAAATTCATAGTTCTAATTGGGCATAAATTGGGAAAGGCAATTAGGACAAAATCTAAGACAATTAGACTTTCTTGTTAACACAAATTTCTTCCCAACCATAGTATGGAGTTCCCTAAAGACTATCCTACTCAAATTAGTGTGAGAATCCTCAATTTAAGGAAGGGATTAACTAAAACTCGGATCTCCTGCACCAGAAGAGGTGGAGATCGCCCCCAACCGGAGCCTTCTTCCCGAACCAGCAATCTGCATCGACCTTCATAAGACCTCTCTTAGGAACGATCAAAGGTAGGTAATCTCGGGCCAAAGATGAACAAACATACACCATGCGAAAGATCTTCATGTCTAGTTTCATATGCACTTGTTTTGCCTAATTTTCATCAAGCATGCTTCGAGTATTAAGCATTTTCCAAGAGTCGTGCATTATTAGATCTTTTAGTGTTCGTATCATATTTCACGCATCCCAAGACCAAATTGAGTCTAACCAAAAGTATAGTTCTCTTCTACTCGCTGTTCTCTACAACTTTCATGTTCGTAGTTTTGTCCCAAGAGCCCTAGATCTCAAGTTATAGGCCAAACATGCATGATTGCAATGTTCTTACTGTCTTCGGGTTGAACCCTAAAATGCGACCGATCCAGACGTTGCGATTTAGAGACTGGTATAGTCATAGGCCAACCCGGTGCAATTACCTTAAAGGTGACAGTATAGTTTGTCATGTTTTCCTTTCATTCTGACATGATCTGATAGCAACAAATTGTGTGCCACTTAGTTTTCAGTGCATGTCTGATATGCGACCGCACCTGGCGTCGCAATTTAATATGTTTTCCGCCCTTTGTTTTTATGAATATTTTGTATTTAATTGAGTCGTGTGAATGCGTCGAACATACCTGTCGTGATTCTATCTCACCAATCGGTACATCCTACCGATTGCCTATAATGCGACCACGAAGACCATCGCGATTCTGTGTCATCAATCGATAACCCTGTTCTGATTACCTTTAACGCGACCGTCGACCCCGTCGCATTTCGGTAGTCACCAATCGATACACCCCTATCGATTTCCTTTAACGCGTCAGACCTGGCGATCGTGTTTCTATTCAGTAATCGATTGGTTACATTAATTGCCTTGAACGCTACTGTTACCCCCATCGCGATTTTGAAGACCGACTGTTTACTTGTTTTAACTGCTAATGGCCTTGGAAATAGGCGACGATTGAACCCGTCGTGATTTCTACTGCCTACTCGTGACCTATCTACACAGTCTTAAGTGCCTATCCATCCAGTGGCTTAAAACCTGTTAACCCATGAAAAAGTCATAATAATCTGAAAGCTTATTCTAAATGTTATTAATTGCTTGTTCAATTCCTCTTGGGATTGTTATAATCATATTGATGTTCTAGCTTATTAAACAGAAAGTATATCATGTTAAAATACTGAAAAGCATGTTGATATAATTGCATGTTCTATATTGTGTCATCATGTTACTTGCTTTCCGCTTGTTTTAAACCGATGGGTTGTGATATTGAGACACGTTCTACACTACAGTCTTGCACAAATAGGTAGCCCTATCTTGGGGGATTGAAAACTCTCTATTGGTCATTTCGTACTGGCAGACTAGGGACCTTTCCACTAAGACCTCTGTAATTCTCCGTACTCCATGGATTCCCCCATGGAGACCGAGTTGGTTGTACCATTGAAGGTCTCTGGAGATAGAATGCACTTCCTTTCTCGTCTCTTTCTCGTGAGTGTGACTTTATAATCATAGACTTAAGCCATTAATGAAAGGATTTAACTAAACTATAAATTGTGTCGTTATGCTGCCAAAATTCTATCTCGACTATTGTTATCATGTAAATCATGTTCACATGACTTGACTTTCTTGAAATCATCATGAACATGACATTGAATTGTATACTTCTTGAACCACTTTTTATTGGCCATGATTGATTGTGGGTATCTACATTTGACATTACTTGAGATGCTGATCGGGCACAATGATAGAGAGTCATAAATATATTGTTAACCATGGGGTATAATGATTAATGACGTTGCATTTGCACTGGGAGTACTTGCGTGTTGAATGCTAGATACAATAACCACATACACATGCCTAGTGTGCATTCCAAGGTGGCATAGATCCTTAGTGCACATTAGTGTCCTCGTGCCTGACTATTGTTACATGTTAAAAGTTCTTGCTCATGTGTGCTTGCTTGCTTGAGTGATATGGCCATCATGCATTCTTGCAATTAAATGATATCTTGCGTGGTTGTACATACTGCTCTACTTCTAGTTCTTGCTTGTTACATCATTCTAGATCTTGTTCAATCACTATTATTCACTATTATTCAATCTATCTTGTTCATGTATCGTGTTTAATTGGTTTTTATCGTTCATGCATATATTGATAATCATGCCTACCTAGTTCTAAAATGTTAATCACTTATATCATTACCCACACATTAAGATATAAATTCTACTGGGCTAGTTTGCTCATTAACTTCTTAACATCATAGGTGACATTGAAGTGGAAGATGAAGGCCAAGACTTTGATGGGGATGCGTCTGAGTGAAGAGCGTGTTCCAACTAAAGCGTCTACTACTAGTTTATTATGAGAGTTAGATTGATGTAGTAGGTAGTGAGGTTGCATGTAACTTTCCCTATTTATTGAGTCTTTGTACTGTAGATCAAGTTGAAATGGAGTATGCATTAGTTCTATTTTGAGATGAAATGAGAGTTTGAGATTTGAATAAAAGCTTAGTTATGTTCATTACATGGGCCTTAATATTTATGTTGACACATCTAATGCTCACTAGCTAGATACTTAGTTGCCGACTGCTCACATCTCAACGTTCAAATAATTCTTCTGCTGCCATGCTATGGGACGTGACATGAATATTTTCATGGTATCAACATGCTATGATTAGGTTATTTCATGATGAACCACAAATATGACACGGTGATTGAAAAAGATTTAAAAGAGTACTTGATAGAAATTGGGAAAAATGATGTCAATAGATTTCAGACATCATGTAACATGTATAGAAAAAGTGTCATTGCACGAGATCAAGTAGAAGCAAGGATTTTGGTTGAACATGATGAGTCAGGTACATGTTCATGATAGAACTTTAAACATGAAATTGATGGAAATAGAACGATGAAAATTGGGGAAAAGAGAGGGCTTTTGTTTCTGAGTTCAAGAGCAATATACAGACATGTTTAATTGAGTTTTACATGTGAGATTGCTTACTGTTGGACGAGTTGAAACCTTGGGGCTTAAGAATGTAAAGAATGCTTTGAAGATCTCCTTCCAAGCCTTCTCCTCCACGATTCCTCCACCTTTGGCGTCCTTCCCTCGTCCAAGAGATCTCAGATAAACATTAGGGTCGGACATGAGGGGTTTGAGGGTTTATTTAAAGTTCTTGTATTGTTATTGCCTAATACCACTCTATCTCTCTTCCAACTATGAATTTCCTCGTTTATGTAGCCTTTCCTAGTATAAATCCTCCTATTTGGGTTAGGATGGGACTCCAATTTTGTGGCTAGCAAGTTAGGCTAGGATAAGGAGTTTATTTTGGATATATATGAGTCATATTAGTGATTTACTCGTCCCTTTTTAATTAGGAAATAATGGAGTTACGAATTTTATAGTATTTTATTTTATTTTATCTTTTAAAACTGCTATTTTGGCCTAATAACTCTTATACGAACCATCTATTAAAGCCCATCACTTATTTTTGCTTTATGGCTTTTAATTATTTCACATTTATTTATATTTTAAATTTATTTATTTATTTTAAAATAGCGAGTTGCTATAGGTATTGCTATCATAGTAGGTTAATATCTGATCTGATTTGTTTAATTTTATTCGAATTTTAATTGTGATCGTTCTGTGCACTTCATTGCTTGTTGATCAGATTTGATTGTCTCTAGATCTGATTATCTAAAGTTGTTCTACTGATAGGACTAATTATTTTAACTTGCACGAATTTCCTAGTATAATTTCAAAGAAGCCCCGAAACTCACGATTAAAATCTAACTTGCAAGACTCCTTCATGAAGGCTGGAAGGAAAGAAAAGAAAATTTCAAACAAGTGCTTAATGGCTCAGAAAAGCTCATGTAGCTCAAGAAGGCTAAGAAACATTCAAAGTGATAAATCTTGCTCAAACACATTTGATTGCTTTATTTCTAATTCTTATTCAGAGGAAGAAATGTCATACAATGAATTGTTTGAATTTTGTATGAATGTTTGCAAGAAGAACAAAAGAAAGAAATCTGAAAACAAAAAATTGAAAGATACACTTGAATTGTTTCAGAACAATAGTGAAGGTCTTTCAGAAGAAAATGAGGGTTTGAAAATTGATGTTCAGAACTGAATTCTAAAAAGGAAGTCTGAAAGATGAAATCAAAATTTGTGAATACAATTTTAGTGGATTAAAAGATAACCATGATCTATTGACATCTAAAGTCATTATTTGGAAAATAAAAATGAAAATTTGATTGATCTTAATGAGAAGTTCCAATTTAATAATGATCAATTAAACAACAGATTTCCAATATGGCTAATGATCATCAGATAAATGAGAAATGCACACAAGTTGTTGAAGAAAATCATTATCTAAAAAGAAGACTAAATGCATGTTGCATGATAGACCATTAACCAATGATTGTGGCATTTTAAGTAATAAAATTCTAATTTGGAAAACGAATTGCTCAATTTGACAATGAAAATAATAAGATGAAAAATGGGTTGGATGTCATGCTAAACAAACTTCAAAATTCAGAAAAAGAAGTTGTTGCATTAAAAGTTGAAAAATAAAAGCTCCAAAATGAATTCAAGACTGCTACAAACAAACTTCTTGATTCTGTAAATGATCAGAAATAAAAAAGAAAATTTAAATAATAATCGTTAAAGCTGCTGCGAACAAGACTCTGATATCTCTAATGAAAAACTAATGAAAGTTCTTGTTCAGAAAAATGCAAAAGCAAAATGAGAAAAAGGATAAAAATGCTGCTATGAAGAAGATCATATTTCTATGAAAACAAGAAAACATAAATACAAAACCAAGATATTGCATAGGATTCCTTCACCTTCTTCACAAGTTAGGATAGCTCTAAGGCAAGTTCAACACTCATATCATGCTAGAAGCTACCAAAAGATACAACCTCCTCCATTTTCAGTAAGTGTTGCTCCATAAAGAAAAAGAGGCTTCCAACATAGGTAATCAGGACAAGGTAAGTACAAGGTAAGAAATTCTCGTATTTACTTTAATTGCAATAAACATGGCCATCTGCCAAATATTGCTGGTTTACAAATAAGAATTTCCATAAATATGCTAGGTCTGTCCAATGCTTTACATGTCCTAAAAGTTATCATATCTCTAGGAATTGTTGGCATAGAAATGATGATTTTGTGCATGTTTCCATGTTCATGCTCATACACATAGGGATAATATCATGTTCATACTGAAAGAGTTCAGAAATTCCATGTGTACAACAAGAAAATTATTGCATAAAAGAAGTCTCTACTTTCCATGATAAAAATTTGAAAAATAGAAATTTCATGAAAACATAGATGCATTAAACAAGGCTAAGTGCAAATCTGAAACTAATGCTACTCAGAGTTCATTAATAATGAAAATGTATTTATATCAAAAATAAAATCTTTTTAGATTCAAAAATCAATGTTGCATACTGACATGTGTGCACTGCAAAACCCAAGCAAGTGTGGGTCGCAAAGCTTGCTTAATCTTCAAGCAGAAAGTAGCTTGTAGCCATACCTATTCTTTTGGAATCAAGACATTGATTGTGCAAAGCAAGAAAAATTGAAGACCATAGTAAAATCCTTGAAAACAAAGTAAAGACTGCTCAGGTAAACTCTCTTATCTTTCACAATTCTGTGATTGCATTAGAGTAAACTCTAGGAGTTTTATCTGAGAAATAAATGAAAAAAATAAAAAATTGTCATGTTTGTTATGCTGCTACCACCAATGACAATTTGTCTAACATTGATATCATATTTATATCATAATGCTTGCATAAATCTACCTAAGATTTACAGTGCATCTTCCTTCCCTTTGATTTTTTGGTATATCAAATGGTGAAATGTGAAAGGACAAGTTTTGTTTGTCTGGAAACTATGATTATGCATGAGTAAAATACTCCCTAAGGACCAAAAGTCATGTTATGCTTAAAACGAATTGTGTGCATAATCATGTTTGAATTACTTGCAAGATTTTTTTAACATCATGCACATGTTAAAGGGGAGTGAATTTGAAAGAAGAAAAATGTCTTTGCAAAGCTGCTCAATAAAAAGTCAAAATTTGTTGAAATTTAATAACTTAGAAAAATTGACTTTGATCAAAAGTAGGTCGACACACATTTGACCTTGTGTCGACACAGCCTATTGCAGCTGCATTTAGAATAATATTTCATGTCCTGTGTCAACACATTGAAAATCCTATGTCGACACAGCTGTTTAATTTTGATTTTAGAAGTGCTATTCTTGAATCTATCTTCTCAATAATGATTTGAGTTCTAATCATCTAAAATTCTGAAATGTTTTGGTGCTTTTTTTTTAGCGAAATGGAGCAAAAGGTCTATCCCTAAATTTTATAAAGAAATATAGATTACAAAAAACTCAGGGGCATTCCCTGAAAAAATGAAAAGCTACCCAAAACGAACATTAGGCAGACCAGTCTTATCAAGGACTGCTGGGCCTCTTACAACATTTGGTAGCATAGAAAAAGAAGTGTAAATCCTTTTTATAGAATTCTGGCACCCTAAAGATGCCAAAACATCAGCCTCCTGGTTCGCCTCTCTGAAAACATGCACAATAGTAGAGTCATGCTTGTGAAAAGAGATGAATGCGGATTCCCACCATCTTGGCATTGCCACCCCAGAGAAGACTTTGAGTGGAACGAGATAACTAAAGTGGCAGAATCTGAATAAATATGGGAGATGTGAAAACCAAATTCTTCAGCCAATTGTAATCCATCATGAAGAGCTCGGACTTCAGCCTGAAGACTAGTTCCATAACCATAGTTGAAAGAGAAAGTGAGAAGAATGTCACCTTTTGCATTCCTAAAGCAGCCACAGCCTCCACTAGGACCTGGATTACCTTTTGATGCTCCATCAACATTGAGACAAATCCCATGAATGGGTATCCACCGAACAAGCTTGAAAGTGGAAGGGCGACACTTGAAGGAGAAACCAAAAGAACTGATGATAGCATCTTGGTTCGCTGATGGGGAAGTTTTGAAATCTTTCCACGGATGGCATGAGACATGTAGAAAGTAATGTTTTCAATGATCCGCCTACTAGACCGACTGGTTGAGTCAAACCTTCTACTACATCTTTCCCTCCAGATTTCCCAACTAATAAGAATAATTTCATAGATGGCAATAAACCTGTATGGCGATGAGATTTTATGCTGCTGAATATTTCTCCAACACCAAGAAGTGAAGTGATCATTTGGCAGATAGTACATGAAAGGAAAGGTGTGAACCAGTGCCACAGGTGAACAGCAATATCACTTCTAAGAAAATGATGATTAATGTCCTCAGACTGCGGTGTATAGCAGCACGAACATTTGGAAGCTAATTGAATACCTTGTTCAGAAATCCTAGAATCCACCGAGACAGCTCTGTTGATGATTTTCCAAAAAAAGAGAGAGGTTTTTATTGGAGCTGTGGTTGCCAGATCTTAGCAAACGTAGGTCTCTGAACACCTCTTGGCTGAAAAAGGTTGTAGGCAGATTTAGAAGTGAAGGAGCCATCATTGATAGGAGACTATATGCACTTATCATCCTCTTCATTTAATTGAACCCGAAGAAAAACTTGAATACAAGGGAAAGTCTCCAAAAATAATGATTATCATCATTAAGAACATCACGCACCAGAGCATGGGGGGCATTATTAGAATCATCTAAAGATAAGCACAGAGGACTTTTTCAAGCCCATGCATCATAAAAGAAATCAGCAGTACCACCATTGCCAAGCAGCCATCTTGCGCTATCAGTGATGAGATTATTAACAATATTAATGATATTTTTAGGTAGACCATACATGTGTAAGGACTTGTTCCTGGCATACCTGGCCCAAAGAGCATTCCCGTGGTAGACATTCCAAAGGTATTTAGTGGCCAATGAAAGTTGGATTTGCCATAGACTTCTGACCCCCCAAGCCATCCTCAAGAATGGGGCGTTGAATGACTGACCATGGAATCCAGTGCGTCTCTGGACTCCATCTAATCCACTCCAAAAGAAAGAAGCAAAATCCCTCTCAAGAGAACGAATAACACCTCTTGGAAGGATGGTAGTCGTGGTAGTATAAATGGGGATAGAATTGAGCACTACATTGATTAGGACAACATGGGCAGCCTGGGATAAAAATTTTGATTTCCAGTTGCTGGGTTTCCTGTTTTTTTATGAATAAGAGTTTGAAATCAGCAGTTCTAACCCGGCCTTTTTCAAGTTGACGCCAAGGTAGCAAAGAGAACCTGATTGCTGGGAGAAACCTGTAATGTTTTTAACTTTAATCGCAGTAGCAGTAGTTGTTTTCTTGGATAGCATAAAGTGACATTTCCTTCTGTTAATCTTTTGCCCAGAGGATGATTCATATGCTTCAAGGAATTTAAGAAGGACCCTCAGGATTTGAAGTATGCCCATTAGTGAAAATCAGTGTATCATCACTGTACAGAAGGTGGGAGATAGATGGACAATGTCTTGGGCCAGCATAAGAGTTGAGGGAGCCAGAGTGTAGTAGGTTCGAAGGCCCCTACTAAGTACCTCCTCCATAATGATGAAAGAGCCGGTGCAATTGGATCTCCCTGCCTGAGACCCCTTGAAGACTTAAAGTACCCAGCTTGATGACCATTAAAAAGGACAGAAAACCAGCATTGGATATCAACATGCCCATGTAAGAAATGAATCTGTTGCAGAAGCCAAACTTTCTAAGGACTTTAAAGAGAATTCCCATTCAACACGATCATAAGCTTTCATCATATCAAGCGTAAATATAATATTGTGCCCCCTCACCTTGCGCCCCAGATCTTTAACCAAGCATCTAGCTAGCGCCACATTATCAATGATAGATCTGTCCTTGACAAAAGTGCTCTGTTCCTTAGAGATTATCTGTGGGAGAATGTCAGTAAGCTGATCACAAAAAATTCTAAAAATGATTTTTTGAAAAAAATTTGCATAAGCTGATGGATCGGTAATCCGCAAAAGAATCAGGGTTATTGACTTTAGGAAAGAGAGCGATAACCGTCGAAGTAATTCCACGAGGTACCAAAAAACCTCTGAAAAATCCGTTGACAGCCTCAAAGACATCAACGCCAATAATATCCCAGCAGGTAGTATAGAAGATGCCTGATTAACCATCTGGGCCAGGAGCTCCATTGCCATTCATGTCCCAGACTGCCTTCTTAACCTCTTCCAAAGAAGGAGGAGAACATTGACATTCATTCTGGGAAGCAGTAATTAAGCTAGGAATGACCTGAAGGAGATCATTATCAAGGATTAGCATCATATGTGAGTAGTTTTTGGAAGTACCTAGCAGTCGCATCCCTCAAGATTTTTTGTTCATGACACCATTATTACTGTCATCAATTTTATGTCTGTGAATGTAGTTCCTGCACCTATTGCCCTGGACCACTGTGTGATAAAAGGATGTATTCTTATCACCATTATCTAACCATTCCAGTCTAGCTTTATGGCACCAAAATATCTCCTCACAACGTTGAGCATATTTAAGCTTCGCTTGAGCCAAATGGAGGGCAGCTCTATTGCATTGCGTAGGAGCAACATCAAAGATAATCTCAGCAGAATTAACTTGCATCTCAGCATCTTTCAAATTTTGATGAATGTCACCAAAACTGTTAGCGTTCCATTCCCTAAGAACATTCTTCAGGAATTTCAGCTTAGCTTGCGACCTTAACCAAAGGGTTACTATGATCACAATCAGCAGATGTCCATGCCTGACGAACCACATCCATGAATGAAGAATGTGTTGACCACATGGATTGGAAAACAAAGTGGGTAGGAGGTTTAATAATATTCTTCATAGATAACTGAAGAGGTGCATGGTCTGAGGGACCCATAGATAGGTGAGTAACAGATTAATCTGGTAGACAATTAGCCCAGTCAGCTGTAAGCAAAACCCGGTCCAACCGGGCCTTCAAAGAGGTCGTACCCAAACGATTATTAAACCAAGTAAAAGGAGAGCCATCATAACCGGCATCAACCAAAGAGGACACAGAGATGAATGTGTTAAAATCAATCATAGAGTTAATACTAGAAAAATTTCCACCTTTCTTCTCAGAGGGTTCAGAGATAGAGTTGAAATCCCCACCCACAAGCCACAAGACAGAAACTTGAGAGGAAAATCTTAAAAGATCTTCAAACAGGGTACAACGGATTCTATGATTGCATGAAGCATAAACAATAGTGATGAAACAGCAAGTAACATCCCCCCTTTTGCAGGCCAAAGTTATGTGCTGAGAGGAGCTGTGGGAAACATGAAGATTAGCTTCCGCCTGCCAAAATACCCATATCTTGGATTCTTCACCATCATTACCAGCAACTTCATGCATCTTGATAGAATTGCAAAGATCAGCAGCACGAGTGAAAGGTATCATTGGTTCCGAGATTGCAACAAACATAGGACAGTATTTAAAGCAAAGCTGGCGAAGGTGCCTCCTGGACACAGGATTGGCGACACCCCGAATATTCCAAATAATTAAAGAATAAATCTTGAGGAACAGTAGCCAGATGGTTTATCAGTGGCCTTAGCCTTTGACCTTGTTCGAACACCCCCCAGATTTTGGAATTTTCCATCTTTAGAGAAGGATACTAATGGCATCAAAAAAATTATCAGTGCTAGCCTGTTGTGCGACCGAACTTTTATCCACTTGCTCTTTACTAACCTGAATGCAACTGCCATTTAATTCCATATTTTCCATCTAATTCAAACACCTCTCATCTGAGGGGGAGTCCTGCTCAGGGATATTACAAGGAGATTCCAGTTGGTTGGGGATGGGTAACACACCAGGTTTGTAAGAACTGTCAGTTATTAGCGACGGTGAAGATCCATCACTAATGCTAGCAACGTGGTGCTGATAGCCACAATTAATGCCATGTGGAGCATGCACAGGAGCATGCATGTGGACAACGTGAGGTTGTTCCTGGGCTTCAGCAGAACCAGAAGACACCGGATCTGGAGGAAGCATGACGGCTCGAGTAGGGACCGGTTCCTCTTCTTCCACATCTGCCAGGACATCAAACCTGTTTATCGAAGACGCCATATGAGGATATACATTTTCTTTTCTGCAAGCCTGCTTGGTAGGAGGAGCGGGATCAAAGTGGATGCAGGAGCATGTACAGGGTCTGCTCTTCATCTGCCGCTTAGCCAGGGGGTACATCAAAGTAGAGTTTTGTTTTTCTTGCGTCACAGCTGCTTGGTGGGGGGGGATCCGCCGCCTTACGTAAGGGGACTTCTGGTGCCAGCACAGGGTTTCGTTTATTTTTCTTATGGCAGTTGTTTTATGAGTGCCCTATCTTGTGGCAGAAAGAACATAATGGAGGGATGCGATGATAGTTCACAGCTTTCCAAAAACCTTCATTGTCACAACTAATCCAAATCCTATCAGGTCTAGGATTTTTGATGTCCATCTCCACACAAACAAGGGCTTCTTGCGTCTGAGTAAGAGCACTAGTTGATTCATGTATTCGAAGTACTTGCCCAAGGTTTCCAGCAATGGATTTGAGGTAATCATCAAAGTAGAAATTAACAGGAAGCAATGGGAATCCAACCCAGACAGGGATCAGGGTGGGATCAGCATCAAAGTCAAAACATGGCTCCCATCTAAAGAAATGGAAAAATAGACCTTTAATGAAAAAGCTTCTTCTCAATATCACTTTCAGATAATCTTCTTGATCATCAAACCTGGAAAGTAAGGTTTGAGACGCTGACCATTAACAGTGTAAGTTTGACCATTTTTAGGGTCAAGAATTTTAACAACACCATGGTCAAAGGCTTTGACAATAATGAACGGTCCGTCCTATCGAGATTTCAATTACCTAGAAATAAGCATAGCCTAGAGTTAAAGAGCCAGACCTTTTGGTCCGGATGGAAGGATTTCCTCAAAATGTGTTTGTCATGAATAATTTTGGTCTTCGCTTTATATATCTTGGAATTCTCATAGGCTTCATTGCGCAATTCCTCAAGCTCATGCAGTGGAGGGCTCCATGTGATCATGTCTCTCCATGTGCCCACCACCAAAATGGGGTTGAGTGGCATCATGTCTCTCCTAGAATTGTTGCCCACAGCTTGGCATCTAAGACATGTCTTTCTGAATTCATAAGCAATTTTTAACAATGTTGGCCAGTAAAAACTACTTTGCAAGACTTTAGCAGCAGTTTTCTTCCCTAAAAAGTGTCCCCCACAAGCTAGAGTGTGACAGAAATTTAAGATGCTTTGTTGCTCTTCCTCAGAGACACACCTCCTAATGACTTGATCAGGGCCCATGAAAAATATTCAGGGTCATCCCAGAAATAGTGTTTGACATTAGAGAAAAAATGGTCCCTTTCATTTTTTGACCATCCTTCAGAATTTGACCCACAGCAAGATAGTTGACAATGTGAGCATACCAAGGGGCTATCCTATGAGAAATTGCAAGGAGGTGTTCATCGGGAAAGGAATCATACATGGGAGCACTTTCTGGGATGAGAATCCGGGACAGATGATCAGTAACAACATTTTTAGTACCTTTCTTATCACGGATCTCCAAATCAAATTCTTGAAGAAGAAGGATCCATCTGATGAGTCTTGGTTTGGAGTCCTTCTTAGCTAAAAGATATTTCAAAGTAGAGTGATCTGAGTAGATGATAACTTTTGCCCCCAAAAGATAAGATCGAAAATTTTCAAGGGCAAAGACTACAGCAAGAAGTTCTTTTCCATGGTGGTGTAATGCAATTGAGCATCGGCGAGGGTGCGACTCGCATAATAGATCACCACGAGACGTTTATCAATTCTTTGTCCAAAAATAGCACCTATGGCATAGTCAGAGGCATCACACATGATCTCAATCGGCAATGACCAATCGGGAGTTTGAAGAATGGGAGCTTTGTTAAAACCTCTTTCAAAGTAGTGAAGGCCTCTAAACAAGCATCATCAAAGTGAAATGGGACATCCTTTGCTAGGAGAAGAGTTAAGGGGCGAGCAATTTGGAAAAGTTTTGAATGAAACGGCGACAGAAACGGCATGGCCAAGAAATGAACGAATTTGTCTCATAGAGGTTGGAGGAGGAAGATCAGTAATGAGGCCAACTTTAGCCCTATCAACCTCTATACCCCGCTCAGACACAATGTGGCCCAAGACTATGCCCTCTTGAACCATAAAGTGGCTCTTCTCCCAACTGGGCACCAAGTTTGTTTCCACACATCTAGCCAATACTTTCTCCAGATTTTCAGACATTTTTCAAATGAATCCCATATATAGAAAAATCATCCATAAATACCTCAAGGAATTCTCCCACCATATCAGAGAAGATTGTCATCATGCACTTTTGCAAAGTGGTTGGTGCATTGCAAAGTCCGAATGGAATTCTCCTAAAAGCAAATGTGCCATAAGGACAAGTGAAAGTAGTCTTTTCTTGATCTTCTGGGTAAATTGCCACTTGATTGTACCTAGAATAACCATCCAAAAAGTAGAAGAATTGTTGGCCTGCTAGTTTCTCAAGAATTTGATCCATGAATGGGAGTGGAAAGTGATCTTTCTTGGTCATGGCATTGAGCTTTCTATAGTCATGCACTCTCCATCCTGTGGCCAATCTAGTGAGTATTTCCTCCCCTTGTTCATTTTTCACAACTGGCAGCCCAGACTTCTTGGGGACCACTTGGGTTGGACTGACCCACTGGCTATCTGATTAGGTAGGCAATTCCAGCATCTAGCCACTTCACTACTTCCTTCTTCACCACTTCCTTCATATTGGGATTTAACCTCCTTTGGGTTTCCGACATGGTTTAGCATGTCCTCTAAGTAGATGTGGTGCATGCAAACAGATGGACTAATCCCTTAAGATCGGTCACCGTCCAACCTATAGCTCCCCTATGCTCCTTTAAAACTTCTATCAATTTGGCTTCTTGGGTAGGGCTTAGATTGGAGGCGATGATAATAGGCAACGTTTGGTTTGGGCCTAAAAATTCATACTGAAGGGAGTGCGGAAGAGGTTTAAGCTCAAGATCAGGAGGACTTTCAAGTGATGGAAGAGCCAGTTCACATTGTAAGGCCGGCAAAGGTTCGACTTTGTGCCCAAGAGTAGAATGGAGTGGTGAATCATATAGGGCTTTGGTCTCCTCCAACTGGACAACATCTAAATCATTATCAATGAGCTCAATCAAAATGTCTACAGAATGACATTCTTCTTCTTGGTCTGGATATGAAATACTTTGAATACATTGAGAGAAACCTTTTGTCCCCCAAATGAAATGTCCATCATCCCCGTAGCACAATGATGTTGGCTTTGCCAGTGGCGAGGAAGGGACGACCAAGAATGATAGGAGTGTGTCTCAACTCCTGGTTGGTGGACATATCAAGGATGAGAAAGTCCACGGGGAAATAACAATCATTGACTTTGACAATACATCCTCTATCAATCCCGTGGAGTTTGACTGAACGATCGCCAGCTGCAGAATGATGGAAGTGCGCTTGAGTTCCCCTATGTTGAATGTTCATAAATGAAAGTGGGGAGAAGATTGACACTCGCCCCTAAATCAAGAAGGGCACGATCGAAGGTTATACCACCTATATCACATGAAATGAGGGGAGCATCAGGGTCCTTCAGCTTCCTATGGAGGTGGTTTGTCAAGACTGCACTAACATCTTCAAAGAGCCAGATTTTCTGAATTGTAGTCTTGGATTCCCTTCGTGGAATGCAAAGATCTTTATGAAATTTAGCATAAGTCGGGACATGCTTGATGGCATCCAGGAGTGGAATATTGATGTGGACTTGCTTAAACAATTCCAACAACTCATCATCTTTGACCAACTTCTTCTTTTTCTTAATGGGCTTGGATTTTAGAGCACTTGGAAATGGCACTTTTTGTTGGTAAGAATTTGGATCTTCATGAGCCTTCTCTTTCCCTTTGTTTTCTCCCCCAACTTAATCTGAATGGGATCCACTTCACTATCACTAGTATCATCTTGGACTTCGTGTGTAGGATTATTCACAACCTCTTTTCCCTTATGTGGGTCACTTAGCACCTTAACACTTCCTAGGCTTGAAATGGCTTTTATATTTTCCAATTGTGGGCCTCATGGTTGGTTATTGGGCAGGTTGAGGTAGGAGGCCTGGTTATGAAGCAAAGCCTGGTGGTTGGGTCCTTGGGTTGGCTACAGGTTGGCTAGGCAATGGCCCACTTCCCTTCTCATGGTGGTCTCAGCCATCTGGCCCACTTGGGCGTCTAGTCTAGCCATGGTCTGTTAGTTTGTAGCCAAGAGTTGTTGTTGTTGGTGCAATTGTTGTTGTTGAGCCAAGATGATTTGTTGGAGATGATTAAATTGTTCTTCAAAATTCTGTTGAGGGGTTGTTGAAAGATGGGCTGAACATTCTTGGGTTGAGGAGGAGGATATTCAGTTGCTTGAGAGAATTAGGCCTGAGGCTCTCTAGCATAAGTGCCACTGTAAGGATTCGGCTGGGCCTGAAATTGGTTCTGGAATGGTTGTTTTTGAACTTGAGGCATGGAGGGGTTAGGTCTTAGAAGTGGACCTTGTTGATTTTTCCAAGAGAAATTAGGGTGACTTCTCCAGCCCGGATTGTAAGAATTGTAAAATGGGTCTAAATTGAGCTTGGAGAATCCTTGGGCTGCTTGGACTTGTTCTTGGATGAAAGGAGGGAGTTGATCTGCAGTTGGACATTCATTAATGTGCCGGGCCGAGCTAGCACACAAATACAGACTTCCTGATGATAGGAGTCTGGATCAACATATGGGCCGAGGGGATGGGCCAAAGGGATCCTGATGGGTCCTAGACAAGATTTGGTCCATCGTTTAAGCTGGAGAGGCAACAGTTTGGGCCATAGCATCCACTTTCTCCCACTTTTGGGCCATAAGATTATTCTCGAATTTGGGATCCAATTCAGCCCGATTTCTCACTTCATACAACCCAGCCCGCTTGGATGGCCCAACAGATCTCTCATAAGATGAAAGTGAGGCATGATTAATTGAATTTTCACTTATCATTTCAAAGAAATCATAAGCCTCATCTTCACTCTTTCTCATAAACGTCCCCCCACATGATGCATCCACCATCTACCTATATTGTTCAGTTAATCCTTCACAAAATGCTTGCACTATTTGCCATTTTGAAAGACCATGATGGGGACATTTCCTTAACAACTCTTTCAATCTTTCCCATGATTCATAAATCAATTCCCCTGGTAATTGTGAAATCCAGTAATAGCCCTCCGCATGGTAATGGTTCTGCCTATAGGGTAGAACTTCATTAAGAATTCTGGTTGCATTTTGCCCAAGTTCTAATGGTTTTCCCACAGTGCCCAACCAATATTTTTCCTTATCTTTTAGAGAAAATGGAAAGAGGGACAATCATAGGGCATCATCAGAAAAATTTTGAATTTTAACAGTTGAGCATTTGTAAGAATTCATCAATATGCTTATAGGGTCTTCATTGGTATTCCATAAACCGATGGAAGTATTGAATAGTGCAGGATTTGATTTCATATTGGAGAGCTTGATTTTGTGGAAGGTTAATACAAGATAAAGGTTGATATTGATTAGGAATGAAATAATCCTTCATCTGTTTGGGGATTTCTTGATTATCTTGATTTTGAGCCATTTGATTTTCAGAAGATTTTTCCTTGGATGGAGAATTCTCTCAATTTCTGGGATTAGTCCTAGAAAATTACTGAATTATGGCTTTGTGATCTCCTACCATGCATGCACTAGGACCAAATGAGAGAAGAGAGAGATTTTTTTTTTATTTTTTAACAAAGACAAACAAGTTTCAAATAATTACCCTATTTAACCTAGAGATCATAGACTTGAAAGTGAGATTTCTCACAAAGTGGCCTAGACCCAACTTAAGTCCACTATTAGGTATATCCACTGGCCAGGTAAGAGGTGGGGTAGTGGGAGGCTCCGCTACTTTCGTAGGGACCTAATTAGAGAACCACGTTCCCACTTAGGCGTTTTCCTTTTAACCTCTAGCCTTAGACACCAGTTTCCAAAACCAAGTAGTGGGCCCAAGTGGACCTAAACCTCAGTGTGAACCCTAAGGCCAATGTTTACTGATTTTATTAAGGCTTGGGAATGCAAAAGATGCAGGAAGTTGTGGTTTGTGGGCTAAGGAAGGGTGATCAAATCCCCACCTTATCTTGTTAAGGATATTGCCCTTAAAATATTTTAGAAATGATGTGCATACCACAAAATCAAGCAAGGGGTTCTATGCAAGCATGGCAATGCGTGATCACGCTTTTAAAGAAAGTTGCAAAATTCTCACCTTGGCTCCCGCAATCTTCGACAAAAGGAAACTTTTCAAAAAGAAAAATACCAAAAGATGAAAGTCTAAATGATGCATGTCCTAAAGATGGAAAGTTTCTAATCTTGACCTGACATCTTTTGATTGGATTCAAGTGATTTTTTTTTTTTAATTATCTAAACATGGTAACTAGGAAAAGGAAACTCAATCAAGAGTGTTTGAAGGGTACTTACCTCCAACGCAATCCCTTGTTCTTTTGGACATTAAGACAAATAGAAAGAGTGAGAGAGAGAAGAAACCTCACCTCAACTTACATTTTTTTCTGATTTGTTTCTGCAATTTTATGATTTTGTTTTCCAAAACACCAAGATTATTTGACACCTACAAAAGAAAGAAAATATTAGCATGAATATATACAAAAGACACCAAGATTATCAAAACTAAAAATCTAATTCCCCGACAACGACACCAAAAATTGATAACACATAAATGCAACATTAAACACGTGGATATCAATCTTAAATAATCGGCCAACACTAAATATTTTAACAATAGCTAAGTAGTGAGACCGAGTCGAATCCGCAAAGAAAAATATTATTAACTTTGAAAACCTTGAGTTTCTTGATTAGAAAAATGTGTGGAGGATTTTAGAACTAAATCCTAAGACTAATTTGATAAATAAATCTAATCAAATTGAAGGAATAAGAAGAGAGATATGAAGATAGGTAGAAACAAAATTGACAAGATTAAAAATGTAATTCTACTAATAAACAAACGAGTTTGCAAAGAAATGTTTTATACTAAAACAAATAAACCAACAGTTACAATATAATAATAATAATAGAAAATCAAGAGAGAGGAGAGAGGAGACTTATGACGTGAGAGAGAGAGAGAGAGAGAGAGAAGTGAGAGAAATGAGAAGAGAGGGAGAGCGAGAGAGAGAACAAGAGAGATGAGAGAGACGACAGGGAGACGAGCGAGACGAAAGAGAGAGAAGAGAGACGAGAGAGAGAGAAGAGAGAGACGAGAGACGAGAGAGAGAGCGATAGAGAGGGGGGAGAGGCGGTCGCCTCTTCTACGTGCATGCAAAAGAATGCATGTGGAAGAGGGGGGGTGGAGTGCACAGGCGGGGGCTCGCCTGCGCGGCTGGCGGCAGGTGCGGCGGGCCCAGGCGGGAGTGCTGCTACTGCTTCTGTGTGCGAAGAGAGAGACCGGCCAGAGAGAAAGAAGAAAAGCTGAAGAGGAAGGAGAGAAGCAGGAAGGGATCAGAGGAGAGGAGAGAGAGCTCGGGGGAAAGGGAATGAGAGAGAGATATTGGGAATGAGAGGAAAGAGAGTCTTTTAAAAATAGTTAGAGAGAAGAGAGGAAAGAGGAGAAAATTAGGGGGAGAGATTTTGGAAATTAGAGGAGGATTTTAAAATAAGAGGGAGTTTTGAAAATTGAAATGATAGAAAGAGAGAAAATGATATTTTTAAAATAAAAATCTCTCCTCATTATCTCTTGATCCAATTAGATTCGTTGGCCCACTTGCAATCTCAATTGTTGGCCCATTAGCCCTGCAAACACAACACAAAAGAGATTTAATCAATTATCGCACTTGTAATCAAATGATAATAGAATCTTTTGAAATTATCAATCATTTTTCAATAACATTATACAATTATTTATAACAATTATGCAATTATCACCGTACCCAAATGATTATTAGACCAAGTAAAAGGAGAGCCATCATAACCGACATCAACCAAAGAGGACGCAGAGATGAATGCGTTAAAATCAATCATAGAGTTAATACTAGAAAAATTTCCACCTTTCTTCTCAGAGGGTTCGGAAATACATTAAATATATTGTTATTCTATATGGGCACAAACATAAACAAGTTTAAAATCTCAACAGTCGAAGTACCTTAACTAGTCAGTCGAAGCTGAGTAAAACATTGATTGCCGACTAACACTCATCGATTGCTGTCTAATTCACATCGATTGTTGAGTAGATGTCACGCCCTGACGTAGAATATCAGAATGCAAGGCAGTTGCAAGCAAATGGGTACAGAGTGAGTACTAGACATCAAATCATTGGACAAGAATGAATACTAAAGCAATTGCATCTCATTAAAAATTTCCAATGTCTAGTTACAACCACTAATATCAGAGCCATTCTATAGGGCCCAATTACATTGGATAAAAGCAAAAGACTAAACTCAAATTCTAACAACTACTAGGACGCTAGGGTACGCTTGACTTCACTCTTGGTCGTTCCCATCCTCTTGAGTGTAAGCATCTTCCTCGGTCTCACTTGAGAACACATAACCAATAATGCAGGGTGAGCGATAACACCCAGTAGGACTTAAATCTCATGATCAAGCATGCTTTAAATGATTAATGTATGAAAAAGGTAGAGTAACTAATGATAGAGCGAGAGAGTCAAGTAATGTAAGAGATAGGACGATGGCAGGTGATTGAATAGCACAAGTTTCCAAAAATAGCACAAATAGCAGGATGGCCATAGTAGAAATAGCACAAAGTATAGCAATAGCACAACGTGTATGGTATAGAACTTTGTTGTCATTAGACGAACAAGAGAATATAGCACTTTTGATTGTCATTTAGATAGTCGAGAGAAAGATAGTACTTGAGTGTAATGCCAAACACCCAACTCATTTAACTCCCGCAGGCAAATAGCACTTTTGGGTGCACATCCCAAGACCAGACCGGGCCTTTATATATTGCCAGGCATTGGTTATATTGTTTATCTTTAGACAATCAGTCAATGGCCAATAGAGAGTACCAAGAAATAGATGAGAGTACTAGATGAATAGACGAGGTAATAGAGAGAGTGTGAATAGATGAGCGAGCTGAGTATAGATGAGAACTACAGGTCATTGCACGTAAAACGTCGAGTAATAAGCAATAGTAATAGTTGCACAACATGCACACTTGTGTTGGCAGTTAGGTGGAATTCACTACCCTTCCACTGGCCAAGTATTGCACAGGTTCAGAGGTGCGACGTGATTCAAGAAAAGAGCGAACTTCCAACAGCCATTTGGATCATATTGATCCATAAAGGGCATCATAGGTGTTATGGTACAACCAGCTCGTCGACCATGTGGGAATCCATGGATAGAGGAGACTTACGGAGGCCTTGAACAAGGATTCACTAGTCCGACAGAAGGAATATCCACGGAGAGTTCGTTCAAGTCAAGAGAAGTGTGTATATAGAAACAAGTGCTCGACGTTCTAGAGGAATTCTAGAACAGTGGAGCATTGGTAACGGTATTCCCAAAACATCGCGAGAAATGAAGAACAATCCATTTAAAAATATGGCAATTTAAATATATATTGAAATAAATTACTATAGATATTATGAGATATTTTCATGCCAAGTTAAGCCATAATGGATGGTTCAAAGTGTGTGCACATGATAAGAAATCATAGATATGACAAGATCAAGTGTGTCTTTTAAGTCATTAAACACATGTTGATTTATAAAAACTTTATTTACTGCGTTAGTGACTGTTAACAAGGGTATATGCACTGTTGACAGTTAGAGTATCACAAATCATGGGTTTTCATGCAAAATCCCCAGATCATGATGTACCCCTGTAAGGGTCGCGACAGGGTCAGATGAGAACGCAACAGGGCCGTTCAAAGATCGTGACAGGGCGGTTAGGTCAGGGAGCCAGATCATGATGGGGTGGCCTGCCGCATTCAGAACATGACAAGTATTGTGTCGCGACGGGCCTTGAGAATGCGGCCTATCTGGCCGTCGAGTTCTCATGTCCTGCACCTGAGTCCGAGCGAGAAAAGGACAACACCTTGGATTGTGGTCCAGGTTGCCCTATTTTTACATATGTTTGTTCAGAAATTAAGAACTAATTGTACAGTGGATGAAAAATCACAAAATCACTTGAAAACTGATCTAGACATGCGAGGGTACTTACAGTAAATAGAAATTTGGAATCAATTATGGTTTGACTGGTTTTGAACATGATCAAGCATGAGTAAGTAACAGAACATGGTACATTGCAGGTAAATGATTTAATTCGAGCAACATACTGGATGGAAATTAGGGCTTTCAAGGGCAAAAGATGCCTAACGCCCATCAGTATCCCCAGCTAAAATCTCATGGTATGGGGTCGAGTATACATGGAGATATATTTAAGTTGATGGTTTGGGGTCATGATGTTTGCAGAACTTCAAAACTCAAGAAGGAAGATTGGCTCGATGGAAAATTATGAAACAAAAGGGGTTTTGTTCCTGATGGATGGAACAATCTACAGACGAAATTAATTAGGTTTTGCTCGTGAGAATGCCTACCTTTGAGTCGTTTTGCCTTCTAGGGTGTAGAACATGAAGAACGAGGGTTGGAGCTTGAGTAATCCTCCTCCCCATGAGTTCTTCCTCTTTGGCCTTCCTCCACATCCAGCAAACCGCAACAATGTGTTAGGGTCGGCCATGGAGGGTTTAGAGAGTATTTAAGCTACTTGGGTTTCTATTTCCTAATAGAACTCTAACTCCTATTTAATTCTGAGATTACTATTTCTATCCTCCTTCCAAGCTTTCCAACTCCTAATTGGGTTGGGTTGGGATGCAAATTCATGGCCAACTATTAGGGTAGGATTATGAGTCCAATTCCAACTCAAATTACTTATTTAATGTTTTAATATCTCTTTTCTATTTAGGTAATATTTAAGTTACGAATTTAGGGTATTTTCCTATTATTTCTCTTTTAAAAATTCATATTTTAGCCCAATAATTTTAGAGGGTCCATTTAACAAAGCCCACTACTTCTTTTCTTTTATGGATTTTAATTAATTCTCTTTTCTTTGATTTTCCATTGATTAAATTTTAATATTATTAAAAAAATTTATTTTTCGAAAAATTCAGGTTGCTACATCCTCCCCCTCTTAAAAGAATTTGGTCCCCAAATTCATATAATCATAATAGAGAGAATGCCTTACCGAAAAGATTGGGGTAGTTCTGTCTGATGATTCCTTCAGGTTCCCATGTGGCTTCTTCCACTCCACGATTATTCCATAGGACTTTAACCACATGGATGGGACGGTTCCTGAGTTGCTGCACCTTCCATTCTAGTATCTTGACGGGCTTCTCTTCGTATGTCATGTCCTTGTTCAACACCAACTTCTCATGGCGAATGATATGCGTAGGATCATATACATATTTCCTAAGCATGGAGACATGAACGCATTGTGTACGCATGCCAAGTTTGGTGGCAATGCCAGTCGGTATGCAACCTCACCAACCCTTTCGAGCACTTCAAAAGGACCGATGAATCTAGGACTGAGCTTGCCTTTTACACCAAATCTTTGGATGCCCCGAGTAGGTGACACCTTTAAGAGTACATGATCACCAACTTGAAATTCTAAATCTCGCCTCTCCTGTCAGCATAGCTCTTTTGTCTGGATTGAGAAATCTTGAGCCAGTCTCAAAACACCTGAATGTCCCGTGTTGTATTTTGCACCATGTCTGGGCCTAGCCATTGTTGTTCTCCAACTTCATTCCAATATGCAGGAGATCTACAGTGTCTGCCATAGAGTGCTTCAAACGGTGTCATCTTAATACTCGCCTAGTAATGTTGTTATAGGCGAACTCTATTAGAGATAGATGCTCATTCCAATAACCTTGGAAGTCTATAGTGCATGCTCTCAACATGTCTTCAACAATTTGTTGCTTCTCTCGGTCTGCCCATCAGTTTGTAGGTGGAATGTGGTACTAAAGTTGAGTTTAGTACCAAGTGCTTTGCAGTCCCTTCCAGAAGTGAGACGTAAATCTCGGATCCTGATCCGAAACACTAGATGATGGAACTCCATGCAATCTCACTATCTCCTTGACATATAAAGCAACTAGTACCTCTACCGACCACTTACTCTTTATAGGGAGGAAGTTAGCGGATTTGGTTAATCGGTCGACAATGACCTATATGGCGTCTAGTCCACCACGAGTCTTGGGTAAACCCATGATGAAGTCCATGCCAATGCTTTCCCATTTCCACTCCGGGATATCTAGTGGTCTAAGCATGCCAGCAGGGCGCATGTGTTCCGCCTTTACCTATAGACAAGTAAGGCAAGAGCAGCATGTTCGGCTACCTCTCTCTTCATGTTCGGCCACCAAAACGTTCTTTTCATGTCTTGATACATTTTGGTACGTTCAGGATGAATACTGTACTTTGTCTTGTGAGCTTCATCCATTAATTTCCTCTTCAGTCTTCATTGTCGGGGACGCATGTCCTCCCTTGAAATACAGGCCTTCCATCCTCGGTCATAGCAAAGTCAGGTCTTTCGGCTATGGTTTTCTTGATGCGAACCAAGATCGTTGTCTTGTGAGCTTCAATTTCTTCTAGCAGGTCAGATTGAATCTTGATGTTGGCAACCAAGACTTGATCATCCCTATGTTCAATATTCAAGTTTAACCTTGCGAATTGTTCTAGTAGTTGCATCTCGCCAAGGACTAGACTCGAAACAGATGCCATCAACTTTTACTAAGAGCATCAGCCACAGCATTTTACTTGCTTGGATGGTATTGGATGTTGAAGTCGAAATCCTTAGGTATTCTAACCATCTTCTCTGACTCATGTTGAGTTCCTTCTGGGAGAATAAATACTTCAAGTCTGTGGTTGAGTAGACAGGAAATTGTTCTCCATAGAAATAATGTCTCCAGATTTTTAAGCCGAAGATCACAGCAGCCAACTCTAAATCATGCACAGGGTAGTTGACCTCATGGTCTTCAGTTGTCTTGAAGAATAGGCAATGACCTTCTCTGTAAGACCCTCGAATTTCCGTCGTATTTTTCGTATTCATGTGTGTATATGTGCTTGTGTATGTATGTATGTAATTACGTAGGTATTTGAAATAGTATAGTTACGTATGCATGTGTTTATATTAAGTATAAATAATGTACTTATTGCATGATGGTAGTGTGGATACGATACTATATGTACATTGCATGTATATATGTCCGGTATGCATGGTTTTCTGCATAAATTAGGGTTCTGGCCGAAGGCCCTTTTGGCGTCAATCCCCAGGCCGTTGAGGTGGTGTTAGCGTCCAGACCTGGACGCCAACCTAGCTCCGGCGTCCAGCGATCTGGACATCGACTTCTCTGGCCTGCATGCGCAGCAGAGCTGCTATCTTCTGAAGCAAGGCATGGCAACCATTGGGGGGATGTCCCCCAACGGCTCTGAACATGTCTAATCGGTATGGTGAGGGGTGAGGGGTTCTCCTACATCCTGAACCCGAATTGGCCTCTCCCCACTTCTCACTTTCACCCTTGCAAGAGGAGAAAAGAGGAGAGAAAACCCTAGAGCTTTCTGTGAGAAAAACCCCAGTTTGAACCCCTAAAATCCGACCCTTTGAAGCTGGTTAGGAGATCTTCCGCATCAAGGAGGGAGCTGAAGCATAAGGGAAGGCTCCCCATCATCCCCTCGGCGTGGAGATCAACCAGAAGCCCGGAGGAAGACGATCTTGAGGTGTTCTGCAACTTCTTGGGACTGCCCAAGGAGGTCTTCACCAAGCCCCTAAATCCCCTAGAAGAATTTTTGAAAGGCAAGTGACCTATCTATGGTATCCCCGTATGAGTCTAGGAGGTTTTATAATTTTTATGGAATTTCCCTCGAGTCCTAGACCCTCCATTTCACCCAAATTTCAGAGCTCGGGTCTGTGTTTCTGCACAGACCTGAGTAAACGGCAAGGTCCCTGGACGCCTGGGATGAGCTTGGCGTCCATCGACCATGCCGCTGACTCTGAGTCAGCGGCCAGAGACCGCCGTCGAGTTCTTCAGGACAGAACAGTGAGCTGTTCTGTCCACTTATACATTAATTTCGGTATGTTTTATGCGATGAGGATATATGGTATCCCTATAAGCTATGAATATCGTGCATCGTGTTTGTGGATGGTGTGAGTTGTGTGGTGAATGTGAGTATGATGTCTTGTAAGCATGTGAACATAACTTGTAAATGATTTTGCAATTCAAAGTTCCATGATTAAGATTAGTTGAGTGTTGTGCTTTCAGTCTATTCATAAGAATGTGGGGCATGTGTGTATTTGTGAAATTTTGGTAATCCATGCATGCTTGTGGAATTGTTAATAAGTGTCGTTCGGTAAAATAAAAACATGAAAAAAAAATAGGTTGTGGACAAATGATTTATAGATGTATGAATTAGGATGGTGTTGTATTCTAAATCATGCATATGTTAGGTTTCTGTGCAAAACAGTAAGTGGATAGATTGCAATTGTGTTAGGCCCATGTTAGCTTAAATGTGAATAATATGCTAATTAGGTGTTTGATTTTCTGTAAATCCTATTTAGCTCAAAAATCTGAAAAATTGAGGGTATGATTTTGAACCTGAAAACAGCATGTGGTTAAATTTCAGGTTATTGGAACAGTAAATAAAAAGTTATGTGTTCATGTGAATCATGTGAATTCGTACATATGATAGTAATGTGATTTATTTGTTTAAACCAGCATGATTGGTGTGTTTACTATGTGTTAAATCTTGAAAACTCTGTAGTATCATGTTAGAAAAACAGAGGTGTTCATGTGAGTAAGAAAGTGTGAATGAAATGAGAGTGCCAAGTGTAAAACCATGTGTAAAACGTTAAATGTGTAAAAGTGTAAACTGTGCCAATGTGATACTGCTTCCGAGAAGGCAGTGGAGCTGTATCAGGGAAAAGTCCCCCTGAGAAAGTTCATTGTGTTAAGTGACCCTAAGGGCATTAGGGGGAAATCCTGGAGGTGGACAAGTACCACTGGTTAGGGTGGAGACTTGTTCTCCCGGTCTGCGCAGTCCAAGAGTCACCATTGCATTGCCTAGATGGTGCCTATGTGTTATGTGATGTGAATGTGTCCTTCTTTGGTGGTTTGGACTATGTGTCACGGCACTAAAAATGTGTAAAGTGTAATGTGTAAAGTGTATGTGACCATGTGTAAATGTGTAAGTGACATGTGAATGTGTATGTGTAAAGTGTAACCATGTGAAACGAGGAAATTGTGAAAAAGGAAAATGTGAAAATCTAGATGTGCAATGTGTTATTGAAACCATGTGAGGCTAAATCTGAAACTATGTGAATTCAGAAAATGCATGTTATCCTTCTGTGTTTACGTGTGCAAGTGTTTAGAACCCATGATAGGGACAACAAATGAATATGTGTGCAAGATGGCGTGATGATTGTTCATATGTTATGTTCTAAGCCAATTGTAGCTTCCATGTGTAGGTTTATAGTCTTTGAACCATGTGAAATCAGCAACCTAAAGCATGTTAAAAAGTTATGTATGTGCTTAAGAACATGTGAAATCCATGCTAACTATGTTCCCCGTTCATGTGTGTAAATTGTCCATGTTGATAACTCTCACGTTGGTTCTTTATAGGTTAAAGTTCATAAGTGAATGGATTAGAGACATGTGGTAGGTGAATGTTATTTTTGAAATCTGAAAGCATGCGTTATGTATAAAATTGTAGAACGTCATGATAGGTTGAAAACTTAAATGGACTAGCATGCTATGTGTTGCTAATTGTATGTGCATGTAGAAACCACTAGGACTTGTACGTGTATATCATGCGTAGTGTTACTTGCTGAGTCCCTGGACTCACTCCTTGCTTCGGCGTACAGGTGTAGTTGGTGACACGACACCGTTGGAGGAGACGGTGGAGACGGACTCCGAGCGTGGAGACTAGCCAGCTTTGAGATCTGTGATTGTGTATTCTTAGTATGTACTTGGACATTGTATTAGAATTATCATAAAAGAATGTAATATGTGGACATTTGTATTTCTATTTCAGCAATTTAAATCATGTGAATTTTAGTTCCTTTTTGCAAATTGTAAACTGCATGTATGTTTAATGTGGATGATGAATGAATGGAGATAGTTCTCTTTTACTTCCGCTACTCTGTATATTATATTCGCGTGTATCTCAGCTGTTTGTATCGTTGGGTAAATGTCCCACTGTGGCAGCACACTCGTTATATCGACGTGGGTCGGTATGACCGTACCGGTGTAACGAGGGCCGTCACAGAGATTGGTATCAGAGCGACCGGTTGAGATTACACATGAATATAACTAAGTCATCATCCCCATTGCATGCTAAGTATGTCCACATGTGTAGAAAACACTAATAAGAAGTGAAAAATAGATAAGAAAATGGTTAGAAAACTTAGTAACCTAGCTCTAATGGTGGCTGGAATTTTATTACAGCCATGGCTTCCCGTGGACGACGTGGAGGTGCGCCAGCTCGCGACGACGAGCAGAGGCGTGAGGAGCGGGCGGAGCAGCAGGCCCCGGCCCACAGGGTCCTGTGCTTCCCCCACCACCACAGTGGATTATGGAGTGTTCATGCAAGGTCTGGTGCAAGCCATGCAGACCCAGGCACACACCCAGGCAGCACTCCAGGCCAGTTGGAGGCCCAGGTAGAATAATAAAACAACCTAAGTAGTCTGCTATTTGAATTGTATGATATTGTGTTATTGTATATTGCTTGTTGTTTAATGTAGCAGGCTCAGGCCCCAGCTCAGGACCGTGGTGGACTTCCATCATGGAGCGGTTCAAGAGGATGACCCCACCCTCTTTTAGGGGGGAGAGTGATCCGCTAATAGCAGAAAGCTGGATGAGGGAGACCGAGAAAATCTTCCGAGCTATCAGGTGTCCTGACGAGGACAAGGTGACCTTAGCCACCTACATGCTACAGGTATGCTTCGTTTATGCTTGAATGTTGGTTGTTATTTGTTAGTTAGAGCTTATGAAGGTGTGTTGCAGGAGAGAGCTGATGTATGGTGGTCCTCCCTACTGCGTACGCGCTTCGAGGACGGAGCAGTAGATGTGGCGTGGGACGCGTTCGTGAGGCTCTTCCGAGCCAAGTTCGTCCCAGAGCACATCCAGGACAAGATGGAGCAAGAATTCCTTTCCCTGACGCAAGGATCAATGACCGTCCTGGAATACGAGGCAAGGTTTTCTGAACTCTCAAATATGCACCGCACATAGTAGAGGATGAGCGCAGGAAGACCAAGAAATTCGTGATGGGTCTCAAACCATCCCTGAGGACGAGGCTCGTGGCGTTCGACCACCGCACGCTAGACGAGGCCCTCAGCGCAGCTGCAGACAGGAGGAGAAGATGGGCAGTATCTAGAGGAGAAGAAGGCATCGCAGAAGAGGCCGGCAGCGACTTTCCAGCGGCAAGACAAGAGGAAGACGGTGTACCAGACACCGCAGAAACAAGTGGCAGTCAGCAACTATCAGGTACCCTCTGTACGTTCCCCCGGTGCGAAGAAGGAGTGTCCCCATTGTGGGAAGACCCATGGAGGTTCGGAGTGTTGGTTAATAGCGGGTAGATGCCTAAAGTGTGGGAGCAGCGACCACAAGATCAAGGATTGCCCGAGGCTTCAGCAGGAAGCTCAGCGAGGAGCGCCAGTACCAGAGCAGTAGCGGCAGCCGCGCCAGCTACAGGACGACCAGGAAGGCCTCGAGCCCCAGCTCGAGTGTTTGTTAGCTCGTGAGGACGCCGAGCAGGCGGAGCATGTCACCGAAGGTACAGTTTTACTTTTCGGTGTGCACGCTCGGGTTTTGTTTGATACGGGTGCTACTCACTCGTTCATTTCCGAGCGGTTCGCTAGGCAGTTAGCCCTAGAGTCAGGCATAGAGTCTGAGGAGTTAGAGGTCCCTTGTCTGTGCACACCCCTGCGGGCACGGTATCGACTAGGAAGTGCATTCCGTCGTTACCTGTGTGCATTGAGGATAGATTCCTAGATGGGTGTTTCTTCTTGCTAAAGATGAAGGACTATGATTGTATCTTTGGTCTGGATTGGCTAGAGGAGCACTATGCGTTAGTGGATTGTCGTAGGAAGAAGATTGTTTTCCGCATTCCTGGTGAGGATGAGTTCTCTCATCCCTTGCCAAAGAACTTAGCGGGAAGTTAGTCATCTCTGCCATGAAGGCGATGCGTATGGTGAACAAGGGTTGTGACGCATTTCTTGCCAGCGTTATGCTAGTACCCGATGCTGGTTCGTCACTGACTCTTGCAGAGATCGATGTGGTGCAGGACTTTCCAGATGTCTTTCCCGATGACTTGTCTGGATTGCCACCGGATAGGGAGATAGAGTTCACTATAGAGTTGCTTCCAGGCACCTCTCCTATCTCGAAGGCCCCATATCGGATGGCCCCTGCAGAATTAGCCGAGTTGAGGAAGCAATTGCAGAATTGCTCGATAAGGGATTTATTCGCCCCAGTGTTTCCCCTTGGGGCGCGCCTGTATTATTCGTCAAGAAGAAAGACGGGTCACTTCGGTTGTGCATCGATTATAGGAAGCTAAACCAGGTGACTGTGAAGAACAGGTATCCCTTACCTCGGATTGATGATCTGTTTGACCAGTTGCGAGAGGCATCAGTCTTTTCAAGATTGACTTGCGATCTGGTTATCATCAGTTGAAGATTAAGAGTGAGGATGTGTCCAAGACGGCATTTAGAACCCGTTATGGACATTATGAGTTTTTGGTTCTTCCTTCGGATTGACCAACGCCCTGCAGCGTTCATGGATCTCATGAACCGGGTGTTCAGTCCGTATTTAGATAGTTTTGTTGTTGTGTTTATTGATGACGTGTTGGTCTATTCTCCGGATGAGGCCACACATCGTCAGCATTTGAGGTTAGTGTTAGAGGTTCTCCGTGAGCACAAACTGTATGCAAAGTACAGCAAGTGCGAGTTCTGGTTGCGCGAGGTTCACTTTCTCGGGCATGTTATCTCCGGCGCTGGTGTAGCTGTTGATCCAGCAAAGATCCAGGCAGTTATGGATTGGGATGTTCCCAAGACTCCTTCGGAGATTCGTAGTTTCCTTGGGTTAGCTGGTTACTATCGGCGATTCATTGAGGGTTTCTCATCCATCGCCGCCCCTATGACAAAGCTGACCAGAAAGGGTGAGAAGTTTGTATGGTCCGAGGCATGTGAGCGCAGCTTTCAGCTATTGAAGGCTAAGCTTACTTCTGCTCCGGTATTGGTATTGCCCAGTGGTCTAGAAGGCTTTGCCATTTATACGGATGCATCTCGGATTGGTTTAGGCTGTGTGCTCATGCAGCAAGAGAGGGTAGTAGCTTATGCTTCTCGTCAGTTGAAGGAGCATGAGAGGAACTATCCGACTCATGATTTAGAGCTAGCAGCTGTGGTTCATGCACTAAAGATCTGGAGGCACTATCTTTATGGTGTCAGATTTGAGGTGTTTACCGACCATAAGAGCTTGAGGTATCTTTTCTCCAAAAGGAATTAAACCTGAGGCAGAGAAGATGGATTGAGTTCTTGAAGGACTATGACTTCGACCTTCAGTATCATCCTGGAAAGGCGAACGTCGTAGCGGATGCTCTTAGTAGGAAGAGGTCTTCGCTCCAGCAGGATTGGAAGATGTTGGAGGATGCAGCGTGCTCTATGACCGAGTTAGAGCCATCGTTGTGTCAGGCTTTTGTAGCTCAGCTATCCCTTAGATCCTCAGTCTTGGATGAGGTGATTGAGCAGCAGAAAGCCGATCCTAGATTGTTAGAGTTAGTGGGTAAGGCGGGCATTGCTCGTGATGAGGACGGTGTGATTAGATTTCAGCACCGCGTTTGTGTCCCCGATGTAGTAGATGTCCGTGAGCATGTGTTAGCGGAGGCTCATAGATCGCGATTCTCTATTCATCCGGGTAACACTAAGATGTATCAAGACCTGAAGAGATCATTTTGGTGGTCCGGCATGAAGAAGGATGTTGCGGATTATGTGTCTAGATGTCTAGTATGTCAGCAGGTGAAAGCCGAGCGGCAGCGACCATCCGGCCTTATGCAGAGGATGGATATCCCCGTATGGAAGTGGGAAGCTGTCACTATGGATTTCGTATCGGGTTTGCCTCGATCTAGAAGGGGCAATGACTCGATTTGGGTAGTTGTAGATAGATTCTCGAAGACTGCTCATTTCTTACCTATGAAGAAGAAGCAGTCAGTAGAGAGCTTAGCTAGATTGTATGTTAGCGGTATCGTTAGATTGCATGGTGTGCCGAAGTCGATCATTCGGATCGAGATCCGAGATTCACTTCGAGATTGTGGAAGGGTCTTCAGGATGCGTTAGGTTCGGAGCTTAAGCTCAGTTCGGCGTTTCATCCCCAGACCGATGGACAGTCCGAGAGGACTATCCAGACGCTCGAGGATATGTTGAGAGCGTGTGTTCTGGATTGGAAAGATGATTGGGAGCGTCATTTACCTCTTGTGGAGTTCGCATACAACAACAGCTTTCATGCTAGTATTGGAATGGCTCCATTCGAGGCGTTGTATGGTAGGCCCTGCAGATCTCCTTTATGTTGGGAGGAGACTGGTGATAGGCAGTTGATCGGACCGGAGTTGGTTCAGGAAACTTCGGATAAGATTCAGCTTATCAGGAAAAGGCTTGTTGCGGCACAGGATAGGCAGAAGAGTTATGCCGACAACAGAGAAAGGATTTGGAGTTCGAGGTTGGCGATCATGTCTTCTTGAAGATATCGCCTACTCGTGGAGTTGTCAGATTTGGCAGGCATAGCAAGCTAAGCCCTAGGTTCATTGGCCCATATGAGATTCTCAGACGTTTGGGCAACGTGGCGTACGAGCTAGCTTTACCCCCAGCTTTGGCTAGCGTTCACCCGGTATTCCACGTATCTATGCTCAGGAAGTATGTCCGAGATCCGTCTCATGTGATTAGTCATGAGCCAGTGGAGATCCAGCCAGATCTTTCGTATGTCGAGCAGCCAGTAGCCATTCTTGACCGGAAGGTTCAGCATCTCCGGAACAAGAGTATCGCGTCGGTGAAAGTTCTATGGCGGAACTTCTCGCGTGAGGAGGCTACGTGGGAGCTTGAGGATGCGATGAAGAAGAAGTATCCCTTTGTTTGAGTAGTGTCGTTCTAACTTCGAGGACGAAGTTTCTTTAAGGGGGAGAGGGTGTAAGACCCTCGAATTTCCGTCGTATTTTTTGTATTTCGTATTTATGTTGTGTATATGTATGTATGTATGTAATTACGTAGGTATTTGAAATAGTATAGTTACGTATGCATGTGTTTATATTAAGTATAAATAATGTACTTATTGCATGATGGTAGTGGGATACGATACTATATGTACATTGCATGTATATATGTCCGGTATGCATGGTTTTCTGCATAAATTAGGGTTCTGGCCGAAGGCCCTTTTGGCGTCAATCCCCAGGCCGTTGAGGTGGTGTTAGCGTCCAGACTGGACGCCAACCTAGCTCCGGCGTCCAGCGATCTGGACGCCAACTCTGGCCTGCATGCGCAGCAGAGCTGCTATCTTCTGAAGCAAGGCATGGCAACCATTGGGGGGATGTCCCCCAACGGCTCTGAACATGTCTAATCGGTATGGTGAGTGGGTGAGGGGTTCTCCTACATCTGAACCCGAATTGGCCTCTCCCCACTTCTCACTTTCACCCTTGCAAGAGGAGAAAAGAGGAGAGAAAACCCTAGAGCTTTCTGTGAGAAAAACCCCAGTTTGAACCCCTAAAATCCGACCCTTGAAGCTGGTTTGGAGATCTTCCGCATCAAGGAGGGAGCTGAAGCATAAGGGAAGGCCTCCCCATCATCCCCTCGGCGTGGAGATCAACCAGAAGCCCGGAGGAAGGCGATCTTGGAGGTGTTCTGCAACTTCTGGGACTGCCCAAGGAGGTCTTCACCAAGCCCCTAAATCCCCTAGAAGAATTTTTGAAAGGCAAGTGACCTATCTATGGTATCCCCGTATGAGTCTAGGAGGTTTTATAATTTTTATGGAATTTCCCTCGAGTCCTAGACCCTCCATTTCACCCAAATTCAGAGCTCGGGTCTGTGTTTCTGCACAGACCTGAGTAAACGGCAAGGTCCCTGGACGCCTGGGATGAGCTTGGCGTCCATCGACCATGCCGCTGACCCTGAGTCAGCGGCCAGAGACCGCCGTCTAGTTCTTCAGGACAGAACAGTGAGCTGTTCTGTCCCACTTATACATTAATTTCGGTATGTTTATGTGATGAGGATATATGGTATCCTATAAGCTATGTATATGTGCATGTGTGTGGATGTGGTGAGTTGTGTGGTGAATGTGAGTAATGATGGTTGTAAGCATGTGAACATACTTGTAAATGATTTTGCAATCAAAGTTCCATGATTAGGATTAGTTGATGTTTTGTTTCAGTCTATTCATAAGGAATTGTGGGGCATGTAGTGTATTCTGAAATTTTGGTAATCCATGCATGCTTGTGGAATTGTTAATAAGTGTTCGGTAAAATAAAAACATGAAAAAAAAAATAGGTTGTGACAAATGATTTATAGATGTATGAATTAGGATGGTGTTGTATTCTGAAATCATGCATTAGTGGTTTCTGTGCAAAACAGTAAGTGGATAGATTTCAAATTGTGTTAGACCCATGTTAGCTTAAATTGTGAATAATATGCTAATTAGGTGTTTGATTTTCTATAAATCTATTTAGCTCAGAAAAATCTGAAAAATTGAGGGTATGATTTTGAACCTGAAAACAGCATGTGGTTAAATTTCAGGTTATTGGAACAGTAAATAAAAAGTTATGTGTTCATGTGAATTGTGAATAATTCGTACATATGATAGTAATGTGATTTTATTTTGTTTAAACAGCATGATTGGTGTGTTACTATGTGTTAAATCTTGAAAACTCTGTAGTACCATGTTAGGAAAAACAGAGGTGTTCATGTGAGTAAGAAAGTGTGAATGAAATGAAGAGTGCCAAGTGTAAAACCATGTGTAAAACGTTAAATGTGTAAAAGTGTAAACTGTGCCAATGTGATACTGCTTCGAGAAGGCAGTGGAGCTGTATCAGGGAAAAGTCCCCCTGAGAAAGTTCATTGTGTTAAGTGACCCTAAGGGCATTAGGGGGAAATCCTGGAGGTGGACAAGTACCACTGGTTAGGGTGGAGACTTGTTCTCCCGGTCTGCGCAGTCCAAGAGTCACCATTGCATTGCCTAGATGGTGCCTATGGTTATGTGATGTGAATGTGTCCTTCTTTGGTGGTTTGGACTATGTGTCACGGCACTAAAACATGTGTAAAGTGTAATGTGTAAAGTGTATGTGACCATGTGTAAATGTGTAAGTGACATGTGAATGTGTATGTGTAAAGTGTAACCATGTGAAAGAGGAAATTGTGAAAAAGGAAAATGTGAAAATCTAGATGTGCAATGTGTTATTGAAACCATGTGAGGCTAAATCTGAAACTATGTGAATTCAGAAAATGCATGTTATCCTTCTTGTGTTTATGTGTGCAAGTGTTTAGAACCCATGATAGGGACAACAAATGAATATGTGTGCAAGATGGCATGATGATTGTTCATATGTTATGTTCTAAGCCACATTGTAGCTTCCATGTGTAGGTTTATAGTCTTTGAACCATGTGAAATCAGCAACCTAAAGCATGTTAAAAAGTTATGTATGTGCTTAAGAACATGTGAAATCCATGCTAACTATGTTCCCCGTTCATGTGTGTAAATTGTCCATGTTGATAACTCTCACGTTTGGTTCTTTATAAGGTTAAGTTCATAAGTGAATGGATTAGAGACCATGTGGTAGGTGAATGTTATATTTGAAATCTGAAAGCATGCGTTATGTATAAAATTGTAGAACCGTCATGATAGGTTGAAAACTTAAATGGACTAGCATGCTATGTGTTGCTAATTGTATGTGCATGTAGAAACCACTAGGACTTGTACGTGTATATCATGCGTATGTTACTTGCTGAGTCCCTGGACTCACTCCTTGCTTCGGCGTACAGGTGTAGTTGGTGACACGACACGTTGGAGGAGACGGTGGAGACGGACTCCGAGCGCGGAGACTAGTTACTTTTGAGATCTTGTGATTGTGTACTTCGTCGTATGTACTTGAACATTGTATTAGATTATCATGAAAAGAATGTAATATGTGGACATTTGTATTTCTATTTCAGCAATTTAAATCATGTGAATTTTAGTTCCTTTTTGCAAATTGTAAACTGCATGTATGTTTATGTGGATGATGAATGAATGGAGATAGTTCTCTTTTACTTCCGCTACTCTGTTATATTATTCGCGTGTATCTCAGCTGTTTGTATCGTTGGGTAAATGTCCCACTGTGGAGCACATCGCTATATCGACGTGGGTCGGTATGACCGTACGGTATAACGAGGGCCGTCACATTCTCCTTTTAATAATACACAAACCTAGCCCAATTGCTTGAGGCTATCAGTCTAGACAAGAGAACCTTTCCCTCTATTAAGACGAGAATAGTGCTGAGGTAAGACAATCTTTAGGTCTGAAACCTCTTCTCACTCTTTACTCCGGAGTAGCGATCTCCTTTCGTGGTAAGACGCGTGAGAGGAATGGCGATCTTTGAGAAGTTCTTATGAACGCCTGTAGTAGCCAGCCGTCCTACGAAGCTTCTGATTTCTGTGAAGTTGGTTGATCTCTCCAATTGAGTACAACTTCGACTTTGGAAGGATCAACGGAGATGTCGTCTTGTGAGAGGACATGGCCCAGAGGGACCTTCTTCGAGCCATAATTCACACTTGCTGAGCTTTGAACATTTTGTTGGCTCGCAAGACTTGCAGTGCTACCTTCAGATGTTCTTCATCTTTTCCTTGGTGTTTGAATATAGAAGGATATCGTCGTGAAGACGACCATGAACTTGTCAAGGTATGGCCGATATATGTTGTTCATGAGTTGCATAAGGCTGCAGGAGCATTGGTTAGACAAAACGGCATAACGATGAATCATAGTGTCCATACTACTCCTGAAAGCCGTTTTGAAGATATTATCATCCTTGATCTCATTTGGTGATAGCTAGATCGAAAGTCGATCTTGGAGAAATATTGAGCTCCAGATATTTGTCGAAAAGTTCATCTACCCGAGGCAATAGACACTTATTCTTGATGGTTACCTAATTGAGTTGATGATAGTCAATGCATAGCCTCATTGATCCATCTTTCTTCTTAACAAATAGCATAGGTGCTCCCCATGGGGAAGTACTTGGTCTGATGAACCCCTTCTCTAATAACTCCATTAGTTGCGCCTTCAATTCCTTTAGCTCGACAGGTGACATTCGGTACGGTTGTCATGATACCGGGGTAGGTCCAGGGATCAACTCTATGCGAAGTTGACATCTCGTTCCGGGGGAATCCCTGGCAGATCTATGGGGACACATCTGGGAAATCCTAGACTATATGTATGTCCTCTATCTTAGAACCCTTCTTTTAAACTACTACGACCGCAAGGAAGGCAATGCAACCTTTCCTTATCATATTGTGGGCCTTTATGGCAGAGATTAGAGACATCTGACTCTTATGTCTAATCCCAAAGAATGACAGCTTAGGGAAATCACTAAAAGTAACTTTCCCTTTCCTACAGTCGACACTTGCCCCATAAGTGGACAACCAGTCGGCTCCCAGAATCACATTATAGCCTTCCATGGGCATACACACCAGGTCGGCTTTTAGGTTACGGTCTCCGATCATTACATCAGCAGATGGAAGTATTTGTTCATTTTCTCCTTTTCTCCTAGTGGTGTTGTGACAGAGAACTCACATCTCATGGATATAGGTTTAGCATTAAGAATATCAGCAAAGTTTTGAGATATGAATGAAGGAGTTGCTCCAGTATCAAATAAAACAAATACCGATAAGGAGAAAACATGTATGTACCTTCTACCACGCCACCTTCCTCAGTGGGCTCTTCATCATGCAGGGCTTGCAGTCTGCCCTATCTCTTAGGAACATTAGGGCGCCTTTCATTTTCCTTTAGTAGCAGACTCGAGAATGCGTTGCTTGTGGCTTCCACAGTGCAGACATGCGCCGACTTTCCTCCAGCATTCATCTGCTGTGTGACCTGGCTTGTCACAGTGCTTGCAATTGCTTTTCACTGGAGTGTTGGGACAATAGCTTTGAGTTTCCTTTCTCGGTTGGGTCCCTCCGTGATGTTGAAAGGATGCTTCTTGCCGATGGTCGGCTTAGCAGGTGATGGACCAGATGTCATTTTCTTCTTCATGAACTTCCCTTTGATACAGTTAGTGAAGTCCGTAGTATCTTCTAGTAGTTGAGCTTTCTTCACCATCTCGGCATAGGTCTGGATGTCGAGAGGGGCTAGTTGGGTAATGTACTAAGGCTTAAGGACATTGAGGAAGCGCTTAGCCTTCATCTTTTCAGTGTTCACTAAGTGTTCAACGTATCTTGCCAGTCTTGAGAACTGGGCTTCATATTCGGCCATAGACACGCTTCTCTGTTTAAGAGCAGCAAATTCCTCAGCCTTCTTCTCTTGGACACACTCCGATAAATACTTGAGTTAAAGGCTTCCTTGAATTCAGCCCAAGTAAATGATTGTTAGCTCTGGTCGCTTCTACCGACTCCCACTAAGCGCGGGCATCCTTCTCTAATTATAAAGTAGCTAGTAGAAGCTTGTCCCCAGCTACACATTGCATGACATGGAAGATTCTTTCCATCTCCTTCAGCCAGTGCTCGGCCTCATCTAGATCCATGGATCCACTGAACCTAGGTGGATTCAGACTCCTGAAGTTACGATGCAGCTTGCCTGCACCGCCATGATTTCCACCGCCTTCGGTAGCTTGCATAATTGCTCGAGTAAGCTCTTGGATGGTTTGTTGCATACCCATCATTTGAGCACGTTCAGCAGTCATCTTGGTTGCTTAAGTTCCTACAAAATAATTTGTTGTTAGGATATTGATGTGGAGTTAATTTGTGCGTCTGTGAGTTATTTTAGCTAGTTACCCATGCCTCTAACCACATCTCCCATAGGTAGGATAACTGACTCCAGTCGAGGCTGGTCAACCTAGATCATCCTATACTTAAGAACAACCTAAGCTCTGATACCACAAAACTGTCACGCCCCAACGTAAAATATATGAACGCGAGGTAGTTGCAAGCAAACGGGTATAGAGCGAGTACTAGACATCAAATCATTGGACAAGAATGAATACTAAAGCAATTGCATCTCATTAAAAATTTCCAATGTCTAGTTACACCCACTAAAATCATAGCCATTCTATAGGGCCAATTACATTGGATAAAAGCAAAAGACTAAACTCAATTCTAACAACTACTAGGATGCTAGGGTACGCTTGACTTCACTCTTGGTCGTTCCCATCCTCTTAAGTGTAAGCATCTTCCTCGGTCTTCCCTGAGAACACATAACCAATAACACAGGGTGAGCGATAACGCCCAGTAGGACTTAAATCTCAGGATCAAGCATGCTTTAAATGATTAATGTATTAAAAAGGCAGAGTAACTAATGATAGAGTGAGTGAGTCAAGTAATGTAAGAGATAGCACGATGGCAAGTGATTGAATAGCACAAGCTTCCAAATATAGCACAAATAGCAGGATGAACATAGCACAAATAACACAAAGTATCGCAATAGCACAACGTGTATGGTATAGCACTTTGTTGTCATTAGACAATGAGAGAATATAGCACTTTCGATTGTCATTTAGATAGTCGAGATAGATAGCACTCGAGTGTAATGCCAAACACTCTAGTCATTTAACTCTAGCAAGTAAATAGCACTTTAGGCGCACATCCCAGGACCAGACCGGCCCCTTTATATATTGCCAAGCATTGGTTATATAATTTATCTTTAGACAATCAGTCATGGCTAATAGAGAGTACCAGGGATAGATGAGAGTACTAGATGAATAGACGAGATAATAGAGAGAGTGTGAATAGATGAGAGAGTTGAGTATAGATGAGAACTATAGGTCATTGCACATAAAACGTCGAGTAACAGGCGATAGTAACAGTTGCACAACATGCGCACTTGGTGTTGGCAGTCAGGTGGAATTCACTACCTTCCACTGGCCAAGTATTGCACAGGTTCAGAGGTCCGGCGTGATTCAAGATAAGAGCGAACTTTTAATAGCCGTTTGGATCATATTGATCCCTAAATGGTATCATAGGTGTTAGGATACAACCAGCTCGTCGACCATGTGGAAATCCATGGACAGAGGTGACTTACGGAGGCCTTGAACTAGGATTCACTAGTCCGGCAGAAGGAATATCTGACGGAGAGTTCGTCCAAGTCAAGAGAAAGTGTGTACATAGAAATAAGTGCTCGATGTTCTTGAGGAATTCTAGAACAGTGGAGCGTCGGTAACGGTATTCCCAAAACATCGCGAGAAACGAAGACAAGTCTATTTAAAATAATGGCAATTTAAATATATAATTGAAATAATTACTAGAGATGTTATGAGATATTTTTATGTCAAGTTAAGCCATAATGGATGGTTCAAAGTGTGTGCTTGTGGCAAGAAATCATGATATGACGATCAAGTGTATGTCTTTTAAGCCATTAAACACATGTTTGATTTATAACAACTTTATTACTATGTTAGTGACTGTTAACAAGGGTATATGCACTGTTGACAGTTAGAGTATCACAAATCATGGGTTTTCATGCAAAAACCCCAGATCGCGACGTACCCCTGTAAGGGTCGCGATAGGGTCAGATGAGAACGCGACAGGGCGGTCAGGTCAGGGAGCCAGATTCTGATGGGGTGGCCTGCCGCGTTCAGAACGTGACAGGTACTGTGTCGTGACGGGCCCTAAGAACGCGGCCTATTAGGCCGTCGCGTTCTCAGGTCCTGCGCCTGAGTCCGAGCGAGAAAAGGACAACACCTTGGATTGCAGTCCAGGTTGCCCTATTTTTACACAGGTTCTTTAGAAATTAAGAACTACTTGTACAGTGGATGAAAAATCATGAAATCACTTCAAAACTGATCTAGACATGCGAGGGTACTTACAGTAAATAGGATTTGAAACAATTATGGTTTGATGGTTATGAACAAGATCAAGCATGAGTACATAGAGCATGTACAGTGCGTCAATGATTTAATTCGAGCAATTAAAATCTCATCGTATGTGGTCGAGTATACATGGAGATCTACATTTAAGTTGAGGTTCGGGTCATGATGTTTACAGAACTTCAAAACTCATAAAGGAAAGATTGGCTCAATGGAAAATTATGAAACAAGAGGGGTTTTGTTCCTGATGGATGGAACAATCTACAGACAAAATTAATTAGGTTTTGCTCGTGAGAATGCCTACCTTTGAGTCATTTTGCCTTCTAGGTGTAGAACTTGAAGAACGAGGGTTGGAGCTGAGCAATCTCCTCCCCATGAGTTTCCTCCTCTTCTTGGACTTCTCTCCATCGTCAACAAACCCAGCAATGTGTGAGGGTCGGCCATGGAGGGTTTAGAGAGTATTAAGCTACTTGGGTTCTATTTCCTAATAGAACTCTAACTCCTATTTAATTCCAAGATTTCCTATTTCTATCCTCCTTCCAGCTTTCCACTACTAATTGTGGTTAGGTTGGGATGCAAATTCGTGGCCAACCTATTAGGTAGGGTTAGGAGTCATATTCCAACTCAAATTACTTATTTTAATGTTTTAATACCCCTTTTCTGTCACGTCCCGAGAATTTCGCGGCGGATATAAATAATAATTCGGAATAATTCGAGTCGATATCCCAAGACGTGACAGTCGGAAAATAAACCTCTAGCTAGCACGCACTAAATGTATAACAATATACATCATTGTAGGGCCCAAATATTGAACTCAACTAATATTGTATTCAAATCTCAACTCATTGTATTGCAAATGGGAACTATTACAGGACTAAGACTCAATGAAAAGAAAAGTACATTTTATTCCTCACTCCTACTACATGAACTAACACTCAAAGCAAACTACTATAACTAGACTCTTAGATGGAACGCTCATCACTCGGCGCATTCCCATCCTCGACTTGCTCCTCCTCTTGCAGTTCATAGTCAGCTAGATTGGGTAAAAGTAGGGGATGAGCAAACTAGCCCAGTAGGATTTATATCTCAATGTGCGGGCAATGATATAAGTGATTAACATTTTAGAACTAGGTAAGCACGATGAATGTCATGATATGCATGTACGATGAAACTCGTTAAAACATGATGAATGAACAAGCTAGATAGAGTGATCACGATAGAACAAGATCTAGAAAGATATAACAAGATAGAACTAGCAAATTATCACTTTGTACAAGCACTTAAGATTTCACTTGATGTCAATAGCTGTCAAGAATGTAAGATATCACTAGTTGCATTAAATGCAGGATGGCCATATCACGCAAGCAAGCAAGCACGCACGAGCACGATAATGTAACACTAATCAGGCACGTAGACACTAATGTGCACCAGAAAAGATTCATCAAGAATGCACACCAGGACACGTGTATGTGGTTATTATATCTATCATTCAACAAGCAAGCAAGACTCCCAGCGCAGATGCAACGCCAGTAATCATTATACCTCATGGTTAACAGTATATTTATGACTCTCCGTCATGGGGCTAGACTGGAGCCCTTGGACACTCGCCGTGCCCGGTCAGCATCTCATGTAAAGTTTTAAATGTAGATACCCATAGTCATTAATAATGGCTAGTGAGAGTTTCAAAATGTAGCATATGTAACATCATGTTCATGATGATGATGGGAAGAAGTAATAAGTAATTGAACATGATTTCATGATAACATGGTCAAGAGATAAATTCGGCAGCATAACGGTACGATTTATACTTTAGTTTAATCTTTACATTAATGGCTTTAGTCTAGATTGTAAATCACACTCACGAGAACAAGAAGAGAAAGGAAGTACACGCTATCTCCAGGGAACTTAATGGTACAACCAACTCATCGGCCATGCGGGAATCCATGGTCACAGGAGATTTACAAAGGCCTTGGAGAACAGGTCACTAGGCTACCGGCTCGGAACGACCGGTAGAGAGCTTCCAAATCCCAAGAAAGGGCTGCCTAGACGTGTAAGTGTGTAGTGATGTACGCGTGTCTCAATCCACAAACCATCGGCTTAAACTCGCGAAAAACACTTAACAATATGACATGGAATAAAACTATGCGCTTTAAAAATCATGGTTTGCAAGATTTTAAGATAACAATTATCATTTAAACATGGTAGACCAGTAGGAAGATTAAATCATAAGTAGCATGAATGATCACGTCATTACGAAAGCAATTAGAATAGTATTCATGTAATTAAAGCTTTTTAAATGGGTTTACCACTTTTAAGCCATTAAAATAACCATCATGCAATGATCAGACCTATGACATGTGAATTACACACTAAATATCATATTTAAATAGACCTCAGGTATAGCGGTAAGGTTTGCAACAAAATAAGTGGTTTCATGTAAAAATCCTGAGATCGCGACAAACCCTTGTAAGGGTCGCGACGGGGTCAGATCAGATCTCGACAGTGCTTGTAAGGATCGCGACAGGTTTGTCTGATCGGGCAGGCAGTTCGTGACGGGTTCATATGAAGAGGGACATGGCTGTCAGACCGGAGGTCAGGTCGCGACGGTGGTTCGGTCACAATCAGATAGTGACGAATTTCTTGTCGCGATCTACCTGAGAACGCGGCCTATCGAGCTGTCGCATTCTCAGGTCCTTGGCCTGCGTCCGACAAAGAAAGAACAGTGCTTTGGATTGTGGACCAGACTTTCCTTATTTGGACATAGGGTTGTTCTAAAATTAGAACAAATTGTACAGTGCATGAAAAATCACGAAACTAGTTTTAAACCAACCTAGATATGCAAGGGTGCTTCCAGTAATTGGAATTAGAAAACAACGATGGTTTCGGCAGGCTTTAATCAAGTCAAACTCAAACATGAAAGCCAAGTGCAACCTGAAACGTAGTTTCATGCATCAACCCTCTTACCATGCTTATAACTCTCTATTTGTTGACATTTAGACAAAACATTGAACACAAAACATGACGAGGACAATTAGTAGAAAACTTTCTTGTTGTGTGTTTACTCTAATTCGGTCTCAAATCATATGCAACATATAAAGAACGGAAAACTGCTTATAACTCAAAATCTACTCATTGGAATTTTGAAACCAGTGGGAAATGAAAGTTAACTTGATGCTCTACACATTGGTATAGTATATGTTAAGGTTTGGCCCGATAAAACCTACCTTCTGGGTTGAAGAAGTCCCATTTTTCCAAAAACCCCGTGTTCAGACCACTTGGAGGAAAACGCTTAATACTCCATGTATACTGCATGGAATTTGGGCATTCCACTTGGGTTAGAACGTATACTTACCCTCTTCTCTAGGGGTATAGGTCTTGCAAGGTTTGGTTATGGTTTGATTCACCTTTGGCCGACTTCAAGTGAACGGTTTGTGCAGGTCGCAGCAGATGAACGGGGGAAGAAGATGAGCTTCTTGTGGTCGTTCCACAGCTCCTCAGCCACCAACAGCTCCTCCACACGACCCATCAAGTTCTAAAACTTGTCCCAAAGGTTTGGTGAAGAGTATTTAAGCAACCATAGTGTTTAGGAGTCCTATTATGACTAGGAAGGCTATGTTGCGTTTTTGACATGATAGTTTCCTAATTTTGAGGATTTCTTTCTCTCCTTTGAGTGTGTGAGGCTTTAGGAAACCTCCCACCATAGTTAAGCACGAATTTGGTTGCCAAGAATGCATGATTGCATCCCATTCAACTCAATTGTCTCTTTCTAATTTCAGCCTATTTAGAGTTACGAATTTCCATGCTTTTCTAGCTTCTTTTGATTTTGGGATCATATGTGGTCCTTGGCCCAGTTAAGATATTGGGTCATTAATATATAATGTGGGAATCTCTCCAACACTTTTATTTAATTTTTTATTGCGTCGTATTTCCGTGTTAACGATTTTCCGACTTGTTTCCTAATTTGGATAATCGGTCACAATAACTCTTAAACCTAGCTCAAATGATTTTTATTGACCCAAATTTCTTGATGTGTCATTAGAGGATATTATTTGAAGTCCATATATGATTTTTATTTAATTTTCTGACTCATCCAAGTACGTGTGATAATGATTTTTTGACTTATCTATGAATTACGATAATAAGTGGCAAAACACTTTAAACTTAGCTAATCCGATTTTTCTTGGCACCAATTTCTTTTTGGAACATTTAGGACTAATGTGTGGGGTTGATTTATAATTTTTATGGAATTTTCCGATGTGTTTTAGCACATACGATAATGATACGTATGTTTTAAATATTCTGATATTATAGAAAATATTTATTTTCATTTATTTGAATTTTTTATGTAATTGAAATTTCCGGGGTGCTACATTTTCCATTTAGGTAATATTTAAGTTATGAATTTAGGTATTTTTCTATTATTCCTCTTTTAAAAATTCCTATTTTGGCCCAATAAATTTTACCCAATAAACTTTAGAGGGGCCATTTAACAAAGTCCACTACTTCTTTTCTTTTATTGGGTTTTAATTAATTCCCTTTTCTTTGATTTCAATTGATTTACTTTTTAATATTATTAATTTTTTAATTTTTCAAAAAATTCATGTTGCTACAATAGAAGTACCAGTCGATGCTCATATCAATTGTCATCAAATCGATTGTTGATAAACTCACATCGATTTCTGACTAACACATTGATTGTTAAGTAGCTGTTGAAACATCAATTACCTTATGTCTCACATCGATTGATGACCAAGTCACATCGATTGGTGATAATTTCTTCAGGAATCGATTGCCTTCATCTTTATATCATTTTTGGAAAGCGATTAGGTCATGTGAAGAACACGTGTCATCTTAATGAACTTGGGGTACACAAAACCCTAAGTACAAGGTTTGGGCATCTAGCTATAAAAGTCATTTGTCTCATCTGGAGGAGACATCCATTGAAGAGGAAGAGAAGGAAAAGAGCGAGAAGAGCTGAGAAGTCGCCATCAGGAAAACAAAAGCAGTAGAGTAGTAGTTGTAGAAGAAGAAGATGAAGAAGAAGAAGAGAAAGAGGCTGAGCAGAGCCAGTCTGAAGAAGATGAGCAAAGGATGCTACAGTGAAGTAAAGCAGAGTGCGAAGGAGTAGCAGCATCTAAAGCAACAACAACTCTAGTAGCAACATGAAGGATGAAAACTGTAGATCTGAGATTGTGTTGATTAGATCCAGATTAGAATTGAGAAGGAATTTCTTCCTTACCTCTTTGTATTATATTTTTCTACAACCCAAGAGTGTGCGTGTGGGAGCCGTCATGCTCATTGTGTGTATGGGAGTCGTCGTGCTCAAGTGTATGTGTTGGAGTCGTTGTGCTTTAGTAGTGGTGTTTCTCGGTTGTGAGGATGGACGTAGGAGTCACTGGATGTGATCTCCGAACCACATAAAAATCTCTATGTAGTAATTTGATTTTGTTTTCAGGAATAGATGCATGCATGGGCGTTCGATTACACACTATTTGTCATTTGCTCACACACTATCTAATAAAGTGACTCACACATTTTAATTACACACATAGTGCATCAAATTTGTGGGGTTTAATTAGATAGATCTTTTAATTTGAAGTAAGTTTTAAATTGCTTAAGTTTCTGCTGTAAATCTATTCAACCCCCTTTCAAGATTTTTTCATCACCGCATATTCGATCCTACAAGCATTCCATTCAAATTTTACCCCTCCACTTAACAACTCATAGAAGGGACGATATCTCTAGGAGTGTTGAGAAATAAATCTCCTTATGAACTGTAGTTGTCCGATCAATCCTCGAAGCTCAGATATGTTATTGGGAGGCGACATCTCACTTATTCCCTTGGCCTTATTTGGTTCAATTTGAATCCCCCACTTGTTGACTATAAACCCTAAAAGTTTCCTTGAGGAAACCCCGAACACATTCTTAGGATTCATCTTAACTGGTACTTGCCTGTGCACTGGAACACTTTAGCTAACACAGTGGAGTGCTCGCTTCTAGTTTACGACTTCACCACAATGTCGTCCATGTAAAGCTCAACATGAATATGAATCATATCGTGGAATATTGCCAACATTGCACTTTGATAAGTGGCGCCGACATTCTTCACTCCAAATGGCATAACAACATAGCAATACATTCCCTCGGGCGTCGTGAAGGATGTTTTCTCTTGGTCCTCTGGGGAAAAATGAATTTGATTGTTACCTAAATAGCCATCCATAAATGAGAGAGTTTCAAACCCGGTAGTGTTATCAATCAAAACATCCAAATGAGGTAGCGGGAAGTCATCTTTAGGACCTGTGCAATTTAAGTCCCAAAAATCTATGAAAATTCGTACTCTTCCATATTCCTCATAATTGAGACTATATTGGCCACCCACAGAGGATACAACACTACATGGATGAAACGAGCTTTGTGTAGCTTGTCGATCTCCTCCATCTTCAATGCAATACGGGGCTGGAAATGCCTTAATTTTTGCTTGACAGATCTTGCCTCTAGTTTTAAGATTAACCTGTGTTCTACTAGTATAGGGCCAATGTCGGGCATGTCCTCATACAACCAGGCAAAAGAGTCTTTATACTCCCTTAGTGTCTTTATGAGCTCTTCCTTTTCCTCAGGAAGGAGGTTGGCAGCTATGGTCATGAGCCTGGGCTCTTCATTAGTTCCAATATTGACTTCCGTAGTAGGTTCATCTACTTCCGAGGTAGGTTCATCAAACCTTCTCATTCCACTAGCATACATCTCAGTAGCATCCTCTATCTCGCCATCCCCTTCATCCCCTAGGTCCTCATCGATCATGATTTCATAGATTCCAAACCCATAGCTAGCCACTTCTCTTCTTGCAGAGCTTCCGTATTTAGGATTACAGCTTCTTGGACAAACTCTTCGATAGCTAGAAGAGTGCCATAGCTTTGAGCCATATCTACCAAATATCTAAGGGGGATAATGCCAGACTACCCTTCCTAGACAGTGACAACGACTTTATAGATTCTACCCTGGAACAGATACTTAAACTAGAGTCTACGAGGCACTCTGGAGAACCTCCACTAGGTCTGGAGTGGAAGAGGGCCACCCAAGCTTAGGGTGCCTAAAGCAAGGACAAGGTGCAGGGGGATAGAAGGCCCCTTACCCAAAGGTTCCATGGTGAAGGGAGGGCTTGCCATGGTAGAGAACTGTTGCTTAGCAGTATGCATGGAGAAGAGCGTGGATTGTTGCTCAGGAGAGGGGGTGAGTGAGAAAGAATGGCAGGGATCATCGCCGTGGAGAGGGAGGTGATAGAAGAAATAGGGATCACCATCAAGAAGCAAGAAAGAGAAGATGAGGATCGCCATTGAGAAAGCAAGGAGCGGGGAGATGGTGATCGGAGTTGGAAAAGAGGAACCATGGAGACTGAGAGGAAGAGAGAGGGATTATTTCTTTTGGGTTTTGAAATTTACATTTTTTTTATTTTTTTTGTTGTTTTTTATTAGAAACATATGAATTTACACTTGAGGCATCAAAGAAAGGAGAATTGTGTCATTGAAAGAAAGACAGAAGCAAGAAGATGGAGAGGACAATGCTTCAAGAGTGTTGGAAGAAAGTTCAAGCATTAGAGGGGGGAGCGAGGCACAAATGAGAATTTTTTATTAGAATGGAGTGAATAAATCAATTGGGCAAACGAAAATACCCTGACCAAGCATGTCCATAGAATTGCCATCTTCATACGACACATCTGACTCTCCCACATCAATATTATCCTCTAGCAGTTGTCAGTTCAAGGTGATGGATGGTGGGGGATCAACAAGTTTGGATACTGCTGGAGGCCATGTAAGATCACTATCATAGAATAGCCGACTAAAACCAATTGAGAGGTCCTCAAGATCAAACTGCCAGTACCATTCTAATTCCGAATCTCTAGTCTTCCTCCTTTTATCTGGACGCAGTGCTTCCAGGGCCTGATAGGTGTGCATCAAGGTCATATGGTGGGCAAGGTGACCTCCATGGACATTATAGTCAGTGAAATCTGCCCCTACCATAATAGTGTCGTACTCTAGTTGGGTCGGCCCCTTGATAAAGTTACAGTACAATGTCTACATCAGTGGTTGTTGATCCAACTTCAATGTGGACATGAGAGTGGCCCATGGCTTGATTTCTTCTTTCTAAACCAGACCCCATCTAGTGACTTGCTTGGAGTCTGGGATGACCTTGGTTCTTCCTTGGAGCTGTGCTCCTAGTCCTTTTCCAAGCTGGTACTAGATCTTGAGCATTATATTCCAGCCCTTAGTGTTTGCTGTTGTCACCCTTTTGACAGTCTCTAGACATTATATGGTGGTTGGAAGAGAAAGTGTATGCCCTTGGATAGTTCACATCAAGCATAGAGATTATGGGCTTATTGGAGGGCGAGAATGCTAGCATGATCTGCTTAATGGCTTCCATAGTATATGTGACAGCTACACTCTTCACTTTAACAATTCATTCTTGGAAGGGGAACTTTAGGCATTGATGGGTTGTAGAGGGGACTGCCCCTAGTGCCTCAATACAAGGATGATCGAGAATAGCCTTGAATGTTGGATCAATATCTAGCACATAGAATTCCACATTCAATGTGAGCAGCCCCAATTCTGCCTACAAGGATACTACGCAATGGCATGGTTGCATGGAATTATCATAGGTAGTGATGGTGGTGGGAATTGGCTGTAACTGGAATTCTGATATGTTGCATGCATGAAGAGTACTAAGGGGACACACATTGATCGATGCACTTGTGTCCACCAAAGCGGCATTAATGGCTACTTTATTTACCACCAAAGTCACACAGAGAGGCATTCTTCTTGCCTCAGGGGGAGCCAATCATTATCTGAAAATGTGATCGTCGGTCCTCTTGTTACAATGGACAAGAGCGATGGCAATGTTTTGGATTCAAGTCCTCACTAACCATATCTTCTACAAGAACCCACATAGAGCATCATGGTGGGATTGGGATCATTTTATCAATTCAATAATAGAAATTTTAGCAGGTGTCTGGTCCAAATGCTTCAAGATGTCATATTGGGTTCCTAGGACTGAATCCGCTTCTTCACTATATTGGTGTTGCGGGTGGTGGGGTTGGAGTGGTGGGCACAGATGCATGAGGATACATCTGGTGAAACATTTGCCCGCTCCGGAGGGTGAGGTTGTGTTGAAGTGGAGGTGGGGTAGCACTGATGACGGACAGGTTGGCTATTATTGGCACTAGCGAGGGGTTAAGTGTAGTGGTAATGTTGTGGTGAGAAATGGAGAGGCAATGTGGTGAGGTAGGTGTGGTGGAGATGATGGGATATGGGTGATAGCAGATAATTGGCCGACTTCTAGCTCATCATCAAGCCCAGTTGGTGGCTGGTGGTGGGTGATGAACGACTGGGTTAACTTGCACATTGGTTGAACAAGTTGTGGGTTTGGAGGGGGATGATGTTGTGGCATAGGATTTTGTACTATGCCAAGGTCATGAGCTGGCTATTGTGGTTGCTGAGTTGGATGTTGTGGTAATTGTGGAGGTTTCTATGGTGGTGGTTGTTGTCGCCTCTATTGTTGTTGTTGTTTTCTTTGTCCTTGTTAGTCTCTCAGCATATGAATCAATCTTTTCATGTCTGCCTTGTCAATCTACTGCTATCATGCAAATCATATATCATATCTCTGAACTGGAAACAACACATTATGCCCTGAATGGCGATGATATACACGATACTTGGTTTCATCAGCTGCCATATTCTAGTTAGCCCTAAGGGCATTATCGACATGAGGGTTACAAAGATGTCAGTTAGGGTTTCTGGGAGAGGGGGGTATTAAGCCCTTTTGGGGCTATTGGGTTCTGGGAGCCTAGCAATTTTATGCTGGAGGTACTTGGTTGTACTGGTGCTGCTTTTGTTGGGGGTTCTGAGATTGGGCAGGTGGTGGCTTATTGTTCCTTGGCTGTTGAGGAGGTGGGTTATAGGTCGCCCTACCTACATGTCCTTGAGGGTTGTTCACTGCACCCACTTGTTCATTTGTCTGTACTCCCTCTATTACGGGACCCTAAGTTTCTTGGGGTAGCGAGATTTTGGGTTCTCAAACATGGGCGGATAAGTGAGTCCTTGGGTTGTGTTTGGATGAAGCAGGCTTGGCTATACAATTGGTCTATGGTAGAGATGTCATTCATGGCCAATATGGATTGATAGGTAGGGGTGGCATTGGTAATTAATAGCTTAAGCTTTTCCTCCTCTAGAATAGTGCAATAGAGGTGCATAGCCAGGGCACGCCACCTATCAGCATAGATAACAAAATCATCATCTGGCTTCATTTTTTAGTCACTAATTCTACAAAAGAGTATTTAGGTCCAAGCCGATCTTGGAATTGCTGCAGGAACATCCCTTGCACAAGTTGAAAATCCTCAGCTTCCTTATGGGGTAAGGAGTAGAACCACTCGAGGGCTGGTCCATCAAAAGACTTTCCTGAATATGTATGCCATAAGGTGTCGATTATACTTAAGCGGTGCAAATTCATATACAAAATCCTTGATGTGTTCATAGGGGTTGCCTACCCCAGAGACGTCTATAGAGTGGCAACTCTGACTGGGGTGGAACCTGAAGGTGTTGGAAAGAGGGGAGAGGAATGTCGGCACCTTCTGGGGGTCCATTTGCCTTCACAAATCATGCAGTTCCCTTTTCATGGATATCCATATGCAAGAAACTCAAGAGAATATGAGACGTGGGGAAAAGGAACAAGGGAGCATGGCTGCCCCAATGCGTAGGACCACTTATGGGGAGGAGGGTCGTAGTCGGCCTGATAATAAGAAGAATGAGGGGGAGACCTAGGGAGAAATTCCCATGCTGGTTGGGTAGTTGGGCTTAGAAAAATGAATAGCCCGCAGACAAAGAGGAGTAGAATCAGCCACAGCAGGTGTCCCGCGTGGTGCAGAAGCAAGGGGTATAGATGAAGCTACATGATGGGTGGGACATGGGAGAAGGAGAGAAAGAGGAAAGAGGCCGCTTGCCTTTGCCAGCCACCAAGAATTCGTGAACCTGGGAAGAACTCAACTATAGGAGAAGCTGAATAAAGTGAGAATGTAGATCATCTGCCCTGGAGGGAGAAGGGGGGTGAGACCAATCCTTAGTGACGGTAGGGGGTTCGATTTGCCCTGCGAGAACAACAGCAGGAGGTTGTGCCACATCCTCAAGGAATCCAAGGGAGAGAGAATCATCGATGAAGACATGAAAATGATCCATACAAAAAGGGATTATGATAAAGCATGATGGTTGGTGGGGACTGACTTCAGAAACCTAAACATTGAAACATACACTGACCCTAAACAACTAGGAGTGAGGCACGACCACAAACAATGACCCTAGACTCTAACACACAAGAAAGGACATGAGATTAGAAGGAGTATCTCAAACAAACACCAAGTTGACATGATTATCATTAAGATTTTAGGATTAACACATAACATTTTAGTGGATTAATAAATAGAATTGCGCTCGGTTAAAGAGAAACCCTAATAGGTGTGTACTCGAGTACCTTGGGACTACTAGAGGGACGACACATAGAAGTCACAAGAAGACGACCTCAACTATAGGCACAGGTACAACCTGCCCGGAGGCCGCAACGTGTGTACGACAACGGGGACTTACGGAGGCCCTCGATGGCAAGCTTTGGTCAGCCTACAAGTACTCTCAGGTGAGAGGGTCTCCAATACCAAGGAGGAGTCCTATCTAAATGAAAAGTGCATGCGTTTGCCTAATTGCACTGGAGTGCATGCAAAATACTAGCCTAAACTAACAACGACAGTCTAAGGATCTATGTGAATGTCACGTCGACCATATCCGGCTCGACAATGTCGTGACCGATGTCTGTTGTGACTTGTGCTGATCGTAGAAACATTAGACGACACAAAACAATGTACAACAAACTATTCTCAACAGTGTAAAAGATGGAAAACAACTAAACAGGAAATAAAAACTCACAAACATATGTAAACAGAACCACAAAATGGAAAGCAGAACCAACCAAGGTGTACCTGAGATCGCGTCCTCGACGTCCAACGCGACACTATCTCGTCTTCGTGATACATTGTGACAAGGCCAGGAAACAACAATGAAATTAAACATGAAAACCTAGCCCTTAATAGGATTCTAGCGATGAAAATCGTGAACATGGATGACAATACAACATGTAGAATTCATCATAAAAGGACAAGCAAGTATGCCGAACATAAAATAATGCAAACAATACGTACCTGGTGTCATGTCCACCCTTGTGGAGGCTATATGTTCGCGCCTCTGTGATATGTCGCGACAAGTCCAAAAAACAACAGAAAAAATAAAATGGAAAACCCGATCCTAAGATGATTCTAACACTAAAAAATAAAAAAAGGTAGGTGAATGGCAGAGCAAATGAGGTTTGGTAATGGAGGACCCACCATGATCGCCAAAAAGTGTAATCACGGGGATGTGACCCTCCTACACCGGTGGTATATCGATATTAAAAGAGAAATGGAAATATGGACATGTGATCAACACCAAGGTATACTATGTAGATATGACAAGAAGGTCAAGCTAGAAACCTTAGAACATGAAGAGTATGACCCGTAGATGGAGACATACCGATGTGACTACGTACGTGCCCCAGATCGTGATCGTGTGTGAACGGTCGAATGTGCGGGGATGTGGGATGCTTCGTTCTCCTTCCTTGGTTGGCCAAGAATGAAGGGCCCCTTGCCTTTTTCTGTTTCTGCCTACAGAACAAAGAGGGATGTACAAACAAAGAAAGAAAACTCGATTAGAACTAAGGAAGTGTAGAATTTGTCCTTTTAAAGAATGAATGTGAATATGGGGATAGAACTCACTGGCCCCTGTTGGGCTAATATTAGGTCTGTGTGTGATGTATGGATGTGTTTAAAGCAAGGGGTAATCTACTTGAACACAAGGGGGATTTTCTTTCTAGGATTCTAGAGAGAGAAGCTCTGGGGTTTAGGTGATTCTCGCCGGTGTTGGCCCTGGCCGTCGGCCTGGTGGCTGGCAGTGTGCGGGGCTCGCTGGTCTCTATGGAGTCTTCTGCAATGGCTGATGGGGGTGATGGTGGCGCGTCCCTCTCTGGGAGGCGTTCCTATGCCCAGATTATCGCAGCGACAAAACCTCCTCCACCTGTTCGTATTGGAGTCAAACCTCCATGCTTCATGGATGCAGGGAAGCCAATGGTTTTCTTTTCCCAGGAAGAGGTAGGCATGTCTATTAAAACCCTCAAGCTGGCTTTGATCGTGAAGTGTGCTTATGGCCGATGTTCTATCCCGGAGTTCAAGACCTCTATCTCTCAAAGGCTCCAGCTTATAGGGGATTTCATCGTCAGTGTTCTGAACAATAGGCATCTGCTTCTTCGCTTTAATGCTGAGGAGGATTACTTGACTGTTATCATGGGAAGAAGCATGTACATTAAAGGCCTTCTGTATAGATTTTTCAAGGGGGATGCCCAGTTTGATTTTAATGCAGACCCCACGATCATACCAATATTGATTGGCTTCCCTACGCTTCCGATTAATTTCTACTATGAGAATTTCGTGAAATCTATAACTGGCAATTTGGGTCAAGTGTTGAGGATATATGAACCTACTTTGGTTCTTATGCAAACTAATGAGGCCTTTGTATGTGTTGAGTTGGATATAATCAAGGCTAGACCAGACATAATATGGATTGGCTATGGCTCGGATGGTTTCTACCAGAAGATCAACTACTATAGGATTCCAACAGTATGTCGTTTCTGCCATAAGCTTGGTCATGTGGAATCTGAGTGTGTAAGGAAGAAAAAAAAGGTGGAAGTGCAAGTGGTTACTCCCAAGGTGCAGGCAACCCAAGATCAGGGGCAGAACTTTATTCCCAAGAAATCCTGGCGATAGAAGGTAGTCAGTGCAATCTCAGCGGATGCAAGCATGGGGAACATGTTCTCTCTACTTCCGGGGTTGCTGGCTAATCCGGATATGGAGGAGGCTGAAGGGCCACCTATTCAGAATGATCATCTTCCCCCTGGCCCTTCAGATCAGATCAATTCTCTGGCTCCTCGCAATGTTCAACATGTTAAAGTCTCCCAGGGTTTGATGGCTATTCAGGATGTGGAGGAGGCTGTAGGGCCGTCTGTCTACCATGGACATGCTCTCCCTGGCCCTTCCGATAAGACTAATTCTTTGGTTCCTCATGCAGTTCAACATGTTCAAGCTTTTCAGGTTCATGTTCCCTCAGCTAACCCGACGTTGCATGGGTTGCATGGGGAAGGTGCGATGCATGGCTCGGCGTCAGGTAGTATTGTTGTGAACGAAGAGGTTACGACAGTTGATGGCAGCGTGTCCAGTGAGTCTCCTGTGCCAGTGATGTCTCCCACCGTGGAAGAAGGTAGCGACAGGTCCAGCCTTCCCTTTCTACACTTTCCAAAAATAAGCCTCCAGAAATCTCTTTTAGGAGAGTTTTTGAACTAGCCTTGAAAGAAAACAATTTCATGCCAAATATTGATGTTTCTAATGATGGCCTAATCCAAAAATAAGGAGGTGTTTGTAGAAGATCGAAAGCTAAGGCTATGGGGTCTTCTGCTGGGTATTCTTCCTCATGATTTGTCCTATATTATTCGGAATATCATAGGCATATCTAACCTTGCCTGTAAACATTTGCTGTGAAGACTTATTAATCAACATCACATTGATATAATTGCTATTGATGAGACTCTTGTACCTCTACATCAAGCTGCTGACATGTGTAGGCTTCTTAAGATGGAGAATTGCACTGGCAACAATGGGGAGGAATCTAAAATATTGGTTTTCTGGCGAAATCAAGTGATTCAAACAGTTAGTCAAACCAACCAACAAATCACTCTTATTGTCTTGAAGGATAACAACATTCACTTTATGATCACTGTGGTGTATGGTTCTTGTGTGTTCAGCAGAAGACGACTTCTCTATGATGATATTCTCAATTTATCCAGTAGCATCTCTGTGCCTTGCTTAGTGGGCGGTGATTTCAACTGTGTTACGTGTCTGTCGGAGAAGATGGGTGCCATCCTCCAAGTCTTCAGGCTATGGTTGATTTCAATGCTTGTATGTCTGCTTCTTCTCTTTCGGATGCAGGTTATATTGGCTCGCATTTTACTTGGTCTAATAGTAGAACTGGTTTAGCAACAGTTAAAGCTAGATTAGACCAGTTACTCATTAATAATATCTGGGAGAATTCTTTTTCGGGGTTTCAAGTAAGGCATCCTGATCATGCCCCTCTGTTGGCTTCCTGTGTAATTTCAGAACGGGGCCCGGCTAGGTTCACCTTTCAATCTATGTGGATTTCCCATGAGTCCTTTATGAATATTGTCCAATCTGCTTGGAAGGAGGTGGATGATGTGAACCCTAACCATTTTATTACTTTACATCTCAAGTTGAAGGCCGTCAGGGGTGCCCTTCGGTCCTGAAACAAACTTACTTTCGGTAACATAAATGATAATGTGATTAGCATGGAGAATGAGGTGAGGGTCACGCAAGAGGAGTTTGACAAAATCCAACGGATGTTGACAGATCAACGCTGGGGGCTGCTAATGCAAATCTTAGAAGGGCCATGCAACGTGTGGAGGTTCTTTGGGCTCAAAAAGCTCACCTTGATTGGCTGGACGAGGGTGATAAAAACACTATTTTTACCATGCAGTGGTCCAAGGTAACAAAAGAAGGAATAAAATTCACAGGCTTAAGGTGAATGGGAGTTGGTGTGAGGACCAGGAGGCTCTTTCTAAGGAGGCTGTCCATTTTTTTGACTCTCTGCTTCAATCAACAGATCAGGATATTGATGATACTCTTCTCAATGTTATTCCGGAACTCATCTCTGCAGATCCGAATATACTTTATGTGCGCGCCTGATAAAGATGAAGTTAAAAGGGCTGTGTTGAATCTGAATGGCACCAGCGCTCTGGGCCGGATGGCTTCACTAGTGTTTCTTACCTCTTGTCGGGATATTGTGGGTGATGATGTTTTTGCTGCGATCAAGGGTTTTTTCCATGGTTTCCTTTTCCAGAGGTGCTACTTCTACTCATATGCTCTCGTTCCAGAAGGTCCACCCTGTGTCTTTTGATGACTACCGACCTGTTAGTTTATGCAATTTTTGCTATAAGAATGTCTCCATGATTTTATGTCATAGACTTACTACTATTCTTCCAAGAATTATATCAGAGAAGCAAGGGCTTTTGTTAAGGGTAGATCTATTCTGGATAATGTATCCATGGCTAGACAACTTGTTAAAGACATGGCCTCAAAACCAGAGGCAACAATGTTATTTTGATGCTGGATATCAAAAAGGCGTATGACCATGTGGAATGGGACATCCTTTTTGTTGTTCTTAAAAAATTTGGTTTCTCTTCCAGATTTATCTCGTACATTGGCATGATGATTTCAAATTGCTGGTTCTCGGTCCTTTTTAAGGCTCTCCGGCTGGCTACTTTAAATCCAATAGAGGTTACGTCAAGGGGATGCCATTGCCCCGACCATGTTTATTATCATGAAATAAGCCCTTAGTAGAGGCATTAAGAACTTGGTTACTACTGGTTCCTTCTCCCTTATGCTGGTCCGAGGGGTTGCCCCACCCCCACCCACCTTTTATATGCAGATGATACGCTTATTTTCCTGAATGGGGGTATTACAAATGTTAGGCGGTTGATGGAGTTTTTAGAGAAGTACTCTAACTCCTCTGGTCAGCAAATTAATCAAAACAAGATTTGCTTTATGATAGCTGAGAAGACTCCAGCTTATGCCATTAATCGTATCAAAGAGGGTACTAGTTACATGCGGCAAAGTGGCACTCTAACTTATCTGGGCGTCCCTCTGAAATCTGGGTGGGTTCTTACTGTGGATTATAAACCCCTTGTTAATAACGTGAATGGAAAACTGCATGCCTGGAAATCAAAGTTGCTATCTCAAGCTGGCAGGGTTACTTTAAATAACTCTGTCATTTCCTCACTCCCAGTTTACCTTGTTGCTGCCTCTTATATCCCGAAATCCATCATCTCTTATATTGATAAAGTTTTTGCGGCTTACTTCTAAGATGGCACTAATGGTTTCCATCACCGGCATTGGGTGGTGTAACGACCTGACCTCCCAGACCCCCGCCAGGGACCCCAAAGGTCGTGCCGCCACCCACAGATCCGAAGACACAGAAGGGTTAGAATTTAGTGCAGTGAGATAAGCAATGAATTCAAATAACTATAACAAGAAGGTTTGTACATTAATAAGGAAATTATGTACAACATGTCCTAAATAAAAGTACAGGTACAGAAAGAAAGGTGCAATCCTTAAGGGGCATACCCCGAGGACTTGTAAAAAGGCAACTCTCAACTCACACAGTACAAGCGCTCATGCTCACAACTCACACTGCTGGCAATGCACGGTGCAACAAACTGCCACCACAACGTCCGAAAATAAACTCCTGCGACAGCCAGTCCCTACTTGAAGAGAGTAGGGGGTGAACCTCGCGAACAAGGCTCAGTAGGGATAACCAGTCCCTTACTAGCCAGAGCAGTAGAAACTCCAAAGAAAAGCGCAAGAAAAGTACTCTAGAAAACAGTAAAGCGAGAAAACACCTACTACAAAGTACTACAAAGCAGCGGAACAGAGTAATGCCACGACCCTCAACCAAGGTCGGGCCAGACACGACTTGTCACACCCCGACGCGGAATATCGGAACGCGAGGCAGTTGTAAGTAAACGAGTATAGAGAGAGGACTAGACATCAAACCATTGAACAAGAATAAATACTAAAATAAATTCATTCATTAATAATCTTTCAAATATCTAGTTACAACCACTAATATCAGAGCCAATCTATTGGGCCCAATTACATTGAAATAAAGCAAAGGACTAAACTAGGACTCTACATAGTACTAGGATGCTAGGGCACTCGTGACGTCACTCCTGGTCATTCTCGTCCTCTTGAGTGTGTAGTTCATCCTCGGTCTCACCTGAGAACACAACGACAAATAATGCAGGGTGAGCGATAACACCCAGTAGGACTTAAATCTCAATAGTCAAGCAGGCTTTCAAGATTAATATGTTAAAAGGCAGAGTAACTAACGATAGAGCGAGAGAGTCAAGTAAAAGATAGCAGGATAGCACGTGAACGAAATAGCACATCATTCCAATATAGCACGATAGTCAAGTATAGCATGACTAGTAAGATGGCCATAGCACACTAGCACAAAGTATAGCAATAGCACAATGAGTATAGCATAGCACTTTTATTGTCAACAGACAATGAGAGAATATAGCACCTTTGATTGTTATTAGATTAATCTAGATAGTATGGCACTTTGATGTAATGCCGACATCCTGATCATTTAACTCCCATGGGCAAATGGCACTTTCGGGCACACTACTCAAGACCAGATCGGGCCCTATTGTGCTTGCATTGGTTATGTTGTTTATCTTTAGACAATCAGTTAATGGCCAATAGAGAGTACTAAGAAATAGATAAGAGCACTAGATAAATAGACGAGATAATAGAGTGAACGTGAATAGATGAGCGAGTAGAGTATAGATGAGAGCTAATGGACATTGCACGTAACATGTCGAGTAAACAGGCGATAGTAACAGTTGCACACATGTGCACTCGGTGTGGCAGTCAGGTGGAAACGACCTACCCACTGGCCATGTTAAGCACAGGTCTAGAGGTCCGGCGTGATTCAAGATAAGAGCGAGCTTCTAATAGCCGTTTGGATCATATCGATCCCTAAAGGGGTATCATAGGTGTTAGGGTACAACTGGATCGTCGACC
>CM024754.1:50317052-50376180 GCA_014218235.1 Colocasia esculenta
TGAGCGATAACCACCCAGTAGGACTAAATCTCAATAGTCAAGCAGGCTTTCAATGGATGAATAGTAAAAGCAGAGTAACTACGATAGAGCGAGAGAGTCAAGTAAAAGATAGCAGGATAGCACGTGAACGAAATAGCACTAATTCCAAATTAGCACGATAGTCCAGTATAGCATGAATAGTAAGAGTGGCCATAGCACACTAGCACAAAGTATAGCAATAGCACAATGAGTATGATCAAGCACTTTTATTGTCAACAGACAATGAGAGAATATAGCACCTTTGATTGTTATTCGATTAATCTAGATAGTATGGCACTTTGATGTAATGCCGACATCCTGATCATTTAACTCCCATGGGCAAATGGCACTTTCGGGCACACTACTCAAGACCAGATCGGGCCCTATTGTGCTTGCATTGGTTATGTTGTTTATCTTTAGACAATCAGTTAATGGCCAATAGAGAGTACTAAGAAATAGATAAGAGCACTAGATAAATAGACGAGATAATAGAGTGAACGTGAATAGATGAGCGAGTAGAGTATAGATGAGAGCTAATGGACATTGCACGTAACATGTCGAGTAAACAGGCGATAGTAACAGTTGCACAACATGTGCACTCGGTGTTGGCAGTCAGGTGGAATTCACGAACCTACCACTGGCCATGTTAAGCACAGGTCTAGAGGTCCGGCGTGATTCAAGATAAGAGCGAGCTTCTAATAGCCGTTTGGATCATATCGATCCCTAAAGGGGTATCATAGGTGTTAGGGTACAACTGGATCGTCGACCATGTGGGAACCCATAGTCAGAGGAGACTTACAGAGGTCTTGAACAATGACTCACTAGTCCGGCAGAAGGAATATCCGACGGAGGTTCATCCAAGTCAACAGAGTGTGTATATAAAAACAAATGCTCGACGTTCTAGAAGAGTTCTATAACAGTGGAGCGTCAAGATAGGTGTTCCAAACATCGCGGGAAAACATACACATGTTGAAATTAAGCATGAGGCAATTAATTACAAATTACCTGATATATATGTAACATGTTCACTCCAATTAGGCCATATTTGGATGGTTTCAAAGTGTGTACATGTGACATGAAATCATAGATGGAAAATAGTCGTGTGTATGTATTTTAAATCACATAGAAATGTTCAATGTACATAAAGTGAAATTACTGCGGTATAACTGGGATTAAAGGCTAATAGCATAATAAACAATTAGAGCATTTCAAATCAGGGTTTTTCTGAAAAATCATGTGAACGCGACGCAGCCCAGTAAGGCTCGCAACGGGTATAGGGTAGATTGCAACATGTGTTTAGATGGATCGCGACGGGTCGGTCATGATAGGTAGTTAGAACGCGACAAGGGCATGTATGGGTCACGATGAGTCGGTCAGGCCAGGCACAGCGATCGCAACAACAATGCTTGTCACATTCAGGACGCGACTGGCAGACTGTCGCAACCAGACCACTGAACATGGCCAATTTGGCCATCGCGTTCTGGTGGTCTGTGCGTGAGTCCGACAGGAAGCAGACATGTCTTGGATGCGGTCCAAGAGTTTTATTTCTTGACACAGAGGGATTCAAAAATATAGAACTAATTGTACAAGTGACAAAAAAATCATGAAACAAGTTGCAAACGAATCAAGACATGCAATAGTATTCTCAGTAATTAGAATTTGTAATCAGTCATGATTTCAACATGGTTAATCAGATCAAACATGGAGGATAGAATACTAGAAGCAGTTGAGATGCATGATTTAATTCGCAAGACATGGTGGATGGAATTAGGGCTTTCAGGGCTAAAGAAGCCTAACATCCGTCAATCCTACAGTAAAAATCTCATGGCATGAGGACGCGTATACATGAAGATATGACTTTAAGAAGAGGGTTCGGGGTCATGAAGTTCACCGAACGTTGAAAATTAGAACTAGAGATTTGCTCGATGGAAAAATATGAAACCAAAGGGCTTTTCTTCCTGACAGATGAGACATCCTACATAAAATTTTATGGTTTATGCTCTTGAGAATGCCTACCTTAGTCGTTTCTCTTCTCTATGGCATGAAATGAAGAACTCGGGGAAGAACTTGAAAGATCCATCTTTTCCACAAATTCTCCTCTCTTGGCCTTTATTCTTGGTCCAGTAACGTCTTGGCACGAGCTAGGGCCGGCCATGTGAGGTTTAGGAGAGTATTTAAGCTTCTCCTCTTTCCCTTTCCTAGTTTAAGTCTAATTCCTATTTAATTCCGAGTTTCCTATTTTCCTCTCCCCATTTAAAGCAAGACATCCTAATTAGGTTGAGAGAGAGGGGATTTCGTGGCCAAGCAATTTAGGTATGTTTAGGATTCCAAATCCAACTCAAACCACTTATTTAAATGCATAAATACCCTCTTTGATTTAAGTAATATTTTAGTTACGAATTTTAGATATTTTTCTATTATTCCCTTTTTAAAACCTCTAATTTAGCCCACTACTTTCTAATGGGCCCATTAACAAAGCCCATTACTTATGTTCATTTGATGGGTTGTTTAATTCTCTTTTCTTTAATTTTCTAATTAATTAGTTTCTTTTATTTGATTTTCCAATTATCAATATTTTAATATTATGTAATTTTTTTAAATTTCTCAAAAATTGGGTTACTATATCCTCCCTCTCTTAAAAAGAATTTGGTCACCAAATTCATATAATCATAAGGGAGGAATTGTCTTACCGAAAAGATTGGGGTAATTCCGTTTGATGACTCCGTCCGGTTCCCATGTGGCTTCTTCCACTCTGTGGTTATTCCATAAGACTTTAACCACGTGGATGGGACGGCTCCTGAGCTGTTGAACCTTCCATTCCAGTATCTTGACTGGCTTCTCTTCATACGTCACATCTTTGTTCAGCACCAGTTTCTCGTGGCAAATGATGTGGGTAGGGTCATAGACATACTTCCTGAGCATGGAGACATGGAACACATTGTGTACACATGCCAGATCCGGTGGCAATGCCAGTCAGTATGCAATCTCACCAATCCTTTCGAGTACTTCAAAAGGACTAGTGAATCTAGGACTGAGCTTTCCTTTCACTCCAAATCTTTGGATGCCACGTGTAGGTGACACCTTTAAGAACACATGATCACCGACTTGAAATTCTAAGTCTCGCCTTCTATTGTCGGCATAGCTCTTCGTCTGGAATGAGCAGTCTTAAGTTGGTCTCTAATCACTTGTATGTCCTTCGTGGTATGTTGCACCATGTCTGGGCCTAGCCATTGCTGTTCTCCAACCTCATTCCAGCATGCAGGAGACTACAATTCCTTCCGTAGAGTGCTTCGAACGGTGCCATCTTGATACTTGCCATGGTAACTATTGTTATAGGCGAACTCAATAATAGATAGATGTTCGTTCCAATATCTTGGAAGTCTATAGTGCAAGCTCTAAACATGTCTTTCACTATCTGGTTGGTTCTTTCAGTTTGCCCATCAGTTTGTGGATGGAACGCGGTACTAAAGTTGAGTTTAGTACCAATGCACCTTGCAATCCTTTCCAAAAATGAGATGTAAATCTCGGATCTCGATCCGAACAATAGATGATGGAATGCCATGTAGTCTTACAATCTCCTTGATATATAAGGCAGCTAGTACCTCCACTGACCACTTACCTTTTATGGCTAGGAAGTGGGCAGATTTGGTTACCCGGTCAACAATGACCCATATTGCATCGAGTCCACCACGAGTCTTGGGTAACCCCATAATGAAATCCATGCCAGTGCTTTCCCATTTCCATTCCAAAATATCTAGCGGTCTGAGTACACCGGAAGGGCGCAAGTATTCCGCTTTTACTTGTTGGAAAGTAAGGCAGTGAGCGACATGTTCAGCTACCTCTCTTTTCATGTTCGGCCACCAAAACGTTCTTTTCATATCTTGGTACATTTGGTACCTCCTGGATGAATAGTATACTTTGTCTTATGAGCTTCATCCATTAGTCTTCTCTTTAGTTCTTCATTGTCGGGAACAGATGTCCTTCCTTGAAAGACAAGCCTTCCGTCTTCAGTCATTGCAAAGTCTGGTCTTTCAGTTAGAGTTTCTTTGACGTGAACTAAGAATAGATCATCGTCTTGTTGAGCTTGATCTCTCTAGCAGATTAGATTGAATCTTGATATTGGAAACCAAGACTTGACCATCTCTATGTTCAATATTTAAGTCTAACCTTGCGAACTGTTCTAGTAGTTACATCTCGCCAAGGACTAGACTTGAGACAGATGCCATTGGCTTTCTACTAAGAGCATCAGCCACGACATTTCCCTTGCCTGGATGGTATGGATGTTGAAGTCGAAATCTTTCAGATATTCTAGCCATCTTCTTTGTCTCAGTTGAGTTCTTTTGGGGAGAACAAGTACTTCAGACTTTTATGGTCTTAGTAGACAGTGAACCCTCTCCATACAAGTAGTGTCTCCAGATTTTAGGGCGAAGACCATGGCAACCAACTCCAAATCATGCACAGGATAGTTGACTTCATGTGTCTTTAGTTGTCTTGAAGAATAGGCAATGACCTTCTCCTTTTGTATTAGTACACAACCTAGCCCGATTCCTGAGGCATCGGTGTAGATAGAGAACACTTCTCCCTCTATTGGCAGAGCAAGAACAGTGCTGAGGTAAAGCAGTCTTTGAGAGTTTGAAAACTTTTCTCACACTCTTTACCCAGGAGTATGGATTCTCATTTCATGTCAGACGCGTGAGAGGAACGGTGATCTTTGAGAAGTCCTTGATGAACCGCCCTAATAGCCAGCCAGCCCCAAGAAAGTTCTGATTTCTGTGACATTGGTTGGTCTCTCCCAGTTGAGTATAGCTTCGACTTTGGAGGGATCAACAGAGATGCCATCTTTAGAGATGACATGGCCCAAGAAGGATACTTCTTCGAGCCAGAATTCACACTTGCTAAGCTTTGCGTATAGTCTGTTGTCTCTCAAGACTTGCAGTGAAATCTTCAGGTGTCTTCATGCTCTTCTTTGGTCTTTGAATAAATGAGGATGTCGTCGATGAAGACGACCACGAACTTGTCAAGTATGGCCGATATATGTGTTCATGAGTTGCATAATGGCTGCAGGAGCATTGGTTAGACCAAAAGCATAACAACGAATTCATAGTGCCCGTACATGCTCCTGAAAGCCGTCTTGAAGATATCGTCATCCTTGATCCTCATTTGATGATAGCCAGCTCGAAGATCGATCTTAGAGAAGTATTAAGCTCCAGATATTTGGTCGAATAGTTCATCGACCCTAGGCAGTGGGTATTTGTTCTTGATGGTGAGCTGGTTGAGTTGTCGATAGTCAATGCAGAGCCTCATCGATCCATCCTTCTTCTTGACGAACAGCATAGGCGCTCCCCAGGGAAGTACTTGGTCTGATGAACCCTTTTCTAATGGCCATCAGTTGCATCTTCAATCTCCTTTAGCTCGGCAGGTGACATCCGGTACGGTTGACGCGATACCGGGGCAGCTCAGGGATCAACTCTATGGCGAAGTTGACATCACATTCTTGGGGAATCCCTGACAGATGTTCCGGAAACACATTGGGGTAATCCTGAACTATATGAATGTCTTCTATCTTAGCACCCTTCTTTTCCACAACTACGGCTGCTAGGAAAGCAATACAAATAGGAATTAGGAAAGTCACAACTACGGTTTCCATCATGTTGTGGGATTTTATGGTGGAGACTAGAGACATCTGTTTCTTATGTCTAATCCCAGAGAATGCCAATTTAGGAAAGTCACTAAAGGTAACCTTCCTTTCTTACAGTCGAAACTTGCCCCATATGCGGACAACCAGTCGGCTCCCAAAATTACATCATAGCCTTCCATGGGCATACACACTAGGTCGACTGTTAGGTTATGGTTTCTGATCATTACATCGGTAGAGGGAAAGTATTTGTTCAATTTCTCCTTTCCCATAGTGGTGTTGTAACAGAGAACTCATAACCCATGGATATAGGTTTAGTATTCACAGTATCAGCAAAGTCTTGGGATATAAATGAATGAGTGGCTCCAGTATCAAAGAAACAAATGCTGATAATGAGAAAACTTGAAGGGTACCTTCTACCACGCCACCTTCCATAGCAGGTTCCTCATCATGCAGGGCTTCAAGTCGGCCCTGTTTCTTAGGCTCATTAGGGTGCCTCTCATTCTCTTTCAGTAGCGGGCACTCGGGGATGTGGTGCTCGCGACTTCCGTAGTGCAGACACGCGCCGACTTTCCTCCAGCACTCGTCACCAGTGTGACCTGGCTTGTCACAATGCTTGCAGTTGCTCTTGGCTGGAGTGTTGGGTACAAAGACCTTCGGTTTCCTTTCTTGGCTGGATCCCTCCGTGATGTTGAAGGGACGCTTCTGCCATTGTTAGGCTTAGCAGATGATTGACTCGAGGTCATTTCCTTTTTCACAAACTTCCCTTTTATACGGTCGGTGAAGTCCGTAGCATATTCCAGTAGTTGAGCTTTCTTTACCATCTCGGTATTGGTCTGGATGTCGAGAGGTGCCAGTTGGGTGATGTATTGTGGCTTAAGGCCGTGAGGAAGTGCTTAGCCTTCATTCTTTCAGTAGCTACCAGGTGTGCCGCATACCTTGCCAGCCTAGAGAATTGGGCCTCGTATTCAGCCACAGTCAAGCTCCTCTATTTCAGAGTAGCGAATTATGCAGCCTTCCTTTCTTGGACACACTCGGAGAAGTACTTGGAGTTGAAAACTTCTTTAAATTCGGTCCAAGTGAATTGACCGTTCTCCCTAGTTGCTTTCACTGACTCCCACCAAGCGGGGCGTCCTTCTCCAGTTGAAAAGTGGCTAGCAGCATCTTATCTTCTACTGCGCATTGCATGACACGGAAAATCCTTTCCGTTTCTTTCAGCCAATGTTCGGCTTCATCCAGATCCGTGGATCCACTGAACCTAGGCAGGTTCAGACTTCTGAAGTTACAATGCAGATCGCCTACACCGACACGATTACCCCCACTTGGGTAGCTTGCATGATGGCACGAGTCAACTCTTGGATGGTTTGTTGCATGCCCCTCATTTGAGCACGTTCAACAGTCATCTTGATTGCTTAGTTCCTACAAAAGAATTTTTATTATCATGATATCGATGTGAGATTAATTTGTCCGTGCGTGAGTTTATTTTAGTAGTTACCCTTGGCTCTAACCACCTCTCACATAGGTAGGATAATTGACTCTAATCGAGGCAAGTAACCAAGATCATCCTATACTTAAGAATAACCTAGGCTCTGATACCACAAAACTGTCACGCCCGATGCGAAATATCGGAATGCAAGGCAGTTGCAAGTAAAAGGGTATAGAGCGAGGACTAGACATCAAACCATTGAACAACAATAAAATAAAACTAATTCATTCATTAATAATCTTTCAAATATCTAGTTACAACCACTAATATCAGAGCCAATCTATTGGGCCCAATTACATTGAAATAAAGTAAAGGACTAAACTAGGACTCTATCATAGTACTAGGATGCTAGGGCATCGTGACATCACTCCTGGTCGTTCCTGTCCTCTTGAGTGTGTAGTCATCCTCGATCTCACCTGAGAACACAACGACAAATAACGCAGGGTGAGCGATAACGCCCAGTAGGACTTAAATCTCAATAGTCAAGCAGGCTTTAATGATTAATGTGTAAAAGGTAGAGTTACTAATGATAGAGCGAGATAGTCAAGTAAAAGATAGCAGGATAGCACGTGAACGAAATAGCACAACATTCCAAATATAGCACGAACGTCAAGTATAGCACGAATAGTAAGATGGCCATAGCACAATAGCACAAAGTATAGCAATAGCACAATGAGTGTAGCATAGCACTTTTGTTGTCAACAGACAACGAGAGAATATAGCACCTTTGATTGTCATTAGATTAATCTAGATAGTATGGCACTTGGATGTAATGCCGACATCCTGATCATTTAACTCCCATGGGCAAATGGCACTTTCAGGCGCTCTCCCCGGGACCAGATCAGGCCCTATTGTGCTAGCATTGGTTATATTGTTTATCTTTAGACAATAAGTTAATGGCCAATAGAGAGTACCAAAAATAGATAAGAGCACTAGATAAATAGAGAGATAATAGAGTGAACGTGAATAGATGAGCGAGTAGAGTATAGATGAGAGCTAATGGACATTGCACGTAACATGTCGAGTAAATAGGCGATAGTAACAGTTGCACAACACGCGCACTCGGTGTTGGCAGTCAGGTGGAATTCAAGACCCTACCACTGGCCATGTTAAGCACAGGTCCGGAGGTCCAGTGTGATTCAAAAAAGAGCGAGCTTCTAATAGCTGTTTGGATCATATCGATCCCTAAATGGGTATCATAGGTGTTAGGGTACAACCGGCTCGTCGATCATGTGGGAACCCATGGACAGAGGAGACTTACGGAGGTCTTGAACAAAGACTCGCTAGTCCGAGAGAAGGATATCCGACGGAGAGTTCATCCAAGTCAAGAGAGTGTGTATATAAAACAAATGCTCGATGTTCTAGAGGAGTTCTAGAACAGTGGAGCGTCAAGATAGGTGTTCCAAAACATCGCGGAAAACGTACACATGTAGAAATTAAGCATGAGGCAATTTAATTACATAAATTACCTGATATATTATGTAACATGTTCACGCCAATTAGGCCATATTTGGATGTTTTCAAAGTGTGTGCATGTGACATGAAATCATAGATGAAAATTAGTCGTGTGTATGTATTTAAATCATATAGAAATGTTCAATGTATATTAAGTGAAATTACTACGGTATAACTGGGATTAAAGGGTAATAGCACAATAGACAATTAGAGCATTTCAAATCAGGGTTTTTTCTGCAAAATCATGTGAACGCGATACAGCCCAGTAAGGCTCGCGATGGGTACACGGTAGATCGCGACAGGTGTTTAGATGGATCACGACGGGGGTTATGACAGGTAGTTAGAACGCAACAGGGGCATGTATGGGTCGCGACGAGTCGTTAGGCCAGGCACAGTGATCACGACGGCGATGCCTGTCGCGTTTAGGACACAAATGGTAGACTGTCGCAACAGACCACTGAATGCGGCCTATCGGGCCGTCGCGTTCTGGTGGTTTGTGCCTGAGTCGACAGGAAGCAGACATGTCTGGATTGCGGTCCAAGAGTTTTCCTTCTTGACACAGAGGGATTCAAAAGTATAGAACTAATTGTACAAGTGACGAACAAAAATGAAACAAAGTTGCAAACGAATCCAGACATGCAATAGTATTCCAATAATTAGGAATTTGTAATCAATTCATGATTCGACATGGTTTAATCAGATCAAACATGGAGGATAGAATACTGGAAACAGTTGAGATGCAAGATTTAATTCGCAAGTCATGGCAGATGGAATTTAGGGCTTTCAGGGGCTAAAGAAGCCTAACATCCGTCAGTCCTTACAGTAAAAAATCTCATGGCATGAGGACGAGTATACATGAAGAAATGACTTTAAGAAGAGGGCTCGGGGTCATGAAGTTCACCGGACTTTGAAAATTTAGAACTAGAGATTTGCTCGATGGAAAAAATATGAAACAAAGGGCTTTCTTCTGACAGAGAGACATCCTAAAGAAAATTTTTTATGGTTTATGCTTGTGACAATGCTTACCTTTAGTCGTTTCTTCTCTAGGACTAGAACTTTAAGAACTCGGGGAAGAACTTGGAAGATCCCTCTTTTCCACGAATTCTCCTCCTCTTGGCCTTTATTCTTGGTCCAGCAACTCTTGGCACGAGCTAGGGCTGTTCAGAGAGGTTTAGGAGAGTATTTAAGCTCTCCTCTTTCCCTTCCTAGTTTAAGTCTAATTCCTATTTAATTCTGAGTTTCCTATCTTCCTCTCCCCATTAAAGCAAGAGATCTCCTAATTGGGTTGAGAGAGGGGGATTTCGTGGCCAAGCAATTTAGGTAGGTTTAGGATTCCAAATCCAACTCAAACCACTTATTTAAATGCATTAAATACCCTCTTTGATTTAGTAATATTTTAGTTACAAATTAGATATTTTCTTAGTTAATTTTTTTTATTATTCCCCTTTTAAAACCTCTAATTTAGCCCACTACTTCTAATGGGCCCATTTAACAAAGCCCATTACTTATGTTCATTGATGGGTTTTATTTAATTCTCTTTCTTTGATTTTATAATTAATTAGTTTCTTTTATTTGATTTTACAATTATCAAGATTTATATTATGTTTTTTTTTTTTGTTTCTCGAAAAATCGGGTTACTACACGACTCCCGCAGAACCAGCGGAGCAAACACAATGCGGAAGCAACCCTCCACACGCACTCGCCGAGACAAGAAGCTCACGGAACACCAGAGCAACCAAATGAGACCAGAGTCTCACAACACAAGTACAACATCCCAGACGTCACGAGGTCGGGAAGGAACAACCAGGTGTCACAATAGAGACACCGAGAAACCATGTGAGAAGGAACATCTCACCACAGGCACGGCCACCTCAAACCTCCAGAGGTCGAGGGCCCACAAGCAGAACCACCTGGTCCAGAAACATGGCATGAGGTCAGGGAAATACACCCTACAGTGCCACCACGAACGGACCAAGGAACGGTTTACGAAACCAGCGGTCGGGTGTCTGCACAGGACACCCCGAGAGAAACACGATGAGCGGAAGCCACTAAACACAGCCCACGAGGCCAAAAACCAACCAAGCCCACGACACTAGACATGGCTAGGCTACAACAACCGTGCAGGCTAGGGAGACGAGACTCACTTGGAAACAACGTGAGAAACTCTGTCACAGCAAGAGCAACCAAGCCACCGCCATAGGCAGCTAAGTGGAGGACACAATGTCCACACCTCCAACTCGCCAACCGCTGACTCCTGCTACAACCTCCCCAGTAGAGTGAGGCTAGTGAGCCACAGCAAAGAACATCTACAAACCCACCGCAGCCCGACCGAGCTACGGCCCCATGCATACCCTCCCTACGTAGCTCGGGAACCAATGAGAGTGAGGCAGTGAGAAGGACTAGCTGGTCCGCACCGGAAAAAATGCCTCAACCACCTCAGAGACACAAAACCCAGTTAAGGGAGCTCCACAAGTGACTCTAGGCCACTGCCACCACCGTTTTCCCCTCAGCTCTGGAGTCCACCAACACGGCTGCCAACTCGAGCACGCTCGTAGCCCGGAGAACTCCCTCAACAGGCTCTCGAGGATGGGGGTCCCAGGAAAATAGAGACAACCTCTGAACGGGACAAGCCCTCAAGTGCCAAGCACCGGGCAATAGAGAACAGGCGGGGCAACCACCACAAGCAAACGACGCAGCTGGTTGCAACCACGACAAGCCAGCCGGCACAGGCATGAACGACACCCCTCCCGGAAACCCCCAAGAGGGCCTTCGGCCAACCAAGGCACAAACCATGGCCAGAAACACAGGCAACCAGAACGCGACCACAGGGGCATCGCCTTCTGAACAAGAAGGTGACGACCAACCGGTCACCACCAGGTAGCGATGACGAGGGTGCCAGCCTTCTGATCTGAATGTGACGTATTGACGTGTCGCGTTCAGCATCAGAAGGCCGAACCCCAAGTAGGTGAACAGACCCCGCAGCCCACAAACACCAAAGCCAGAAGGCGACGAGAACCCAGTCGCAACCCGAAGGAAGAATGCGACATGGACCTGTCGCAACAAGAATGTGACACACAAGGTGTCGGCTCCATATTCAGAATGCGACGTATCGAACCGTCGATTCCTCATCTGAAGACAGGGCCCTTGGTGCAGACCCACCCCAAGGCCCACACCCTAAAGGGCCACCAGGCAAGGCCCAAAATAGAAAGATGGGCCTCGTGACAAGGTTGGTGAGACCTAACTCTATCCAACTTGGACACGAGCCATCCTTCACCACGATCGGAAACAGGAAACAGAAGGCAGAGGGGGAACGCGCCGACCCAACCTGTCCCACAAGAATGCGACAGGTTAGACATTGCCTTCTTTCTGGTGTCGCGACAGCCAACCTATCGCGACCTCAGACAGAAGCCAACACCACGGATGGGGGCCATCCCATGGTCCCCAAGCAACTACCACCACCTAGCAATAGGGGGAGGGGAGCACAATGAGGGAAAGAAATGGAAGTGGCTCGAGGGGCACTATACGACGACGAGAATCCGCATTACCAAAACAACCAGTAACCCGAATTCTGACCCGCTAACCCACGAGACAAGCTCGGAAGGGTAGGAAATGAAAGTCCGAGGAGACTATATGTAAGAAGATACACACCATGTAAAGCTGTAAAATTCCACTATGAACATAATATATACAACTCAGAGTCTGAGCAAGGTACAGAGTACAGAAGTACAACAAAAAGTACTACTCACTACAGCTAAGGAGCACCAACACCGGAGTGGCTAGACTCACCTGGAATGGGAGTCAACGAAGACCCACCTGAAAGGGAGGGGAGTGAGTCTCAAGAAAAGAGACCCAGTAGGGAAAAGTAACCCCACCGCAACAGAACTAAGGTGCGGAAAGTAAAAACTGAAAGTAAGTACACGTCGCACCACAACACAAAACTGTAAACCTCACGGCTCAGTAACACACACAACACACACACAGTAAGTAGGACTCAGCTAGGGTCTGTGGCTCGGCGTCCGTCAACACAGAGGCTCTCAACCCCAGCCACGTGTGCACACTACAGACGCTCTCTCTCGCGTCTGGTCCACGACCGGTTTTTTCCCCTACACTGACCCTAGTGGTAGAGAAGGGGCTCCACGGAGACCGGCTCAAAACCACCACAAGGAGTACGCACAGGACAGAGTCGCACTCGGTGTCCTGGCTCACTAAGGGAGGATAACCACACACTAGTCGTCTAGACGGAGTCGCACCCACGCCTAGGTAACACAACAGAAACGGGTACACGGTAACGCAATGCACATACAACAGACGAAACACACTCAACGTCTGAAACCCCGTACAGTAAGTAAACACCTCGTGCCACAATCAACTACTCCTATGCACAGGCGGAGTCACACTCTAAGCCTGGCCCACAGGTGTAAACAGGGCGAACATCACATGTAGATCGCCTTGAAACACAACACTTAAGTCTGCTGGGACACAGGATATTAACGGCCATATCGATTGCCACCAATAATAAGTAAACGACACTCATCATGTCGTTACCCTGACTCAACGGCCATCGAACATGTCGTCAACATTACCCCTGAAGATCTCAACGTCAACAGATTGGACGTTAAGTTCTTCAGTCCCCTAAACCCAGAACTGAACCGAATCAGTTCAATTGGGCAGAATCACCCAACAGAACTTCGACTGATGGAGGGAAACACTCCTTCATCAATCTATACTACCAGAATATCAGAATTAAACAGTCAAGCCAAGATTGTCCAAAACACCAAAATTCCGGCATGGTACAACCCAACCCTAACCACAATTCACACACTGATTCACATAAATTAGCATGCTGGATTGCTAAGGAGGGTTGTAGGAGTTAAGTCCCTACCTCAGAACGCTTTATAAACCCCAAACAGCCACTAATCGCGCCGAACCCCCCGAAGACTACGCGCGAATCGCACCAAAATCTTGCGTTTCCCGCCCGATCAAGCCGCCACGCGATCCAGAGCCTTCCACGAGCTCAGATCAACCATCAGAAGCTGAGGAAATTGAGAAAAGCAGAGGTGGAGGAAAGGATAGGAAAAGAGAAGAATGGGTTCTGCTCTCGGGCTGCCCTATTTCAACAGGTCCGACCAGTTGACGTCAACATCATTGGTCGCCTATAGAACCGCCAAAGACCTGACGTCCACATCGCTTGTCGTTGAGTTCAACAACAAACGTCCACACCGCTGGACGCCAAACCAAGTCAACGGATAGCCCCGGCCGTCAACCCCAAGTCAACGACAATGGTCTTGTCGTCGACCACACAGAACCTCTTCAAGACCCAATAAGGATCCGCAAAGACCCGAGACCTTACAGCCCTCCCCCTTAAGGAATTTTGCCCTCAAAATTCAAGCAACATAAAGAAGAAAGAAGACTCACCATAGAGGTATGGAAACTGCTCGCGCATTTCATCCTCCCGCTCCCATGTCGACTCACCACCGGAGTGCCGCTGCCACGCAACACGAACTAACGGGATAGCCTTGTTCCTCAACCTCTGAACTCGGCGATCCTCAATGTGCAACAGAAACTCTGGTACACTCAACACTGGAGTCACCTCAGACCACTCTGCACTCTGCAGAACGTGAGACTCGTCAGAAAGGTACCTCCAAAGCATCGACACGTGAAACACATCGTGGACTGCTGCCAACTCTGACGGAAGCTCAAGTCTGTACGCCAAACCTCCGACATGCTCAGAAATGGTGAAAGGTCCAATAAAGCGAGGACTCAACTTTCCACGCCTACCAAACCTCACAACTCCCTTCATAGGAGACACACAGACAAACACCTGGTCCCCAACCTGAAACTCGAGCGGTCGTCGCGCTGATCTGCATAACTCTTCTGCGACTCTGAGCTGACTGAAGCCTCTGTCTGACAAGCTGAACTACCTCAACTGCCTGCTGAGCCTCAGCAACCTGTCTCACAACGGCGGGAGCCGCTAACAAACTGCCCAACACAAACTGTCGACGACTGGACGAAACTCTGAAAGACCCCTCTATCGTAGACTGCCACAACTGCCACTCTCTAAGCATCAGATGACTCATCTGTGCTTTCCTACTCAAGGCATCTGCAACCACATTCGCCTTTCCAGGCTTATACTCAATGCTGAAATCATAGTCTTTCAGATATTCCATCCATCGACGCTGCCTCATATTCAGATCCCTCTGAGAAAACACATATCTCAAACTCTGGTGGTCGGTATGGACTACAAAACTCACTCCGTACAGGTAAAGACGCCAAATCCGCAAAGAAAACACCACAGCTGCAAGCTCTAGGTCGTGGGTCGGGTAACTCTCCTCGTGGGGCTTAAGCTGGCGAGACGCATAAGCCACCACTCGGCTTGCTGCATCAAAACCGCACCCAAACCAACACCTGAAGCATCTGTGCAAACCTCAAAACCCTCCTCACCTGAAGGTAAGGCAAGAACTGGCGCCGACGTAAGCAGTCGCTTCAACTCCATGAAGCTCAGCTCACACTGCTCCGACCACTCAAACGAAACTCCCTTTCTCGTCAACCAAGTCAAGGGTGCAGCAACCTGAGAAAAGTCTCGAACAAACCAGCGGTAGTAACCTGCCAAACCCAGAAAGCTACGAATCTCAGACACAGATCTGGGACTCTCCCATTGCAAAACTGCCTCAACCTTCGCTGGATCTACCGAAACTCCCTCACCTGAGATCACGTGCCCCCAAAAGTGAACCTGTTGTAGCCAAAACTCACACTTAGTTTGGCATACAACTGGTGCTCTCGCAAGGTCTGCAACACGATCCTCAGGTGCTCGGCGTGTCCTCCTCCGAAGTGGAGTACACCAGAATGTCGTCAACAAACACTACGACAAACCGGTCCAAGAACTGGTGGAACACCCGGTGCATCAGATCCATGAAGGCTGCTGGAGCATTGGTGAGTCCAAACGGCATCACCAAAAACTCAAAGTGTTCATATCTGGTCTGAAAAGCAGTCCTCTCAATGTCAGAATCTCTAATCCGCAACTGATAGTAGCCCGACCTCAAGTCAATCTTCGAAAAGACACGAGCAGACTGAAGCTGATCAAAGAGATCATCAATCCTAGGCAAAGGATACCTATTCTTGATGGTCACTTGATTTAGCTTCCTATAATCAATACACAACCTCAGGCTACCATCCTTCTTCCGGACAAACAAAACAGGTGACCCCCACGGAGAAAAGCTAGGACGAATATAGCCCTTCTCCAACAACCTCAAGCTGCTTCTTCAACTCCCTCAACTCCGCTGGTGCCATACGGTACGGTGCCTGAGCAAAAGGTACAGTGCCAGGAACCAACTCTACAGTAAACTCAATCTCTCTCTCTTGCGGTAGACTAGGCAACTCTTCCAGAAAAACATCCGGAAACTCACACACTATAGGGATGTCTCCCACTCCCGAGGCAATCTGGTCAAGAGTCACTGCAGAAACTAGGAAACCCTGACAACCAGAAGCAAGTAACCTCCCTGCCCTCAAAGCAGAAACTAAAAAGCGAGAAGTAAGAGGTACGATACCCTGGAAGTAGAACGCCGCTTCCCCAGGTATCCGCAAGTGCACCCTCTTCTTCTGGCAATCCATCACTGCACCATACCGCTCTAACCAGTCCATACCCAAAATCACATCGTAGTCATGTAACTGTAAAGCAAACAGACGAGCCGACAACCACTGATCCTGCAACTGCACAGGTACCTCCTCGAGACAGTAGGACGTAAGACAAAGTCCCCTGTCGGCAACTCTACTGCTAACTCAACAGACTCTCCCAAACTCAACTCTCCAAGGGAGTCTAAAAACTCCTCAGACACAAAAGAGTGAGAGGCACCAGAATCAAACAAAACTCTAGCTGTACAACTAAAAACTGAAACAGTACCTTCCACCAGGTGAGCTGCCTCCGCGTCTGCACGAGTCAAGTGAGTAACACGACCTCTACCTCTCGACCCACCAGAAACTCGGTCTGCTGACGCTGCTGCACAGGTGCCTGCTGCTACTGCACTCGGGGCTGTGACTGGGTCTGCTGCTGCGGCACACGAGGTAGCAAAGGACAATCTCGCGCCTTGTGACCCATCTGGTCACACCGGTAACACTGACCAAAAAAAGTACGTTGTACCTACTGCGAAGGCTGACCTGTCGGCTGCTGAACACTCCCAACTGACTGCTGCCTCTGCTCTGCCTACCTCCTATCACGCGAAACTTCCTCCGAGATCCTGACTTCGCCGTCGTCCCAGTAGAAGTGGACGCGTAGGAAGTCGCAACTCGGGGCGTCTGCACACTACCCTGTTGCTGTCGAGGCTGAGAAGGAACTACCTGTGTCTGAACCACTGCGCTCCGAGCACGAGTCTGCAAGGTGTCTGCCTCCAATGCTGCCGCTGTCTGATAGGCCGCATCCATGTCTGTGACACGTGCAACTATCAGCGCTGCCTGAGCTCTGGTCTCAAGCCCCTCACAAACTCCTGAGTCCTCAGACCCTCATCTCCCATAATCTGCAGAGCATAACGCCCTAGCTCTACAAATCTGGCCATGTACTGCACTACAGCAAAGTCCCTCTGCTGCAAGTCCAGAAACTGGTACAACCTCTCCGTCCGAACGTAAGTAGGACAGAAGGCTCTCTCAAAAGAAATTACAAACTCCTGCCACGGAATCTGTCTAAGGGGACGAGACTGAAAAGTAGTCTCCCACTCAGCGGACCACCAAGTCAACGCCTGCGCTTGCAACTGGTAACTGGCTAGCAGCACTCGCTCCTCTGGAACACACCATGGAACGAAAAGTCCGTTCCACTGCATCTAACCATGCCGCACTGCATCTGGATCAGGTTGGCCAAAAAACTGAGGAGGCTGAAACTGCAAGAACTCCCTCAACACCTTCCTAGTACCACCCTGGGGTACCGGCGCATCACGATGCTGAGCAACAAACTGAGCCATCCCCTCAAGAAATCGAGTCATGTCTAATCCCTGAGCTACCTGAGGTGGAGGTGGCGGCGGAGCAATACCACTATGTGCGTCCTGTGGCAAAGGCTGCGTCTGCTGAGGTGGCGAAGCATCTCCAACCTCCTGATGAGTCACCTGCTCAGCCACTCCCTCTCTAGGACGTCGCTAGGAGCCATAGTACTATACACAGAGCAAAAATACACACATAATATACTAACTAACTCCGGGCTAAATAGATAGATAGCTGCAGCTGCACTCTTTATACTCTGAGTTACATAATGGGTATTTCCTTATATATCTCATCAGACCAGGCTCTGATACCAAACTGTAACGACCCAGAATCCGCATTACCAGTAACAACTAGTAACCCAAATTCTGACCCGCTAACCCACGAGACAAGCTCGGAAGGGTAGGAAGTGAAAGTCCGAGGAGACTATATGTAAGAAGATACACACCATGTAAAGCTGTAAAATTCCACTATGAACATAATATACAACTCAGAGTCTGAGCAAGGTACAGAGTACAGAAGTACAACAAAAAGTACTACTCACTGCAGCTAAGGAGCACCAACACCGGAGTGGCTAGACTAGCCTGGAACGGGAGAGTCGACGAACACCCACCTGAAAGGGAGGGGAGTGAGTCTCAAGAAAAGAGACCCAGTAGGGAAAAGTAACCCCACCGGCAACAGAACTAAAGTGCGGAAAGTAAAAATGAAAGTAAGTACACGTCGCACCACAACACAAAACTGTAAACCTCGCGGCTCAGTAACACACACTCACACACACACAGTAAGTAGGACTCAGCTAGGGTCTGTGGCTCGGCGTCCCGTCACCACAGAGGCTCTCAACCCCCCACGTATGCACACTACAGACGCTCTCTCTTGCATCTGGTCCACGACCGGTTTTTCCCTACGCTTGACCCTAGCGGTAGAGAAGGGGCTCCACGGAGACCGGCTCAAAACCACCACAAGGAGTACGCACAAGACAGAGTCGCACTCGGTGTCCTGGCTCACTAGCGGAGGATAACCACACGCTAGTCGTCTAGACGGAGTCGCACCCACGCCTAGGTAACACAACAGAAACGGGTACACGGTAACGCAACGCGCGTACAACTGACGAAACACACTCAACGTCTGAAACCCCGTACAGTAAGTAAACACCTCGTGCCACAATCAACTACTCCTATGCACAGGCGGGTCACACTCTAAGCCTGGCCACATGTGTAAACAGGGCGGACATCACATGTCGATCGCCTTGAAATACAACACTTAAGTCTGCTGGGACACAGGATATTAACGGCCATATCAATTGCCACCAAAATAAGTAAATGGCACCCATCATGTCGTTTACCCTGACTCAACGGCCATCGAAAATGTCGTCAACATTACCCCTGAAGATCAAACGTCAACAGATGTGGACGTTAAGTTCTTCAATCCCCTAAACCCAGAACTGAATCGAATCAGTTCAATTGGGCAGAATCACGCAACAGAACTCGACTGATGGAGGGAAACACTTCCTCTCATCAATATACTACCAGAATATCAGAATAAACAGTCTAACGCCTAGATTGTCCAAAACACCCACAATTCCGGCATGGTACAACCTAACCCTAAACCACAATTCACACACTGATTCACAAAAATTAGCATGCTGGATTGCTAAGGAGGGTTGTAGGAGTTAAGTCCCTACCTCAGAACGCTTTATAAACCCCCAAACAGCCACTAATCGCGCCGGAAACCCCGAAGACTCCGCGCGAATCGCACCAAAATCTCACGTTTCCCGCCTGATCAAGCACCGCCACGCGATCCAGAGCCTTCCCACAAGCTCAGATCAACCATCAGAAGCTGAGGAAATGGAGAAAAGCAAAGGTGGAGGAAAGGAGAGGAAAAGAGAGAATGGGTTCTACTCTCGGGCTGCCCTATTTCAACAGGTCCGACCAGTTGACGTCAACATCATTGGTCGCCTATAGAACCGCCAAAGACCTGACGTCCACATCGCTTGTCGTTGAGTTCAACAACAAACGTCCACACCGCTGGACCCCAACACCAAGTCAACAGCTAGCCCCGGCCGTCAACCCCAAGTCAATGACAATGGTCTTGTCGTCGACCACACAGAACCACTTCAAGACCCAATAAGGATCCTAAAGACCCGAGACCTTACAGCCCTCCCCCCTTAAGGAATTTTGCCCTCAAAATTCAAGCAACATAAAGAAAGAAGACTCACCAAAGAGGTATGGAAACTGCTCGCGCATTTCATCCTCCGCTCCCATGTCGACTCACCACCGGAGTGCCGCTACCACGCAACACGAACTAACAGGATAGCCTTGTTCCTCAACCTCTGAACTCGGCGATCCTCAATGTGCAACGGAAACTCTGGTACAGTCAACACTGGAGTCACCTCAGACCACTCTGCACTCTGCAGAACGTGAGACTCATTAGAAAGGTACCTCCAAAGCATCGACACGTGAAACACATCGTGGACTGCTGCCAACTCTGACGGAAGCTCAAGTCTGTACGCCAAACCTCCAACAGGCTCAGAAATGGTGAAAGGTCCAATAAAGCGAGGACTCAACTTTCCACGCCTACCAATCCTCACCACTCCCTTCATAGGAGACACACGGACAAACACCTGGTCCCCTACCTGAAACTCGAGCGGTCGTCTGCGCTGATCTACATAACTCTTCTGCCGACTCTGAGCTGACTGAAGCCTCTGTCACACAAGCTGAACTACCTCAACTGCCTGCTAAGTCTCAGCAACCTGTCTCACAACGGCGGGAGCCGCTAACAAACTGCCCAACACAAACTGTCGATGACTGGACGAAACTCTGAAAGACCCCTCTGTCGTAGACTGCCACAACTGCCACTCTCTAAGCATCAGATGACTCATCTGTGCTTTCCTACTCAAGGCATCTGCAACCACATTCGCCTTTCCAGGCTTATACTCAATGCTGAAATCATAGTCTTTCAGATATTCCATCCATCGACGCTGCCTCATATTCAGATCCCTCTGAGAAAACACATATCTCAAACTCTGGTGGTCTGTTAGGACTACAAAACTCACTCCGTACAGGTAAAGACGCCAAATCCGAAAAGAAAACACCACAGCTGTAAGCTCTAGGTCATGGGTCGGGTAACTCTCCTCGTGGGGCTTAAGCTGGCGAGATGCATAAGCCACCACTCGGCCTTGCTGCATCAAAACCGCACCCAAACCAACACCTGAAGCATCTGTGCAAACCTCAAAACCCTCCTCACCTAAAGGTAAGGCAAGAACTGGCGCCGACGTAAGCAGTCGCTTCAACTCCATGAAGCTCAGCTCACACTGCTCCGACCACTCAACGAAACTCCCTTCTCGTCAACCGAGGCAAGGGTGCAGCAACTGAGAAAAGTCTCGAACAACCTACGGTAGTAACCTGCCAAACCCAGAAAGCTACGAATCCAGACACAGATCTGGGACTCTCCCACTGCAAAACTGCCTCAACCTTCGCTGGATCTACCGAAACTCCCTCACCTGAGATCACGTGCCCCCAAAAGTGAACCTGTTGTAGCCAAAACTCACACTTACTAAGTTTGGCATACAACTGGTGCTCTAGCAAGGTCTGCAACATGGTCCTCAGGTGCTCGGCGTGTTCCTCCTCCGAAGTGGAGTACACCAGAATGTCGTCAACAAACACTACGACAAACCGGTCCAAGAACTGGTGGAACACCCGGGCATCAGATCCATGAAGGCCGCGGAGCATTGGTGAGCCCAAACGGCATCACCAAAAACTCAAAGTGTTCATATCTGGTCCAACTGATAGTAGCCCGACCTCAAGTCAATCTTCGAAAAGACACGAGCAGACTGAAGCTGATCAAAGAGATCATCAATCCTAGGCAAAGGATACCTATTCTTGATGGTCACTTGATTTAGCTTCCTATAATCAATACACAACCTCAGGCTACCATCCTTCTTCCGGACAAACAAAACAGGTGACCCCCACGGAGAAAAGCTAGGACGAATATAGCCCTTCTCCAACAACTCCTCAAGCTGCTTCTTCAACTCCCTCAACTCCGCTGGTGCCATACGGTACGGTGCCTGAGCAAAAGGTACAGTGCCAGGAACCAACTCTACAGTAAACTCAATCTCTCTCTCTGGCCGTAGACCAGGCAACTCTTCTGGAAAAAACATCCGGAAACTCACACACTACAAGGATGTATCCCACTCCCGAGGCAATCTGGTCACAGAGCACCGCAGAAACTTGGAAACCCAGACAACCAGAAGAAAGTAACCTCCCTGCCCTCAAAGCAGAAAAAACTAAAAAGCGAGAAGTAAGAGGTACGATACCCTGGAAGTAGAACGCCGCTTCCCAGGTATCCGCAAGTGCACCTCTTCTTCTAGCAATCCATCACTGCACCATACCGCTCTAACCAGTCCATACCCAAAATCACATCATAGTCATGTAACTGTAAAGCAAACAGACGAGCCGACAACCACTGATTCTGCAACTGCACAGGTACCTCCTCGGGACAGTAGGACGTAAGGACAAAGTCCCCTGTCGGCAACTCTACTGCTAACTCAACAGACTCTCCCAAACTCAACTCTCCAAGGGAGTCTAAAAACTCCTCAGACACAAAAGAGTGAGAGGCCCCGGAATCAAATAAAACTCTAGCTGTACAACCAAAAACTGAAACAGTACCTTCCACCAGGTGAGCTGCCTCTACGTCTGCACGAGTCAAGTGAGTAACATGACCTCTACCTCTCGACCCACCAGAACCTCCGGTCTGCTGACGCTGCTGCACAGGTGCCTGCTGCTGCTGCACTCGGGGCTGTGACTGGGTCTGCTGCTGCGGCACACGAGGTAGCAAAGGACAATCTCGCGCCTTGTGACCCATCTGGTCACACCGGTAACACTGACCAGCAAAAGTACACTGTACCTGCTGCGAAGGGTGACCTGTCGGCTGCTGAACACTCCCAACCGACTGCTGCCTCCTCTGCCTGCCTCCTATCACGCCGAAACTTCCTCCGAGATCCTGACTTCGCCGTCGTCCCAGTAGAAGTGGACGCGTAGGAAGTCGCAGTCCTCGGGGTCGTCTGCACACTACCCTATTGCTGTCGAGGCTGAGAAGGAACTACCTGTGTCTGAACCTCTGCGCTCCGAGCACGAGTCTGCAAGGTGTCTGCCTCCAATGCTGCCGCTTTCTGATAGGCCGCTTCATGTCTGTGACACGCGCAACTATCAGCGCCTGCCTGAGCTCTGGTCTCAAGCCCCTCACAAACTGCTGAGTCCTCAGACCCTCATCTCCCATAATCTGCGGAGCATAACGCCCTAGCTCTACAAATCTGGCCCTGTCCTGCACTACAGTAAAGTCCCTCTGCTGCAAGTCCAGAAACTGGTACAACCTCTCCATCCGAACGTAAGTAGGACAGAAGGCTCTCTCAAAAGAAATTACAAACTCCTGCCACGGAATCTGTCTAAGTGGACGAGACTGAAAAGTAGTCTGCCACTCAGCAGACCACCAAGTCAACGCCTGCGTCTGCAACTGGTAACCGGCTAGCAGCACTCGCTCCTCTGGAACACACTCCATGGAACGAAAAGTCCGTTCCACTGCATCTAACCATGCCCGCGCTGCATCTGGATCAGGTTGGCCAAAAAACTGAGGAGGCTGAAACTGCAAGAACTCCCTCAACACCTTCCCAGTACCACCCTGGGGTACCGGCGCATCACGATGCTGAGCAAAAAACTGAGCCATCCCCCAAGAAATCGAGTCATGTCTAATCCCTGAGCTACCTGAGGTGGAGGTGGCGGCGGAGCAATACCACTATGTGCGTCCTGTGGCAAAGGCTGAGTCTGCTGAGGTGGCGGAGCATCTCCAACCTCCTGACGAGTCACCTGCTCAGCCACTCCCTCTCTAGGACGTCGCCTAGTAGCCATAGTACTATACACAGAGCAAAAATACACACATAAATATACTAACTAACTCCGGGCTAAATAGATAGATAGCTGCAGCTGTACTCTTTATACTCTGAGTTTAAATGATGGGTATTTCCTTATATATATCTCATCAGACTAGGCTCTGATACCAAACTGTACCGACCCAGAATCCGCATTACCAGTAACAACCAGTAACCCGAATTCTGACCCGCTAACCTACGAGACAAGCTTGGAAGGGTAGGAAGTGAAAGTCCGAGGAGACTATATGTAAGAAGATACACACCATGTAAAGCTGTAAAATTCCACTATGAACATAATATATACAACTCAGAGTCTGAGCAAGGTACAGAGTACAGAAGTACAACAAAAAGTACTACTCACTGTAGCTAAGGAGCACCAACACCGGAGTGGCTAGACTCGCCTGGAACGGGAGTCGACGAACACCCACCTGAAAGGGAGGGGAGTGAGTCTCAATAAAAGAGACCCAGTAGGGAAAAGTAACCCCACCGGCAACAGAACTAAAGTGCGGAATGTAAAAACTGAAAGTAAGTACACGTCGCACCACAACACAATACTGTAAACCTCGCGGCTCAGTAACACACACTCACACACACACAGTAAGTAGGACTCAACTAGGGTCTGTGGCTCGGCGTCCCGTCACCACAGAGGCTCTCAACCCCAGCCACGTGTGCACACTACTGACGCTCTCTCTTGCGTTTGGTCCACGACCGGTTTTTCCCCTACGCTTGACCCTAGCGGAGAGAAGGGGCTCCACGGAGACAGGCTCAAAATCACCACAAGGAGTACGCACAAGACAGAGTCGCACTCAGTGTCCTGGCTCACTAGCGGAGGATAACCACACACTAGTCGTCTAGACGGAGTCGCACCCACGCTTAGGTAACACAACAGAAACGGGTACACGGTAACGCAACGCGCGTACAACAGACGAAACACACTCAACATCTGAAACCCGTACAGTAAGTAAACACCTCGTGCCACAATCAACTACTCCTATGCACAGGCGGAGTCACACTCTAAGCCTGGCACAGTGTAAACAGGGTGGACATCACATGTCGATCGCCTTGAAATACAACACTTAAGTCTGCTGGGACACAGGATATTAATGGCCATATCGATTGCCGCCAATAATAAGTAAACGGCACTCATCATGTCTTTTACCCTGACTCAACGGCCATCGAACATGTCGTCAACATTACCCCTGAAGATCTCAACGTCAACAAATGTGGACGTTAAGTTCTTCAATCCCCTAAACCCAGAACTGAACCAAATCAGTTCAATTGGGCCATCGAACCAAATCAGTTCAATTGGGCAGAATCACCCAGAATTGGGAGGGAAACACTTCCTCTCATCAATCTATACTACCAGAATATCATAATTAACAGTCTAACGCCTAGATTGTCCAAACACCCACAATTCCGGCATGGTACAACCCAACCCTAAACCACAATTCACACACTGATTCACATAAATTAGCATGCTCGATTGCTAAGGAGGGTTGTAGGAGTTAAGTCCCTACCTCAGAACGCTTTATAAACCCCCAAACAGCCAATAATCGCGCCGGAACCCCCCGAAGACTCCGCGCGAATCGCACCAAAATCTCGCGTTCCCGCCCGATCAAGCACCGCCACGCGATCCAGAGCCTTCCCACGAGCTCAGATCAACCATCAGAAGCTGAGGAAATGGAGAAAAGCAAAGGTGGAGGAAAGGAGAGGAAAAGAGAAGAATGGGATCTGCTCTCGGGCTGCCCTATTTCAACAGGTCCGACCAGTTGACGTCAACATCATTGGTCGCCTATAGAACCGCCAAAGACCTGACATCCACATCGCTTGTCGTTGATTTCAACAACAAACATCCACACGCTGGACGCCAACACCAAGTCAACGGCTAGCCCCCGGCCTTCAACCCCAAGTCAACGACAATGGTCTTGTCGTCGACCACACAGAACCTCTACAAGACCCAATAAGGATCCGCAAAGACCCGAGACCTTACAGGTACCACGCCACCTCTCCTCGCCCACACACAACAAGCACTAAGCTAAACACATGGAAGGAGCACCACCGACAAGCATCCGCCCGTGCAAAACCACAAGAGCACTACGAGCACGGGGCGGATCACCCAAAACAAGCTCCAACCCCACTAACAAGTAAGAGAACAAGAAATCTCTACTGGTACGAAGAACCGAACCCAAGAAATGGGCCTTCACGAAGCTCGGCCACCTCCTCCTCGCTCTACGACGCCGCTCCACAGCTCCGCCACGAGCTTGTTTTGGGCAGATCACCCAAAACAAGCTCCAACCCTACTAACAGGTAAGCCCGGACCGCCGGAGAGGGGAGAGGGAAGCTTCCCCTCCTCGAAGAGGAGAGAAAGGAGGAGAAAGGGAAGAAAAGGAGAAGAAAGGAGGGTCGCCCGCCTTAAGTCTTCGGAACTACGGTCGCAACAAGATAGGCGTCGCGTTCTCAATCAGAATGTGACAGGCAAGTTGTCGCCTTCCCAAAAATTTTGACATACTTGTGATAGGAAGATAGCCTCCAGACCGCATGTTCACATGCAGGCGTCTCAGGTGAACGTGACAACTAGCACGTCGCTTTCATACACATGTGCAGACATGTAGCACACTAGCCAACAGACAACGGGAAAGCGACACAAGGGCCGCCGCCTTCTCAACCAGAAGGCGACAGGGAACATGTCGCGTTCAAAACATGACAACCCGGTCCGTCGTGATCCCAAGAACAAGACCAAGGAAGCCAAAACCGGGGATGTTACAGGTGGTCTGGTCCTCTATTCAGCGGCCAAAAAATGAGTGTGGCCTAGGTGTTCGTAGCCTATTTCATGTGCAAGTTGCTTTAGCGGTAAGAAACTATGGAATGTTAGACAGAGTTCATCTTTGTGGGCATCTTATGATAAAAGGCGATATCCTCCGAGCTATATGAATATCATACCTGGGATGCCCAGGGCTATTTATATGGAAGTTGAGAAAATCCTCAATGATAACTCTAGGTGGATCCATGGTAATGGAAGAAGTATTGATATTTTGTATGACACATGGATTGGTGATAGACCCCACAGTAATATTATTCTGGATTCCTATGAGGGTGGGGTCGCCTCCCTGAATGAGGTGGTTTTTGATGCTCCCATCCCCTAAGATCTATTATTCCTCAGTCTGTATTGGAAGGTGTGGTGCTTTTGGATGATGATGCTAAGTATGTGTGCGCAACCTCTTATAATGGTTCGTTCTCTACTCTATCAGCTTACAACTTGGTCAGACCGATTGGTGTGCACAGAGTGGCTTTTTCTAAGATTTGGCACAACTCCTTTTATTGCAAAGCTTCATTGTTTTCTTGGAAAGTTCTGAACCGGGTAGTCCCGGTGGATGGTCGTATTTCTGAAACTCGCATTCCTTTGGTTTCTCGCTGCCCTTGCTGCCGATCTCCTCAACTAGAAGACCTTGATCACCTTTTTATTCATAGCGATTTTGTTGCTATCCTTGGCGATGGTTACAACCACTTATACCTCCCAGGGTCAACCTTCATTCCATATTACTGCCAGAGTGTGGAGTTTTATCCAGCATTCTAATATCTGCTCTCCCTATGGTTTTGTATCCCTTTATGGTCTGATCCTCATGTTGTGGGAAATCTGGAAGGGAAGATGCTTGAAAAGTTTTGATTCTACTTATATTTCTGTTGGGGTTATCATCAATAATATCAAGTCCAAAATACTGCACTCGCTCTCTAAAGTTCATTTTAAGGTGGCTCCTATGCCTTATGAGATGCAGATCCTTCATGGCTTTGCTTCTTTCCTCAGTGCCCTTCCAAGAAGCTGAAACTTATTAGATGGATCCCTCCAATATGTGATTTCAGCCTCAATGTAGATGGTGCTTACAAAGGGAATCCAGGGGGCAGTGGATGTGGAGGGTGTATTCGGGATTCATAGGGCCAGGTCTAGGTGGCGTTTGCTTTATGGTGTTGGGACCAGCATGCTAGCAGAAATTAGAGCCCTTTGTGATGGCCTTCGCCTGGCATCTTCTCTAGGCTATCGGCTTTCAATTGCTTATTCTGATTCTCAGGTCCTCGTGAACTCCATCTGGGAGGATAAGGTTACGTCTTGGCGCTCGTTTAGATGGTGGAGAGACGCTAGAAATATGCTTAGACGTGAGTCTACAGTGTTGTCCCATGTATACAGGGAAACCAACCAAGTGGTTGATTCCCTTGCAAATTTTGCAGTTAACTCTAGGTAGAATGATTGTTTCTCGGGGGTTCATAGTTTAGCACATGGTTGTAAGGTGCCAGTGGTCATTCATAAATCTGGTCTTATGCATGTTAGAATGGTTGACTGGGATATGCCCCATTGATGTTGTATTGCATATTTTTAATAATATTTCTGGCCCAGGTAGCGCTCACTGGTGGACTAAGAACATTCTCCCTTTCTGGGGGAGGGTGCACTCTCCCAGAGCATCAATTGATGTGATTCTAGTTCGAGGATGAAGCTGAGAAAGAGTAGAACGACTTTGATGAAGACATCTCGAGTAGATGAGCCTGTGGTTTGAGAAGAAGCATGCATGATGTCCCTGATAGTTTGAGAGGATATAAGAGAGAGAGGAGACAGAAAGGGTGCAACGGCAAGAACAACCTCTTCTTTGTCTTTGGGGCGATAGAACTTGGTGAGCAGAGCCTCCAAGGATCTCTTCATGTGGCGGTGGCCTTCATCCCTCATTTTAGAGTCCTAGGGTGTGTTTATATGAGAGAGAAACTCCAATCCCACGTTAGAGATAGAGACTATCCGGTTGGAGAGTTGGAGAGCTTATGTAGAGTTTGGATGGACTTGGGGGCTCCCTAGGGATAGGATAGGAGGTTTGGGTCATCATTTAACTCAAAGAGGTGTTGGATAGGCTTTAGGATGGATGAAGTTGCTGAAAGACACAAAAAAAGGTGTTTACGTTCATGGTTTCTTATGTGTCATATCGGTCGGACGCGTTCATAACGCATCCATGCACCCGACCACGTTACAAAGACAGTGCGCATAGGGTCCACTAAACGGGCCATATCTCCCTCTATAGACATCAGATTTATGAGTCATTTATAGCATTGGATTCTAGACTTAGAGAGATATGACATATAAAATGATATGCCATATTGGGTTAAAAATGAGGATGTATGAGCTCTCAAAGTGAAGGCATGTTTAGAAGATAGAGCAGACTACACAGTTTTGATGTTTCAAGTGGATCTTGAAAATGGGTTTGAGAATGAACTTGAAATTGATGGTGAATGGCTCATGATGGTCAAAGAAGGACTCCAAAGTGATGACCAATTTGGGACATCAATGATATGAACAAAAAATATGCTCAACTTATAGGCCGAAAATGGGTGTCCACACCACTATTATTATATTCCCTATTATTGTTTCTATTGTAATTTCTGCCATTCTACCATACCATTACCACTACTGCTACCCCATTGTTACTGTTCCGATCGTTGTTTCTATCGATGTTCCTACTGATTTTTCTACCACTGTCTCTAGTATGTTTTTACGATTGCTTTCTACCACTATTTCTATTACTACTATTGTTATCATTACCACTATTATTGCTACCATTCTCTATCGTTAATTTTTCTAGTATTATTACTACTACTACTATTACCGTTACCTTTAACGCTAGTGACTCTACCACTATTTATATATATTATCATGCATTATCAAAAATGCTATATTGTAGGTTGTGAGTTAAGAATTCCTAGTTGCTTGCTGGGTCTATTCTATAGACTCACTCTTGCAAATATTTAGGCGAAGCTGGGGTTCTAGAAGAGGAAATGGCGAGACTTTTATCGGATTGTGGGAAGTAGAGATTTCTTGGGTTTTAGAAATAGGTGATATTATAGCTGGGAAGAAGAAATGTAATGTTGAACCCTATTAAATGTACTGGCTTAGATATAGACAATGTTCATTTTATTATATACTTGTCTTTATCTATTCTTTTGATTATGAGGTATGATTGTAAAAGTGGATGGTGACATTGCTTCCGCTCTATTTTCATTCATCATGAAAGATTCCACCTAATGTTGACACTGTTGGGGTCTTTCTTCCCCTGTAGCATCTCCTCTTGTTCGACATGGACAGTACGTACCTGACGTACCGAGCTAGAGTGGGGAACTACACCTAGTACGCTTACCTTTTAAACATGCTTCACATGTTTTTGTTGGATCAAAATGGCACTATAGATGTCCTAGAGGGGGGGTGAATAGGACTTCTTGGCTTTATACATTTTCATCTGAAATTGCACAACACTAAATAAATTCGTTAGTACTTAGTGTGGTGTGTGTGATTCAAGTGTGAACTAGGCGGAAACAATCACACAAATATGCACAATGATTTATCCTTGTTCGGCCCTTCCTACATGGAAGTCCTACATCCAGTCCTCAAGCCAACCACTTGAGATTTCCACTATCTGCCAATAACTTGGCCTTCTCTCACCCTTGAGAGGTAATACAAATCCACTTGCTCCTAAGCAAGTCTTCCCTAAATTGGGGTACAAAGAACTGTCGTCCATAAGGCCTTCCTTTCACACGAGGGGGGGAAGCAGGAACACACCTCCTTCTAAAATTACACAGAAGAAAGAAATAAAGACTCTGTGTGTTTGCTTCAAGAATGAGCAAAAACACACAATTCAGAAAGGTTAACAGATTGGAGTTGAAACTCAAATCCTTTCTGAATGAGCAGGGTGGACTTTAGAAAAAGTATGCAATTACAGATTTCCACGGGACACAAGACTTCTGTGGAAACAAGGAGAGCTGATGAGAATCTTGTTGAAAGAAGAGCTCTCCAACTTGTGGATTGGAAGAGAGCTTGTGAGATTTCTTGGCTTGAGAAAATTGTAAGTGTTGAGCTTACTGGAGTTGAATTGCACTTAATATCTATGTATCTATTCTTCTTTCAAACTTCAGATACCTACAAAATATAGGCGTTTGAAGGATGGTCGTTGGAATTTGCCCGTTTGAAGAGACCTCTAGGATCCTTTGGATTTTGCAAGGCTTGTTGTCCATGGATCCTTCTATCTTGCTTCTTTCCAATGTCTTCAGACGAGAGTTGAGGCTTGACAGCTAGAGGATCAACTTCTCATTAAATGGACTGTGAAGGTAGCATGCTGAAAACGTGCTTTAATAAATGTCTGCAGCAAAGACAAGACAAAAGGATGAGTATCTCCATACCTTTGAGGTAGGTGAGTAAAAAAAAAAAAAAAAAGAGGTATGGAAACCTCGTATAGGCATGCTTTTTAGATAGAAAGAAGGACAGACAGTTGTACTAAGAAGGTAAGGTATGGGTCTGACAGTGGTAGGTGAGCCTTTATCAGATGTCGTGCGCCTGAAATGCAATAAATGCACTATCTCTTCTGTATCCACAAAATCTGGATCATTTTCATGAAGTAAACAGCTCAGTTTGAATAAAGAGTTGCAGAGATAATCAAAACATTTTTGGATGAATAGTTTAAGTATAATATGTCTTATCTTGTCAGAAAAATAATAATAAAATAATAATATTTTGATGGATCAGAAAAATATTTGATCATTGAAAATTTATTAGAAATAATGTCAAAGATGATTAGGAAACAAGATTACACAAATTGTTGAACTGGAAGGTTCAGAGAAACACTAAGTTCAGAACTGACAGTGAAGTCGGATACAAAGGAATATGCAATTCGACTATGGAAGTTGAAGAATGATTTGACTTCTGAGAAAGATTATAATTGACTCTAGAAGTCAAAGTTGAAACTAGAATAATTCGAATATTGGAGAAGTTAGGATTTGACTTCTGAGGAAATGAAGGCAATTCGACTTTAGCAATCAGATATTGAGGAATTAGAGTTCTGAAGCATTCGACTTTAGGAGTCGAAGATGATAGTTGGATTATGTAGTTATCTTATGAAGTGTTCGACTGTATAAGTCAGAGTTGACAGACGAATGACGAATATTGGTATGGACTTAGAAAAAATCCTGAGTGGTTTTTTAACTTCGATTCTGAAGGAGTCGGAGTTAGCAGTCGAAGTCTCAAGTCGGATTCAGTATGACATAGGGAGAGTCTGTGGACTTAGAAAATCTTGAGATGGAGATTGTCACACTATTGTATATTATATATTATATATATTGTGATGTTTTTGATATATTTGCTCTATACAAAGTCTATTTAAAAGTTTTATCATAGCAAAAACATGATATATGCTAAGTCTACAAAATCTTAGATTTTCATAGGGGTAGTTGCTCAACAATTCTCCCCTTTTTGTTAATGACAAAATCTTTAAATAGACAGTTAAAAAAAAAATTTGAGATGAATATACTTTCCTGGAGAGTCGATTTAGCAATTTGTTCTTACTGCTTTCTCCCCCTTTGTGACATTAATATAAAAGGTAACAAATACACAAGAGAGATATGAATAAGTAAGTAAGAAGGATCATAAACTGCATTCAGAAAAAGAGATTATGTACATGACAGAGTGTTTAGGACTTTGACAGAGAACTTGGCAGATACAAGGAGCGGGGAATCTAATCAAAGTAGGGCTTGAGGTGATCCCAAAGCTTCTCTTCATTTTCATAGAGAAGTTTTCAAATAAACTACCAACAATATTGTAGGTAGGACTGATGGAGGGCAGCTTCCTATGAGATTTGATATGGCGCTTATGGTACCAGGAAAGCTTGTTGTGGTAAGCTCGCCCAGAAGAAATTTAAGGTGAACAAACTTCCTAGAGGCTGCTAGATGAAGAAAATCATGCATTGTAATATTCCAGTACAAACTCGGGACACAGCTGCTTCCTTAGCCAGATAATATACTAAATACCTTTGTTGCCACTTAGGACCAATGTTCTTCTTCAAATCCTTATAGCTTTTGGATAGATACTCATAGGGGGAAAGCTTCATTCTTTCACAAGCTGCATGGTCTGCAGGGTAAGCTGCTGCCCACTGATCTAAGGAAACCTTTCAGACCTAGGAAACAAAGCTGGAAGTCTAACAAGTGATGAGAGTTCTTGGAAGCTGCAGAAATACAAATCGATGAAAGGACAATTTCAGTTTGTACTTGATGTTGAATCTGGTAGCAATCCGGATGTTCCTGTTAAAAACTGGTTCAGAAAAATCTTTTCTGGATTCAATGGCACCTATAAAGGAGGATACAACTCGGATGGCAATGCTACAGTCATGGAGGGATTGATTTCACTTTGACCTTTAAGCAAAATCTCTTATTGGCCTTTGGACACATCAGGCTGTCCCAACTTGAATCTGGAAAAATTAAACTCTTTCATTTTGGTGAACTTGGCCTGAGAGTCTCAGATGAGGAGTCCAAACAGGTCATAGAACCTTAGATTCATGTGGAGATGAATATCCAAGAATAGTTCCTGGATTGGGGTTCCTGATATTTGGCTGCTTCTCCTGGATAGAGATCAAGGAATTCTTTGGGATTTAGGCTATGGCTTTTTGAGAGATAAGTTGGAGTTCAGCCAATGTGACTTGGGTAGAGCGAGTAAGAGTAGGAAGCCAGTGTTCAAATGTGAAACCTAGCATCTCATGAACTTCAAGAAAAGCTCTAATGGCTAGATATTATCTGAACAAGTTCATATAGTGTTCAGAGTGATAGATGAAGGCATACCAAAAAGGAAGAAGAAGCTTTGCTGGGTTGTCCTTCAACTGAGGCCCACTTGAAAATGAAAGCTGAATGCTAGGAAGAATTTTAGATAGCTCAAGAAAGGATTTTCCGGTTGCTGATTTGGAAGCAGTGGGAAGACAAGAAAAGAAATGCGCAGGTTGTGTGTGGAGAATGGGAATATGTGTGTTGGAAGGTTTGAATTGGTATTTCATAGGATAAATTTAGAATTTAACCTTCTCAGTGGCAAGAGGTTGACCTTTGTAATAGATGTAGAGGGAGGAGGAGCAAATGGGAGTTTAGATGTAGAGGGGATAGGAATTGGTGATGCAGTAGGTTGAGATATGGTTGGTGATGGTTTAGACTCAGTAGGAGAGTCAACAGTAGAAGGAGTTGTCAAAGGAGGATGAGAGGAAGAGAACACAGGTGAACCATTTTTGATAAGCTTTCTTCTCACTTTCCTCTTGAAGGTCTTGACCTTGGACCTATATCCTCTACAGACTCAAGGGATCTCTTGGGCATAGACTTCTGCTGGGGTTCCTGCTCCTGCTAAATCTTCTTAACTGCTGCTGCTGCTGGAGGCTCTTCTAAAACTGACACTTGCTGCTGCTTAACCTTCTGCTGAAATACCACAATATCTAGTTGATAGAGAACTGCTTGTGGTTCTGGCTCCTGGTCCTGCTGCTGCTCAGATAGGTGCTCAAACTGCTGAGATTGTTCTTTCTCAGACTACTGCTGCTCTGCCTGTAGCTCAGGCTCCTTTTGTTGCTCATGTACTAGCTCTTCAGGCTCAAACTCTTGAGGTCCTTGTTGTTGTCTTGTTCTTGAGCTTGCCTTTTTACTGTTGAGGGGATGTGGGCCCTGAAGGCTGAGAAGTGCCCTGTTGGTACACCAACTGAAGTAATAGATCCTTAATCTGTTGACATCATCAGTCAAACCATCAAACTTGGCATCAATGAATTCCACTTGTAATTGAAGAACTGAAATGATTTCCTACTGCTTGTTCAATGAATCTAAAATGGAATGCAAATGGTTACTACTCTCCCCCAGAGACCTTGGCCGGGTCTCAAACTGAGAAGGGGAGTAATGATACTGCCTTTCCTAAAAATCTTGTTCCAATTGAGTAGATGCAGGGATATCATCATGTGCTACTCCTTCTCCTCTTATATCTTTAAAACTTCATTTATTGTTTCTTCCGGTGCATCTGATTCAGGAAGTGAAGAGGAAACATGAAATTGTTCTAGTTGCTCATGAATCTGAATTGGGACTTCTGTTCTGACTTCTTCTTCTATGGGTTCTACTTCCTACTGAGCAGCTTGAGAGGATGAGGCGATATGTATCTCATCTGGATATATTTCATGAGAACACTGAGGCACTGAATCTTCATCCATAAATTCTGACTTTTATTGAGTAAGGTGTAATGGCTTCTCCTCAAGGTTGACAAGCCAATTTTCTTCTTGATTCCAACAGAGATTTCTTTACTGAAATCCACTGAGAACCTTTTAAAAATCAGGTAAGCAGAGGTCCATAAGGAAGGGACTCCTGCCGATCTTTTAATGCTATCATCTTTTCCAAAATAACTGCGGGCAAATTTACTCAATGCCTCTGAATGGTCGAAAACAACAAATTTCCATCCCTAGAGGTTATGGAGGAATGGGTTCCTACCCTTGGAGTCACAATATGAGATAACTGAATGGAGGAGTCTCTTTTCCGCTGACAGTTCATTTACTAGAAGACCTTTCTTGCTGACTGTTCCCAGACTGTCAATAATCCTCAATTTCTTCTATTCTAAGGCACAACCTCACTAAGCTTGTGCCCGGAATTTGGACATTCCACAATTTCCACCAACAACTCTTCAGATACAGTGATTTGGTCCCTTTGACATATCCTGACACTAAGTTTCCAGAGGACACTTGAAGGGAAACATAGAAAGCATAAATGGCATTTTCTACAGAGGATTCAGAAATCTGACAAAGCTTGGTCTAGCTCATAGCATCTAGGATTTCTTCTACCCAAGACAAACTACCACTCAAATGGGAGAAGCCTACCACATTCCTGGACAGATAGGAATCTTAGCAAGACGTTGGAGTTGCTCAGGAGTCAACTGGGCATCTTCTGAAGCCCTAGATGAATCCATCTAGATAGAAGGAAGTGGAGAGGGCTCAGGGAACTATCAAAGGAAAGAGAGAAATGTAGTAGGGAGTTCAAGGAACCTACCTTTCTTCAGAGAAAATGGAGGTTTTGAAGTTTCCCAGAAGACCTTCGACAGAGAACAGTAAAGGCGCATAGAGGAGGAAGAAGATAGGGGAGTTGGAGACGAAGTTTGAAAAGGGTGTCTTCGCACAAGGCAAGGATTTCTTAAATAAAGAGAGAGAAAGTAACTGACCAAAAATTTCTGGGTGAACGGATGAGATTGATTGATTCGACCATTTCGTCATAAATGCGTCTGTTTAAAAATTAGTTTCAGTTATACAATTTTTAATTGAAAGTACCTTTTCAAACTTTAACTTAATAAGTCAGATTGTGTATTCTACTTTATCATTCGAATGCAGGATTTATACATGAGTCGGATTGTGTCTCCGACTTCACCAGTCGCAGTGCTGAGACTTAGAAATTTTCACAAGAAGGTTTTCACAGACAATCCAAAAATGAGATATTTCACAGTAGTTTCTTATCATACAGCTCAAGTATTATTTTACTTTGGCAATTTAATCAGGATTGCACATACTTATTTCTCTTCTAATAGATGTGAATCTATCCTCAAGAAGAGGTTTTGTAAAAATATCAGTAAGTGATTCAGTAGATACAAATTCAAGTAGAATATTGCCATTACTTACATGGTCCGGATGAAGTGATGTCTAACCTCAATGTGCTTGTTCTTGAGTGCTGGATAGGATTCTTGGTCAAGTTTATTGCGCTTGTGTTGTCACACAGCATTGGAATTTCTTGAAGTTGATGACCATAGTCTTCCAATTGATGTTTGATCCATAAAAGTTGAACACAGCAACTTCCAACTGCAATGTATTCAGCTTCTGTAGTGGATAATGCCACAGAATTCTAGTTCCTGGAAGACTAAGAAATCAAGCACCCTGCAAGAATTTGACAAGTACCAGGTTCTTTTTCCTATATTTTGCATCCAGCATAGTCAGCATCACTATATCCAATTAACTTGAAATCTGAACATCTAGGATACGATAATCCTAATTTACTGGTATTTATAAGATACCTAAAAATTCTTTTAACAACAAGAACATGAGATTCTTTTGGATCAGCTTGGAATCTTGCACACAAACAAACACTAAACATTATGACTAGTCTCCTAGTAGTAAGATAGAGTAGTGATCCTATCATTCCTCTATAAACCTTTTGATCTACCTTTTTACTAAGAGGATCACTATCTAACTTAATTCCTGAGCTCATGGGTGTTCCTAATGGCTTACATTTGTCAAAACCATACTTAGAAAGTAAATCTGAAATGTATTTGGTTTGACAAATGTAAGTTCCTTCCTTGGTCTGCTTGATTTGCAACCCAAGAAAATAATTAAGTTCACCCTTCATACTCATTTCGAATTCACTTTGCATCAGATTTTAAAGAACTTACAAAGTTATTCATTACTAGAACAAAAAATAATGTCATCAACATATATTTGTACAATCAAGATTCCATCTGAAAATTTCTTTATAAATATATGCTATCAACTTTACTTACAAAATCATGTGATATAAGATAAGCACTCAATCTTTCATACCAAGCTCTTGGGGCTTGTTTTAGAGCATATAGTGCTTTCTTTAAACGGAAAACATGATTAGGATATTTAGTATCTTCAAATCCTGGTGGTTGCTCAACATATACTTCTTCTTTTATAAAACCGTTCAGAAAAGTACTTTTGACATCCATCTGAAATAAGTTAATATTAAGAGAGCATGCATATGCTAATAAGATTCTGATTGCCTCTAATCTAGCTACTGGGGCATAAGTCTCATCAAAGTCTATGCCTTCCTCTTGGGAATATCCTTGAGCTACAAGTTTGGCCTTATTCATGGTGATTGCTCCTGATTCATCCATTTTATTTCTGAAAACCCATCTGGTTCCAATGACTAGATGGTCAGAAGGTCTAAGGACAAGAGTCCATACTTGGCTGCATTGGAACTGATTAAGTTCCTCTTGCATAGCAAGGATCCATGATTCATCACCCAGTGCATCATCGATTGTCCTAGGCTCAATTTAAGAAACTAAAGCAGAAAAATCACAAGGAATTCGCATACCTCTTGTTCTTACCCTATCTTGAGGATTACCTATGATATTTTCCCTTGGATGATCTCGATGATACCTTAGTTCTCTAGGTAGTCCTTCTTGTGGTTCTTCTTGTTCTTGAAGATCTTCCTTTTCTTCTTCTTTTTCTTCTTCTTCAAGAGAAGTTCTTCTAGATCCCTGTACAAATCTTCAACACACTCTTCTTCTTCTTCTATTCTTTTAATATAAGGGTTAGTTTCATTAAATAAATATGCACATATTGTTCTATAGTTAATGTTATTTTATTGAAGACTTTGTAACCCCTAGGCTTTGAAATATATCCTACAGAAATCTTCATCACTTTTAGCATCTAATTTTACTAGGTTATCCGTACAATTATTTAAAATAAAACACTTACAGCCAAAAGGTCGAAGAAGATGATATTGGGTCTCTTTTCCTTGTAAAGCTCATATGGGGTCTTCTTTAGAATAGGTTTGATCATGCACCGGTTGATGATGTAGCAGGCTGTATTGACTGCCTCTGCCCAGAAATATCTTGGTAAATTGAATTCATTCAGCATAGTCCTGGCCATATCTAGCAGTGTTTGTTCTTCCATTCTGCTACTCCATTCTGTTGAAGTGTCCTTGGTGCTGAAACGTTGTGTTCAATTCCATTGTCTTCACAAAACTTCATGAACTCTTCATTCTTGAATTCTCCACCATGATCAGATCTGATACTTATAATCTGAAATTATTGATTTTTCTGAACTACCTTGCTAAATTTCAGAAATGCTTGAAAGGCTTCTGATTTGGCTTCCAGGGAGGACACCCAAGTGTATCTTGAGTAGTCATCCACAATTACATAGCCATACCCTTTTCCTCCAAGGCTGACTGTCCTTATAGGTCTAAACAGATCCATGTGAATTAATTCCAAGGGTTGGAAGTTGTAACAATTGTCTTGGACTGAAATCAAGTCTTGGTTTTCTTTCCTTTTGCACTTGCTGAACATATTCCAGACTTCTTTACTTTCATCTTTGGAAGACCTTCAACCAGATCATGCTTTATCAATTCATGATGACTGAAGTGCTTGCATGACCAAGTCTTCTATACCACAAATCAGACTCTTTACTTTTGGTGGTTGCAAGACATAAATTCACTTCCTTTAATTCTTCTAATTGTAAAGTCTACAAATTCTTCACTCTTTGAGCTCGAACACAATCTTGTTGTGCTTTTGAATAACACATTTATCATTCTAAAAATTTACTAAATGGCTTTATCGCCCAACTGACTGATGCTTATCAGATTATGCTTTAAACCTTCTACATACATGACATCTTCAATCAAAATCTTTTCCTTAGTACCAATTGTCCCACATCCTAGCACTTTTCCTTTCCCATTATCACCATAGGTGACTTGACCAGTTTCATCTCTAAAACTTGTGACAACTTCCTGTCTCCTATCATATGCCTTGAGCATCCACTATCCAAATACCATTTGGATGCCATCAGCCGACCCTACAGATAAAATCAAGTTGTAACTTTGGTACCCAATTTTTGGGTCCTTGATGGTTAGTTTTAGGAATCCAACATAAGTGTCTAGTGGTGCATGTGCTGACAGTGTGTCCTAATTGATTGCAGTGACTACAGCATAATTCAAAAGCATTCATAATATGTGCAGCGTTGTTAATTTATGTTTCTATTTGTAAACAAGATTACACTAATTGTTGATTAGGAAACAAGATTACACTAATTGTTGAACTGAAGCCGCTGACATATTATTAATATATCAGCAACTACTAACCACTGACATATGTTACATATGTCAACGGGTGTTAACCGCTGACATATGATCATATGTCAACGGTTAATGATAGCCGCTGACAAATATTAGTCGACGACAAATTTGTCAGCGACTTTATCAATGATTTTACGGCTGTTGACATAAGTCGATGTCAACGACTACCTATTTTTTGTCAACGGTTATAAGCCACTAACATATCATTCATTTCTTGTTGTGGACACTTGAAGGTAAACATAGAAAGCTTTAATGGCGTTTTCTACAGGGGATTCGAAATCTGACAAAGCTTGGTCGGCCCATAGCATCTAGGGTTCTTCTACCCAAGAAAACTACCACTCAAATGGGAGAAGTCTACCACTTTCCCTGGATAGATAGGAATCTTAGAAAGACGTTGGAGTTGCTCAGGAGTCAACTGAGCGTCTTCCGAAGCCCTAGATGAAGCCATCTAGATAGAAGAAGTAGGGGCTCAGGGAACTATCAAAGGAAAGAGAGAAATGTAGTAGAGAGTTCAAGGAACCTACCTTTCTTTCAGAGAAAATGGAGGTTTCGAATTTCCTAGAAGACCTTCGCCGGAGAATAGTAAAGGCGTGAAGAGAGGAAGAAGACAGGAGTTGGTGATGAAGTTTGAAAAGGGTGTCTTCGCACAAGGCAAGGGTTTTCTTAAATAAAAGAAGAGAGAAACTGACCAGAGATTTCAGGGTGAACAGATGAGATTGATTGATTTGACCGTTTCGTCATAATGCGTCTGTTTAAAAATTAGTTTTAGTTATACAATTTTTAATTGAAAGCGCCTTTTCAACTTTACTTAATAAGTCGGATTGTGTATTCGAATTTATCAGTCGAATGCAGGATTATACATGAGTCGATTGTGTCTTCCGACTTCACCAGTCGCAGTGCTGAGACTTAGAAATTTTCACAAGAAGGTTTCACAAACAATCCAAAAAATGAGATATTCACAGTATTTCTTATCATACAGCTAAGTATTATTTTACTTTGGCATTTAAACAGGATTGCACATATCTATTTCTCTTCTAATAGATGTGAATCTATCCTCAGGAAGAGGTTTTGTAAAAATATCAGCAAGTTGATTTTAGTAGTTACAAATTCAAGTAGAAAATTGCCATTACTTACATGGTCCCTGATGAAGTGATGTCTAACCTCAATGTGCTTTGTTCTTGAGTGCTGGATAGGATTCTTGGTCAAGTTTATTGTGCTTGTGTTGTCCACAGCATTGGAATTCTTGAAGTTGATGACCATAGTCTTCCAATTGATGTTTGATCCACAAAAGTTGAGTACAGAAACTTCCAGCTGCAATGTATTCAGCTTCTGTAGTGGATAATGCCATAGAATTCTGCTTCCTGGAAGACCAGAAATCAAGCACCCTGCAAGAATTTGACAAGTACCACTGGTGCTTTTCCTATCTATTTTGCATCCAGCATAGTCAGCATCACTATATCCAATTAACTTGAAATCTGAACATCTGGGGCCATAATCCTAATTTACTGGTATTTATAAGATACCTAAAAATTCTTTTACAGCAAGAACATGAGATTCTTTTGGATCACTTGGAATCTTGACACAAACAAACACTCACAACATATGTCTGATCTACTAGCAGTAAGATAGAGTAGTGATCCTATCATTCCTCTATAGACCTTTTGATCTACTTTTTACCAAGAGATCACTATCTAACTTAATTCCTGAGCTCATGGGTGTTCCTAATGGCTTACATTTTCATCAAAACCATACTTAGAAAGTAAATCTGAAATGTATTTGGTTTGACAAATGTGAGTTCCTTCCTGGTCTGCTTGATTTGCAACCTAGGAAAATAATTAAGCTCACCCATCATACTCATTTCAAATTCACTTTGCATCAATTTTCAACGAACTTACAAAGTGATTCATTAGTAGAACCAAAAATAATGTCATCAACATATATTTGTACAATCAAGATTCCATCTGAAAATTTCTTTATAAATAGTGTGCTATCAACTCTACCTCTTACAAAATCATGTGATATAAGATAAGCACTCAATCTTTCATACCAAGCTCTTGGGGCTTGTTTTAGACCATATAGTGCTTTCTTTAAACGGAAAACATGATTAGGATATTTAGTATCTTCAATCCTGGTGGTTGCTCAACATATACTTCTTCTTTTATAAAAACCGTTCAGAAAACACTTTTGACATCCATCTAAAATAGTTAATATTAAGAGAGCATGCATATGCTAATAAGATTCTGATTGCCTCTAATCTAGCTACTGGAGCATAAGTCTCATCAAAGTCTATGCCTTCCTCTTGGGAATATCCTTGAGCTACAAGTCTGGTCTTATTCTTGGTGATTGCTCCTGATTCATCCATTTTATTTCTGAAAACCCATCTGGTTCCAATGACTGGATGGCCAGAAGGTCTAGGGACAAGAGTCCATACTTGGCTGCGTTGGAACTGATTAAGTTCCTCTTGCATAGCAAGGATCCAAGATTCATCACCTTGCATCATCGATTGTCCTAGGCTCAATTTGAGAAACTAAAGCAGAAAAATCACAAGGAATTTGCATACCTCTTGTTCTTACCCTATCTTGAGGATTACCTATGATATTTTCCCTTGGATGATCTCGATGATACCTTAGTTCTCTAGGTAGTCCTTCTTGTGGTTCTTCTTTCTGTTGAAGATCTCTAATGGAGGATCTTCCTTTTCTTTTTCTTTTTCTTCTTCTTCAAGAGAAGTTCTTCTAGATCCCTGCACAAATCTTTTACACACCTTCTTCTTCTTCTATTCTTTTAATAGAAGGGTTAGTTTCATCAAATAAGATATTCACAGATTGTTCTATAGTTAATGTCTTCTATTGAAGACTTTGTAACCCTAGGCTTGAAATATATCCTAACAAAAATCCTTCATCACTTTAGATCTAATTTTCCTAAGTTATCCTTACCATTATTAAATAAAACACTTACAGCCAAAGGTCGAAGATGACTGATATTGGGCTCTTTTCCTTGTAAAGCTCATATGGGTCTTCTTTAGAATAGGTCTGATCATGCACCGGTTGATGATGTAGCAGGCTGTATTGATTGCCTCTGCCCAGAAATCTTGGTAAATTGTATTCTTTCAGCATAGTCCTGGCCATATCTAGCAGTGTCCTGTTCTTCCTTTCTACTACTCCATTCTGTTGAGGTGTTCTTGGTGCTGAAACGTTGTGTTCAATTCCATTTCTCTCACAAACTCTTCATGAACTTCATTCTTGAATCTTCCACCATGCCCATGATCGATCTGATACTTATAATTTGAAATTTTTGATTTTTTTGAACTACCTTGCTAAATTTCAGAATGCTTGAAAGGCTTCTGATTTGGCTTCCAGGAAGGACACCCAAGTGTGTCTTGAGTAGTCATCCACAATTACTAGCCATACACTTTTCCTCCAAGCTGACTGTCCTTATGGGTCCTGATGAACAGTCTATCCCCATGTATTTAATTTAGTCACATTTCTATTTTGGTGATTAACAAAACCATGTTATGATGGTAATTATCAAACCTTGATTAAGGTCACTAACTTATTTTCTATAAGTTTTGAGCACAGGAAATATAACAAGAAAATCAACCAAATTGGTGAGTATTATTCTTACTGAAGCAACTTTAAGATCAAGTATGATATTTCTCTAAGTCACGCGGTTCCTTTTAAAAATCATAACGATTACAGTAGAACTATAATGATTTCCTCTTTACGGCTTCATAATGACTTAACGATTCCTTTAGTCATCGTAACGATTTGCTCACGTAACGATTCCTTTAGTCATCGTAACGATTCCTTTAGTCATCGTAACGACTTGCTCTCGTAACGATTCCATTAGTCATCGTAACGATTCGCTCTCATAAGATTCTTTAGTCATCGTAACGATTTGATCTCGTAACGATTCCTTTAGTCATCGTAACGACTTTCTCTCATAACGATTCCTTTAGTCATCGTAACGACTTGCTCCCGTAACGATTCCTTTAGTCATCGTAACGATTTGATCTCGTAACGATTCCTTTAGTCAATGTAACGACTTGCTCTCGTAACGATTCCTTTAGTCATCGTAACGACTTGCTCTCGTAACGATTCCTTTAGTCATCATAACGACTTGCCTTCGTAATGATTCCTTTCTCATCGTAACGACTTGCTTGTAACGATTCCTTTAGTCATCGTAACGACTTGCTCCCGATAACGCTTTAGTTATCGTAACGATTGATCTCGTAACGATTCTTTAGTCATCGTAACGACTTGGTTTCGTAATGATTCCTTTAGTTATCGTAACGATTTGATCTCGTAACGATTCCTTTAGTCATCGTAACGACTTGCTTTCGTAACGATTCCTTTAGTCATCGTAACGACTTGCTTTCATAACGATTCCTTTAGTCATCATAACGACTTTCTCTCGTAACAATTCCTTGGTAATCGTAACGATTTCATTGGTTCTCATAACGATTTTCTTTGCGCATCGATGTCTTAAGTAATCATAATGATTTCCTTAATGATCACAACGATTCTTTCATATATCATAACGATTTGCTGTTAAGTGACAACGATTTGATTGCATAACGATTTCATAAGTCATAAATGCATCGATTTCATATAATCAACTTGACATATGACTTATCCTTTCAAAGGGTTGAATAGTCAAGTCTTCGCACATATCCTTCTGTCAGCTGTGCATTTAATGAAGAATGAACGTGTCTCTGGATGCATGCAGACGATATCGTCCATTATCGTGTCTATTCCGTATGCATCTTTTAGAACAGCAAAATGGCATTACTATTTTGGTGAATATTCACACCAACGTTGACTGACAACAAGAGACAGCCTAGCTGTCTACTGTTTTAGCATTAATGTATGCAGGTCTCTGTCAACATTCGTCATACAACGTTTGACCTTGTAGAAGCCAAAGGACACTTCAGAAGATCCTATCTTTTTGCGTGCACAAATGGATAAAGGATTGTTGACTGGAAGCTTCCAAGTGCCACTCAGTCTAACGTCCACCAAAAGCTAGAGGCAACGGATACTTCAACGTTCAGATTTCAAATTGAAGCTATATATTGAAGAAAGAAGCTCAGAAGACATACACATAGACAGAGAACGACAGTGATAGAAAACTCTCTGATCATCAAGTCTTCTGCGAGTTCTCAAGAATGAGCCAAGCCTCATTCCATTAGATTAGCTCTTTGCTCTCTGCATTGTTTGTAGATTTTCGAGAGAGCTTGTTTGGTTTTGAGAGTGAGCCTTTGTTTACAGATCTCATTGCTCTCAGTCCCTTGCTTCAGATCTTGGCTTATCAAAGCTTGATAGGGGCTTAATCTCCTGCTTACTTGTTTCTGTGTGTGTTCCTTCTGTGAGAAGGAAGACCTGGTGGGGTATCCAGGGTGTTGTTCCTCTCGGCCTGTGAAGAGAAGACCAGCTGGGTTGGGTGTTGTAGTGTCCATAGGGGGAATGTACCCTAGTTAGTGAAATCCTGAGTTGTTGCTCAGGGACTGGACGTAGGACTCCTGTGGAGAGGAGATCCGAACTAGGATACATCTTGTGTTGTGTGATGTCTTCGTGTGATTGTTGTTTCTCTTTACTAACACTAACAATCTTCAAAGTGTATTTTCTATGAACCTTTTAGTGAACATGTATTAGCTGATAAATTTTAAAGACCCATTCACCCCCCCCCTCTGGGCTACCTAACTGGGCAACAAGTGGTAGCAGAGCGAGTCTCTTCGACAAAGAAGAAGATCCAACGATCTGAAGAGTAAAGATCCATGGTAGCCCAAGGAAACATTGAAGGTCAGTCTGTCAACCGACCCCCTCTCTTCGATGGTGAAGACTACACTTACTGGAAGACCAGAATGGAGTATTTTCTGCAAGGATTCGACTATCAGATTTGGTCAATTATAGAAGAAGGAGATCTCGTTATCCTGAACTCAAGGCAGAACTGGACAGACGATGATAGGAAGAAGATCTCCCTCAACTGTAAAGCTAAGAGCATTCTGTGTTGTGCTCTCAGTAAGAAGGAATTCAACAGAGTTTCAGCCTGCAAATCCGCAATGGAGATGTGGGAAAAGCTCAGAATCACGTATGAAGGGACAGACAAAGTGAAAGAGACAAGGATTGACATTCTTGTAACACAGTATGAAAGATTTCAGATGCAACCAGGTGAATCCATAACTCAAATGTTCAGTAGATTTACAGACATTACAAACGGCTTAGCTGGACTTGGGAAGTCATATGAAATTGGAGATATGGTTAGGAAGATTCTCAGATCCCTACCACCCTCATGGACCCCAAAGGTAACAGCCATTGAGGAAGCCAACGACTTGAAAAAGATGTCGTTGGAGAAGCTCATTGGGTCCCTTATGGCCCATGAGATCAACATGGAAAGGTTGGGAGAGTCCTCAAGCAGAAAGAAGCACTCAAATGCCCTTAAAGCTGAAGAAGACTCATCAGATGAACTCTCAGATAACAATGAAAGCAGCAAGGACAGTGAAGATGAAGAAGCAATGTTGTCCAGGAGATTACAACGCATCCTAGCAAAGAAGAAGAGTTCCAATCTGGTAGAAGACACTTCAAGAAACACAAGGAGTTCAAGAAATCAGAAGAGGAAAGATCAGAAGAAGACCGAGCCGATATGTTATGAGTGTAAGAAGCCCGGAATATCAAGGCAGAATGTCCAAAGCTCAAGAAAGGTGAATACAAGAAGAAGGACAACTTCAGAAAATTCAGAAAGTACAAAAAGAAAGCAATGGCAGCTGCGTGGGAGAACAACAGTGACTCTGACAATGAGTCAACCCAGAGCAGTGAGGGAGAAGAAGAAGCCAACTTGGCTTTCATGGCCAATACAGACGAAAAGGTAACCTCTGACTCCTCTTTTGATTCTTGCAATGATTCTGATTCAGACAATTTAGAAGAAGCATTTAATGAACTGTATGATAAATATAGAAATGTATCTAAGTTACTAAAAGCTAGTAAGAAGAGTATTGCCTGTCTAGAAAACACAAACTCAGATTTAAAATCAGAAAATGAACAATTAGAAAAACAAGTATCTGAACTGAAAAGAAGAAATGATCTATTGTGTGAGGATCTAAAGGATAAGAATAAACAAATAATCAGATTAGAAAAACAGGAGAAATCAGATGAACTAAGAATAGAAATCAAAGCCTTAAGTGAAGAAAATGACAAACTGTCAAAGACGCTGGAGAAATTTACTAATGGTAAAAATTTCTTAGTATTAAAAGGTGCTAGACGATCAGGGAAGAATAAACAAGGAATAGGATACACCCCTCCAGACAATGAAGAAACCATTATTTATCCGAAAATATATCCAACCCCTAAATTTGTAACTGAACAAGAGACATCATATAAATCTAACTTTAAATACGCCTCATATGAAAAAGTAACTAGAATAACATGCTACAGCCACTGCAATAAATTAGGACACACAAAAATAACATGTCCAACTAAGAACAAGAAATGGGTAATAAAAGGAAAAATTGATGACACTAACCAACAAGGACCCAAAAAGAATTTGGGTACCTAAAACTTAATTTTCATTTCAGGGTAACCTTCGAGCATCCAAATGGTATTTGGATAGTGGGTGCTCAAGGCACATGTCAGGAAATAAAAGATTATTCTCTCATCTAGAAGCTGAAGAAGGAACAGTCACCTATGGAGACAATGGGAAAGGGACTGTTATTGGGAGTGGATCTGTTGGCAGCAACAGCAAAACTATTATTGAAGATGTCTATGTGTCAAAGGTCTGAAGCATAACCTTATAAGTATCAGCCAACTATGTGACAAGGGACACCAAATCAAATTTCAAGAATCCAAGTGCAGCATTATGAAAGATGGAGAGTTATCTTTGAAGCTAACAGAGAAAAGAATCTATATGTATTGTACCTTGAAGAACTCAAAGATCAAGACGTTTGTTTAGCAGCCAGTAAAGAACAGTCAACTGAGCTATGGCACAGAAGATTGGGCCACTGCAGTTTGGATGGCATGAACAAGCTCAGAAAGAGAAGTCTTGTGGAAGGTCTGCCAAAAGTCAGCACTAAAATGGATGGTATCTGCAGACCGTGTGCAAAAGGGAAGCACACTAAGAGTTCCTTCAAGTCAAAGACTGTGGTAACCACCTCTAAACCCTTAGAACTCCTTCACATGGATTTGTTTGGGCCAATGAGGACCACCAGTCTTGGAGGAAAGAATTTTGGATTTGTGATTGTAGATGACTATTCCAGATTCACATGGTTTCCTTCTTGGATCACAAAGATGATACATTCGATAGTTTTGTAAGTTTCAGTAGGAAAGTACAGAAAGACAAGAAGTATTGCATTGTTGGAATCGGTCAGATCATGGAGGAGAGTTCGAGAATGACAAATTTGCAAAATTCTGTGATGACCAAGGGATTGAGCATAACTTCTCAGCACCAAGGACAACACAGCAGAATGGAGTTGCTGAGAGGAAAAATAGAACCTTATTGGATATGGCAAGAACAATGCTGTCAGAATATGATTTACCAAGGTATTTCTGGGCCGAAGCAGTGAACACAGCAAGCTACATCATTAATAGAGTGATGATCAGGCCTATCTTGAAGAAGACTGCATATGAACTGTACAAAGGAAAGAAGCCGAAGATCAGTCATTTCAGGACATTTGGTTGTCCATGTTTCATTCACAACAACGGGAAAAGAGACATTGGTAAGTTGGATGCTAAATCAGATGAAGGCATCTTCATGGGGTATGCTTCTAAACCTAAAGGTTATAGAGTATTTAATAAGCGTACACTATTGATAGAGCAATCTGTGCACATTATCTTTGATGAAACTAACCCTTCCTTGAGAAAGGAAGAAGATAGTGACATTGATGATGCAGATGACTTGTCCAAGAAATTAAGGAACACATCAATTGAGGACAAGGAAGATCCACCTCTGGAAGATCTGCAACAAACAGACATTGAACATGAAAATCTTCCAAAGGAATGGAGATACAAGAAAGATCACCCACCTGAAAACATCATTGGTGATCCAACTGTAGGGGTAAGAACAAGAGGTAATGTAATCCCTTGTGATTACCTAGCTTTTTTCTCAAATAGAGCCTAGGACAGTCAATGAAGCTCTTACTGATGAATCTTGGATTTTAGCCATGCAAGATGAACTGAATCAGTTCAAGAGAAACCATGTATGGTCACTTGTTCCTAGACCATCAGATCATCCAGTTATTGGCACCAAAGGGTGTTCAGAAATAAATTGGATGAAGCTGGTGTGATCTTAAGAAATAAGGTCATTGGTAGCTCAAGGCTATTCCCAAGAGGAAGGCATAGATTTCGATGAAACCTATGCACCTGTAGCTACTTGAGGCTATTAGAATCTTACTTGCATATGCATCAGCATTAGACTTGAAATTATTTCAAATGGATGTAAATCCGCATTTTTAAATGGCTTTATTAAAGAGGAAGTTTATGTGGAACAACCTCCGGGTTTGATGACACAGAATTTCCTAATCATGTCTTTAGATTACATAAAGCTTTATATGGTTTGAAACAAGCACTAGGGCCTGGTATGAAAGGCTTAGCTCATTTTTACTGAACCATGGTTTCACTAGAGGTCAAGTAGATAGTACATTTTTCATCAAATCCAAAGTTAAACACATATTACTTGTGCAAATTTATGTAGATGATATAATTTTTAGATCTACTGATGAATCTCTTTGCAAGTATTTTGAAAAGTTAATGCAGGGAGAATTCGAAATGAGCATGATGGGGGAGCTCACTATTTCCTTGGACTACAAATTAAGCAAGGAAAAGATGGCACCCACATCTGTCAAGCCAAATACACCAAGGAGCTCTTAAAGAAGTTTGGATTCGAAAATGCCAAGCCACTGTCAACACCTATGAGTACATCAACAAGGATGGACAGTGACAAGGATGGTAAGAAAGTAGATCAAAAGATCTACAGAGGTATGATAGGTTCCTTACTATACTTAACTGCCAGCAGACCTGATATATGTTAGTGTCGCATGTGTGCTAGGTATCAGCAGATCCTAGAGAATCTCACCTAATCTCTATCAAAAGAATATTTAGATATCTATCTAGAACTCATGACTTAGGATTATGGTATCCAAAATCATGTGAAATAAACTTAGTAGGATATTCTGATGCTGACTATGCTGGATACAAAGTAGATAGAAAAAGCACCAGTGGCTGTTGTCAATTCCTTGCAGGATGTCTGATATCCTGGTCCTCCAAGAAGCAGAACTATGTAGCACTCTCAACAGCTGAAGTGAGTACGTGGTGCTGGAAGTTGCTGTACACAACTCCTATGGATAAAGCAACAACTTGAGGACTATGGGCTACACATCAAGTCAATCCCACTGTTATGTGACAACACAAGTGCTATAAACCTTACCAAAAATCTAGTGCAACATTCAAGGACCAAACATATGAGGTTAGATATCATTTTATTCGTGATCATGTAGCTAATGGCAATATTGAAATTTCTTTTATTGATACAAATAATCAGTTAGCAGATATCTTCACAAAAGCCTTACTCGAAGAGAGGTTTACTTCTCTCAGAAGGGAATTAGGCATGTGTAAATTGTGAAAGATTTATCTGTTAATACTGAAATATTAAATTTCAGAGCGTAATTAATTATTCTCCTTGAAGTGAGCAAAATATCTCAATTATTTCACATTTATCCTTCTGATTAAATACTTCTGTCGGTCATTTTGTGTAATTCTTTATCTCTTTCAAACCGGAGTTTGTCGTTTTTGCCATAAAGGCGCACCTCTTCAAAAAGGGGCATTTATCCTCTATTTCATAAATAATCGTATTGATGTGATAAATCCCATATCTCTTCCCTTTATCTCCTTCGTTCTCTTGCTGAGGCGATAACCCTTCGCCCCCGGCATCGACTTCCACCAGATTTGAAGCCTTCAACCTCTCCGCCAGAATTTCTTGAGGTTTCTCCTTCAACCACCCTTCCAGACCTCCAGAACCTCTCCCTGCTCGATTCCATGGCCTCTACAGTTGTTTCGGCAGTGTTGGGGGCTACGGAGCTGCATTCCTCACCGCAGATGAGCAAGCAAGGTTCGCTTCTGTGAAGACCAAGCTTTGCGGGCACAAGGCAGTGGATTTAGCAGACCTGGAGAAGAATGGGATGGGCAGTTTGATTGAAGCTTTGCAGAGGCTGAAATGGATGAAGATTGCTACTCTGTCTGATGTAGTCATCTGATCTCGTCAAGGCTTTCTATGTCTGTCTGAAGACAGAGGAGGATGGGACTCTGACTTCTATGGTCAAGGGAACCCAAATCAGGATCACCAGGGAATTGTTAGCATCTCTGTTGAAGTTTATACTTCCGGTCGCAGTGGAGTCCACACTGTGGACACTCATGTCAAGGGCTTGGGAATAATAGGCCCGGAGTATAGGCTGAAGGATGGAAAGCTGGATATTAACCAGCTCAGTGCCTTTAACAGGCTTTTGCATTTCATAATCTGTCAAATCATTGTGCCAAGGAGTGCAACTTTTTCTTCATGCACCAAGGCTGATTCTGACCTGATGTTCTGGGCTATCCAGAATCAGGAGATTAACACTGCAGAGTTGATAATTGAGAGAATGAGGTTTGCAAGATCCAAGTGTGGGACATTAAGAGCAAATTGAACATCTCCCTACCTTATGCCCATCTCCTGACTAGAATCTTTCATCATTTTGGGATAAGTGTAGTGGGTGATGTATCTGAGAAGATGGGCCAAGCTTATTAGATCCAGAAATTTGAGAAAAAGTGGATTTTCTGTAGTCAATGGTGTATGGTCTAAAACCGGGGCTGTTGAGGGTGAAGCCATCCTTGGTGAAGCCAAGAAGCCATGAACCTGTAGCAGCACCGAAGTTGAAGAACCAGCAGCAGCAGCAGTGGCAAAATCAAGCAGCAGCAGAGGCAGTTCAAGCAGTACCAGCAGCACCAGAAGTTGAAGAACCAACAGCAGCAGCACCAGCACCAAAGTAGCAGTGTTGATGAATCCAGTAGAAGGATTGAGGACATTCCTTCTGAAGACATTGAGCCCATGGGCAATCTCCAGAGGATCCTCTTCCATCTTCCCAAGTAGCCACTCTACTTAGAACTGCATTGGACTCCATTTCTAAGGGGGAGCAAATGGTAAGTGAGTCTCTTGTAGTAGAATCTGTGGCAGAATGCCACACTGTAGAAGTGGTCATGGAAGAAGCTCCAAGCCAGCAGGAGCAGGTATCAGTTCAAGAAGATGTAGTAATGGAAGATGCTCCCATTGAGGGGGAGCATTCAGTAGCAGAGGATATTCAGGGAGAAAGTGTTGTGGCATCAGGCCACACTGAAGTTCCTTCAGAAGACCTCCCAGTCCAATCGAAGCAGCAGCAGCAGCTCAAACCAATGTTCCTATGGAGATTGTGACTGAAGAAGAAGAAGTTAGTGTTGAAAAGGGAGTGAGACTCAGGGGGAGGGAATGAAAACCCCCCATAAAATCAGTTCAGATAAGGAGAAACTGCAAGCTCCTAAGACTCTGAAGATGATGATGGTGATCTTCAGGCACCTGTGGACCAAGCAAGGGACAAAGGAAAGGAAGTTCCTCTCCTTGCGGATACTCCACATCAGAGGTCCCGGAGTCAAAAAATTGTAATACATTTGAAGCCTGTGATAGAAAGGTTGGATGCTCAAGGAGAAATTTTATGCTCATTGCAATCTGATGTAAACTCCATATTCATGAGCCAGCATCAGCCACCAAAGAGCTATCCCAAGTAAGAAATGCTATGAAATGGTTCAACAAGGAAATGGGTAGCATGAAGTCCATGCTCTCTGAGATTTTGAAGGTAGTTGGAGCTCAAGCTCCTCCTCCCCCTCCAGCTCAGCCTTCTAAAGGAAATGAAGAAGAAGTTCCAGGCCTCAGGGCCATCCATTCAAGAGTCTGGGCCATCAAGGCCGGAAACTATTCTCAGGCAGCAGCTGTGGAGTCTGGGCCCTCAGGGCCATCAGCACAAGGATCAGGGCCAATTGGGTCTGAGCAAATTTTGGCAGAAGAAGTAGCAGTCGCTCTTGAGCCCCCAGCTCCTTCCCCTACTCAGACACCTGCTCCTTCCTCTCCACCTTCGGCCTCCACTGCTCCACTGCTCCTTAACCCTTCAAGCAACCTCAACCCAGAACCATCTCCTCTCCTCCCCCATTTCACACACACATTCCTCTTCACCTCCTGTCTCTCCCATTCCTTCACCTCCTCCTCTTAGTAAGGTTCCTCCAGCATCTTCAGCTGGAGCCTCCTCCTCCTCTGGTCCCTCATTCTTTGGACCCTCTGAACCTACCTCTTCCACCCTACTTCTCCTTCATCCTAATCCTCCTCCCTTCTTCATTACAATCATTCCAGAGGGAGCTCAGATTGATGGTCCCTACCTTAGGGCCATCAAGGATGAGTTTGAGGAAGCCATTCTCCGATCTGTCTCAGGTTGGAGAACATATTCATGGGAAAGACTCTTCTAGTCCTGTCCATAAGAAAGAAAAACCTCATGTTTTTCTAACTCCTCTTCAGTTTTGTATCTGAAGGATCGAGGAAAAGATGTAGACAATATCTAGAAGGGGGGGTTGAATAGATCTAGGCCTACTTATGCGGAAGCTTAACCAATTTTTGAAAACTCTTGAATCAGAGGCAAATTGAAAAAAAACAGATTTCACATATCTGAATATAAATGAGTGAGTTGTGCAAATGAAGTGTGTGACACAAATTGATTAGATGAATTCAAACGATCCTATGCATACATCTACGAAGGATAAATTCAAACAACAATCAGATCAATGCACAGATATTTTTAGGTGGTTCGGAAATCACACCATGTGATTCCTACATCCACCCCTCACACAGTGAGGATCCACTAATCAACCTGGGTACAACACACCCACTGGAGCCTGACAACTTCAAAAACTGAGTTTACAACTCACACAAACTCTAGAGTAAGACTACTCTAGAACTCTGAGCAAGACTGCTCAACTACAGCTTGAGTACGACGACTCAAAACCACTGAGCACGACGGCTCTAAAACAACTTGCTAGAACACAAGACTTAGATCCTCTAGCAACAGATCTAGTCCAACAAGAGTTAATTCATGAGACTCATGCAACACCCCATGCACAATCTTAGAATCACTCAGAAGAGAAAAGGAAAAAGGAAATCGTATTGATAAGCTTTTCTCTTCAGATGTACTCCTTATAAAGGTCGAATTGTGAAGATCTTTGATCTATGGAAGTTCCTGGGCGATGCTCTGCAAATCTGATCTTCAGGATCTTCCTTGAATTCTTCACAAGAGTCGGCTTCTACTTGCTCTGCTCTCCTCCTTGAGTGCTTCTTCAACGATCAATCTCCACTTCCCACACTTGAGCAGATGAGAAATGGCTCAGGAGACACCACGGAGCAGGAGCAGGGAGATGAACTCTTCTTGCCGCCAAAACCAATCTCTGGAGGCTCTGAGAAGGTTCTTCTTTGATGGATGCCTAATAGGAGGGTATTTATACCCTAAATATCCCAAAGATACCCTTGGGGTACGTGGGCACAAGATCCAAGATTGATCCATCATCTCCCTAGGGTGCCACGTGTCCAAGAGGAGTCTTAAGTGAAAACATTTCCGGAGTGTGTCGACCTGCCCAAGAGGTGTGTCGATACACTGTCCCAGACTGGCAAAACAATTCCAGGAGAGGTCTCTAGTGTCGACCTGAGATGATCTCGTGTCGACCTGCTGTCCCAGACAGCAAAACAGGCTTCTGGGAAAGCCATCTAGTGTCGACCTGATTCCATTTGGTGTCGACCTGCTGTCCCAGACATCAAAACGCCTTCTGGAAAGCCATCTAGTGTCGACCTGATTCCATTTGGTGTCGACCTGATAGAAACCTGTTAGCTTATTTTTCTGGGATCTGTCACTAGTGTCGACCGGCCCTGAGCTTTTCATCACATTTCTGCCTTGCTCTGAGCCATTGTGTCGACACCATTGATGGGTTGTGTCGACACTGCTTTGCAAGAAAATGTTTGTCCCTGAGAAAATAACACATAAATCATTAGTTAAATATATTGTCATGAATATTAATGATAAATGTGCTTGGAAACATGCTTTTTGAATATGGTAATTCAGGTGATGTATTTCACATGTTCCAATTTATTTTAAGCATTAAAATCACAGCTTGTCATCATCAAAATGTGAGGAGAAATGTATTATTCACACTCAACCCAACAATCTCCCCCTTTTTGATGATGACAACATTAAATTCATATGGAAGTAGAAGTTTCAATGAAATGTGATTTTAAGCATTTTCATTTCCTTTTATTCATACTTGTCAGGACCTTTGAACATTTTTTAGTGACATTTGAAAGTTGCACACATGAAAGACACAATGTTACTAAAGATAAAGCTATTCTCACACAAAGGTCAAGCAGCTTGACAAGCATTCATCACATTCACATTCATTCAAAAGAGTGTTCAATCACATGAAGACACAAAGGTTTCCATTCATTTCATTCAAAAAGATATGAACACTACAATTTTTCTTGCTATCTTCTCCCCCTTTGACATCATCAAAAGAAATTACATTAATGGGGAGGAGGAGGGGAGGAATGGGGATCAAAATGGTCTCGATATCCGACAGTCTCTTGTCCATGGAAGTCAAACTAAACTTCATTGTGCTTGGATAGTTGAGAGTCTTGTATGTAAAAGATGCTCCATTCTCTCTGAGTTCACTGACATTTAGCTTGAAGGCACTGAAATCAGTTGATATTGGCGGAGAGGAGGAAGAAGAACCAGCTGACCAAGCAGGTCTATTCAAAACTTTGAATTCCTTTTTCAGTGCAGACATCTCTTCATCAATATGAGCAGATAGTTTTTCATGCTCTCCAATTCATCTACCAAATGTGCAAAAGAAAGCCTTGTCTTAGAAATCTGAGAGAGTGTCTCCGTGGTGTTGAAGACATCAGCTTGGGAATTTACCAAAATTCCCTTAAGAACTATTTCCAACTCTCTCTTGATGTGTTTTAGCTCAACTGACGCATCTGCCATTGTGCCTATCAGCCTGTTGAACCTTTGTGCTGCATGGTCAGAAGCTGCTTTTTGTTCAATAAACTTGGCAGACACAGTGTTCTCCAACCTCTGAATCCTCAACTCAAAATTTTCTGACATAGATTGAATGGAGGTGTTCAAAGCATCAAATTTGTCATTTAAAAAGGTGTATAACTCTGGTGGAACAGAAGGTCCACCAAAGGATGAGGATGCATAACTGGAGGTTGTGGAGAAAAAGATGGAATTTCAGTTTCACGGTTCATGAAGAGGAGGGCTGAAGTTGAGGTGAAAGAGGGGCATTAAGGGTACATGAACTTCAACTGCCACATGAGGCTGATCCTCTGGAGCTGGAGGCTGATCCTCTTGCACTGGAGGCTGATCCTCTGGGACCACAGGGGCCTCTACTGCAGCTGGCCCTCTCCTAACCTGATCACCCACAATCCTAAAGCCCATGAATTTTGAATATGCTTAAAGCAGTAGATGTTGGACTTAGGAATTTCTGAGACTTCTCATTCTCAAGAGGCACACTAAAGGTTTGAAGACTTGAGTCAAATGGGCTGCATAAGAACTGATCTTTTCAAATCTGCCCTAGTGTCTCAGAGATAATTTGATACATGATGACATGGAGATTGACCTTTATGTCCTTTCTCATACAGTATATCACAAACCTTTGGATGTCTGTGAGTCTGTCTCTCCCACCACCTTGGGGTGTTATGATAGTGGTGAGGATGTGATGGTAAACCTCAACACTGGAGGAAAAGTGTTGGTGTTGAATTTAGTGACATGAGTTTGCTTGATATCAGACTCATCTGCCTGCAATCCAGTCAAGATTGTGTAGGCTTCATGAAGATTGAATTCAAAGTTGTGGTAGTCTTCTCCTTCATCTGGAATTTTAAAAATGGTGGTGCTATGTCTGTAGGCATATCAATGACAATCCCTTTGACCTTTGACTTGTAGCCCTCATCAGTACATTCCAAATTCATATAGAATTCCTGAAAAGTCTAGGGTATATGATCCGAAATTCTGAGATAAAGGATTGCCAAGACTGAAATTTGAAGAAATTTATGACCTCAGGAAAGCAGAATTCAGTTCATTATCCTAAGTCCACAGCTCTGGGTTTCAAAATTGTCTTTCCGGCACTAGGTGGTTTGGAATGAGTACGCTTAGAAGGTTGGGAAGACTCTGAGGATGATGAGGATGAGGATGACTGCTCAGAGATTTCAGGAGAGGATTCCAGAATTTTTCTCCTAGGGTTTGCTGACCCTCTACCTCGCCCAGAAGATGATGCCCTACCTTTCTTAGCAGGTGATGGGGATGCAGAGGGTGACCCTGGCTGCTCTGCAAGGTCATGGCGCCTCTTGGTTCTCCTTTCAGTAGGGGAAACATCATCCACCGGATCGAGCCTTTCCGTAGCCCTTGCTCTTGCTCCACGGCGAGGAGCCTGCTTGTGCGCCATGGAAGCAGTATAGAGTGGAATAGGAGATGATGGAGAGTGAGGAATGAGAGAAGACGGATGGAATGGAGGAGGGAAGAGGTGGAAAGGGATTCAAAACCTGCCGGATTCCAGGAAGAAGACGACCGTCGGGTCGACCTGGAGAAGAAAAAGAGGGTTTTAGGGTATGCTACCCCGCAGGTACACTAAATCCTTACCGGCGCCCACGGCGAAAAAGACTCTGGCAGGGGGGTCAGTGTCGACACTAGAGGAGGTGAGTGTCGACCTGAGTGAAAGTGGTGTCGACACGAGATGTAAGTAATGTCGACCTGGCCTGATGAAAAATGGAGATTTGGTATGGAAAATTTTGTGAGCTTTTGGGATATCTTTATAATGATAAGCAATGAGTGAAATAATCATTTCAAGGATTTTTAAGAGACTAAAAAAATTCATTTGTTATATTGCAAAAAAATTCAACACAATTCAAGTTTTACACAATATCAAACAGGATATGAACATTCAGTGACTTGAGTCATTAAAATGATAATTTGAGGGATATAATACATTAACAATCAACTACACACTACATATTCTCCAAGTCCAAAGAAATAAAAAATCTTTTAGACTGAAATCAAGTGTGTTGAAAATAAACAACTTTTAAGAACAACTTGATGATGGATAAGAATGATTCTTTAAAACAATTCTCCAAAGATATACACATTTTGTTTTTGAAACAACTATCAAATGAGATACATCTTGTTTACTCAAGAACTAATATTTTTCACACACTATAGTCCCTGGATACTAAAGATTTATATCATTATCAAGTCTCAAGGGGTAAATGATGACCTTTTGACATGAAAATATATGTTTTTTAGACGCCAATATTTCCAGTTACTCAGTCATCATAAAAAAGGAATAGGACATATTTACTTTGCTTTGTATTTATTTTGATTTGGAACCCCTTTGAACAGAGATAGCATTAGTGCCTCATGACATACATGGCACTTCATCATTGTGAAGGTGTGCAGTTTCTCAGCACATGTGCCATTGCTCTGTTGAATTGACAAATTTTGGAGAGTTTTTGACAAAAAAGACATCATCTATATCCAATCATCAGTTGCAAACAAAAACATGTTTAAATTCAAAGCACACATTATCCTTCAGTCTTTCAAAGAAATCTGAATTTCTATAGTTTTGAAGAATATAGATGAGAGTTGACAAATGAATATAGTAGATCACTCAGAGGATCATTTTGAGACTCTAGACACTTGAATGAGGACATCATGCAAGAAAATTGATGTAATGCAAGAGAGGTTTGAATTTTGCAAATGACATTATTTGAATTTTCTAGCTCCCCCTGAGATGAGGATTTCAACCACTTTTCATCAGAATAAAGATATGCAAGTTTTTGAAATCAGGAATAATTCTCTTTAAACAATAAAAGCTCCTCCTCAATAATAGTGAAAGTGTCCAGACAAGCATAACTTGTCCTTCTCCAAATCACCATTTGATATACCAAGAAGTTCATACAATGTGAGTGAAGAGTTCATTGTCAAAAGAAATAGAAGTGAAGTGGAGAGAGATATGATCAGTGTGAATCAGGAAGCAAATGAATATGATGATGCAAGAACTCCCCCTCAGAATATGCCTAACACTCAACCCATCCCAATGAGAGAAATCAGAAAATGGACATTTATAAAGACCAAGTTCTCTCCTTAAAGAATGAGAATCTACTGTCAGGAAGGGGTTTGGTGAAGATGTCAGCAATTTGCTTTTCAGTTTCTATGAAATGGAGTTCAAATGATTTCTTTGCTACCCTCATCTCTCAAGAAATGATGCCTAATTTCAATATGCTTGGTTCTGGAATGCTGAATGGGTTCTTAGACAGATTTATTGCACTTGTGTTATCACAAAGGATGGGAACACAACCTAACTCTTGGTTGTAATCAATAAGTTGATGTTTCACCCAAAGAATTTGAGTTCCACATCTACCTGCTGCAACATACTCAGCCTCTGCAGTGGACAGAGCTACTGAATGTTGCTTCTTGGAAGCCCAAGAAATTAGGCACCCACCTAAGTATAAACACAAGCCACTTGTGCTTTTTCTATCTATTTACAACCAGCAAGTCACATCACAATAGGCAATCAGATCTAACTTGCAATTTAGCAGGATACCAAATTCCTAAATCACATGTTCCAACAGATATTTGAAAATTCTGTTGGTTCATATTCTGGAAATTAAGTGATTCACCTTCTAAATGATAAATGATAATCAAACAATGTTTTTTATTATGAATGATTGAATTTGAGGTTTTCATACATGTCACTTAACATGATACAATATTTGGTTATCTATGTCTTCATTATACCTAACTATATCATGTTTTATCATGTAGGTACAGTTGCATATAACCAAGCCTTCTCAACATGATGAAAATGATCACAAGTACAGTGTACACATGTACCTGCGACAGACTCAAAGGCTTATGTCGACAGATGTCACAGTTGTGATCAGACAGAAA
>CM024754.1:50376280-50426330 GCA_014218235.1 Colocasia esculenta
GGTGTGTAATGAGAAAATAGTATAAGTGTAAATGACATAGTGTTAATTGATAATTGTTTATTGATGTGTACAAATGTGTGTGTGTATGTGTTATGTATAACTTGTCAATTGCTAAAAGTGATGTTACCATTAGTACTAAAATGTAAGTATATGCTTTCATATTCATGGAATTGAATGATTGGATGCACATGTGTTTAGTATTATGTTGTATAGTTAAAAGTGATCCTATGCAAGGGTAATATGAATGTCATAAAATTGTATAAAATCAGTAAGCTAAATGTGAAGTAAATTGTATGATGCATGCAAAGTGAGTTAGAAATATGCTAGGAGTGCAACCTATCTTGTATGTTTTCCATGATTTAGTTGTGAAGTTTTACAAGGATTGAGTAAAAGTATGAAGGTATGTGAATGTGTTTGTTTTATGTAATGACCATGTTATTAGTAACCTTGTTTAGACTACAGTTTTACATGTGTTAGAATAGTTGTAATACAATTCCATGTGAATTTATTTTGTTATAGCACAAGCATGTTATGATTTAATTGCTGAAATTCTATTGTGTTAAATTGTTAGAAAATATGTATGTATTGAATCTTAAGTTACCTGCTGAGTCTATTGTGTAGACTCACTCTTGCTAAACATTTCAGGAAAATTAGTAGCAGAGGAGCCAGCAAGATTGAAGTGGAGTTGGACTAAGTGATTGAAGATTGTAATTTATATTTCATAGTATGTAATGCCACCTTTAAATTGAATTTGATCAAATGTACTTGGGAGTCGGCTATGTATTTGGAAAATATTGCACTTATGGTATCTCTTGTTGAACTATACAGACTGTGGTATGTGAATTAAAAAGTTGATGGAATAAGATTTATTTAAATTCCGTTGCATTTATTGACTCTATTTGTGTATATCTCAGCTCATTTGTTACTTGTTGGGGTATTCTCCCCTGTAGCGGCTTGCTCTCATCCTATGTGGGTTGGTATAACCGTACCGGGTGGAAGGGGGTCGTTGCACTTCCAGTCAACAATTAGTGTAATCTTGTTTCCTAATCATCTTTGACATTATTTCTAAAAACTTTTCAATGATCAAATATTTTGCTGATCCATCAAAATATCATTATTTATTATTATTTTTCTAACAAGATAAGAATATTATACTTAAACTATTCATCCAAAAAGTTTTTATTCTATCTGAAACTCTTTATTCAAACTGAGCAGTTACTTCATGAAAATGATCCAGATTTTATGGATACAGAAGAGATCGTGCATTTATTGCATTTCAGGCGCACGGCATCTGACAGATGCTCACCTACACTATCAGACCCATACCTTACCTACTTAGTACAACTATCTGTCCTTCTTTATATCTAAAAAGCATGCTATACGAGGTTTACATACCTCTTCTTTTCTTTTTCTTTTTTGACTCACCTACCTCAAAGGTATGGAGATACTTTCCTTTTTTCTTGTCTTTGTGCAGACATTTATTGAAGCACGTTTCAGCATGCTACTTCACAGTCCATTTAATGAGAAGTTGATCTCTAGATGTGAAGCCTCAACCCTCGTATGAAGACATTGGAAAGAAGCAAGACAGAAGGACCATTGTAAGGCCCTCGAATTTTGTTGCATTATTGTATTGCATGTATAATTCATGTTGTGTTATGTACGTATGTAAATATCTACGTAAGTATAGTTAGTATACTATTGCATGCATGTGTTAAATTAGATGTAAATAATTATGAATGGTATGATGGTAGTATGTACATAATAGTAACATATGGTACATATATAGATGTAGTTGTGCATGGTTTCTGCATGTTTTTGAGTTCTGGCCGAAGGCCAGCTTGGCGTCAATATCAATGGAAGTTTGGTTGTGTAGGCGTCAACCTATGGACGCCAACACTAAGTCCAGCGTCCAGCGATTGTGGACGTTAATTTCTCTGACCTGCTGCGTTGCAGAGCCGGATTTCCGGGAGCAAGCTAGCTTACCCATTGGGGAGCTGTCTCCAACGGACTGAAAGGGCTCTCATCAACCCTGCGGGAATGGGAGAGGCCTCTCTCCTATATCTGAACCCCTTTGCAACCAGAAAACCTCTCTTGACTCTTTGCAAAGAGGAGAGAAAACCCTAGCTCGGAGCTGGAGCTGTGCAAAGACTAAACTTTGGAGGCTTCAATCTGGCAATCCAAGGCTTCATCCGGCGTTCTATTGCAACTGGAGGCTAGAGGGAACCAAGGAGAAGGCTTCCCCGCCACTGGCTAGCACCTGCACGACCAAGAACACGGAGGGAAGACTTTCTAGGGAGCTTCTTGGGACTGCCAAGGGGAGCTTCTCCGCCATTTAGATCCGTCTGGAGTATTTTTCAGAGGCAAGTAACACTCACACTCCGTCCATGTAGATGTCAAGTAGGGTTTTATAAATTTTATGTATTTTTCCTCGTGTCCTAGATCCCCTTTTCACCTTTGCATTTGGCGTTCGGTCTGTGTTTCTGCACAGACAGGAACGTGGCGTCAATGCCCTTGACGCCGAGATCCTGGTATGCGTCCAGCGATCTGGCCGTCCACTCCTGGAATGGCCAGAGACCGCCGCCAAGTTCGTCTGGACAGAACAGTGAACTGTTCACCCTTCTAGATATGATTAATTTGACGTGTTTTGCGATGAGGATATAATGTAACTCTTATATGCTATGTTATACTAGCTAAATGTGATGAATGAGAGAATGAATGAACATTATTTGTGGGTGGTTGATGAATTTATTCGTCTATCTAAGTGGTATGCGAAATGAATGGCAATGGATATGCACCAAGATCCTAATGATCCGTGGCAAAGATTTGTTGCCCAAATTTGTTAGACCATGTATGTATGATTTGTCTGTGTTCTGAGTTTCTGACATTTTTCCCCATGATTGTATGGTTATTGAAATTTCTATTTTGGGGAAATAGAAATCATGCGTAGGTCATGTTAATTTCCAGTAAATTGCGTGTTGCTCGGTAAATTGGGAATATAAATTTAAGATCTGTGTGCATGCTAGGGTGCAGACAGTGAGCTGTTAAAGTTGCGATTATGTCAACTCCATGTTAATTTGCATTATGAATAATAATGTGAAATCGATGTTAAATTTCTGTAAATTCATTTTGAGTCAGAAAAATCTGAAACTTTTCATGTGGGATCATAAACCTGAGATCAGCATGTGGTTAAATTTTCAAGTTATTTGGACAACTATATAGTGAAATATGAATTTTTCTATGCGAGAAATGTGACAAGAAAAATGCATGCTAATGTGGGAATAATGTGATATGTGTGTGTAATCTGATTTGTGCAAACTCTGAACCTGTATCCCTGTTACTGTACTGTAGAATTATGTTTAGGAAAAACAGAGCGCTTGAGTGAGTGAGAAAATGAATAAGAGGCAAGTGACATGTGTAAAGATATGTGTTAAAAATCGACGGTAAATGTGTTAAATTGTGCCAAGTGTGATACTGCTCCATAGAGGGCGTGTGGAACCGTACCATGGAAAAGTCCCCATGGGAAGGTTCAATGTGTTGTGATCCTAAGGGCATTAGGATGAAATCCTGGAGGGGACAAGTACCACTGGTTAGGGTGGAGACTTGTTCCCCGGTCTGCGCAGAGTCCAAGAGTCGTCGCTGCATTGCCTAGGTGACGTCTTTGTGTATGTGATGTGATGTGTCCTTCTATGGTGGTTTGGGCTATGTGTCACGGCACTAAAGTGTAAAATGTGGAATGTGATTGTGATCATGTGCCAATTGTGTAGTGTGGAACAATGTGTAAAGTGTGAAATATGTGAATTAGAAATTGTGTAAAATGTGAAACCAAATGTGAGGATGTGAAATCGAAAACCCATGATATGATAATCTGAAATCATGTTAGAACAGCAACATAAATGTGGTTATGATCATGTGTATATGTGTACAATGCGTAGAATCCATGCTAGGGACAATCCTTACTTATGTGTAACCCATTCCATGTGTTGTTTACTCTCCCGTTGTGGTTTGAATGAGAACATAGCTTTCATGTGTTAGATTGTAAACTGTCAAACCACATCAAACACAGCTTAAAGCATGTGAAATGGTTATGGGCATGTATACGAATGAGTAATAACCATGTAGCAATGTTTTCTTTCATGTATGTAAGCTAGTCATGCTAGATTGTTCTCATGTTTTAGTTTAATTGAAAGTAGAACTTTCATGTGTAGGAATGATTAGAGAGCATGTGATAGGAAGTTTTATCGTGGGAAAAATCTGAAAGCATAAATCATGTGTGTTTAATAAGTAGAATCACCATGATAGGTTGGTTATTTCAAGGTCACGCATGCTACAGGATTGTGGTCTTGTAAATGTGTATGAACCTGCTATGACATGTATATGAATGATATGTGTAGAGTTATTTGCTGAGTCTTTTAGACTCATTACTTGCTTCGGCGTACAGGTGTAGTAGGTGACACACCTTTGGAGGAGGAGACCGTGGAAAGCGACTCCGAGCGCGGAGAGTCGGAGAGTAGTTAGTTTGGGTGGAGCTTAGTTGTGACATTTTGGCATTCTAATGTATGTAATGGAAAATGTACTAGCATTATTATGGAAATCAAATGTTTAAGTGTGGACAATATGTATTTGATCCTCAGCAATTCAATTATGGGGCTTTAGTTCTTTAAATGTTATCGAATCATGTATGTTAAATGTGGGATGATGAATGAAATGAAGACAGTGGTTCTTTGCTTCCGCTACTCTGTTCTTATATTCACGTGTATCTCAGCTGAATGTTATTGTTGGGTAAATGTCCCACTGTGGCAACGTTCACTATATCGACGTGGGTTGGGTATAACCGTCGTACCGATATAATGAGGGTCGCTACACCCATGGACAACAAGCCTTGCAAAATCCAAAGGATCCTCTAGAGCTGTCTTCAAACAGGAAAATTCCAACGGCCATCCTTCAAACGGCTATATTCTGTAGCTATTTAAAAGAAGCTGAAGTTTGGAAGAAGAATAGATACAGAGATATTAAGTGCAATTCAACTCCAGTAAGCTAACACTTACAATTTTCTCAAGCAAAGAAATCTCACAAGCTCTCTTCCAAGCCACAAGTTGGAGGAGAGCTTCTTTCAGCAAGATTCTCATCAGCTCTCCTTGTTCCACAGAAGTCTGTGTCCGGGTGGAAATCTGTAATTGCATACTTTTTCTGAAGTCCACCCTGCTCATTCAGAAAGGATTTGAGTTTCAACTCCAATCTGTTAACCTTTCTGAATGTGTGGTTTTTGCTCATTCTTGAAGCAAACACACAAGAGTCATTTATTTCATTCTTCTGGTAATTTCAGCAGGAGGTGTGTTCCTGCTTTCCCCCTCGTGTTGTGAAGGGAAGGCCTTGTGGAAGGCAGGCAGAGTTCTTTGTACCCCAGTTTAGGGAAGACTTACTTGGGAGCAAGTGGGTTTGTATTACCTCTCAAGGGTGAGAGAAGGCCAAGTTATTGGCAGATAGTGGAAATCTCAAGTGGTTGGCTTAAGGACGGATGTAGGACTTCCAGTAGAAAGGGCTGAACCAAGATAAATCATTGTGCATATTTGTGTGATTGTTTTCGCCTAGTTCACACTTGAATCACACACCCACACTAATACTAACAAATTTATTTAGTGTTGTGTAATTTCAAAAGAAAATTTATAAAGCCAAGAAGGTTCTCTATCTATACCCCCCCCCCCCTCTAGGCCATATTATAGTGCCATTCGATCCAACAAGTGGTATCAGAGCGAGGACTTCTCAGAATAATCTAAAATTTTGTGAGAAGAAATGGCAGCTGAAGCTCACAACTATGAAGGCCAATCTATTATAAGACCACCATTCTTTGATGGTGAGGACTATCAATATTGGAAGATGCGGATGGAGTGCTTCATCAGAGGAACTGACTTCGACCTATGGCAGGTAATAGAACAAGGTGATTTTCAAATCATTGGTGAGACCTCCTCTTCTGGTCTTTCACTAGCTGATAAAAGAAATATGGCATTAAACTACAAGCTAAAAAACTATCTTTGCTGTGCACTTTTCTAAAAGAGAGTTTAATAGGGTATCGGCTTGTAGAACAACAAAAGAAATGTGGGACAAACTCCAAGTAACATATGAAGGTACTGATAGGGTTAAGCAAAGTAGAATAGATATTCTTGTATCACAATATGAACAATTCAAAATGCTCCCAACAGAAAATATAACTCAGATGTATAACAGATTTTCAAACATATATAGGATAGGATTAAGCACTAGGAAAAATCTTAACTAATGAAGAAACAGTTAGGAAAATTTTAAGATCTCTTACTAATGTTTGGACTCATAAAGTTACGGCCATTGAGGAAGCACATGATTAACTCAATATCCATTGATAAGCTAATTGGTTCCCTCATGGCTCATGAAATTAATATGGAGAGAGATTGCTGAAAATTCTTCGAAAAAGAAAATGTCAAATGCTTTGAAGATTGCAGATCTCTTTCATCTGAAGATGTAAAGAAAAGACAAGTTAGAGATGATAGTGATGACGAGGCTATGCTTTCAAGAAATTTGCAAAGAATCCTTGCAAAGAAAAAGAAGTTCGGCTCCAAGAGATTTTTCAAGAAAGACAAGAAGAAGGAGCCAACTTGCTATGAGTGCAACCAACTTGGACATTTACAAATCCGAATGTCCCAAGCTAAAGAAAAAAAGGATCAGGCAGAAAGATCCGACAAGAAGAAGACAAAAGAAAGAAATCCAGAAAATACAAAAGAAGGCAATGACGGCAACATGGGAACATAACGAAGAAGCTACCAGATCAGAATCCTCAAGCTCGAATCCGAAGAGAAAGAAAGGCAAATCTAGCCCTCATGGCAGGACTAGAGCAGGTAAATTCTGAAACCTCCTTTACTCCTGTTCTGAATCGGATTCTGACAATCTTGAAGTACTTTTAATGAAATGTATGAAAAATATAAAACAATAATAGGCAAATGAAAAGTTAAAACAGTTAAACTAACTTACTAATCTAGAAAAGGTTAATACCTTTCTAAAGAGTAAGAACAGAAAAAAGGTTAAATAAAAGTTTAACTGAAACCAAAAGAGCTAATGAATGCTGTGCGAAGATTTAAAAAAATAAAACAGTAAGATTTTGGAAATGGAATCAAACCTTAAGGAACATAAGGATGAAGAATAACTAAAAGAGGAAAATAATTACTTGAAAGATACCATAGAAAAGATTTCCAACTGCAAAACCTCCTTATTTTTAGGATAAAAGGATCTAGGGTAGGTAAGAAGAAATATGGATTAGGATACAACCCCTATTGAATGAAGAAGATTATTCATCCTGAAGTGTATCCAACCCCTAAATTTTTAGCAGAAAAAGGAATTAAAAATTCTAAAAGGTAAATCAGCATGTTTACAAACAGAAAACATAAATTTAACATCACTGCACATATTAAGAATTCTTTTGAATTATGTTGTAGTCACTGCAATCAATTAGGACACACTTTCAGCACATGCACCACTAGACACTTACTTGGATTCTAAAACTAACCATCAAGGACCCAAGAAAATTTGGGTACCAAAAGTTACAACTTGATTTTATCTGCAGGGTCGGCTGAGGGCATCCAAATGGTATTTGGATAGTGGATGCTCAAGGCATATGACAAGAGAGATAGGAAGTGTTCACAAGTTTTAGAGATGAAACTGGTCAAGTCACCTATGGTGATAATGGAAGGAAAAAAAGTTCTAGGATGTGGGACAATTGGTACTAAGGAAAAGAATTTGATTGAAGATGTCATATATGTAGAAGGTTTAAATCATAATCTGATAAGCATCAGTCAGTTGTACGATAAAGGCCATTCAGTAAATTTTTGAATGATAATGTGTTATTCAAAAGAACAACAAGATTGTGTTCGAAGCTCAAAGAGTGAAGAATTTGTACACTTTACAATTATAAGAAATTAAAAGAAGTGAATTTATGTCTTGCAACAACCAAAAGTGAAGAGTCTGATTGTGGCATAGAAGACTTGGTCATGCAAGCACATCAGTCATCAAGAAATTGATAAAGCATGATCTGGTTGAAGGGCTTCCAAAGATGAAAGTAAAGAAGTCTGGAATATGTTCAACATGTGCAAAAGGAAAGCAAACCGAGAGACTTCATTTTAGTCCAAGACAATTGTTACAACTTTCAACCTTTGGAGTTAATTCACATGGATCTGTTGGGACTATAAGGACAGTCAGCCGTGGAGGAAAAGTGTATGGCTATGTAATTGTGGATGACTACTCAAGATACACTTGGGTGTCCTTCCGGGAAGCCAAATCAGAAGCCTTTCAAGCATTTCTGAAATTCAGCAAGGTAGTTCAGAAAAATCAGAAATTTCAGATTATAAGTATCAGATCTGATCATGGTGGAGAATTCAAGAATGAAGAGTTCATGAATATGTGAAGACAATAGAATTGAACACAACGTTTCAGCACAAGGACACCTCAACAGAAGGGAAGTAGGAGAAAGAAGAAGAAGAACAGGACAATGCTAGATATGGCCAGGACTATGCTGAATGAATACAAATACCAAGATATTTCTGGACAGAGGCAGTCAATACAGCCTGCTACATCATCAACCAGTGCATGATCAAACCCATTCTAAAGAAGACCCCATATTAGCTTTACAAGGAAAAGAAGCACAATATCAGTCATCTTCGACCTTTTGGCTGTAAGTTTTTTAGTTTAAATAATGGTAAGGATAACTTGGAAAATTAGATGCTAAAAGTGATGAAGGATTTCTGTTAGGATATATTTCAAAGCCTAGGGGTTACAAAGTCTTCAATAGACGAACATTAACTATAGAACAATCTGTGCATATTTTATTTTGATGAAAACTAACCCTTCTATTAAAAGAATAGAAGAAGAAGAAGAGTGTGTTGAAGATTTGTACAGGGATCTAGAAAGAACTTCTCTTGAAGAAGAAGAAGAAGAAGAAGAGAAAGGGAAGATCCTCCATTAGAAGATCTTCAACAACAACGAGAACCACAAGAAGGACTACTTAGAGAACTAAGTATCATCGAGATCATCCAAGGGAAAATATCATAGGTAATCCTCAAGATAGGGTAAGAACAAGAGGTATGCAATTCCTTGTGATTTTTCTACTTTAGTTTCTCAAATTGAGCCTAGGACAATCGATGATGCACTGGGTGATGAATCTTGGATCCTTGCTATGCAGAGAGAGGAACTTAATCAGTTCCAACGCAGCCAAGTATGGACTCTTGTCACTAGACCTTCTGACCATCCAGTCATTGGAACCAGATGGGTTTTCAGAAATAAAATGGATGAATCAGAATCGGAATCACCATGAATAAGGCCAAACTTGTAGCTCAAGGATATTCCAAGAGGAAGGCATAGACTTTGATGAGACTTATGCCCCAGTAGCTAGATTTGAGGCAATCGAATCTTATTAGCATATGCATGCTCTCTTAATATTAACATATTTTAGATGGATGTCAAAAGTGCTTTTCTGAACGGTTTTATAAAAGAAGAAGTATATGTTGAGCAACCACGAAGATTTGAAGATACTAAATATCCTAATCATGTTTTCCTTTTAAAGAAAGCACTATATGTCTAAAACAAGCCCAACAGCTTGGTATGAAAGATTGAGTGCTTATCTTATATCACATGATTTGTAAGAGGTAAAGTGATAGCACACTATTTATAAAAGAAATTTTCAGATGGAATCTTGATTGTACAAATATATGTTGATGACATTATTTTTGGTTCTACTAATGAATCACTTTGTAAGTTCTTTGAAAATCTGATGCAAAGTGAATTCGAAATGAGTATGATGGGTTAACTTAATATTTTCTTAGGTTGCAAATGAAGCAGACCAAGGAAGGAACTCACATTTGTCAAACCAAATACATTTCAGATTTACTTTCTAAGTATGGTTTTGACAAATGTAAGCCATTAGGAACACCCATGAGCTCAGGAATTAAGTTAGATAGTGATCCTCTTGGTGCTAGTAGATCAAAAGGTCTATAGAGGAATGATAGGATCACTACTCTATCTTACTGCTATTAGACTAGACATAATGATTAGTGTTTGTTTGTGTGCAAGATTCCAAGCTGATCCAAAAGAATCTCATGTTCTTGTTGTTAAAAGAATTTTTAGGTATCTTATAAATACAGTAAATTAGGATTGTTGTATCCCAGATGTTCAGATTTCAAGTTAATGGATATAGTGATGCTGACTATGCTGGATGCAAAATAGATAGGAAATGCACTAGTGGTACTTGTCAAATTCTTGCAGGGTGCTTGATTTCTTGGTCTTCCAGAAGCAGAATTCTGTGGCATTATCCACTACAGAAACTGAATACATTGCAGCTGGAAGTTGCTGTACTCAACTTTTGTGGATCAAACATCAATTGGAAGACTATGGTCATCAACTTCAAGAAATTCCAATGTTGTGTGACAACACAAGCGCAATAAACTTGACCAAGAATCCTATCCAGCACTCAAGAACAAAGCACATTGAGGTTAGACATCACTTCATCAGGAACCATGTAAGTAATGGAAATATTCTACTTGAATTTGTATCTACTGAAAATCAACTTGCTGATATTTTTACAAAACCGCTTCCTGAGGATAGATTCACATCTATTAGAAGAGAAATAGGTATGCGCAATACTGATTAAATTGCCAAAGTAAAATAATACTTGAGCTGTATGATAAGAAACTACTGTGAAATATCTCATTTTTGGATTGTCTGTGAAAACCTTCTTGTGAAAATTTCAAGTCTCAGCACTGCGACTGGTGAAGTCGGAGACACAGTCCGACTCATGTATAAATCCTGCATTCGACTGATAAAGTCGAATACACAATCCGACTTATTAAGTTAAAGTTTGAAAAGGTGCTTTCAATTAAAAATTGTATAACTAAAACTAATTTTTAAATGGACGCATTTATGACGAAACCGTCCAATCAATCAATCTCGTCCGTTCACCCTGAAATTTCTGGTCAGTTACTTTCTCTCTCTTTATTTAAGAAAATCCTTGCCTTGTGCGAAGACACCCTTTTCAAACTTCGTCTCCAACTCCACTGTCTTCTTCCTCCTCTTCGCGCCTTACTGTTCTCTGGAGAAGGTCTTCTGGGCAACTTCGAAACCTCCATTTTCTCTGAAGAAAGGTAGGTTCCTTGAAATCCCTACTACATTTCTCTCTTTCCTTTGATAGTTCCCTGAGCCCTCTCCACTTCCTTCTATCTAGATGGATTCATCTAGGGCTCCGGAAGACGCCCAGTTGACTCTGAGCAACTCCAACGTCTTGCTAAGATTCCTATCTGTCTAGGGAATGTGGTAGACTTCTCCCATTTGAGTGGTAGTTTTGTCTTGGGTAGACGAAACCCTAGATGCTATGGCTAGCCCAAGCTTTGTCAGATTTCTGAATCCCCTGTAGAAAACGCCATTAAAGCTTTCTATGTTCCCTTCAAGTGTCCTCTGCAAACTTAGTGTCAGGATATGTCAAAGGGACCAAGATCACTGTATCTGAAGAGTTGTTGGTGGAAATTTTGGAATGTCCAAATTCCGGGCACAAGCTTAGTGAGGTTGTGCCTTTAGAATAGCATAAATTGGGGATTATTGGCAGTCTTGGAACAGTCAGCAAGAAAGGTCTTCTAGTAAATGAACAGTCAGCGGGAAAAGAGACTCCTCCATTCAGTTATCTCAAATATTGTGACTCCAAGGGCAGGAACACATTCCTCCATAACCTCTAGGGATGGAAATTTGTTGTTTTCGACCATTCAGAGGCATTGAGTAAATTTGTCCACAGTTATTTTGGAAAAGATGATAGCTTCAAAAGATCTGCAGGAGTCCCTTCCTTATGGACCTCTGCTTACCTTGATTTTTAAAAGGTCTCAGTGGATTTGAGTAAAGAAATCTCCGTTGGAATCAAGGAGAAAATTGGCTTGTCAACCTTGAGGAGAAGCCATTACACTTTAGTCAATAAAAGTCAGAATTTATGGATGAAAGATTCAGTGCCTCAGTGTTCTCATGAAATATATCCAGATGAGATACATATCGCCTCATCCTCTCAAGTTGCTCAGCAGGAAGTAGAACCCATAGAAGAAGAAGTCAGAACAGAACTCCCAGTTCAGATTCAAGAGCAACAAGAACAATTTCATGTTTCCTCTTCACTTCCTGAATCAGATGCACCTGAAGAAACAATAAATGAAGTTTTAAGAGATATAAGAGGAGAAGGAGTAGCACATGATGATATCCCTGCATCTACTCCATTGGACAAGATTTTTAGGAAAGGCAGTATCATTACTCCCTTCTCAGTTTGAGACCCGACCAAGGTCTCTTAGGGGGATAGTAGTAACCATTTGCATTCCATTTTAGATTCATTGAACAAGCAGTAGGAAAGCATTTCAGTTCTTCAATTACAAGTGGAATTCATTGATGCCATGTTTGATGGTTGACTGATGAAGTCAAACAGATTAAGGATCTATTACTTCAGTTGCTGTACCAACAGGGCACTTCTCAGCCTTCAGGGCCCACATCCCCTCAACAGCAAAAGAGCAAGCTCAAGAACAAGAACAGCAACAAGGACCTCAAGAGTTAGAGCCTGAAGAGATAGTAACATGAGCAACAAAAGGAGCTGAGCTACAGCAGAGCAGCAGCAGCAGTCTGAAAGCAGCATCTGAGAAAGAACAATATCAGCAGTTTGAGCACCTATCTGAGCAGCAGCAGCAGACAGAAGCAAAACACAAGCAGTTCCCTCTCAACTAGATATTGTGGTATTTCAGCAAAAGGTTGAGCAGCAGCAAGAGTCAGTTTTAGAAGAGCTCTCTAGCAGCAGCAGCAGTTGAGAAGATTCAGCAGGAGCAGGAACCCCAGCAGGAGTCTAGGCCCAAGAGACCCCTGAGTCTGTAGAGGATGATAGGTCCAAGGTCAAGACCTTCAAGAGGAAAGTGAGAAGAAAGCTTATCAAAAATGGTTCACCTGGTTCTCTTCCTCTCATCCTCCTTTGCCAACTCCTTCCACTGCTGACCCTCCTGCTTAGTCTGGACCATCACCAACCATATGTCAACCTACTACATCACCAATTCCTATCCCCTCTACCAATGAACTCCCATCTGCTCCTCTCCCTCTACATCTATTACAAAGGGTCAACCTCTGCCACTGAGAAGGTTAAATTCTAAATTTATCCTATGAAATACCAATTCAAACCTTCCAAGGCACATATTCCCATTCTCCACACACAACCTGCGCATTTCTTTTCTTGTCTTCCCACTGCTTCCAAATCAGCAACCGGAAATCCTTTCTTGAGCTATCTGAAATTCTTCCTAGCATTCAGCTTTCATTTTCAAGTGGGCCTCAGTTGAAGGACAACCCAGCAAAGCTTCTCTCCTTTTTGGTATGCCTTCATCTATCACTCTGAACACTATATGAACTTGTTCAGAGAATATCTAGCCATTAGAGCTTTTATGAAGTTCATGAGATGCAGGTTTCACATTTGAACACTGGCTTCCTACTCTTATTCGCTCTACCCAAGTCACATTGGTTGAACTCCAACTTATCTCTCAAAAATGCCATAGCCTAAATCCCAAAGAATTCCTTGATCTCTATCTAGGAGAAGCAGCCAAATATCAGGAAACCCAATCCAGGAACAAATTCTTAGATATTCATCTCCACATGAATTTGAGGTTCTATGACCTGTTTGGACTCCTCATCCGAGACTCTCAGGCCAAGTTCACCAAAATGAAAGAGTTTAATTTTGCCAGATTCAAGTTGGGACTGCCTGATGTGTCCAAAGGCCAATAAGAGAATTTGCTTAAAGGTCAAAGAGAAATCAATCCCTCCATGACTGTAGCATTGCCATCCGAGTTGTATCCATCCTTTATAGGTGCCATTGCATCCAGAAAAGATTTTGCTGAACCAGTTTTTAACAAGCACATCCGGATTGCTACCAGATTCAACATCAAGTACAAACTGAAATTGTCCTTTCAGCGATTTGTATTTCTGCAGCTTTCCAAGAACTCTCATCACTTGTTAGATTTCCAGCTTTGTTTTGCTGAGTCTGAAAGGTTCTCCTTAGATCAGTGGGCAGCAGCTTACCCTGCAGACCATGCAGCTTGTGAAAGAATGAAGCTTTCCCCCTATGAGTATCTGTACAAAAGTTATAAGGATTTGAAGAAGAACATTGGTCCTAAGTGGCAGCAAAGGTATCTAGTATATTCTGGCTAAGGAAGCAGCTGTGTCTCGAGGTTTGCACTAGAATATTACAGTGCATGATTTTCTTCATCTAGCAGCCTCTATGAAGTTTGTTCACCTTAAATTTCTTCTAGACCGGCGAGCTTACCACAACAAGCTTTCCTGGTACCATAAGCGCCATATCAAATCTCATAGGAAGCTGCCCTCCATCAGTCCTACCTACAATATTGATGGTAGTTTATTTGAAAACTTCTTCTATGAAAATGAAGATAAGCTTTGGGATCATCTCAAGCCCTATTTTGATCAGATTCCCCGCTCCTTGTATCTGCCAAGTTCTCTGTCAAAGTCCTAAACACTTTGTCATGTACTTAATCTCTTTTTCTGAATGCAGTTTATGATCCTTCTTACTTGCTTACTCATATCTCTCTTGTGTATTTGTTACCTTTTATATAACGCCACAAAGGGGGAGAAAGCAGTAAGAACAAATTGCTAAATCGACTCTCCAGGAAAGTATATTCATCTCAAATTTGTTTTTTTAACTGTCTATTTAAGATTTTTGTCATTAACAAAAAAGGGGAGAATTGTTGAGCCACTACCCCTAAGAAAATCTAAGATTTTGTAGACTTAGCATATATCATGTTTTTGCTATGATAAAACTTTTAAATAGACTTTCTACAGAGTAAATATATCAAATACATATCACAAAAATACATATATATATATACAATAGTGTGACAATCTCCATCTCAAGATTTTTCTAAGTCCACAGACTCTCCCTATGTCATACTGAATCTGACTTGAGACTTCGACTGTTAACTCCGACTCCTTCAGAATCGAAGTTAAAAAAAACCACTCAGGATTTTTTCTAAGTCCACACAAATATTCGTAATTCGACTGTCAACTCGACTTATACAATCGAATACTTCATAAAGATAACTACATAATCCAACTATCAACTTCGACTCCTACAGTCGAATGCTTCAGAACTCTAATTCCTCAGTATCGATACTAAAGTCGAATTGCCTTCATTTCCTCAGAAGTCAAATCCTAACTTCTCCAATAGTCGAATTATTCTAGTTTCAACTTAGACTTCTAGAGTCGAATTATAATCTTTCTCAGAAGTCAAATCATTCTTCAACTTCCATAGTCGAATTGCATATTCCTTTGTATCCGACGTCACTGTCAGTTCTGAACTTAGTGTTTCCCTGAACCTTCCAGTTCAACAATTAGTGTAATCTTGTTTCCTAATTATCTTTGACATTATTTCTAGAAACTTTCAATGATCAAATATTTTTCTGATCCATCAAAATATCATTATTTTATTATTATTTTTCTGACAGATAAGACATATTATACTTAAACATTCATCCAAAAATGTTTTGATATTATCTGCAACTCTTTATTCAAACTGAGCTGTTTACTTCATGAAAATGATCCAGATTTTGTGGATACAGAAGAGATAGATAGTGCATTTATTGCATTTCAGGCACATGGACATCTGACAGAGGCTCACCTACCACTGTCAGACCCATACCTTACCTTCTTAGTACAACTGTCTGTCCTTCTTTCTATCTATAAAGCATGCATATACGAGGTTTCCATACCTCTTCTTTTTTTTTCTTTTTTTTTACTCACCTACCTCAAAGGTATGGAGATACTCTTCCTTTTATTGTCTTTGCTGCAAACATTTATTGAAGCATGTTTTCAGTATGCTACCTTCATAGCTAATTTAATGAGAAGTTGATCCTCTAGCTGTGAAGCCTCAACCTCGTTGAAGACAATGGAAAGAAGCAAGACAGAAGGACCCATGGACAACAATCCTTGCAAAATCCAAAGGATCCTAGAGCTGTCTTCAAACGGGCAAATTCCAACGACCATCCTTCAAACGGCTATATTCTGAAGCTATTAAAAGAAGCTAAAGTTTGAAAGAAGAATAGATACAGAGATATTAAGTGCAATTCAACTCCAGTAAGTTCAACACTTACAATTTTCTCAAGCCAAGAAATCTCACAAGCCCTCTTCCAAGCCACAAGTTGGAGAGCTCTTCTTTCAGCAAGATTCTCATCAGCTCTCCTTGTTTCCACAAAGTCTTGTGTCCGGGTGGCAATCTGTAATTGCATATTTTTCTGAAGTCCACCCTGCTCATTCAGAAAGGATTTGAGTTTTAACTCCAATCTGTTAACCTTTCTGAATTCTGTGTTTTTGCTCATTCTTGAAGCAAACACACAAGAGTCATTTATTTCTTTCTTCTGTGTAATTTCAGCAGGAGGTGTGTTCCTGCTTCCCCCCCTCGTGTGAAGGGAAGGCCTTATGGAAGGCAGTTCTTTGTACCCCTTTTTAGGGAAGACTTGCTTGGGATCAAGTGCATTGTATTACCTCTCAAGGGTGAGAGAAGGCCAAGTTATTGGCAGATAGTGGAAATCTCAAGTGGTTGGCTTGGGGACTGGATGTAGAACTTCCATGTAGGAAGGGCCGAACCAGGATAAATCATTGTGCAAATTTGTGTGATTGTTTCCACCTAGTTAACACTTGAATCACACACACCACACTAAGTACTAACGAATTTATTTAGTGTTGTGCAATTTCAGATGAAAATTATAAATCCAAGAAGTCCTATTCACCCCCCCCCCCCTCTAAAACCTCTATAGTGCGATTTCGATCCAACAAAAACATGTGAAGCATGTGTAAAAGGTAATCGTACTAGGTGTAGTGCCCCACTCCAGCCCGGTACGGTCATACTGACCCATGTGGACAAGAGGGAGATGCTACAGGGGAAGAAAGACCCCAACAATGTCAAACATTAGGTGGAATCTTTCATGATGAATGAAAATAGAGCGGAAGCAATGTCACCATCCACTTTTACAATCATACCTCATAATCAAAAGAATAGATAAAGACAAGTATATAATAAAATGAACATTGTCTATATCTAAGCCAGTACATTTAATAGGGTTCAACATTACATTTCTTCTTCCCAGCTATAATATCACCTATTTCTAAAACCCAAGAAATCTCTACTTCTCACAATCCGAACAAAGTCTCGCCATTTCCTCTTCTAGAACCTCAGCTTCGCCTGAAATATTAGCAAGAGTGAGTCTATAGAATAGACCCAGCAAGCAACTAGGAATTCTTAACTCACAACCTACACTATAGCTATTTTGATAATGCATGATAATATATATAAATAGTGGTAGAGTCAGTAGCGGTAAGGTAAAGGTAATGGTAATGTAGTAGTAATAATAATAGAAAAAGTAACGATAGAGAAAATGGTAGCAATAATAGTTGTAATGATAACAATAGTAGTAATAGAAATAGTGGTAGAAAGCAATCGTAGAAAACAATAATAGAGACAGTGGTAGAAAAATCAGTAGGAAACATCGATAGAAACAACGATCGGAACAGTAACAATGGTGGTAGCAGTAGTGGTAATGGTAATGGTAGAATGGCAGAAATTACAATAGAAACAATAATAGGGAATATAAATAATAGTGGTGTGGACACCCATTTTCGGCCTATAAGTTGAGCATATTTTTTGTTCATATCATTGATGTCCCAAATTGGTCATCACTTTGGAGTCCTTCTTGGCCCATCATGAGCCCATTCAATGTCAATTTCAACTTCATTCTCAAGCCATTTTCAAGATCCACTTGAAACATCAAAACTGTGTAGTCTGCTTATCTTCTAAACATACCTTCACTTTGAGAGCTCATAACATCCTCATTTTTAACCCAAATATGGCATATCATACTATAATGTCATATCTCTCTAAGTCTAGAATCCAATGCAAAAAATGACTCATAAATCTGATGTCTATAGAGGGAGATATGGCCGTTTAGTGGACCCTGTGCGCACTGTCTTCTTAACGTGGTCGGGTGCATGGATGCGTTATGAACGCGTTCCGACCGATATGACGCCTAAGAAACATGCACGTAAACCTTTTTATGTGTCTTTCAGTAACTTCATCCATCCTAGAGCCTATCCAACACCTCTTTGAGTTAAATGATGACCCAAACCTCCTATCCTATCCCTAGGGAGCCCCCAAGTCCATCCAAACTCTACATAAACTCCCCAACTCTCCAACCGGATAGTCTCTATCTCTAACTTGGGATTGGAGTTTCTCTCTCATATAAACACACCCTAGGACTCTAAAATGAGGGAGGAAGATCACCACCACATGAAGAGATCCTTGGTGGCTCTGCTCACCAAGTTCTATCGCCCCAAAGACAAAGAAGAGGTTATTCTTTCCGTTGCACCCTTTCTGTCTCCTCTCTCTCTTATATCCTCTCAAACTATCAGGGACATCATGCCTTCTTCATCCCAAACAGAATCTCATCTGCTCTAAATGTCTTCATCAAAGTCGTTCTACTCTTTCTCAGCTTCATCCTCGAACTAGAATCACATCGATTGATGCTCTGTGCTCAAAGTATATCAAGTGTTCTTCTCTTTCTCTGTCATACTCTCTTTACAAGGAGCTCATATCAAAGCGACCAAGCCAAGAGCAAGAGGAGATTACATTTGGCCATGGGAGGCTCCTGAGGGCCTGCTCATCTCACTCTCATCATCTTCAACCTCTAGGAGAGGAAGAACACCAGTGCACCGCCATCCTCTTCTTCTTTCTCTCTCATATCACCCTATCAAGAAGCCCACATTAAAATATCTCAATGAAGATGAAAGGTACACCTTAGACACTTTCAATAGGCTCCTCGGAGTTTTGTATGCAGGTCCCCATCACCCCATGTTGAGTAGAGAAGGCGTCGTCGAGTTGCATTGTCGGTTATCTCAGTTTCTCTCTCCTATCGTGATTATGGACACCCAGTGAGTGCGGCCCTTCCACAGCTTGAACGAGGATGATCCAGTCATTGGGATATTCATTAAAGTTCTTTCCAACATCCTCCTCTAACCACACGGATAGAATCACCTTGATCCAGTCTTTGTGCTTTGAGTTATCATTTTCTTCTTTCTTTTCTTGTTTTCTACATGCATGGCAGATAGGTGCGCCCTCTCTCTCATCTCCTTGATTTAAACACATTATTTTTTCTTTTTTTTGGTCAAGAGGTCCTCATGGCCTCAAACTGGGAGACTGCACCCTCCCCCAGAAAGGGAGAATGTTCTTATTCCACCAGTGAGCGCTACCTGGGCCAGAAATATTATTAAAAATATGCAATACAACATCAATGGGGCATACCCCAGTCAACCATTCTAACATGCATAAGACCAGATTTATCAATGACCACTGGCCCCTTACAAGCATGTGGTAAACTATGAACCCCGAGAAACAATCATTCTACCTAGAGTTAACCGCAAAATTGCAAGGGAATCAGCCACTTGGTTGGGTTCCCTGTATACATGGGACAACACTGTAGACTCATGTCTAAGCATATTTCTACCTTCTCTCCACCATCTAAAAGCTCTCCAAGATGTAACTTATCCTCCCAGATGGAGTTCACGAGGACGTGAGAATCAGAATGAACAATTGAAAGCCGATAGCCTAGAGAAGATGCCAAGAGAAGGCCATCACAAAGGGCTCTAATTTCTGCTAGCATGCTGGTCCCAACACCGTAAAAATGAGCAAACGCCACTAGACCTAGCCCTATGAATCCCAAATACACCCTCCACCTCCACCGTCCCCTGGATTCCCTTTGCAAGCACCATCTACATTGAGGCTGAAATCACATATTGGAGGGATCCATCTAATAAGTTTCAGCTTCTTGGAAGGGCACTGAGGAAAGAAGCCAAAGCCATGAAGGATCTGCATCTCATAAGGCATAGGAGCCACCTTAAAATGAACTTTAGAGAGCGAGTGCAGTATTTTGGACTTCATATTATTGATGATAACCCTAACAAAAATATAAGTAGAATCAAAACTTTTCAAGCATCTTCCCTTCCAGATTTCCCACAACATGAGGATCCGACCATAAAGGGATACAAAACCATAGGGAGATTGGATATTAGAATGCTGGATAAAACTCAACGCTCTGGCAGTAATATGGCGATGAAGGTTGACCCTGGGAGGTATAAGTGGTTGAAACCATCACCAAAGGATAGCAGCAAAATCGCTATGAATAAAAAGGTGATCAAGGTCTTCTAGTTGAGGAGATCGGCAGCAAGGGCAGTGAGAAACCAAAGGAATGCCAGTTTCAGAAATACGACCATCCACTAGGACTGCCCAGTTCAGAACTTTCCAAGAAAACAATGAAGCTCTGCGATAAAAGGAGTTGTGCCAAATCTTAGAAAATGCCGCTCTGTGCACACCAATCGGTCTGACCAGGTTGTAAGCTGATAGAGTAGAGAACGAACCATTATAAGAGGTTGCCCACACACACTTATCATCATCATCCGAAAGCACCACACCTTCCAATACAGACTGAGGAATAATAGATCTTAGGGGATGGGAAGCATCAGAAACCACCTCATTCAGGGAGGTGCCCCCACCCTCATAGGAATCTAGAATAATATTGTTGAGTGGTCTATCACAAATCCATGTGTCATACAAAATATCAATACTTCTCCCATTACCATGGATCCACCTAGAGTTATCATTGAGGATTTTCTCAACTTCCATATAAATAGCCCTGAGCATCCCAAGTATGATATTCATAATGCTCGGAGGATATCGCCTTTTAGCATAAGAGGCCCACAAAGATGAACCCTATCTAATATTCCATAGCTGCTTAATCGCTAAAGCAACTTGCACATGACATAGGCTACGAACACCTAGGCCACCTCATTTTTTGGCCGCTGAATAGAGGACCAGGCCACCTATAACATCTCGGGTTTTGGCTTCCTTGGTGTTGTTCTTGGGATCACGAAGGACCAGGTTGTCGCGTTCTGAATGCGACGTGTTCCCTGTCACCTTCTGGTTGAGAAGGCGACGGCCCTTGTGTCGATTCCCGTTGTCTGTTGGCTAGTGTGTTACGTGTCTGCAGCATGTGTGTGTGAAGGCGACGTGCTAGTTGTCGCATTCACCTGAGACACCTGCATGTGTGACACGTGGTCTGGAGGCTGTCTGGCTATCACAAGTTTGTCAGAATTTTTGGGAAGGCGACAACTTGCCTATCGAATTCTGATTGAGAACGCGATGCTTATCTTGTCGCGACCGCAGTTCCGAGGATTTAAGGTGGGCGATCCTCCTTTCTTCTCCTTTTCTTCCCTTTCTCCTCCTTTCTCTCCTCTCCGAGGAGGGGAAGCTTCCCTCTCCTCTCTGGCGGTCCGGGCTTGTGGGGTCGGCGAGCTCGAGGAGGAGCTGTGGAGTGGTGTCATGGAGCGAGGAGGAGGTGGCCGAGCTTCGTGAAGGCCCATTTCTTGGTTTGGTTTTTCGTAACCAGTAGATATTTCTTGCTCTCTTACCTGTTTGTGGGGTTGGAGCTTGTTTTGGAGTGATCCGCCTCGTGCTCGTAGTGCTCTTATGGTTTTGCACGGGCGGATGCTTTCCGGTGGTGCTCCTTCCATGTGTTTAGCTTAGTGCTTGTTGTTTGTGGGCGAGGAGAGGTGGCGTGGTGCCCCTCGAGCCACATCCAATTTCTTTCCTCATTGTGCTCCCCTCCCACTGTTGCTAGGTGGTGGTATTGTTTCTTGGGGGACCATGGGATGGCCCCCACCCATGGTGTTGGCTTATGTCTGAGGTCGCGATAGGTTGGCTGTCGCGACACCAGACAGAAGGTGACGTCTAACCTGTCGCATTCTGATGGCGACAGGTTGGTCGTCGCGTTCCCCCTCTGCCTTCTGTTTCCAGTTTCCGATCGTGGCAAAGGATGGCTCGTGTCCAAGTTGGTTAGAGGGAGGTCTCACCAACTTGGCACGAGGCCCATCTTTCTATTTGTGGCCTTGCCTTGGTGGCCCTTTGGGGTGTGGGCCTTGGGGTGGGTCTGCCCCAAGGGCCCTGCCTTCAGATGAGGAACGCGACGGTTCGATACGTCGCATTCTGAATCTGAAGCCGATACCTTGTGTGTCACTTTATTGTTGTGACAGGGTCCATGTCGCGTTCTTCCTTCAGGTTGCGACTGGGTTCTCGTCGCCTTCTGGCTTTGGTGTTTGTTGGCTGTGGGCCTGTTGACCTGCTTGGGGGTTCGGCCTTCTGATGCTGAACGCGACAGGTCGATATGTCGCATTCGAATCAGAAGGCGGCACCCTCGTCATCGCGACCTGGTGGTGACAGTTTGGTCGTCGCCATCTTGTTCAGAAGGCGACACCCCTATGGTCGCATTCTGGTTGCTTGTGTTTCTGGCCGTGGTTGTGCCTTGGTTGGCCGACGGCCCTCCTGGGGGTTTCCGGGAGGGGTGCCGTGCATGCCTGTGCTGGCTGGCTTGTCGTGGTTGCAACCAGCTGTATCGTTTGCTTGTGGTGGTTGCCCCGCCTGTTCTCTTTTGCCCGGTGCTTGGCACTTGAGGGCTTGTCCCGTTCAGAGGTTGTCTCTGTTTTCCTGGGACCCCCATCCTCGGGAGCCTGTTGAGGGAGTTCTTCGGGCTATGAGCGTGCTCGAGTTGGCAGCCATGTTGGTGGACTCCAGAGTTGAGGGGAAAACGGTGGTGGGCAGTGGCGTAGAGTCACTTGTGGAGCTCCCTTAGCTGGGTCTGTGTCTCCGAGGTGGTTGAGGCGTTTTTCAGGTGCGGACTAGCTAGTCCTTCTCACTACCTTACTCTGCTTTGGTTCCGGAGCTACGTAGGGAGGGTAGGTATGGGGCCGTAGCTCGGCCAGGCTGCAGTGGTTTGTAGTGATGACCAAACTTTCCCCATATAAATTAATTCACTTATTTATATATTAATTTTGATGATTAACAAAACAATACTAATAAATTACTTGAGCCTTGAGGACAGGAAATAAAAGAAAAAGAAAGTTCAAAAACAGTCAGGTAAAACTCTCACTTCATTTCTTTCAAGTCATCGCAACGATTTCTTAAAGTTGTCATAACGATTTCTTAAGACCTCGTAACGGTTTGCTTGTCGCAACGATTTCTTAAGTTGTCATAACGATTTCTTAAGACCTCGTAACGATTTGCTTGTCACAACGATTTTTTAAGTGTTTCATATCGATTTCTTCAGAAACACAACGATTTGCATCTCATAACGATTTGTTAAGTGTTTCATATCGATTTCTTCAGAAACATAACGATTTGCATCTCATAACGATTTGTTAAGTGTTTCATATCGATTTCTTCAGAAACACAACGATTTGCATCTCATAATGATTTGTTAAGTGTTTCATATCGATTTCTTCAGAAAGATAACGATTTGCATCTCATAACGATTTGTTAAGTGTTTCATATCGATTTCTTCAGAAACACAATGATTTGCATCTCATAACGATTTGTTAAGTGTTTCATATCGATTTCTTCAGAAACATAACGATTTGCATCTCATAACGATTTGTTAAGTGTTTCATATCGATTTCTTCAGAAACACAACGATTGCATCTCATAACGATTTGTTAAGTGTTTCATATCAATTTCTTCAGAAACATAACGATTTGCATCTCATAACGATTTGTTAAGTGTTTCATATCGATTTCTTCAGAAACACAACGATTTGCATCTCATAACGATTTGTTAAGTGTTCATATCGATTTCTTCAGAAACATAACGATTTGCATCTCATAACGATTGTTAAGTGTTTCATATCGATTTCTTCAGAAACACAACGATTTGCATCTCATAATGATTTGTTAAGTGTTTCATATCGATTTCTTCAGAAAGATAACGATTTGCATCTCATAACGATTTGTTAAGTGTTTCATATCGATTTCTTCAGAAACACAATGATTTGCATCTCATAACGATTTGTAAGTGTTTCATATCGATTTCTTCAGAAACATAACGATTTGCATCTCATAACGATTTGTTAAGTGTTTCATATCGATTTCTTCAGAAACACAACGATTGCATCTCATAACGATTTGTTAAGTGTTTCATATCAATTTCTTCAGAAACATAACGATTTGCATCTCATAACGATTTGTTAAGTGTTTCATATCGATTTCTTCAGAAACACAACGATTTGCATCTCATAACGATTTGTTAAGTGTTTCATATCGATTTCTTCAGAAACATAACGATTTGCATCTCATAACGATTTGTTAAGTGTTTCATATCGATTTCTTCAGAAACACAACGATTTCATAAGTGCTTATAACGATTTGTCTTACACAACGATTTCATAAGTGCTTATAACGATTTGCCTATCAACTCATAACGATTTCATAAGTCATAAAGGCATCGGCTTTGTTCATATCGATTTCACTGTTATATCAATACTCTTTCATATGCGTAGAATAGTCAAAGTCGTATCTCGTCTGTTTGACTGCTATGCATTCAATGCACTCTGAACGTATCTCTCATGCATGCAGACGATATCTTCCACCATTCTGCTATTCTGTCTACATCTTTATTTTGACAGAAAGGAGCTTTGCTAAAACTAGCAATATCTTTTCCAACTGTGACTAACGATCAACGACAGCCCTAGCTGTCTCCTATTTATTGTTGACATGCTTGCAGATACCTGACAAGATTTATCTGTACAACGTTGGACTCAAAAGATACAAGATATCAAAACATTTCTTTGGCGTGTACTAAAGGATAAAAGACTGAAGATCAGAAGCTTCCTATCAGACCAGTCTAACGTACACCAGAATGAGAGACAACGGATCTTTAACGTTCAAATTTCAAGTAGAAGCTTAAATACAAGACTACAAGACTGTGAAGGAAGTGCGGTCAAATTCAGTCTCGAATCACGTTCATAATAAGAAGAACGGGAAAAAACCCTAACAGTGCGCGACTTTGGAAAAACACTTATAACTCAAAATATACTCATTAGAATTCGATGAAACCAGTGGGAAACGAAAGTTAACTTGATGCTCTACACATTGGTATATGATATATTAAGGTTTGGCTCGAGAAAACCTACCTTCTGGGTTGAAGAAGTCTCGTTTTTCCAGAAAACCCGAGTTCAGACACTCAGAGGAAAACGCTTACTGCTCCATGTATACTGCATGGAATTTGAGAATTCCACTTGGGTTAGAACGTAGCCTTGACCCTCTTTCCAGGGGTATAAGCCTTGCAAGGTTTGGTTTAGGTTTGACTCACCTTTGGTCGACTTCAAGATGATGGTCTGTGCAGGTCGTAGCAGACGAAACATGGGAAGAAGAACGCCTTGGTGTGGATGATCTCCTGCTCCCCAGCCACCAAGAACTTCTCCACACGACCCCAGCAAGTTCTAAAACTCGTTCCTAGGTTTTGGTGTAGAGTACTTAAGCAACCATGGTGTTTAGGAGTCCTATTATAACTAGGAAAGCTAAGCTGCGGTTTTGACAGGGCAGTTTCCTATCTTTTGAGGATTCCTTCCTCCCTTGGAGTGTGTGAGGCTTTAGGAAACCTTCCACCATAGATAGGCACAAATTTGGGTTGCCAAGAATGCAAGATTGCATCCCAATTCAACTCAAATTGCCTCTTTCCAATTTCAGCCTATTTAGAGTTACGAATTTCCTTGCATTCATTAGATTTATTTGATTATTTGGCCAATTGATGTCCATTGACCCGCTTATGATATTGGGTCATTAATATATAATGTTGGAAGTCCCTCCAACACTTTTATAAATTTGATTTCTTTATATATTAAAATTTTCGGGGTGCTACATAGATCATCCTATACTTAAGAATAACATAGGCTCTGATACCACAAAACTGTCACGCCCCGACGCGGAATATCGGACTAAACTAGGACTCTATCATAGTACTAGGATGCTAGGGCACTATCATTGAAATAAAGCAAAGGACTAAACTAGGACTCTATCATAGTACTAGGATGCTAGGGCACTCGTGACGTCACTCCTGGTCGTTCCTGTCCTCTTGAGTGTGTAGTTCATCCTCGGTCTCACCTGAGAACACAACGACAAATAACGCAGGGTGAGCGATAACGCCCAGTAGGACTTAAATCTCAATAGTCAAGCAGGATTTAAATGATTAATGTGTTAAAAGGCAGAGTAACTAATGATAGAGCGAGAGAGTCAAGTAAAAGATAGCAGGATAGCACGTGAATGACATAGCACAACATTCCAAATATAGCACGAACGTCAAGTATAGCAGGAATAGTAAGATGGCCATAGCACAATAGCACAAAGTATAGCAATAGCACAACGAGTATAGCATAGCATTTTTGTTTAAATTTCAGGGAAACTCAAGAGCATCCAAATGGTACTTGGATAGTGGATGCTTAAGACACATGTCAGGAAACCAGAAGTTCTTTGTCAATCTCCAAGCTGAAGAGGGAACAGTTACCTATGGAGATAATGGAAAAGGCACAGTGATAGGAAGTTGGTCCGTGAACAACAAAGGAAAATCAGTTATTGAAGATGTATTGCTGGTCAAAGGATTAAAGCACAATCTCATTAGCATCAGCCAGTTGTGTGACAAAGGCCATCAGATTCAGTTCCAAGAATCAAAATGCAGCATATTAAAGGATGGAGCAGTCATCTTTGAAGCATATAGAGAAAGGAATTTGTATGTACTCTATCTTAAGGAACTCAGGGATCAAGATGTCTGTTTGGCAGCCAGCAAAGATCAATCAACTGAGCTGTGGCACAGAAGACTGGGCCACTGCAGTTTGGATGGATTGAACAAGCTCAGAAAAGGAAATCTAGTGGAAGGACTGCCAAAGGTCAACACAAAAATGGACAGTATCTGCAGACCCTGTGCAAAAGGAAAGCACACCAAGAACTCTTTCAAATCAAAGACAGTAGTGACCACCTCAAATCCGTTAGAACTTCTTCACATGGATGTATTTGGGCCAATGGACTACCAGTCTTGGAGGAAAGAATTTTGGATTTGTCATAGTTGATGATTACTCAAGATTTACTGGGGTATCCTTTCTAGAGCACAAAGATGACACCTTTGATAATTTTGTCAGCTTCAGCAAGAAAGTTCAGAAAGATCAGAAGTTCACCATTATCTCTATCCGGTCAGATCATGGTGGTGAATTTCAAAATGAAAAGTTTGCTAGGTTCTGTGATGACCAAGGAATTGAGCACAACTTCTCAGCACCAAGGACACCTCAACATAATGGAATTGCTGAGAGGAAGAATAGAACTCTTTTGGATATGGCAAGAACAATGTTATCAGAATATGACTTGCCAAGATATTTTTGGGCCGAAGCCATCAACACTGCAAGCTACATCATTAATAGGGTAATGATCAGGCCAATTCTAAAGAAGACTGCTTATGAACTCTACAAGGGAAAGAAACCTAAGGTCAGTCACTTCAAAATATTTGGATGTCCTTGCTTCATCCACAACAATGGAAAAAGGGACATTGGTAAGTTAGATGCCAAATCAAATGAAGGCATCTTTATGGGGTACACTTCTAAACCCAAAGGCTATAGAGTTTTCAATAAACGCTCATTATTAATTGAACAAACCGTGCATGTTATTTTTGATGAATCTAACCCTTCCTTAAAAAAGGAAGAAATTAGTGACATTGATGATGCAGATGACTTGCCCGAAAAAAATAAAGAATACCTCAATTGAGGACAAGGAAGATCCACCTCTGGAAGAACTGCAGCAAACTGAAATTCAACATGCAAATCTTCCAAAAGAATGGAGACATAAGAAAGATCACCTTCTTGAGAACATTATTGGTGATCCATCTGTAGGGGTAAGAACAAGAGGTAATGTAATTTCTTGTGATTATTTAGCTTTTGTTTCTCAAATAGAGCCTAAGACAGTCAATGAAGCTTTAACTGATGAATCTTGGATAATAGCCATGCAAGATGAACTAAATCAGTTCAAGAGAAACCAAGTATGGTCACTTGTTCCTAGACCATCCAATCATTCAGTTATTGGCACCAAGTGGGTGTTCAGAAATAAACTGGATGAGTCTGGAGTAATCTTAAGAAACAAGGCCAGACTGGTAGCTCAAGGCTATTCTCAAGAGGAAGGCATAGATTTCGATGAAACCTATGCACCTGTGGCTAGACTTGAGGCTATTAGAATCTTGCTTGCTTATGCATCTGCATTAGACTTAAAATTTTTTCAAATGGATGTCAAATCTTCCTTCTTAAATGGTTTTATCAAGGAGGAAGTGTATGTTGAACAACCTCCAGGTTTTGATGACACCAAATTTCCAAATCATGTATTTAAACTCCATAAGGCTTTATATGGTTTAAAGCAAGCACCTAGAGCCTGGTATGAAAGGCTCAGTACTTTCTTGTTAGATCATGGTTTCACTAGAGGTCAAGTAGATAGCACATTATTTATAAAATCAAAAGTCAAACATATACTACTGTGCAAATATATGTAGATGATATTATTTTTAGATCTACTGATGAATCTCTTTGCAAGTACTTGGAAAAGCTTATGCAGGGAGAATTTGAAATGAGTATGATGGGAGAGCTAAACTACTTCCTTGGATTGCAAATCAAGCAAGGGAAGGAAGGCACCCACATCTGTCAAGCCAAGTACACCAAAGAGCTGTTAAAAAAATTTGGTTTTGAAGGTGCGAAGCCACTGTCAACGCCAATGAGCACATCAACCAGAATGGACAGTGATCAAAATGGTAAAAAGGTAGATCAAATGAACTATAGAGGTATGATAGGGTCATTACTTTACTTAACAGCAAGTAGACCAGACATTTTATTTAGTGTATGCATGTGTGCTAGATATCAAGCAAACCCTAGAGAGTCTCATTTAATTTCTGTGAAAAGAATATTTAGATATTTAGCTAGAACTCATGATTTAGGTCTTTGGTATCCAAAATCTTGTTAAATAAATTTAGTAGGATATTCTGATGCTGACTATGCTGGATGCAAAGTAGATAGAAAAAGCACCAGTGGTTGTTGTCAATTTCTTGCAGGATGTCTGATATCTTGGTCTTCCAAGAACAAAATTCAGTAGCTCTATCAACAGCTGAAGCTGAATATGTTGCTGCTGAAGTTGCTGTACACAACTCCTATGGATAAAGCAACAACTTGAGGATTTCGGCATTCATATCAAGTCAATTCCACTACTATGTGATAATACAAGTGCCATCAACCTCACCAAAAACCTAGTACAACACTCAAGGACTAAACACATTGAGGTTAGATATCATTTTATTCGAGATCATGTAGCTAGTGGTAATTTAGAAATTCTTTTATAGATACAAATGGTCAATTGATAGATATCTTCACAAAAGCCCTACTTGAAGAGAGATTTACATCTCTTAGAAGGGAATTAGGGATATGCAATTTGTGAAAAGATTTCTGTATTTAAATTGGCATATAAATTTTTCAGATTATAATGAAATCTTCTCTCCCTCTGGCATTAAGCAAAACTCAGCTTATTTATGTACTTGACCGCTAATGTGTTAAAAGCAGTTTGACCCGTCAAACCCTTTTGTCGCTTCTGCCGTTACCCCTTTTGGTGCCCCTTTTCGATAAAGTATTATTAATGGTCAAATTGTTATGGAACGACTCTTCTCCCACCTTTACCCTTCTTTCTCCTTATCTGTTCGCCCAAAGCCGATGCCCTAACGATTCCGGCATCGACTCTCCGCAAGATTTGAAGCCTTCTCTTCTTCTCGCGAAGAATCCCTTGAGGGCTTCCATCCCTTCCATCATCTCCTCTCCTCAGAACCTTTTCTCCACTCTACCCATGGCCGCTCCAGTGATCTCCGGAAGTGTAGGGGGCTACAGTGCTGAGTATTTGTCCCCTGAGCAGCAGGAAAGGTTCACATTCGTCAAGACGAAAATTTGCGGAAATAAAGCAGTGGGACCAGTTTGTCATGTTTCTACTTTGTGTTTGAAGCATAGTGTCGACACCCGCATGGATTTGTCGACACTACCTTACAAGATATTGCATATTTTGTTCTTTTCATTACATAATGTCTATTAATGGCTTAAAAGTGTTTAAACCATTGAAAAATACTTAATTACATGAATACTATTCTAATGCTTTCTTAATGATATGATCATACATGAAACTTGTGATTTACTCTTATTACCATTCTAGCTTGCTATAAGTGATAAATTTTATCTTAAAATCTTGTAAACCCATTTGTAGCTAAATGCATTGTTCATTGCATGCCATCATGTTAAGTGTTTTTCCGAGAGTTTGAGACCGACGGATTGTGAATTTACACATGTGCATTTCTACACACTTATACATCTAGGGCGTGCACTTCTTTCTTGTCTTGTTCTCGTGAGTGGGAATTGCCATGTAGACTAAAGCTATAAATGTAAAGGTTGAACTAAATTGTAAATCTATCCTTCAGCTATCGAATTTATCTCTTGACTATTGTCCTTATGGAATCATGTTCAATTTATTCTTCTTATCATCATCATGAACATGACATTACACATGCTTACTTATTGAAACTCTCATTGGCCATTATTAATGACTGTGGGTATCTTCATTTGAAATTTTACATGAGATGGCTGACAGGGCACGGAGTGTGTCCAAGGGCTCCAGTCTAGCCCCATGACGGAGAGTCATAAATATACTGTTAACCATGGGGTATAATGATTACTGGCGTTGCATCTGCGCTGGGAGTACTTTATTGCTTGTTGAATGTTAGATACATACCCACATACACGTGTCCTGGTGTACATTCTTGATGGATCTTTTCTTGGTGTACATTGGTGTCTACGTGCCTGATTAGTGTTACTTGAACGTGTGTGCAATCTTGCTTGCTTGCTTGCATGATATGGCCATCCTCCATTATTGCAATTAGTGATATCTTGCTTTCTTGAAAACTATTGACATCAAGTGAAATCTTGCGTGCTTGTGCAAAGTGATCTATTGCTAGTTCTTTTATGGTATCTTGTTCAAAAATCTTATTCTATCTTGTTCACTCTATCCAGTTTGTTTTATACATCATGTTTTAATGAGTTTTGTTCGTACTTGCATATCATTCATCGTACTTGCCTAGTTCTAAAATGTTAATCACTTATATCATTGCCCGCACATTGAGATATAAATCCTACTGGGCTAGTTTGCTCATCCCCTACTTTTACCTAATCTAGGTGACTATGAAGTTCAAGAGGAAGAGCAAGTCGAGGATGAGAATGCGTCCGAGTGAAGAGCGTTCCAAACATGAGTCTATCTATAGTTAGTTTATTGTGAGTGTTAGAACAATGTAGTAGGAAGTGAGGTATCATGTACTTTTGCTTTAATGAGTCTTAGTCATGTATTAGTTCATCTAAGACAAATATGAGATTTGAATACAATTTATATTGAGTTCAACATTTGGGCCCTATTATGATGTTTGTGTTGATACACATTTAGCGCGTGCTAGCTAGAGGCTTATTTGCCGACTGTCCACGTCTCGGAATATCGACTCGAATTATTCGAACTAATATCCGCTGCGTAATTCTCGGGACGTGACAGTTTAGTGGTATCAGAGCCTAGGAACACCAAATAGGATGTCTCAGGAATAGGAGATACCTATGGAACCTAGGTCATGGAAATTAAATATAATATCTGGTGAGAAGGGTAGAGACTGGGAATGTGTCAGAAAGAGATAAAACACTCTTACCCATTGACTCTTATATGTATCGAGAGACATTAATTAGTTTCCATCCTTTTCTCAGGAACATCATAACTCTCTCACTCAACTGCAATGCCTCGTAACCAATGGCAAGCGATGCAGGAAACCGTGGCTGGATTGACTCAGGCATTACAAAATGTGGTTCAGGCCGGGAATCAGGCTGGAGCAGCAAGAATGGAGCCGGTGATCTGCACCAGAATTTTAGGAGTTTAAACCCTCCTCGTTTCTCTAGATCCCCTGATCCGGACGAGGCAGAGAATTGGCAGGAGGAGATGGAAAGGATTTTCCAGGTGATGCAATGTACTAATAGAGAGAAAGTGGTACTGGCCACTTTCCAATTTACTAAAGATGCCCGAGCTTGGTGGAAGGCCACTTCGGCCCATCTGCCTAATATAGCTGAACTAGAGTGGGCCGGATTCCTGGAGATATTCTGGGGAAAATATTTCTCTGAGAGAGTGAAGGAGAAGAAGGCAGCAGAGTTTGCTGCACTAAAACAAAAGAACATGTCTGTGGCTGAGTATGAAGCTCAGTTTGCTCGTCTGGCAGTGTATGCCCCACATCTTGTGGGCACAGAAAGGCTGAAAGCCAACCGTTTCATGGATGGACTCAGGCCCATGTTCATTGAAAGGCTCGGACCACACAACATTCAAACTTTCACTGAGATGGTTCAAAGAGCTCAGCTAGTGGAGGACACCATGGCCAAGGTGGATGGCATGAGGGGCAAGGACAACTCTAAGCCGGTCTTTGTCAAGAAGGGAGCACCTAACACTGTTCCAACGTTTCGTAGCAACAATAACAACTTCAACAGCAATAACAAGAGGCCAATTGCTGGAAGAGATGCGGCGGGAGAAAAAGAGTCAAAGTGGAAGGTAGGCAGTCGTCTGAAAACTGCAAGTTTTGTGATAAACCAGGACACGAGCTGAGGAATGCTGGAAGAAGCTCGGGGCATGCTTGAGATGTGGTGCTTGGATAGTGGATGCTCAAGACACATGTCAGGAAACCAGAAGTCTTTGTCAATCTCCAAGCTGAAGAGGGAACAGTTACCTATGGAGATAATGGAAAAGGCACAGTGATAGGAAGTGGTCCGTGAACAACAAAGGAAAATCAGTCCAAGAAATCCTGATGTATTTCCTGAGGAATTGCCTGGTATACCACCTGAGCGGGAGATAAATTTCACCATTGAGCTACTCCCTGGGGCAGCCCCTGTTTCAAAGGCCCCGTATCGCATGTCCCTGTTGAATTGCAGGAGTTGAAGAGACAGATTCAAGAACTGCTAGATCAAGGTTTTATCAGGCCTAGTACATCCCCGTGGGGAGCACCAGTACTATTCATCAGAAAGAAGGACGGATCAATGAGGCTTTGCATTGACTACCGTCAGTTGAACCAGTTGACAATAAATAACAAGTATCCACTACCCCGCATCGATGAACTGTTTGACCAGATTTCTGGCGCACAATATTTCTCTAAGATAGATCTAAGATCTGGATACCATCAACTAAGGATAAAGGAGAGGATATTCACCAAAATCTGCATTCCGGAGTAGGTATGGTCACTATGAGTTCGTGGTCATGCCGTTCGGATTAACCAATGCTCCAGCGGCTTTCATGCAACTTATGAACAATATTTATAGGCCCTACTTGGACCAGTTCATAGTGGTGTTCATTGATGACATCCTTATTTACTCCAAATCAAAAGAAGAACATGAGGAACACTTGAAGGTTGCTCTGCAAGTGCTCAGAGATAACCAACTTATGCTAAACTTAGTAAGTGTGAATTCTGGATGGAGGAAGTATCTTCCTTGGTCCATCATATCCAGGAGGGAATCTCTGTAGATCCATCCAAGGTGGAGGCGGTAAAGAATTGGGAAAGGCCGACAACTGTGTCGGAAATCAGAAGTTTTCTGGAGTTAGCCGGTTACTATCGTCGCTTCATTAAAGATTTCTCAAAGATAGCTGTACCAATGACCAGGCTTACCAGGAAGGAGAATCCATTCGCATGGACTGATGAATGTGAAGAAAGCTTCAGGGCATTGAAAGAACACCTACCTCAGCACCTGTACTAACCTTGCCAACTGCTGGGGGTAGTTTTGAAGTTTACACCGATGCATCCGGGATCGGCCTTGGCTGTGTGCTGATGCAAGAAGGGAAAGTTGTATGCTACGCATCCAGACAATTGAAGAAGCACGAGGACAATTATCCCGTACATGATCTGGAGCTAGCTGCTGTAGTCTTCGCCTTGAAGATATGGCGTCATTATCTATATGGTGACAAATTCATTGTGTTTTCTGACCATAAAAGCTTGAAGTATCTGTTTTCTCAGCAGGACTTGAATATGAGGCAACGGAGGTGGTTGGAGTATCTCAAGGACTTCGACTTCTCTATTCAATATCATCCAGGAAAAGCAAATGCCGTGGCAGATGCTCTTAGCAGGAAGCCGATGGCTACCTTGTCTAGTCTCATGGTGAGTGAATGGAGGTTATTAGAAGACTTCGCCAAGTTAAATATTGATGCAGACATCATAGAGAAGGGATGCTTTGTTGCAAGTGTTAGAGCACAGCCACACTATTGGAGGACATCACAACACTCCAAGACAATGACCCTATAGTTGTGGAGATTAAGGCTAATCTGGACCAGAGGCCAGATTTCTCATTAACTGAAGATGAAGGCTATTGTTCCGGGATCGAGTCTGTGTACCCGACCATGCAGAAACAAAGAAAATGATTATGGACGAGGCTCACAAGACCAGAATATATTCATCCTGGACTACCAAAATGTATCAGGATTTGAAAAGAAGCTTCTGGTGGCCTAATATGAAGAGAGAGGTGGCGGAATATGTCGCCCGATGCTTAACATGTCAAAGGGTCAAGGCAGAACACTTACGACCGCAGGTAAACTCAAACCCCTAGAAATTCCGGCATGGAAAGGGAAGGTATAGGGATGGATTTTATTTTGGACTACCTAAATCTAGAGGTGGATTCGATGGTATCTGGGTTATAGTCGACCGCTTAACCAAGTCAGCTCACTTTTGCCAGTGAAGAATAAGTGGTCAATAGATGTTCTGGCTGCATTGTATGTGAAGGAAATAGTCAGATTACATGGAGTACCGGTGTCTATCGTGTCTGATAGAGACCCCAGGTTTACATCCCACTTTTGGAAAGGACTGCATTATTCTTGGGATCTAAACTAAATTTTAGCACGGCTTTCCATCCACAAACAGATGGACAGACGGAGAGAACCAACCAGGTGATTGAAGATATGCTCAGAGCATGTGTCCTAGATTTTGGAGGTAGCTGGCAGGAACACTTACCTCTTGTGGAGTTCGCCTACAATAATAGCTATCAAGCTAGCATTCAGATGGCACCATTTGAAGCACTTTATGGCAGAAGTTTCCGATCTCCAATATGCTGGTATGAGGTTGGCGAAAAAAACAAATGTTAGGACCAGAGATGATAAGGGAAACCACAGAGAAGGTGAAGCTTATCGAGAAAGAATGGCAGTGGCGCAGCAAAGACAAAAGGCATATGCAGATAATAGAAGAAGAGATCTGGAATTCAGGTGGTGAACATGTATTCTTGAAAGTGTCACCAGGCCGTGGGATCAGACGTTTTGGCATTAAAGGCAAGTTGTCACCAAGGTTTGTCGGGCCTTTCGAAATCCTTGAAAGAGTTGCGAGGTGGCATATCGTCTAGCTTTACCACCACGAATGGAGGAATACACAATGTGTTCCACATATCCATGTTGAAAAAGTATGTACGAGATCCATGGCATGTCATAGAATATGAGCTTCTGGAATTCAACAAAGACGGAACATATCAAGAGAAGCAATTAAGATTGTGGACCGGGAACTGCGCCAACTAAGGAACAAGGTTATCCCACTAGTAAGGGTTAGATGGAATCAACGCATGGATGAGGACGACACGTGGGAAACCGAGGAAGCAATGCGCAAAAGATTTCCGGAGCTATTCACAAGTAAGTACACCTCACTTGTAAAATCAACTTGCTGTACATGAATTTGGGGACCAAATTCTCTAAGTGGGGGAGGGTGTAGCACCCCGGAAATTTTATATATAAAGAAATCAAATTTAATAAAAGTGTTGGAGGGACTTCCAACATTATATATTAATGACCAATATCATAAGCGGGTCAATGGACATCAATTGGCCCAATAATCAAATAAAGCTAGAGAAGAGAATGGAAATTCGTAACTCTAAATAGGCTGAAATTGAAAGAGGCAATTTGAGTTGAATGGGATGCAATCTTGCATTCTTGGCAACCCAAATTCGTGCCTATCTATGGTGGAAGGTTTCCTAAAGCCTCACACACTCTAAGGGAGGAAGGAATCCTCAAAAGATAGAAAATGCCCTGTCAAAACCGCAGCTTAGCTTTCCTAGTTATAATAGGACTCCTAAACACCATGGTGCTTAAAGTACTCTACACCAAAACCTAGGAACGAGTTTTAGAACTTGCTGGGGTCGTGGTGAGAAGTCTTGGTGGCTGGGGAGCAGGAGATCATCCACACCAAGACGTTCTTCTTCCCCTGTTTCGTCTGCTGCGACCTGCACAGACCATCATCTTGAAGTCGACCAAAGGTGAGTCAAACCTAAACCAAACCTTGCAAGGCTTATACCCCTGGAAAGAGGGTCAAGGCTACGTTCTAACCCAAGTGGAATTCTCAAATTCCATGCAGTATACACGGAGCATAAGCGTTTTCCTCCGAGGTCTGAACTCGGGTTTTCTGGAAAAATGAGACTTCTTCAACCCAGAAGGTAGGTTTTCTCGGCCAAACCTTAATATATCCTATACCAATGTGTAGAGCATCAAGTTAACTTTGTTTCCACTGGTTTCATCGAATTCTAATGAGTATTTTTGAGTTATAAGTGTTTTTCCAAAGTCGCGCACTGTTAGGGTTTTTCCCTTCTTCTTATTATGCACGTGATTCGAGACTGAATTTGACCGCACTTCCTTCACAAAGGTTTTCTAATTGAGTCACGATCATCTTTTATGTTGGACGTTTTATCCAAAAATCCTTGGTTAGAGAGTTACAGGCGTGGGAATAGAGTCACTGCATGATACTGGGATTCGGGCTACACTTGACTTTTTGTTCTTCATATGTTTTCTCGGGATTCGAGACTGAATTTGATCAAACCCAACATCAAAGTTCTTCTACTAGTTGTCCTCGTATCTTTAGTGTTGAACTTTTGTCTAAATGTATTAGTTAGAGAGTTATAAGGGGTAAGTGAATCGGGCATGAGACACATGTTTTGGGGTTACACTTGACCATATGTTTTGTTCTGGGAAGGCACTAGTGTCGACACTACCCCATCTAGTGTCGACACCCTGTCCCAAAACAGCCCAGAAAGTGTTCTGGGAAGATCTCTAGTGTCGACACTACCTCATCTAGTGTCGACACACTGTCCCAGTTTTACCCAGGAAGTTCTGGGAAACTGATCTAGTGTCGACACTACCCTATCTAGTGTCGACACACTGTCCCATGTTTTCCAGAAGGTTTTCTGGAACCTGTCTCTAGTGTCGACACTACCTGACCAGTTTGTCATGTTTCTGCTTTGTGTTTGAAGCATAGTGTCGACACCAGCATGGATTGTGTCGACACTACCTTTACAAGATATTACATATTTGGTTCTTTTCATTACATAATGTCTATTTAATGGCTTAAAAGTGTTTAAACCATTGAAAAATCCTTAATTACATGAATACTATTCTAATTGCTTTCTTAATGATATGATCATACATGAAACTTGTGATTTACTCTTATTACCATTCTAGCTTACTATAAGTGATAAATTATCTTAAAATCTTGTAAACCCATTTGTAGCTAAATGCATTGTTCATTGCATGCCATCATGTAAGTGTTTTTTCGAGAGTTTGAGACCGACGGATTGTGAATTACACATGTGCATTTCTACACACTTATACATCTAGGGCGTGCACTTCTTTCTGTCTTGTTCTCGTGAGTGGGAATTGCCATGTAGACTAAAGCTATAAATGTAAAGGTTGAACTAAATTGTAAATCTATCCTTCAGCTGTCGAATTTATCTCTTGACTATTGTCCTTATGGAATCATGTTCAATTTATTCTTCTTATCATCATCATGAACATGACATTACACATGCTTACTTATTGAAACTCTCATTGGCCATTATTAATGACTGTGGGTATCTTCATTTGAAATTTTACATGAGATGGCTGACAGGGCACGGAGTGTGTCCAAGGGCTCCAGTCTAGCCCTAATGACGGAGAGTCATAAATATATTATTAACCATGGGGTATAATGATTACTGGCGTTGCATCTGCACTGGGAGTACTTTCTTGCTTGTTGAATGTTAGATACATAACCACATACACGTGTCCTGGTGTACATTTTTGATGGATCTTTTCTTGGTGTACATTGGTGTCTACGTGCCTGATTAGTGTTACTTGAACGTGCTTGTGCAATCTTGCTTGCTTGCTTGCGTGATATGGCCATCCTCCATTATTGCAATTAGTGATATCTTGCTTTCTTGAAAACTATTGACATCAAGTGAAATCTTGCGTGCTTGTGCAAAGTGATCTATTGCTAGTTCTTTCTTGGTATCTTGTTCAAAAATCTTATTCTATCTTGTTCACTCTATCCAGTTGTTTTATACATCATGTTTTAATGAGTTTTGTTCATACTTGCATATCATTCATCGTACTTGCCTAGTTCTAAAATGTTAATCACTTATATCATTGCCCGCAATTGAGATATAAATCCTACTGGGCTAGTTTGCTCATCCCCTACTTTTACCCAATCTAGGTGACTATGAAGTTCAAGAGGAAGAGCAAGTTGAGGATGGGAATGCGTCCGAGTGAAGAGCGTTCCAAACATGAGTCTATTTATAGTTAGTTTATTGTGAGTGTTAGAACAATGTAGTAGGAAGTGAGGTATCATGTACTTTTGCTTTAATTGAGTCTTAGTCATGTATTAGTTCATCTGAGACAAATATGAGATTTGAATACAATTTATATTGAGTTCAACATTTGGGCCCTATTATGATGTTTGTGTTGATACACATTTAGCGCGTGCTAGATAGAGCTTATTTGCCGATTTTCCACGTCTCGGAATATCGACTCGAATTATTCGAACTAATATCCGCTGCGTAATTCTCGGGACGTGACAATCTAGGTTAACCTGCCTCGATTAGAGTCAATTATCCTACCTATGTGAGAGGATTTTAGAGCCAAGGGTAACTAGCTAAAATAAAATCACGCACGCACAATTAAATCTCACATCAATATCATGACAATAAATATTCTTTTGTAGGAACTAAGGAATCAAGATGACTGCTGAACGTACTCAAATGAGGGGCATGCAACAAACCATCCAAGAGTTGACTCATGCCATCATGCAAGCTACTCAAGGCGGGGGTAATTGTGCCGGTGCAGGCAATCTGCATCGTAACTTCAGAAGTCTGAACCCGCCTAGGTTCAGTGGATCCACGGATCCGGATGAAGCCGAACACTGGCTGAAAGAAACGGAAAGGATTTTCCGTGTCATGCGATGCGCAGCGGGAGATAAGATGCTGCTAGCCACTTTTCAACTGGAGAAAGATGCCCGCACTTGGTGGGAGTCAGTGGAAGCAACTAGGAGAACGGTCAATTAACCTAGACCGAATTTAAAGAAGCTTTCAACTCCAAGTACTTCTCTGAGCGTGTCCAAGAAAGGAAGGCTGCGGAATTCGCTGCTCTGAAATAGAGGAGCCTGACTGTGGCTGAATACGAGGCCCAATTCTCTAGGCTGGCAAGGTATGCGGCACACCTAGTAGCTACTGAAAGAATGAAGGCTAAGCACTTCCTCAACGGCCTTAAGCCACAATACATCACCCAACTGGCACCTCTCGGCATCCAGACCTACGCCGAGATGGTAAGAAAGCTCAGCTACTGGAAGATGCTACAGACTTCACCGACTGTATAAAAGGGAAGTTCATGAAAAAGGAAATGACCTCGGGTCAATCATCTGCTAAGCCTAACAATGGCAAGAAGCGTCGCTTCAACATCACGGAGGGATCCAGCCAAGAAAGGAAATAGAAGGTCTTTGTACCCAACACTCCAACCAAGAGCAACTGCAAGCATTGTGACAAGCCAGGTCCCACTGCTGACGAGTGTTGGGGGAAAGTCGGCACATGTCTGCGCTGCGGAAGTCGCGAGCACCGCATCCCCGAGTGCCCGCTACTGAAAGAGAATGAGAGGCGCCCTAATGCGCCTAAGAAACAGGGCCGACTGCAAGCCCAGCATGATGAGGAACCTGCTATGGAAGGTGGCGTGGTAGAAGGTACCCTTCAAGTTTTCTCATTATCAACATTTGTTTTATTTGATACTGGAGCCACTCATTCATTTATATCCCAAAACTTTACTGATACTGTGAATACTAAACCTACATCCATGGGTTGTGAGTTCTCTGTCACAACGCCACTAGGGGAAAAGGAGAAATTGAACAAATTCTTTCCCTTGCCGATGTAATGATCGGAAACCATAACCTAATAGCCGACCTGGTGTGTATGCCCATGGAAGGCTATGATGTAATTTTGGGAGCCGACTGGTTGTCCGCATATGGGGCAAGTGTCGACTGTAAGAAAGGGAAGGTTACCTTTAGTGACTTTCCTAAATTTGCATTCTCTGGGATTAGACATAAGAAACGGATGTCTCTAGTCTCTGCCATAAAAGCCCACAACATGATGAGGAAAGGTTGTATTGCTTTCCTAGCAGCCGTAGTTGTGGAAAAGAAGGGTGCTAAGATAGAATACATTCACATAGTTCAGGATTACCCCGATGTGTTTCCGAAGATCTGTCAGGGATTCCCCCAGAACGTGATGTCAACTTCGCCATAGAGTTGATCCCTGGAGCTGCCCCGGTATCATGTCAACCGTACTGGATGTCACCTGCCCAGCTAAAGGAGTTGAAGACGCAACTGATGGAGCTATTAGAAAAGGGGTTCATCAGACCAAGTACTTCCCCATGGGATGTGCCTGTGCTGTTCGTCAAGAAGAAGGATGGATCGATGTGGCTCTGCATCGACTATCGACAACTCAACCAGCTCACCATCAAGAACAAATACCCACTGCCTAGAGTCGATGAACTATTCGACCAAATATCTGGAGCTCAATACTTCTCTAAGATCGATCTTCGATCTAGCTATCATCAAATGAGGATCAAGGATGACGATATCTTCAGACGGCTTTCAGGAGCAGGTACGGGCACTATGAATTCGTTGTTATCCCTTTTGGTATAACCAATGCTCCTGCAGCCATTATGCAACTCATGAACAACATATATCGGCCATACCTTGACAAGTTCGTGTCGTCTTCATCGACGACATCCTCATATTCAAAGACCAAAGAAGAGCATGAAGAACACTTGAAGATTTCACTGCAAGTCTTGAGAGACAACAGACTATACGCTAAGCTTAGCAAGTGTGAATTCTGGCTCGAAGAAGTATCCTTCTTGGGCCATGTCATCTCTAAAGACGGCATCTCCGTTGATCCCTCCAAAGTCGAAGTTGTATTCAACTGGGAGAGACCAACCAATGTCACAGAAATTAGAAGTTTCTTGGGGTTGGCTGGCTATTACAGGCGGTTCATCAAGGAGTTCTCAAAGATCGCCATTCTCTCACGCGTCTGACACGAAGGAGAATCCATACTCCTGGAGTAAAGAGTGTGAGAAAAGTTTCCAACTCTCAAAGGCTGCCTTACCTCAGCACCTGTTCTTGCTCTGCCAATAGAGGGAGAAGGGTTCTCTGTCTACACCGATGCCTCAAGAATCGGGCTAGGTTGTGTACTAATGCAAAAGGAGAAGGTCATTGCCTATTCTTCAAGACAACTGAAGACACATGAAGTCAACTACCCTGTGCATGATCTGGAGTTGGCGGCCGTGGTCTTCGCCCTAAAGATCTGGAGACACTATGTATGGAGAGAAGTTCACTGTCTACTTAGACCATAAAAGTCTGAAGTACTTGTTCTCCCAGCAAGAACTCAACATGAGACAAAGAAGATGGCTAGAATATCTGAAAGATTTCGACTTCAACATCCAATACCATCCAGGCAAGGTAAATGTCATGGCTGATGATCTTAGTAGAAAGCCAATGGCGTCTGTCTCAAGTCTAGTCCTTGGCGAGATGCAACTACTAGAACAATTCGCAAGGTTAGACTTAATATTGAACATAGAGATGGTCGGGTCTTGGTTGCCAATATCAAGATTCAATCTGATCTGCTAGAGGAGATCAAAGCTCAACAAGACGATGATCCATTCTTAGTTCGCGTCAAAGAAACTCAAATGAAAGACCGAACTTTGCAATGATTGAAGACGGAAGGCTTGTCTTTCAAGGAAGGACATGTGTTCCCGATAATGAAGAACTAAAGAGAAGACTAATGGATGAAGCTCACAAGACAAAGTATACTATTCATCAGGAGGTACCAAAATGTACCAAGATATGAAAAGAACGTTTTGGTGGCCGAACATGAAAGAGAGGTAGCTGAACATGCCGCTCACTGCCTTACTTGCCAACAAGTAAAAGCGGAACACCTGCGCCCTGCCGGTGGACTCAGACCACTAGATATTCCGGAATGGAAATGGGAAAGTATTGGCATGGATTTCATCATGGGGTTACCCAAGACTCGTGGTGGACTCGATGCAATATGGGTCATTGTTAACCGGCTAACCAAATTTGCCCACTTCCTAGCCATAAAGTTAAGTGGTCAGTGGAGGTACTAGCTGCCTTATATATCAAGGAGATTGTAAGACTACATGGCATTCCATCATCTATTGTTTCGGATCGAGATCCGATATTACATCTCATTTTTGGAAAGGATTGCAAGGTGCATTGCGTACTAAACTCAACTTTAGTACCGCGTTCCATCCACAAACTGATGGGTAAACTGAAAGAACCAACCAGATAGTGGAAGACATGTTGAGAGCTTGCACTATAGACTTCCAAGGAAATTGGAACAAACATCTATCTCTTATTGAGTTCGTCTATAACAACAGTTACCAGGCAAGTATCAAGATGGCACCGTTCGAAGCACTCTACGGAAGAAATTGTAGATCTCCTGCATGCTGAATGAGGTTGGAGAACAGCAATGGCTAGGCCCAGACATGGGCACGTACCACGAAGGACATACAAGTGATTAGAGACCGACTTAAGACTACTCAGTCCAGACAAAAGAGCTATGCCGACAAAGAAGGCGGGACTTAGAATTTCAAGTCGGTGATATGTGTCTTAAAGGTGTCACCTACACGTGGCATCCAAAGATTTGGAGTGAAAGGAAAGCTCAGTCCTAGATTCATTGGTCCTTTTGAAGTACTCGAAAGGATTGGTGAGGTTTCATACCGACTGGCATTGCCACCGGATCGGCATGTGTACACAATGTGTTCCATGTCTCCATGCTCAGGAAGTATGTCTATGACCCTACCCACATCATTCGCCATGAGAAGCTGGTGCTGAACAAAGATGTGACGTACGAAGAGAAGCCAGTCAAGATACTAGAACAGAAGGTTCAACAACTCAGGAGCCGTCCCATCCACATGTTTAAGGTCTTATGGAATAACTGCGGAGTGGAAGAAGCCACATGGAACCGAAAGGAGTCATCAGACGGAATTTGTAACATCCCTTGTTACCCTGACCAGTCGCCCTCTATCGAGGGGTGGCGACACAGGGTATGTCGCCTTCTGAAGACGACATGTGGCTTGTCGCCTTCCAGTTGGGAAGGCGACTGGCCCTATGTCGCCTTCTCTCTTGCTGCCAGCCGCATGCACCTTTGTCGTGTAGTGTCTGAAGAGGGATGACAGGTGTCAGCATCTGGCAGTAAGGAGGCGACAGGTCCTATGTCGCCTTCTGGTGTCAGGCCTGCATGGCTGACACGTGGCGAGGTCGCAGGTGGACTTGACCGTTGAGCAGGGGATAGCGACATGTCCTATGTCGCCTTCAGGTTTGCTGAAGGCGACGCGGCCCATGTCGCCTTCTCATGTTCAAACGGTTAAGTGCTCAGGCCGAGAGCACAAGCCCAGTTCGTCTCCTTGCTTGGTGAAGGCTTCTCCTCTGGCGAACTGAGGCTTGGGGACTCCGTGGGAGGCTTGGGAGGGAGGCCTGGTGTTTCTTTGCAAGGTAAGGTGTTGGTGGTTGGTTGTCCTTTTTCTTCCATGGTTGATCTCTCCCTCATTGTGTCTTCTCCTCTCTTTGGCATGCTTGAATGCTCTTCAAGGAGGGGAATCACCCGGCTCGTGGAGGAGGTTCGTGGAACGTCGGAGCTCGGAGGTGGAGGGTTGTTAACCTACGAGAAGGGCCCTTGAGGTTGGATCTTCTTCTCGAGGTAGGGAACCCAAACCTTCCCCCTAGTTCCACTTGCTAGGATCCTCACCTCTTCCAAGCCTAGAACTTGCATGCTAGGTTGTTTTCATGCTTTGGTTATGGATGTGGTTTGTGTGGTGCTTTGCATGCAATGGTTGCTTGGGTTTGAGGGTTCTCCTTGTTGAGTGAGATGCATGTGAGTGTAGGTTATTGTGCATGCTTGTTGGGGTTTCTAGAGGGTGGTTTGAGCTCTTTAGAACCATGTTTAATAGCCTACGTGTTTCCCTCCACGGGATTGTGATTGTAGTGTGGTTGAGGCCCTGAAGAAGGGAGCCTCGGTGTGTTGCACCCTGGTAAGGCGACACCTTTGGTGTCGCCACCCAGTGGCGACACATCGATGCGTCGCCTTCAGGAACTCCTGAAGGCGACAACATCTTTGTCGCCACCTTCGTGGCGACATGGGGGCCGTCGCCTTCTGCCTGTCTTTCCCGTTCTGGTTCCTGTGTCTGTTCCGGAGCACTGACCTGATAGCGACAATGGCCTTGTCGCTATCAGATCAGTAGGGTTGCGCCGCCTTGGTTGTCGCCATCCTGATGGCGACACGGGCCTGTCGCCTTCTCAGTCAGAGAAGGGCTTGGCAACCTGCTCAGCATCTTGCTTTCGCTGCGACTCGGTTTTTCTTGGAACCTGTGCTGTCTTCTAGTACAGTTCTACTTCTAGTCTCTCTTTTCGCCCGGTGCTAGGCACTTGAGGGCTTGTCCGCGAGACAGGATGTTACCGTTACCTGGGACCCCCGTTCCCGCGCGTGTGTCAGAGGGTGTTGCTCCAGGCGGCGGGGTTTGCTCGAGTCGTTGACTTTGGTAGCAGAAGGGGAAAACGGCGGGACAACGACGTGGTCGTTTGTGGAGCTCTCTTAGCTGAGACTGGTACGCCGGTAGTGTGTGACTCGTACGGCACAGTTCAGCTAGTCCGTTCTCACTGCCTCACTCTACGTGGTTCCGGTACCACCTAGAGGCGTCAGGCGTGAGACCGTAGTCCGGCCAGACTACGACAGTTGTGGTTACTTGTGGTTCCGCGTCTCACTCCGACAGGAGGTGTCAGACATGGACCGTTGGTCGAGGGTAAGACGCGTGGCGCACCTGACCAGCTGACTAGAGTAGTGTACTGTAGCTAGTGTACTTGCCAGGCAGTTCGCTGTCTGTGTTTACAGCTGGGTTCTTGTGGTGCCTTGGTTTACACAGGTTTCCGGTCCCGCCGAGTGGCTTAGACCGACGACTGTGTAGTTCTTTCATGCTTCCGCACTTTACTATGTTTAGATTAGACCTTACTGCTTTATTTTAATTATTGCACTAGTCTATATGCATTGGAACCAGTGGGAGATTGGTAGTCCCTACTGGGCTTCTTCGTGAAGCTCACTCCCTGTTTTGCAGGTGAGACTTCACAGCAGTTCCCTCCGCGTCGTAGCGAGGAACGGGCCCGTAGTAGTCGCGTCTCTAGCGGCAGTGTTTCCCCCAGTTCTGTACTTCACCCTCGGGGTATGCCCCTAAGGGACGTGTTATTCTTTTCTGTTCTGCACTTGTACTTTTACTACTTTGGGACTTGTACTAGACTTGCACGTTGTGTTAGACTTTTCTTGCACTAGTTGGTACATTCTTAGTATAGTCGTTGTTATTTACTTTCCGTCACATATCTCGTTAGACCGATCCGTTAGCCCTTCCGGGTCTACGGACCCGTGGGCGGCGGTGCCGACGGTCGGATCCTTGGTGGGAGCCGGGGACCCGGGCGCCGGGGCCGTTACAGTGGTATCAGAGAAAGGGGTCTATCAAGACTTGTGGTGGAAATGAGTAATGACGTAAAGTCCCTTAGAAAGTATGAGTGAACACTGCTAGCCGCCGGAGTCTTAAGTGTCAATAACTAAATCTGGTTGTTTTGCAGATCATGCCTCCACGCACTCGTAGGCAGGCTCATAACTTGTTGGAGCGTGAGGAGACTAAGTCGGACAGTTCGGTTGCTGTCGAGCAGGTGCCGTTCGGTGCTCAGCTCCAGCAGTTCGAGCAGCCTGACAACCTGTTGCCGCAAGGAGGACCGCATCGCAGCAGCAGCAGCAGCAGTGGTATCCACCTGCGCCCCCGCCGGCCGTCATGGAGCAGTGGAGAGCGATGCTTCAGGGTCCGTGGCAGTACCCGCCGCAGCAGCAGTACCAGCCGTACCAGCAGATGCCAGCAGGAGGTTAGCAGTTTGCAGAGATGGCAGCAGAGGAGCAGCCACCACCGACCCCGCAGGCAGCACCGGTTCAGCCAGAGGTACCACCCGTAGTTCGGCAGCAGACTCCAGCAGCAGCACCTGAGGACCGCACCGTGCTTCTGGAGAGGTTCCTTCGTCTTCGACCTCCTACGTTTGTAGGCGACCGCGATCCGGATAGAGCAGAGAGTTGGGTCCATGAGCTCGAGCGCACCTTCGAGACCATGGACTGTGCAGAGTTGGATCAGGTTCGTTTGGCAGTATATCAGCTGAAGGGGTCAGCCCATGAGTGGTGGCGAGCAGTGAGGCTGACCAGGTTTCAGGGCAGGAGGTTGGAGCAGATCTCTTGGCAGCAGTTTCTCGAGGCTTTCCTCGGCGAGTACCTTCCCGACTATGTCTGCCGGAGAGGAGGGACTTGTTCCACGAGTTAGTCCAGGGACTTAACCATGGGACAGTACCATCAGAGGTTTCTGCAGCTACTTCGACACGTTCCCCACGTGGCCGCTAGTGAGCAGCTCGTACCGAGCGGTTTCATTAGCGGGCTACGTCCCGAATTGAGGTGGGCCATGGCTGGTCACCTCTGCGACACCTTGTCAGTAGCAGTGGCGAGAGCTACGGCCCTGGAGCGGAGTGTCGGTTTCAGCCGCAGCAGAGTGGAGGTTCAGGAAATCTTCTCCGTACCAGCACCCCGCATGCAGTAGGGGAGTGTGTCTTCTTCTTCCTCTTCGGAACAGGCGGTGCTGGCCTGACCATGAAGTTGAAGAAGTTGTTCACACTCGTGGAGGCAGGCGTCACTCGCAGCAGCAGAGGCGTCAGACCTTGCCGTTTCCAGCGGAGCAGTCCGTCCAGCAGGGAGCAGAGCAGAGCCAGCAGGGTTCGGGTTGTTACCACTGCGGGCAGGAGGGGCACTTCAGGCGAGAGTGTCCGTTGAGGCAGCACCAGCAGGCACCTCAGGCGCAGTACCGTCCACCCCAGCCACCTCAGCCCAGCAGCAGTACCAGGGTCAGCAGCAGCAGCGTCCGCAGCAGCAGCAGTAGCGTCAGCAGCAGCAGCCTCAGCGAGGTCGTGGACGCGGTCGGGTGATGAACATCACCATAGAGGAGGCGGAGGCCTCTAATCTGGTCGTCGGTACGATTCCCATCCTTGGTAGAGCTGCTAGAGTTTTGATTGATCCGGGTGCTACGCACTGTTTTGCTTCAGAGGAGTTCTTTGCTACTTTGACCGAGTTTGCTCCGGAGTGGACCTGCGACCTAGCTGTTGAGCTTCCGACGGTGACTTCGTTCGTACCCTTGGTTACTTGGAGGGGTGTCACCGTCGAGGTGCAGGGCCACCAGCTACCAGCCAGACTGTTTGCCTTGCAGCTCCACGATTTCGATGCCATTTTGGGCATGGACTGGTTTGAGGCACACTCTGCTTTGGTAGATTTTCAGCGGAAGACCGTGCGGTTCGAGTTACCTGGAGCACCTGTGCTTTGCTTCCGAGGTACCCGGTCTGTCCGCCGACCCTTTGTTTCTTTCTGTAGAGCTCGGCGTCTTATCCGAGACGGTTGTGTTGCTTTCCTGGCTTCCGTTTGTGCCTCAGATTCGGGTGAGTTGACTGTTTCTGACGTGCCGGTTGTTTGTGAGTTTGCTGACGTGTTTCCGGAGGATCTACCTGGGTTGCCGCCTGAGCGGGAGGTAGATTTCTCCATTGAGTTGCTTCCGGGACGATGCCTGCGTCCAAGGCACCGTACCGGATGGCGCCGGCGGAGCTGCGGGAGTTGAAGCGCCAACTAGAGGAGTTGCTTGCGTTGGGCTTCATTCGTCCTAGCCGCTCGCCGTGGGGAGCGCCGTGTTGTTTGTGAGGAAGAAGGATGGTAGCCTGAGAATGTGTATTGATTATCGTCAGCTGAATCAGGTTACCGTGAAGAATAAGTATCCTTTGCCCAGGATCGATGACTTGTTTGACCAGTTGCAGACAGCTTCAGTGTTCTCGAAGATCGACTTGAGGTCGGGTTACTACCAGTTGCGGATTCGGAGTCAGACATTCCGAGATCAGCCTTTCGCACCCGCTACGGCCACTTCGAGTTTGTCGTGATGCCTTTTGGGCTCACGAATGCCCGCAGCATTCATGGAATGATGACAGTGTTTTCAGCGAGTACCTGGACCGGTTTCGTGGTGTGGTTCGACGACATCCTGGTGTACTCAGCGACGGCGGAGGAGCACGAGGTTCACTTGAGGCTGGTATTGCAAACTTTGAGGAGTCACCGACTTTATGCCAAGTTCAGCAAGTGTGAGTTTTGGCTAAAGGAGGTGCACTTCCTTGGGCACGTTGTTTCTGGTGCAGGTGTGGCGGTTGATCCCGCCAAGGTTGAGGCCGTTGTTTCTTGGGGCCAGCCCACTTCAGTTGCTGAGGTTCGCAGTTTCCTGGGCTGGCAGGCTACTACAGGAGGTTCGTGCAGGACTTCGCCAGAGTTGCAGAGCCTTTGACCCGTTTGACCAGGCGGGAGACCCGGTTTGTGTGGACGACAGAGTGCGAGCAGAGTTTCCAGGAGCTGAAGAGTCGGCTGACTTCAGCTCCGATCCTTGTTGTTCCTTCTGGCACTGGCGGCTTTGTTGTCTACACAGACGCTTCGGGTACTGGTTTGGGCTGTGTTGATGCAGCACGGTCGAGTAGTTGCCTATGCTTCTCGTCAGCTGAAAAGCATGAGCAAACTACCCGACGCACGACCCTGGAGCTTGCAGCGGTCGTGTTTGCCTTGAGGTTGTGGAGGCACTACTTGTACGGTGAGGTGTTCGAGGTCTTCACCGACCACCGCAGCTTACAGTATGTCTTCACGCAGAGGGATCTCAACCTCAGGCAGTGCAGGTGGCTCGAATACTTGAAGGACTATGACTTTAGTCTTTCCTATCACCCAGGAAGGCTAATGTCGTGGCAGATGCTTTGAGTAGGAGAGCCCACCTGAGTTCTTTGTTGGTTAGACACTGGAGACTCCTGGAGGACGCCGCTCAGAGTGTGTTTGTACCGTCGAGCCTCCGGGAGAGGGCAGTGCAGCCGTCCTAACCGTTCGTCCGTGAATTTTTCAGCAGGTACTTGAGGCTCAGAGAGCAGACGAGGACTTGGCAGACGTGTTGCGGTTGCCTGAGGTAGCACTGGACGAGGACAACGAGGTTCGTTTCCGAGGCAGACTCTACGTTCCAGAGGACGCCAGGGAGAGGTACTGTCCGAGGCTCACCGGTCGCGATACTCTATTCATCCAGGCTCTACCAGATGTACCATGACTTGAGGGTACTCTTTTGGTGGCCGGGGATGAAGAGAGATATCGCTGAGTTTGTTTCGCACTGCCTTACCTGCCAACAGGTAAAGGCAGAGCACCAGCGTCCTGGTGGTGAGTTGCAGTCGCTTCCCATTCCAGTGTGGAAGTGGGAGCATATCACCACGGACTTTGTTTCTGGCTTACCTCGTACCTCTCAGGGGCACGACACTGTTTGGGTCATCGTTGACAGGTTGACGAAGACCGCTCGCTTTCTTCCAGTCAGAGCAGCTTGGCCAGTTGACAGACTTGCTCGGTTGTTTGTGGACAGAGTGGTACCTTTGCACGGAACCCCGGTCTCTATTGTCTCAGATAGATCCGAGGTTCACTTCTTGTTTCTGGCGCAGCTTTCAGCGGGCACTTGGCACTGAGCTGAGGCTGAGTTCGGCGTACCACCCACAGACAGACGGGAAGTCTGAGTGGACCATACAGACCCTCGAGGACTTGTTGAGAGCGTGTTGCCTAGACTGGGGCGGCACGTGGGAGTCGCACCTTCCCATGGTGGAGTTTTCTTATAA
>CM024754.1:50426430-50496534 GCA_014218235.1 Colocasia esculenta
TGCAGATCTGGTAGCCAAAGCTGGGCGGATGAGGCGCTCAGCGATTTGGAGTTGTGCACAGATCTGGGTGCGAAGCAGGCGATCGAGTCCGGTTCGCGATGGATGCCGTGCGTGAGCAGCTGCAAAAGAGCTACGCAGCGGCTGCTATGCTGGCGATGCAGAGGCGGGCTGCTGCGTACGAAGTAGTTGGACGCGATCTGGAGGCTGGATCTGGGGCATGCAGAGGCCGTGCGATGCAGAAGAGCGGGCTAGCCGTACGAAGATGGAGCTGCTAGGCGCGGCGCGTGTGGCGATCGTACGGAGGTGATGCGGGCCTGGGGCGCGGGATCTGGAGGAGCTCCCGTGCGTGGCGCAGCTGGGTGTACAGGGGCATGGCGAATCTGCTTGCTACGCAGATCTTGTGCGATGCACCAGATGGCGAGCTGGAGCTCGTGCGCAGTGACTGGAGGCGGTGTGGACCAAGGCGGACCAGGTGGTGAGGAGTTCGTGCGGCCGAGCTGCTCTGGGCGAAGCTGGTGCAGCAAAGCAGGGGCTCTGGTGCCTATATAAGGACCCAAGGTCTCAGGGATGGGCTGATTCGTTTTGGGGGGGGGGATTTAGAGTAGACATTTAGTTTTTTTCTCTTCTGAGCTGGTTTGGAGGGGAGGATTCGATTGTTCTGCTGTTAGGTAGGAGATATTTCAATTTTTTTTTCTTCTGTAAGGGATTTAAGGGGCAGCTGGAATCGGGTAATAGAATTTTAAGGGTTTCTTCTGTTATTCTGGAGGGAAATAGTGGGATCAATCCAGTGAAAATTTTCTATTTCTTCTGCATTTATTCCACTTCTTCCGCCTGGTTCTTTTCTTTTGTGCTGAGAGATCGATCCAGGGGCATTTTTCATTTCTGCAGTGTTGGAAGAGTTCGATTCTATATTCCAGAGGGTTTTGGGATCGAGTTTTCTGGTTTGATCTTTGTTCTTCATCAGGGGTTTCTTCCTCTCTGCTGCAGGGAGTTGATATTTTAGTTTTTGTTCTTCTGCGAGAGCTGTGAGAGATTGAGGGCTGTTGGAGAGTTCGATCCAGTGAATTTTCCCATTTCTTCTATGTTTAGAGTTCAATCCAGAGGTTTCTGCTGTTCTTCTGACGGGTGACTGCACAAGGGGACGATCTGGAGGTCAACAACATTCTTCCGTCATCTGAGGGAAATAGGGTGATTGATCCAAAGGCGCTGCAGAGAAGGGTACAGGGCACCAAGGAAATCCATCTTTGGTTGTTTCTGGGTGTCCGGCATCTGGGAGCAAGACCATCTGAGTCTGTGGGTTGGAGCTTCCGGAGGTAGCAGAGAGCAATCAGAGTTTTGAGAGATTAGAGAACTTGCTCATCTTTTCTATTTTATTTTCTTTGGCATTTGTATTTCGTCAGTGTTCTTAATTCTTTTCTTTCCTCTGGATAGATCAGAAGATTGATGTTATAGTGTTATATTTCTTTTGTTCTTCTTACGATTCATCAGACTGAGAGGGTATAGAGTTTTACTGTGTTCTCATTGTTGTTCTGAAATTTAGTGTACCTTATTTTCCTTCTGTTCTTCACCCCTCGAATGTGTGAGGGTACAGTAATCTGACATTTCTATAGTTCTTGTTGATCTCAGTTTAAATCTCTGGTTGAGTTCCTTTTCAGTGTTTCATTCTAATCTTTGAGTGGTAATAAATTGTGATAGATCTCATGTTCTTTTTTTTTTTTTGCGTAATTGAAGTGTTCATCTGTTATTTCTTAATTTCTGTCCGATCATTGAGCTGTGAGGGTAGTGATTCGGTGTTTGTGGAGAGTTACTTTTATTGATTGTTCATCCCCTGAGCTGTAGGGTTATATTGGTTCGGTAATTTTCTGTTGAGATTTTTGTTCTGCCATTTTTCTTATTTCTTTTGAGTTCCAAATTTGTTGCAGAATTTGAGATACATTCGTATGTTTCTAGTTCAGATTTGTCTACTTGTTTGATCCCTCAATTGGAGGGTACATGATACTAATTCTCTTTAAGTTTCCATTCAGCTCGTTCTTTCATTATGTTGATCTGTTGAGTTGTGAGGGATTTGATTGGTGATGTTTCATAATTGATTCTAATGCAGTGTTATTTTAGTTAAAAGAATCTGTTAAAATTGTTTCAGTTAAGTAGTTTAAATCAAGCTTTTTCAGCCTCTCTGTGGATATGACCTGCTCTCACCACTTTATTAGTTCAACTTTGTAATTTTAACTTTGTGAGACAGTTTAGAGAAGGTGAGCATCTTGATATGTGCAAAGAACACTAGACAACGGAGTGCACAATCAACAATGCCGCGTTCATCTTGGCGATGCGCCGAGGACGCGTTAGAGTTTGATTTAAATCGCTTTCATTGATTTTATTTGCATTGGGTTTCTTATGACTGGCTATTGGGCTTTTCCATTTCAGATTTGCACATAAGGAGGAACATTGAGGTTGGGCTTGATATTGAGCCCATTGGAGGAGGAGAGCTTGTGATTTGATTTTGCATTTTCTTTTCATTCAGAAATTTAGATAGAAGAGTGCGAGTGAAACTTGTAGTGAGGATTTTATGTACTCTCTGTGCATGTACATAGATTTCTTTCTAGTTGACATATAATAATGGCCTTTTGGTGGTTGTGTGGTTTGGAATTAGTTTATAGTATCACTTATATTTTCGTAGTTAATTTAATTCATTTAGTTTAAGAAAACCAAATAAAAATTAAAAAATATAAAATCTAATTTTTTTTTCCAAATCACTCTTTCATGTAAACCATTTGTTTTACAATTAAAAATTTCATCTCTCAAGATTAGAATCACTTGTTTTAGGACATTCATCATTTTAATTGTCATTTCTTTTCTGCATTGAAGAGTGCGGGGGAAAGGTAAGATTTCATCTCGTGTCTTGTTTCATGCATTAGACTTAGCATTAGAAAATCATTGTTAGACTTACTTTGTTGCATTTCATATTTATAAAAGGGACTGCTTAAGGGCATCACCTTTAGAAACAATAAAAGATAAGGTGAGGATTTCATCACCCTTTCCTTTGCCCAAAAATCACAAAAATTTTCAAATTGTTTGCATTTGCCTAAACTTTTAATAAAAACCAGTAGAACTTGGCCCTAGGGCTCATAATTAGATTTGTCCTTTCTTAAATTCAAAACTTCTCTTTAAGTCTGGTGTATAGGATAAAAAAGCTTATGCTTAAGTGAGTTAGAGGTTATTAATTGGGTCCTTGCGAAAGAAGGGGGGGCCTCCCTCTACTCTACCTCTTACTGGCGGTACAAGAAGAGTTAGGATTGGACTTAAGCAATCATAAATTCGATTTTGAGAAAAATAACATAGGTCCAAGGAACACTTAGTGTTTAGGTTAATTTGTTTTGAAAGTGTTTGTTCAAAATTCAAAAATAAAAAAAAAATTAAAAAGTTTAAAAATCATAAATAGAAGTCTTTCATTGTGCATACTTGGTAGACGCTCCCTGAACATAGATTTGGCTCAACCTATAGACGAGATTGAAAGATTCTTTCGTAGGATGGCCAACCAAGACCAAAACCAAGTTGCTAGGAATGTAGAGGAGGTCGTACCCAGGCAGATGAAGGAGTATTTTATTCCTTCTGATTATCAACCTGCTACTTGCATCAGGTCGGAAATTCCTACAAATCACTTTGAAATCAAGCCAGGAACCATTCAAATGTTGCCATCCTTCTATGGCAATCCCAATGAAGACCCCTATAAGCATATAGATGAGTTCCTAGAGATTTGTTCCACTGTCAGGATCCAAAATTTCACTGAAAATGCCCTAAGATTGACCCTATTTCCATTCTCTTTGAAAAATAAGGCCAAACATTGGTTAGGAACCATAGGGAGAACCATTAGAACATGGCCAGAAATGCAGCAGGAGTTTTGAAGAAATTTTACCCCATTGGCCGCACTAACACCATGAGAAGAGCTATAACTTGATTCTCTCAACACCCGGGAGAGTTAATGCATGAATCATGGGAGAGATTGAAAGAGTTGCTTAGAAAATGTCCACATCATGGTCTGTCGAGGTGGCAAATAGTCCAAGCTTTTATGAAGGTCTGACAGAATCAAATACGCAGATGGTTGATGCCTCGTGTGGAGGAGCATTCATGACTAAGAGCGAGGATGAGGCATATAATCTATTTGAAACATTGAGTGAGAATTCTATCAATCATGCCTCACTCCACTCTTACGAGAGAGAGCACTAGGACCTGTAAAGAAGGCAGGGTGTATGAATTGAGAGGGAGAGGAGAATCAAATTCTAGGGTAGAAGATCTATTAGAAGACTGATCAGAGATTGGAGCAGAAATTGGAACAAAATTTGATCAATTACTGTCTTTGACGGGCAAGCCACACCCAAATTTTCTCAACCACCTGAAACTTGTTCTATGTGTGCTAGCTCAGCTCACCCTACCAGTGCTTGTCCCACTACTGCCCAATTGCCTCCTTTTGTTCAAGAACAAGTCCTAGCTGCCCAAGTTTTTACAAACTCTCTATGATCCATATCTAACACATACAACCCTGGTTGGAGAAATCACCCGAACCTTTCTGGAAAAATCAATATGAACAAGTGTCTCAGCCTTCTTTTAAGCAATCCATGTACGGTCAATCCTATCCCAATCAGAATCTGGGATTTGCCAATCTTCTTATTCCAAACCTTCACAAGTCCAAGGAAATCAAAATACAAATCAATTTGCTTATACCAATTTCCAGCAACCTTCATATAATCAACCACCACCTCCTCAGCCCAATTGGGAAGCCGTGCCAAACTGTGCAAGAACAACAAAATCAATATCAAAATCAAAAATAAAAATTTCAACAAAATTTTGCAAGGATAGAGTCCCAAATTACTGATGTATGTCATAGGAGGGAATCAGGTCAGTAGCCAAGTCAAGCTATAGCAAACCCAAGGAACAACCCTCCCAGATTTTATCAGAATCAGCAATACCATCAAGCCCAGGGGTATAGACCACTGCTCGACAAATGCACCTCCACCATCAAACATACAACAAGCTTTTGTCCAGAACATTCCAGCACCACAAAACCAGAATCAAACTATACAACAGGACCATCCTCTTGCCCAAGCTAGGGGCCCTCAAGTAGAAAATGCTAAAACTGTGTCTACCTTAAGAAGTGGAAGAATCAGAAAAACCCTCACCCACACATGTCAACATTGCATGAGGATAAAGAAAATGAAATTGAAACTGAAATTGAAGAAGAGATTGAAGAAAAAGTTGAAAAAGAAAAATCCAAGGGAAAAGAGAAAATAACTGAAGAACCTCTAGACAAAATAAAAATGATGAAGACCCAAGCTGTTACATTCCAAGAAAAGCCAAAATCAAAAAAAAACCAAAGGTAATGAAGAACTCTTGGAACTCTTTAGAAAGTTCACATCAACATTCCTCTCCTTGATGCCATCAAGCATGTGCCTGCCTATGCCAAATTCTTAAAAGAAATGTGTACTCCAAAACGTGAAGTGAGGAATAAAACTGAAACCATCATTCTTCTAGAACTTGTGAGTACCATTGTCTTGAACCAACTCCCTAAAAGCTCAAAGATCCAGGCACTCCACTTATTCCTTGCACCATCGGTGGAGTCACTTTTGAAAGCGGCCTTTTGGATTTGGGAGCCAGTGTCAATCTCCTACCTTCTGCCATTTTTGAGAAATTCAAGCTAGGAGAATTGAAACCCACTTCTGTTGTCCTTCAACTAGCCGATCGTTCTGTCACCGCTCCTAAAGGCTTAGTTGAAGATGTTATTGTGAAAATCAATGATTGTTACTTCCCTGCCGATTTCATCATTCTGGACATGAACACTCCTCAAGATTTAACTCAATCCACCATCATCCTTGGTAGACCTTTTTTGGCCACAGCTAGAGCTAACATTCATTGTGCTACCGAGATGATGGATATATAATTTGGGGATAGGCGGGTTAGTATCAATATTTTTAGGGCATCTAGGCATCATGACTAAGGAGAGAGTTGTCTAGTGGTAGACTCCTTGGAAAATCTTGTGTGGAAGAAGCAGTAGACCAACCCTGTGCTCTAGGGTTTGAGGGAGAGGAAGGAAATTTTAATTCCTTATTTCAGAATAATGATCCATCATTTTCATTAGAGTGTCCTCCTAAGGTTGAGCTCAAACCACTTCCTTCTAATTTAAAGTACATCTTTTTAGGAGAGAATGAGACTTGGCCCGTCATAATTGCTAGTGATCTTGAGGAAGGGCAGGAGAAGAAATTGATTGAAGTTTTGAAGAGTCATAGAAAGCTATAGGTTAGACAATAGATGATTTGAGAGGGATAAGTCCTTCAGTGTGCACACATCGCATATACTTAGAAGAGATGCCAAAAGTTCAATAGAAATGCAAAGAAGGCTTAATCCCAATATGAAAGAAGTTGTTAAGAAAGAAATTTTGTAAATGGCTTGAGCTGGATTCATTTATCCCATCTCTGATAGCCAGTGGGTTAGTCCAACTCAAGTTGTACCTAAAAAGTCAGGACTAACTATAATCAAACTGAAAAGGGTGAGCTCATTCCCACTAGGCTGGCTACAGAATGGACAGTGTGCATTGACTATCGCAAATGAATGCGATGACCAAGAAAGACCATTTCCCCTTGCCTTTCATTGACCAAATCTTAGAGAAACTTGTAGGCCAAAAATTCTTTTGCTTCCTTGATGGATATTCAGGGTATAACCAAGTGGCTATTCACCTGAGGAGGACCAAAAAAGACCACCTTCACATGTCCATTTGGAAGTTGCCTTTAGATGCATGCCCTTCGGGCTGTGTAATGCCCTGCAACTTTTCAACGTTGCATGTTGTCTATCTTCTCAAACATGGTTGGGGATTACTTAGAAGTCTCATGGATGAATTTTTGTATTTGGAAGTGACTTTGATTCATGCCTCGACCATTGATGAAGTGCTCAAAAGATGCATAAATGCCAATCTTGTTTAAGTGGGAAAAGAGCCACTTCATGGTAAGGATGGGATTGTCTTAGGACATATTGTCTCAGAGAGAGGATAGAGGTAGATGAAGCCAAGATGAATCTCATTTCTGAATTGCCTCCTCCCAACTCTGTCAAACAAATTCGATCCTTCCTTGGTCATGCTGGATTCTATAGGAGGTTCATCAAAGACTTTTCCAAAATGCAAGACCATTGACTTCCTTGTTAAAAGACAGTCCTTTCATTTTTGACGAAGCTTGTCATAAAGCATTTGAGGACTTAAAAGACATTTTGACCAGAGCTCCAATTCTACAATCTCCATATTGGTCATTACCATTTGAGATAATGTGTGATGCTTCAGACTTTGCAATAGGTGCAATTTTGGGTCAGAAAACTGATAAAGGATCTGTTGTGATTTATTATGCAAGTAGAACATGAATGACACCAGATTCGATACACAACCACTGAGAAAGAACTCCTAGCTGTTGTCTTTGCCTTAGAGAAGTTCATATCCTAACTTTTAGGAGCCAAAATCATTGTTTTCACTGGCCATGCTACCTTAAGGCATTTGCTTGCCAAAAAGGATGCCAAGCCTAGGTTGATCAGATGGATCCTCTTGTTATAGGAGTTTGATCTGGAAATTCATGATAAGAAAGGATCCAAGAGTGTGGTAGCTGACTATTTGTCCAGAATAGTTGCCCCAGACTCTATGCCTATTAGAGATGCTTTCCCGGATGAGCACATTTTAGCTGTCTCAAATATTTCATCTCCATGGTACATACACATTGTGAATTATAAAGTCATTGGACGAGTATCTAGAGATTGGACAAAAATGAAAGAGAGATTCTTTGCTAGGGACAAGTATTTTATTTGGGAGGACCCGGAGCTATTTTCATAGGACCAGACCAAGTGATAAGAAGATGTGTCCCTAAGAGTGAGCATCAAAGTGTCCTCAAGTTTTGCCATTCTTTGCTTGTGGAGGGCATTTTTTAGGAAAGAAGACCGCTGCTAAGGTCTTACACTCTGGTTTCTATTGGCCACATTGTATAAGGATGCCCACCAATTTTGTAAGGCATGTCCTAGATGTCAAACCATGGAAAATATTTCTAAGAGGGACATGATGCCTCTTAACCCCATTTTGGTTGTAGAAATTTTGATGTATGGGGGATAGACTTTATGGGACCTTTTCCACCGTCCTTGGAAAACGTACATTTTAGTTGCTGTTGATTATGTGTCCAAATGGATAGAACATTGCCACAAAGACCAATGATCATAAGGTGGTTATCAAATTTGTTCAGAAAAACATCTTTTCTAGATTGGGTGGCCCAAGGCAATCATTTGTGATGGAGGGCCACATTTCATTAACACTCAGTTTAGGACCCTCCTAAGGAAGTATGGGATCACCATAAGCTGGCAACACCTTACCATCTTCAAACAGTGGCCAGTGGAAGTATCAAACAGGGAGATTAAGAACATTCTTCAGAAGTCGGTTAGGCCTGATAGGAAAGACTGGTCAGAAAGGTTAGATGATGCATTGTGGGCCTACCGAACTGCTTTCAAAACTTCCATTGGAATGTCCCCATACCGGCTTGTTTTTGGAAAATCTTGTCATCTGCCGGTAGAACTTGAGCATAGAGCCTATTGAGCTTTAAACAGGTAAATCTTGATTTAGCCCAAGCTGGTCAACAAAGGACATTCAGCTGAATGAGCTAGAAGAGCTCAGAAATGAAGCCTATGAATGTTCAAGATCTATAAAGCCAAAGCCAAAGCATTCCATGACAAACAATTCATAGAAAAACTTTTCAAGTGCATGATAAGGTTTGGTTGTTTAATTCTAGGCTTCATCTATTTCCGGGAAAATTGAAGTCCCGATGGGATGGTCCTTATACTGCGTCAAAGCCTGTGACAATGGTGCTGTCACTATTCTTGATCCTACAAATTGACAATCATTCACTATTAATGGGCAAAGGTTAAAGCATTTCTTTGAAAGCTCACCTTCTTTAAAAATTAAGTCTACCAAGCTAGCTGAGCCAAAGAAAGGTTAGATGATGCATTGTGGGCCTACCGAACCACTTTCAAAACACCATTGGAATGTCCCCTTACTGGCTTGTTTTTGGAAAATCTTATCATCTGCCGGTAGAACTTGAGCATAGAGCCTATTGGGCTATTAAACAGGTAAATCTTGATTTAGCCCAAGCTGGTCAACAAAGGACCCTTCAGCTGAATGAGCTAGAAGAGCTCAGAAATGAAGCCTATGAAAGTTCCAAGATCTATAAAGCCAAAGCCAAAGCATTCCATGACAAACACATTCTTAGAAAAACTTTTCAAGTGCATGATAAGGTTTGGTTGTTTAATTTTAGGCTTCGTCTATTTCTGAGAAAATTAAAGTCCTGATGGGATGGTCCTTATACTGTCGTCAAAGCTTGTGACAATGGTGTTGTCACTATTCTTGATCCTAAAAATGGACAATCATTCACTGTTAATGGGCAAAGGTTAAAGCATTTTTTTGAAAGCTCACCTTCTTTAAAAATTGAGTCTACCAAGCTAGTTGAGCCAAATGAAGCTTAATTGCGTCTGGCTGAAGACGATAAACATAGTGCTCTTGGAGGCAACCCAGTGTACAGATTTCCTTTATCAGGTAATTCTCTGTCTTACTTTCTTTTCTTGTAAATAAGTAGGGGGGAGAGGTAGAATAAGCATGCATTCATAGTCCTCATCCTAACCAATGCTTCATTTCTTTCTTTATATTGAGCTTATGCAAATAAAAAGAAAATTTCACAATGTTTTATCTTTGAATAAAAAATGCTTGGCATTGCAAAACACAGACTATGTGTCTGATCTTTAATCATTAAAATTTTGTAGTTGTCACATTCCTTTGCAAACATCCATGTTAGGTAGCCTCTAGTAAAAGATTACATGTACTTCCTATCTACCTTATGTAAGGATTTATGGCAAGAAGTTTTTATACACACACTACACAGCCACTTAGACTAGCTGAACCCGAATGTAGCAAATTTGTTAAAGCTAGTAGAAGAGAGGTGATTGGTTTTCTCCCTTCCCCTTAAGTGAATTGTGAAGGAAGTGAAGGCATGTGATCAAGGAACCTGACTGTCCATCCTTCCTTTAAGAGGAAAAGAAAAGAAGAGAAAAGAAAAAGCAAAAGAAAAGAAAAAATATCCATGAAAAATGCCCCGGATCTGAGTAAAGCTGAACTCTTGAAAAGTGATGGGTTGTGCAGCATTATGGATGAAAAAGAAAGAAAAATTCTGAGTGCACAAAGTGCAAGTAAAGGGGCAAAGTCCTCAACTCAGAGAAATAATTCTCAAGGAAGATGGGCAGAATGGAACTGAGAGAAACAACCCAATCTGACTAAGCAAGGATCTTATTCCACAATTCTTTTCTTCTCCCTCGAATTAATCTAATCTCAATACTAGCTGAGCAGAGAAGCTCCATAAGGGCTGATTTGAACTCTTAAGTGAGCTATCATTTGTGCACTAATTTCTTGTCATAAGCCCTTACAATTAGGAAAGACATCTCTACATTAATCTTTACATGATGACCATTTAGCATGAGACATTGCATCTTCTATTTCTACTACATTTGGAGTAATGTTACTTATACATATAGTTAAGCTCCTAGCATAACCCAAATAAGCTTTTACCCAACCTCGCCAGGTGCCTAGCTTAATGGTAAACACAACCTTATGGATCCTAGATCCTCACGATCAAGATTCCTATAACTTATGTTTATAACTTAACCTCGAATATATCCTAGGACATAGGGAAAGCCTAGGCTCTGATACCACTCTGTCACGCCCCCAATTTTAGTAGCGGAATTTAATTCGGGAACGCCTAATCAGACTCTTTTATTCATCATAAACGATTATTACAATCTCCAATGTCAAAATAAGAACAACTCTCTACTACTAGTCTAATCTATCTCTCCAAGAAAGACAAAATTCCAATAATGACTATTCTTCCACTAACTAACTAAACAATGATTCTTTATGGTGTATGCCACGCTCGGTGCACAAGTCCCATCATCAAACGTACTCTTCATCTTCACTACCTGAAATGTTAAGAGGCAGGTATGAGCAAACTAGTCTAGTAGGATTTATATCTCAATGTGCGAGCAATGATATAAGAGATTAATGCTTTAAGAACTAGGCAAGTATGAGTAATCAAGCTAAATGATAAACACGATCAAATCAATGACAAAGTACTATCAGGATATCACGCAGTCAAGAACGTATCGAGACATTAGAATTTAGACTATGAAGATATAAGGTGCTTTTCATGAGACGAGCAAGTACTTTAGTTCATTCAAGTAATAACAGGTGACAGTAATTGAACAATAGCGGTGCAATAGGAGATTACGACAGTAGCCATTCAATAACAGGATAGTAACAGTTCAGTAACAGTCAGTATCAGTACAGTAATAGTGCAGTACGTCTGAACTAACAGACTAACAATAATAATATAAAAGTCAGATGTCTAGCTAATTCAGAACAGTCAGAACCGGTGCAAATGCAAACACCATCATTAGCCCCTGCAGGTATTTTCGGGTGGCTCTCTACCCCCAGGACTAGATTGGAGCCCCTCAGACACTCTCCGTGCCCTCAGCAGTACGCATTAAGTCCAGTAGAGTCACACGACCCGTTATAGCGCTAGACAGTAGAGAACAGTACAAAATAGTAGGAGCCACAACAACTCAAGGGTGCCAAGAGAGTACTTTCAAGAGTTCAAGAATGTCATATCAGGATGCTCGAGAACATAAGTACGATCATGTCACGAGACAATTCTCATTAGTAGTTCGAGACTATAATATCGAGAGCGAGTTCAAGAGCATGTAACATGAACAAGATTGTCCAGAAGGTTAATGACTATCAATTCAATAATCAATGGTTCGATGTCTTATAAAGGGTGTCATGTCAATAATGATTTCAAGCATAACAAGTTATGTGAACATGATAGCAATGGTCAAGATTGAATTTTGGCAGCATAACGGCGCAATTTACACTTTAGTTATCTCTTTACTTTAATGGCTTAAGTTCAATCCTTCAAATCACACTCACGAGAACAAGATGAGAGAGGAATGCACGCTATCTCCAAGGAACTTCAAGGTACAACCAACTTGGTCCATGAGGGAATCCACGGAGTACGGAGATTTACGGAGGTCTTAGAGAAAAGGTCACTTGTCTGTCAATACAGAATGACAAACAGAGAGTTTCCAATTCCCCAAGAAAGGGCTGCCTATGAGTGCAAATGTGTAGTGATGTACGTATCTCAATCCACAATCCATCGGTTTCAATCTTGTGAAAAAACAATTAACATGCTAACATGAGATGAACTATGCATTTAACTATACATGGTTTGCAATATTTTAATATAACATTATCATTATGGCAAGATAGAACAGTGAGAAGAGCAAATCACTAGTTGTATGAATGATCACATCATTAAAGAACAATTAGAATAACGTTCATGTAGTTATAGCTTTTTCAATGGGTTAATTATTTTTAAGCCATTAACAGACTCATGAAATGACCAGAACCAAGACACGCAAATCATGAACTTAATATATAATGTAAACAGACTTCGGGTAGGTCTTGAATACACGTCGGACAAGTCGACGCCTTTCATAACGTGGTGTACAGTCGAAACATGACTAACTGTGAAGAATTCAAACCGTGACGGCCTTCGTCATCGCCTTTATTCATGAATCGTGATGGGTTACCCCGTCACGTTCATGAAATGCATTTAAAATATTAATATAAAAATCGCCTGAAATACTTGGGCGGGAAAACGGGCTGAATCGCGACGGGGGTCTCCGTCGCGTTTCTGGCAGGCGCTGAAAACCATGCAGCCCACAGTTTGAGGTATCATAGCCGTATGGGGTGCACTCTAAATCGTGACGTAGGGAACGGTCGCGATTCACATGCACGCAAAACACGTCGCCTGGTCCCGTTGCGTTTTGGGTTCTTGACCGAAAACTCAGAAAACAGCACACGACTCATGAAACACTTAAAACTTCTAATCTAGGGCTCTTGGGACAAAAGTGTCAACATGAACATAAAAAGTCATTAACATGCGCGACTTTGGCAAAACGCTTATAACTCAAGATGTACTCAATGCAATTTGATGAAACCACTTGGACATGAAAGTTATCTCTATGCTCTACACATTGGTATATGATTTAGATTTGGACTGAGATCACCTACTTTTTGGGTTGAAGAAGTCTCACTCTCCAGAAAGTCCTTGTTCAGACCACTTGTGGAGAACGCTTAATACTCTCGATCTACTGGATGAAAAATAGGCAAACCAGTGAGATTAGGAACTAGACGCGACCCTCTTTCCACGGTTATAAGCCTTGCAAGGTTTGGTTAGGCTTTGGCTTACCTTTGGTCGACTCCAAGAAGAGCTTTCTGCACAGGTTGATGCAGAACGCAGCAAAGAGAAGCTCCGAGTTGGAGCGGTTTCTTCCTCCTTTGGGTGCTCAAGAACAGCCTCCCATGACCCCAACAATGTGTATTTTGTCCCCTTGGGTTTCATGTCATGTATATATACATCTAGTGTGTTTTAGAAGTCCCATTAGGTGAGGGAAAGGCAAGGTGTGGTTTTGACAATCCACCTTCCTTATTTTGATGATTTCTCACCCCAATAGAGTGGGTGAGGCTTTAGGAAAGCTCCCACCATGGTTTGCCATGAAATTGAGTTGCAAGAAAGCCTAACGACTTGGGATTTGCCCTAATTACCTCCTCCTATTTTCAGCTCAATCAGGGTTGCGAATTTCTATGTATTTTCTAGCTCCATTTCATTCTTGGGCCAAAAGTGATCCGTTGGCCCAATTCCGATAATGGTTCGTCAATATATGATGTTGGAAGTCTCTCCAACATGATTATTTAATTTATGTTCGTGTTATATTTCCGTGTTAACATTTTTCCGACTTAGTTTTCTAATTTGGATAATTAGTCGTATTGTGACGTACACTTGGCCAATCGGATTTTTCATTGCATGAATTTTTCGTGGAACACTTAGGAATAATGTTTGGGGTTGATTATAATTTTTACAGAATTTTTCGATGTGTTTTTGCACGTACGATAGTGGTACATGTGTTCCACCATTCCAATAATACGAAAATTCTCCATTTTCTATTTATTTAAAAATTTTAAATCGCTGAATTTTGTGGGGTGCTACAGAATGCCTACTTGACCATGGGGCCACTACAAGTCTTCAGAAAAACATCGTGAAAATCAGTGCACCATATGGTGCCAAGTTGCTATACCAGGAGCTCTTGAGCTTGGGAATATGCCTCAAATTCAAAACAGAGGTCTGTTAGGTCAGATGCCTTTTTCTTTTGTTTCCTGGAGTAGTTGTGCATACTATAAACTACAACTGTAGTTGTGTTTCTCACGTATATGTAACCTCCTATGGTTCATTTTGATGTTGTGATTCAGATCACCTACTTCTATTTATTTTGTGAATAGAAGCAGATCTTGAGGTTATGTAGCAAGGATGCCACGTGGAACGTGGAAACCGTTGTTTGGATACCTATAAAATGCTGAGTAAACAAAATCCATGGGTTTTTACAATGAGATGAATGTTCAAATCCACGGGGATCATGTTCATAAGGATTTCTATGAGATAATGTAATAGGTTGTCTCCAACAACAAAAAAAGGCTTTGCAAAGAAGAAAATTCAGCAAGATTAATTGTCACGAGAATGATGACAAAAGAGAAACACAAGTACATAAGACATGTTGTATTTAAGGAGTAGCCTAGTAATTAACATCCATGTACGATAAAAATTATGAGGTCATGAATTAAATTTCACATGAAATAGGCTTACAAAGATTTTAAAAGATGATCAAATAATGGGCTAGTTTTCCAAAAAAAAAAAGGGGTGTGTTTATTGTTTCTAGAGTTCATTCTATCTCTGATCTATCCTAATATCAAACATGACCTAAAACCTAGGAGGGGGAGGGGGGCTGGCAGGGGTAGGGAAGGGCGTGGGGGTCACAGGGGGGGGGCTGGCAATGGAGTGGGAGAGGGTGGGGGTGGACTTCGCCGGGTGGGGGAGGGGGTGGGGTTCAATGAACATTGAGAGATCAAGACAATCACTCGTTCAATGAACATTGTAGCATTTCAAATTTCAATGACAAAATACTATGAGCAGTAACAATAGCAATGAACATTTCTTCATTCAATCAGTCTAGTCAATAATAATAGCATTCATTTAAACAATGTAGTAACATTCATTAAGAGGGGGAGCCACTGTGTAGGGGGGAGGGGGGACTGTGTAGAGTCGTCGGGAGGGGGAGGGGGGACTGTGCAGGCGGGGAGGGTTGTTGGGAGGGGGGACTGTGTATTGGAGGGGGGCAGTCTGTTGGATTGAATGCAAATTCATATCATTTCCCTCCTATTTTGATGATGACAAGAAGTGTTTTAAAGCAATTTAATTGAAGCATGTCAAAAAGATCATACCTGAAATTCATGTTCAAAAAGTATTTGCAAATCACATTTATCATTAATAGTCATGATAAATCATTTAACTAATGATATATGTGTTTATTTTTTCAGGAATAAACATTTTATGCAAAAGTGGTCGACAACCCATCAATGGTGTCGACACATCAACACAGAGTCAAAGAGAAATTGTGTAAAAACATCATGAGTGTGTCGACACATGTCAAGAGTGTGTCGACACGAGTGGCAGTTTTCCAGAGATCAAGGGTACCAGGTCGACACACTCCCAGGGCAGGTCGACACTAGACCCAGTTCCCAGAACAGCCAGTTTGAAGAATTGGGACAGCAGGTCGACACACTCAAGAGCAGGTCGACACGGGACCCTTCTCCCAGAACAGACTTTTCTATCCTTGGGACAGTGTGTCGACACAACCACCAGGGTAGGTCGACACACTACGGAAACTTTTCATCCTAAGAGCTGATGGCTGCCACGTGTCCTTCTAGGGCGATCAGAATCCTCCTAGGGAAGCGTGCCCTTGTACCCCAAAAGGGTATCTTTGGAATCCTAAGGGTATATAAAAGGTTCCTTTTGGCCTCCCTTCAGTGAGAGAGACCCAACAACCTCTTAGAGCCTCCTGAAAAATTCCTGGCAGCCATAAGAGTTCGTGTCTCTCTCCTCTGCCTTCCTGGAGTCTCCTGAAGACCTCTTCTCACCAATTCAAGGTGTGAGGATTGTGGTTTGATCTTTAAAGAAGCCTCTGAAGCATCTCAAGGAAGCAGATCAGTAGAAGCCATCGTTGGAGAAGAATTCAAGGAAGGTCCAACCTCCCAGATTGCAGAGCATCGTCTTGGACTTCATGTTTACAAGCTTCTTCCCAATCCAAGCTTCTACAAGGGAGTACACTTGAAGAACGAAGCCATTCAATACATTTTACTTTACTTCTGTTCTTCTGAGATATCTCTTGAGATTATGCAAGTGCTTCTGCATAACTCTCATTAGTGTTCTCAAATTTCGACTAGATCTGTTGCTAGGAGATCTTGTCTTAAGTTGGTGTCTAGCAAGTCTATGTGTGAGCCTTTGCTCAGATTGTTGTGAGCCGGTGTGCTCAGTGTTGAGTTGTCAAACTCAAGTGTGTGTTGAGCAGTCTTGCTCAGTTGTTCTAGAGTAGTCTTGCTCTAGAAGTGGTGTGAGTTGTAAGCTCTTCAGTGTTGGAGTTGTCAGGCTCCAGTGGGTGTGTTACCCAGTTGTGTTAGTGAATCCTCACGGGTTGTGAGGGGTGGATGTAGGAATCACATGGGTGATTTCCGAACCACCTAAAAATCCTTGTGCATTTGTCTTCTGTGGTTGATTGATTTATTCGATAGATGTTTGCATAGGATTCGTTTTTAATTCACTTAATCAACTTGCTTCACATCCAAGTTCTTCAACTCACTCAAATCTAATCAGATCTGTAGGTTTTCACTGATAATATTGCCTCTGATTCTAGATAGTATTCAATTTCTTAAGCTTCCGCAAAAGTGGCTAAGATCTATTCATCCCCCCCTTCTAGATCTTTTCCATACATTAATCTCGATCCTTCACAGTCATAACAAGGAGGGGGGGGGGGCTGTGGAGGAGGGGCGCAAGAGCTGGAGGGGTAGTGGCGGATTGGGGGGGTTTGCACAAGAAGGGGGGGAGAGCGGTGGCAGTGGGGCGCAAGAGGGGAGGGGCAGTGGCGAGTTGGGGGGGTTGCACAGGCAGGGGGAAGGGCAGTGGAGGTGGGGCGCAGGAGAGGAGGGGTAGTGACGGAGTGGGGGGTTGCACAAGAAGGGGGGGAGGGCAGTGGAGGTGGGGCGCAGGAGGGGGAGGGGTAGTGGCGGAGTGGGGGGGGGTTGCACAGGAAGGGGGGCAGGGCAGTGGCGGTGGGGCACAGAAGGGGGAGGGGCAGTGGCGGGGTGGGGGCAGGTTGCACAGGAAGCGGGGGAGGCAGTGGAGGTGGGGCACAAGAGGGGAGGGGTAGTGGCAGCGTGGGTAGGGGGGGCAGAGTGGGGGGGGGGGGGGGTGCACAGGAGGGGGGGGAGAGCCGTGGCGGTGGGCCAGAGGAGGCGGAGGGGGGCGGCAGCATACCTAAGATTCGCAGCGGCGGTGCAGTTCGCTGCGGCAGAGGTGGCGGAGGAGGTGACGCCGTCAGTTCCCAGAGCTCGCAGGCGGAGGAGGAGGCGGCGACTGTCCTGGAGGCGATGAGAAAGAGAGGGAGAGAGAGAGATTTTGGGGAGGAAGGGGAGGGGGGCAGGAGGGGGGGGGGGAAATGGGGGGGGACGAAGGGTATTCCGACGAAGCTTTTTCTGTCAGAATATCCGTCGGCATTTTTGACGGATTCTTCCGATGGAATAAAACTCATCGGTATTATCGACGACATTTCCGACGTATTATGTTCCGTCGAAAATTCCAATGGATATTTCCGACGGAACATGTCTGTCATAATTTCTGACGGTATTACCGACGAAATATTTTCATCAGAAATACCCTCCGGTAATGCCACTTTTCTTTGTTGTGCATATTTATCTCATAAGCCATTAGAGACCCAATGATTTTTTCGAAAGACATCTTCATGAGATCATTAGCTTCCTCTATGGCGGTTACCTTTGGAGTCCATGAAGTTGGCAGGATCTTAGTATTTTTCTTATCATATCTCCTGTCATGCCCCGAATATTTAGCAGCGGAATAAATACCGGGGGACGTGAACGATACAAACCGGCGTATCACAGTTGAATAGTACAGAGTCACAATCGAATATAATAACACATTCAAGACTATAATATGGTCACCAATAGTATACTTTAATTCATTTCATTCAACTAGATACAACCTCATATAAGAAGAATTAACCAAAGGGTCCATCATTCAATAAAACTTCCAGAAAAGTTTCACTATTACATAGACTACTCAAGTTTCTATTCTAACTGTCATCTATTCTAGGACGGGTGCTCGTCACTCTTGCCCAGTCCCATCTGACTCCACTGGTTCTTCATCACTACCTGAAAAAGGCAGGATGATAGGGGTGAGCGAACTAGCTCAGTAGGATTTATATCTCAATAACGTGCGGGCACTAGTATACATGATTAACATGTTAAGTAGGCAGATATGCACATGAATATGCTGACAATGCATGCTTTTCTAACAAGTGGATAGCATAGTAGAACGGATATCATATCAGATCAATGTCTAGTTCCATATACAATGGACTGATAATTCAAGAATAAAATCATGTCAGAAGAGATTGGCCATATTCAAGCAAAGTTCATGTGTTCACAAGAACAAACTTATCATATCATGTCAAGTCAAACTTATCAAGTCAAACAGGAGGCACATTTTCACAATCTTGCATGTCAGGTGTGCTATGCCAAGCACCAAGAGTCCATACTCCGCGGTTAACAAGTACGTTGGGGCGCTCATCCCCAGGACCGGACATGGCACTATTGCACAGGCATTGTATCAAGTTTTGGACCGGAGTCCCACGATGTGCCGAACAAACATATTCATATTATGGCCACAGAGTTTCAGTGACAAGCTCATAGTAAAAAGAACATGATCATTCATAGAGTCAAGGAATGACAAACAGCTCAAAAGAACAAGGCAGGATAACGACGTATCTTATGTTTCATAGTTCATTAATGTCTTGACATGAGGGTGTTTCTAAAGACAGATCATATGTAGAACATGTACTTTCCGAACATGTATGCATATGACAAATAATCAATTGAACACCGGAAAACATGTAACCATGAAACTCATATGCAAATCATAACATTAACACCACTAACTTGTCCATACTAATCATGTATTCATCCCCACATTCATATCATATTCTTATCTTATCAATTGACAATAAGCAAGATCACAAGATAATCCAATGAACATAAGAACAATCAAAATTACACATTAGAATCATATTCGTATCATTACCATTTTCTTCAATGGGTTGATTTATTTTAGGTCCATGCATACTATATAACATCATGTACATGCTTGTAGACATCATGAGATGATTAGACCTAAATCATGCAAATTCTTGTAGGAAGTAGTGTCGACACTAGATCAAGTGGGTCGACACCATGCTCCAAACACAATACAAAATCATGCAAAACTGGTCAGGTAGTGTCGACACTAGTTCAAGTAGTGTCTACACTAGAGACAGGTTCCAGAAGACCTTCTGGAAAACATGGGACAGTGTGTCGACACTAGTTGAGGTAGTGTCGACACTAGATCAGTTTCCCAGAACTTTCTAGGAAAAACTGGGACAGTGTGTCGAAACTATATGAGGCAGTGTCGACACTAGATGGCTTTCCCAGAACACCCTCTGGGCTGTTTGGGACAGGGTGTCGACACTAGAGAAGGTAGTGTCGACACTAGAGGGCTTCCAGAACACTCTCTGGGCTGCCTTGGGACAGTGTGTCGACACTAGTTCAGTAGTGTCGACACTAGAGTCCTCCAGAACAAAACTTATGAGTCATGTGAAACCCGAAAACACATGCCATGCAGTGATTCAATTCAAACTCTTATAACTCTCTAACGATTGACATTGGATAAAACATTCAACAGAAAAGATGAAAGGACAACTAGTAGAAGAATTTGATATTGTGGGTTTGATCAAATTCGGTCTCGAATCCCGAGAAAACGTGTGAAAAACAAAAATCAAGTGAAACCCGAAATCACAGTATCAAACAGAGACTCCCTTATCATGCTCCTAACTCTCTAACGAAAATCTTTGGACAAAACGTCCATCATAGAAGATGATCGTGACTTCAAGTAAAAGAACTTTCATGAACAAAGTTTAGTCAAATTTGGTCTTTAATCGTATGCAAAATATGACGAACGGAAAAAGCCCTAACTATACAAGACCTCGGGAAAATCACCAATACACAATGAAACTCCATGAAAATTGGGCAAATCAAGTGCAAATGATCCTAAACTCAAAGAACTACATGTTGACATTGGTTTTCTTTAATCTTGGCCCGAGAACACCTACCTTTACGAAGATCTAAAACCGTTGATGTTCTGGACGCAACAGAGGATGCAGGGGATGAAGCTCCGGGTTCCCAGCCTTTCTGCTGCTCCTCAGAAGTTCTTGCTTGCCTCCAAACGACTCCAACTTCATTATTACACCTCCCCAAGAGTTCGGACGAGTTCTTATAGTTTTAGGATGTTGTTAAGAGTCCTAACGATACTAGGAAAGGGGCTACGAGCTCTGTTTCTAGTTTTCAGGAAATCTGGGATTCCTTACCCAAAGAGAGGTAGCAAAGGTTTAGGAAACCACCAATGAGATTGAGTTCGGTTTTGGCTTACCTTACATGATTACTCATCCATAATTTAACCCTAAATACCCTCACTAATTACTGCATAATTACATACACGAATTTCTGGGCATTTCCTGTCATAGTTATTCATATCCTGGGCCAAATAACTCTATTTGCCCATCTTATTAATAGGTCATTAACACATGTATTGGAAGTCTCAATACGTTATTTAATTTATCCTCTATATTTCTAAAATTTAAATTGCTAATTCGGGGTGTTACATCCTCCCCCACTAAGAAATTTGGTCCAAATTACGCATAATGTGTAGTTCGTACCTGAGAAGTTTGGGTGGTTTTTTCATTCTGTCCTATGTTTCCAAAGTAGCATTAGTAACTCCGTCCGACTCCATTAGACCTTCACCATAGGTATGAACGATACTGGTCACTGAATCTTCCGATCCAAACCGTTTGATCGGCTTCGCTTCATAAGTCAAGTCCTCGAATCTGCAAATCCTCTTGGTCAATTACCTGGTCGGCAGTGAATAAGTACTTCCGCAGCATGGATAGGGGAACCACATTTCACGTTTGCCAGTTGCGGAGTAGTGCAAGTCTATACGCCACAGACCATTCTTCCAGAATTTCAATGGCCCTATAAATCTGGAACTTAGTTTTCCTTTGATCCCAAATCTTTGTATTCCCTTGAAGGTGAGACCTGCAAGAAAAAAAAATGTCGCAACCAAAATTCCAGCTTCTCCTCCTTTGGTCTGCATAACTCTTCTGTCGGGATCGCTATCTTGTTCAGACGTTCCCTGACAATCTGACCTTTAGGACAGTCGCCTCATCAAGTGGGTCCAACCCATTAGTTCTCCACCTTGTAACGACCCAGAATCCGCATTACCAGTAACAACCAGTAACCCGAATTCTGACCCGCTAACCCACGAGACAAGCTCGGAAGGGTAGGAAGTAAGAGTCCGAGGAGACTATATGTAAGAAGATACACACCATGCAAAGCAAAAATTCCACTATATGAACAATCATATACAACTCAGAGTCTGAGCAAAGTACAGAGTACAGAAGTACAACAAAAAGGTACTACTCACTGCAGCTAGGGAGCACCAACAGGAGTGGCTAGACTCGCCTGGAACGGGAGTCGACGAAGACCCACCTGAAAGGGAAGGGAGTGAGTCTCAAGAAAGAGACCCAGTAGGGAAAAGTAACCCCACCGGTAACAGTCTAAAGTGCGGAAAGTAAAAACTGAAAGTAAGTACACGTCGCACCACAACACAAAACTGTAAACCACGCGCGGCTCAGTAACACACACTCACACACACAGCAAGTAGGACTCAGCTAGGGTCTGTGGCTCGGCGTCCCGTCACCACAGAGGCTCTCAACCCCAGCCACGTGTGCACACTACAGACGCTCTCTCTCGCGTCTGGTCCACGACCGGTTTTTCCCCTACGCTTGACCCTAGCGGTAGAGAAGGGGCTCCACGGAGACCGGCTCAAAACCACCACAAGGAGTACGCACAGGACAGAGTCGCACTCGGTGTCCTGGCTCACTAGCGGAGGACAACCACACGCTAGTCGTCTAGACGGAGTCGCACCCACGCCTAGGTAACACAACAGAAACGGGTACACGGTAACGCATCGCGCACAACAGACGGAACACACTCAACGTCTGAAACCCCGTACAGTAAGTAAACACCTCGTACCACAAACAACTACTCAAATGCACAGGCGGAGTCACACTCTAAGCCTGGCCCACATGTGCTATTAGGGCGGACACCACATGTCAATCGCCTCTAAGCACACAACTAAAGTCTGCTGGGAGACAGGATATAAACGGCCACATCGATTGCCGCCAACATGGGGTAAACGGCAACCCTCATGTCGTTAACAATAACTAAACGGCAATCGACCTTGTCGTTTAACTCACCCCTGAAGATCTCAACGTCAACAGATGTGGACGTTGATATCTTCAGTCCCCCTACCCAGAACTGAACCGAATCAGTCCCAATGGGCAGAAACACCAATCAAACTCGACTGATGGAGGGAAACACTTCCTCTCATCAATCTACACTACCAGAACATCTAAACTAAACAGTCTAACACCTAGATTGTCTAATTACCCAAATTCCGGCATGATATAACCCAAACCCTAAACCATAATTTGCATTCCAATTCACTTAATTGGGCATGCTGGTTTGCTGGGGAGGGTTATAGGGGTTAAGTCCCTACCTCAGAAGCTTAACATCCCCAAACAGCCACCAATCGCGCCGGATCTCCCCGAAGACTCCGCGCGAATCACGCCAAAACCTCGCGTTTCCCGCCCGATCTAGCAACGCCACACGATCCAGGGGCTTCCCACGAGCTCAAATCACTCAACAGAAGCTGCAGGAATCAAGAAAAGCAAAGGTGGAGAAAGGAGAGGAAAGGAGAAGGTAGGTTCTGCTCTCGGGCTGCCCTATTTCAACAGGACTGGTTAGTCGACGTCAACATCAGGTCGCCAACTGAACCGCCTACAGACTGACGTCCAGATCCCCTGCGTTGAGTTCAACTCAGACGTCCACATCGCTGGACGCTGACTCTGACTCAACGGCAAGCCCTGGCCGTCAACCACACAGAACCACTACAGACCCAATAAGGATCCAATAAAGACCCGAGACCTTACAGCTCTCCCCCTTAAGGAATTTTGCCCTCAAAATTCAAACACACAAAGAAAGAAGACTCACCAAAGAGGTACGGAAAATGCTCGCGCATTTCGTCCTCCCGCTCCCATGTCGACTCACCACCGGAGTGCCGCTGCCACGCAACACGAACTAAAGGGATTGCCTTGTTCCTCAACCTCTGAACTCGGCGATCCTCAATGTGCAACGGAAACTCTGGTACAGTCAACACTGGAGTCACCTCAGACCACTCTGCACTCTGCAGAACGTGAGACTCGTCAGAAAGATACCTCCGAAGCATCGACACGTGAACACGTCGTGCACTGCTGCCAACTCTGATGGAAGCTCAAGTCTGTACGCCAAACCTCCGACACGCGCTCAAATGGTAAAGGCCCAATAAAGCGAGGACTCAACTTTCCACGCTTACCGAACCTCACCACTCCTTCATAGGAGACACACGAACAACACCTGGTCTCCTACCTGAAACTCGAGCGGTCGTCTCGCTGATCTGCATAACTCTTCTGCCGACTCTGAGCTGACTGAAGCCTCTGTCTCACAAGCTGAACTATCTCAACTGACTGCTGAACCAACTCCGGCCCCGTGACAACTCGTTCGCCAACCTCGAACCAGTCAAGAGGAGTGCGACACGGTCGTCCGTACAAAGCCTCATATGGTGCCAAACGATACTGGAGTGATAACTATTATTATATGCAAACGACCAACGGCAAGTGACTGTCCACGATCCCTGCCACTCCAGGCAACAAGCTCTAAGCATGTCCTCCAAAGTCTGGATAGTCCGCTCTGACTGACCGTCTGACTGAGGGTGGTAGGCGGAACTAAAAGCCACTCTGTCCCCAAAGCTCTCTGGAAACTGCGCCAGAACCCAGAAGTGAAGCGAGAATCCCTGTCTGACACAATAGAGATCGGCACTCCATGCAAAGGAACAATCCGCTCTACGTACAACGCGGCCAACCTACTCACACCCCAACTAGTCCTGACAGGCAAGAATCTGGCAGTCTTCGTCAATCTGTCCACAAGAACCCAAATGCTGTCAAAACCTCCAGCTGTCCTCGGCAAACCACAAACAAGTCAGTCGTAACATGGTCCCACTTCCACATCGGAATCTCTAACGGCTGCACAAGTCCTCCTGGACGCTGATGTTCGGCCTTCACCTGCTGACAGACCAAACACCTAGCAACAAAGCCGCTATGTCTCTCTTCATCCCAGGCCACCAAAACTGACGTCTCAACCTGTGATACATCTTGGTCGCCCCTGGATGAATAGAGTACCTGGAACCATGTGCCTCCTGCAACACAACTCTCCTGATAGACTCCTCAACAGGAACATAGAGTCTATCTCGGAACCTAACAGTCCCGTCCTCACAAAGCTCAACCTCTGGAGAAGCACACACTGTGTAACTCAGGATCTGCCTGCTGAGCCTCAGCAACCTGTCTCACAACAGGGGGAGCTGCTAACAAATTGCCCAGCACACACTGACGACGACTAGACGAAACTCTGAAAGACCCCTCTGTCGCAGACTGCCACAACTGCCACTCTCTAAGCATCAGATGACTCATCTGTGCTTTCCTACTCAAGGCATCTGCAACTACATTCGCCTTTCCAGGCTTATACTCAATGCTGAAATCATAGTCCTTCAGATATTCCATCCATCGACGCTGCCTCATATTCAGATCCCTCTGAGAAACACATATCTCAAACTCTGGTGGTCGGTACGGACTACAAAACTCACTCCGTACAGGTAAAGACGCCAAATCCGCAAAGCAAACACCACAGCTGCAAGCTCTAGGTCGTGGGTCGGGTAACTCTCCTCGTGGGCTTAAGCTGGCGAGACGCATAAAGCCACCCTCGGCTCGCCCTGCTGCATCAGAACCGCACCCAAACCAACACCTGAAGCATCTGTGCAAACCTCAAAACCCTCCTCACCTTAAGGCAAGAACTGGCGCCGACGTAAGCAGTCGTTTCAACTCTATGAAACTCTGCTCACACTGCTCCGACCACACAAACTGAACTCCCTTTCTCGTCAACCGAGTCAAAGGTGCAGCAACCTGAGAAAAGTCTCGAACAAACCTGCGGTAGTAACCTGCCAAACCCAAAGCTACGAATCTCAGACACAGATCTGGGACTCTCCCACTGCTGCTGCCTCAACCTTCGCTGGATCTACAGAAACTCCCTCACCTGAGATCACGTGCCCCAAAAAGTGAACCTGTTGTAGCCAAAACTCACACTTACTAAGCTTGGCATACAACTGGTGCTCTCGCAAAGTCTGCAACACGATCCTCAGGTGCTCGGCGTGCTCCTCCTCCGAAGCGGAGTACACCAGAATGTCGTCAACAAACACTACGACAAACCGGTCCAAGAACTGGTGAAACACCCGGTGCATCAGATCCATGAAGGCCGCTGGAGCATTGGTGAGCCCAAACGGCATCACCAAAACTCAAAGTGTCCATATCTGGTCCGAAAAGCATCCTCTCATATCAGAGTCTCTAATCCGCAACTGATAGTAGCCGACCTCAAATCAATCTTCGAGAAGACACGAGCAGACTGAAGCTGATCAAAGAGATCATCATCCTAGGCAAAGGATACCTATTCTTGATGGTCACTTGATTTAGCTTCCTATAATCAATACACACCTCAGGCTACCATCCTTCTTCCGGACAAACAAAACAGGTGACCCCCACGGAGAAAGCTAGGACGAATATAGCCCTTCTCCAACAACTCCTCAAGCTGCCTCTTCAACTCCCTCAACTCTGCTGGTGCCATACGGTACGGTGCCTGTGCAAAAGGTACAGTGCCAGGAACCAACTCTACAGTAAACTCATCTCTCTCTCTGGCGGTAAACCAGGCAACTCTTCCGAAAAACATCCGGAAACTCACACACTACGAGAATGTCTCCCATTCCCGAAACAACCTGGTCAAGAGTCACTGCAGAAACTAGGAAACCCTGACAACCAGAAGCAAGTAACCTCCCTGCCCTCAAAGCAGAAACTAAAAAGCGAGAAGTAAGAGGTACGATACCCTGGAAGTAGAACGCCGCCGCTGCTCCAGGTATCCGCAAGTGCACCCTCTTCTTCTGGCAATCCATCACTGCTGCACATACCGCTCTAACCAGTCCATACCCAAAATCAATCATAATCATGCACTGCAAGGCAAACAGACGAGCTGACAACAATCCCCTGCAACTGCACAGGTACCTCCTCGAGACAGTAGGACGTAAGGACAAAGTCCCCTGTCGGCAACTCTACTGCTAACTCAACAGACTCTCCTAAACTCAACTCTCCAAGGAGTCTAAAAAGTCCTTCAGACACAAAGTGAGAGGCACCGAATCAAACAACTCTAGCTGCATAACCAAAACTGAAACAGTACCTTCCACCAGGTGAGCTGCCTCCGCGTCTGCACGAGTCAAGTGAGTAACACGACCTCTACCTCTGGACCCACCAGAACCTCCGGTCTGCTGACGCTGCTGCACTGGTGCCTGCTGCTGCTGCTGCTGCTGCTGCTGCACTCGGGGCTGTGACTGGTCTGCTGCTGCGGCACACGAGGTAACAAAGGACAATCTCGCGCCATATGACCCATCTGGTCACACCGGTAACACTGACCAACAAAAGTACGCTGCACCTGCTGCGAAGGCTGACCTGTCGGCTGCTGAACACTCCCAACCGACTGCTGCCTCTGCTCTGCCTGCCTCCTATCACGCCGATACTTCCTCCGAGATCCTGACTTCGCCGTCGTCCCAGTAGAAGTGGACGCGTAAGAAGTCGTAGTCCTCGGGGTCGTCTGCACACTACCCTGCTGCTGGTGAGGCTGAGAAGAACTACCTGTGCCTGAACCTCTGTGCTCCGAGCACGAGTCCGCAAGTGTCTGCCTCCAACGCTGCCGCTGTCTGATAGGCCGCGTCCAAGTCTGTGACACGAGCAACTATCAGCGCCTGCCTGAGCTCTGCCTCAAGCCTCTCACAAACTGCTGAGTCCTCAGACCCTCATCTCCCATAATCTGCGGAGCATAACGCCTAGCTCCACAAATCTAGCCCTGTACTGCACTACAGTAGAGTCCCTCTGCTGCAAGTCCAGGAACTGGTACAACCTCTCCGTCCGGACGTAAGTAGGACAGAAGGCTCTCTCAAAAGAAACGACAAACTCCTGCCACGGAATCTGCCTAAGTGGCGAGACTGAAAGTAGTCTCCCACTCAGCGGACCACCAAGTCACGCCTGCGCCTGCAACTGGTAACTGGCTAACAGCACTCGCTCCTCTGGAAACACTCCATAGAACGAAAAGTCCGCTCCACTGCATCTAACCATGCTCGCGCTGCATCTGGATCAGGCTGGCCCAAAACTGAGGAGGCTGAAACTGCAAAAACTCCCTCAACACCCTCCCAGTACCACCCTAGGGTACCGGTGCGTCACGGTGCTGAGCAACAAACTGAGCCATCCCCTCAAGAAATCGAGTCATGTCCAATCCCTGAGCTACCTGAGGTGGAGGTGGCGGCGGCGGAACAATACCACTATGCTCATCCTGTGCAAAGGCTGCGTCTGCTGAGGTGGTGGAGCATCTCCAACCTCCGGACGAGTCGCTTGCTCACTACTACTCCCTCTCTAGGACGTCGCCTAGGCGCCATAGAATATACACAGAACAAAAACTACACATAAATACACTAACTAACTCCGGGCTACATAGCTAGCTACAACTGCAGCTGTACTCTTTATACTCTGAGTTAACATGATGGGTATTTCCTTATATATATCTCATCAGACCAAGCTCTGATACCAAACTGTAACGACCCAGAATCCGCATTACCAGTAACAACCAGTAACCCGAATTCTGACCCGCTAACCCACGAGACAAGCTCGAAGGGTAGGAAGTAAGAGTCCGAGGAGACTATAGTTAAGAAGATACACACCATGCAAAGCAATAAAATTCCACTATATGAACATATCATATACAACTCAGAGTCTGAGCAAAGTACAGAGTACAGAAGTACAACAAAAGTACTACTCACTGCAGCTAGGGAGCACCAACACCGGAGTGGCTAGACTCGCCTGGAACGGGAGTCGACGAAGACCCACCTGAAAGGGAAGGGAGTGAGTCTCAAGAAGAGACCCAGTAGGGAAAAGTACCCCACCGTAACAGTCTAAGGTGCGGAAACTAAAACTGAAAGTAAGTACACGTCGCACCACAACACAAAACTGTAAACCCACGGCTCAGCAACACACACACTCACACACACAGCAAGTAGGACTCAGCTAGGGTCTGTGGCTCGGCGTCCCGTCACCACAGAGGCTCTCAACCCCAGCCACGTGTGCACACTACAGACACTCTCTCTCGCGTCTGGTCCACGACCGGTTTTTCCCCTACGCTTGACCCTAGCGGTAGAGAAGGGGCTCCACGAGACCGGCTCAAAACCACCACAAGGAGTACGCACAGGACAGAGTCGCACTCGGCGTCCTGGCTCACTAGCGGAGGATAACCACACACTAGTCGTCTAGACGGAGTCGCACCCACGCCTAGGTAACACAACAGAAACGGGTACACGTAACGCAACACGCGTACACAGACGGAACACACTCAACGTCTGAAACCCCGTACAGTAAGTAAACACCTCGTGCCACAAACAACTACTCAAATGCACAGGCGGAGTCACACTCTAAGCCTGGCCCACATGTGCTATTAGGCGGACACAACATGTCAATCGCCTCTAAACACATAACTCAAGTCTGCTGGGAGACAGGATATAAACGGCCACATCGATTGCCGCCAACATGGGGTAAACGGCAACCCTCATGTCGTTAACAGAACTAAAGGCAATCGACCTTGTCGTTTACTCATTCCTGAAGATCTCAACGTCAACAATGTGGACGTTGATATCTTCAGTCCCCCATACCCAGAACTGAACTGAATCAGTCCCAATGGGTAGAACCACCCAATCAAACTTCGACTGATGGAGGGAAACACTTCCTCTCATCAATCTACACTACCAGAACATCTAAACTAACAGTCTAACACCTAGATTGTCTAATTTACCCAAATTCCAGCATGATATAACCAAACCCTAAACCATAAATTACATTCCAATTCACTTATTGGGCATGCTAGTTTGCTGGGGAGGGTTTATTGGGGTTAAGTCCCTACCTCAGAGCTTAAACAATCCCCAAACAGCCACCAATCGCGCCGGATCTCCCCAAGACTCCGCGCGAATCACGCCAAAACCTCGCGTTTCCCGCCTGATCGAGCAACGCCACACGATCCAGGGACTTCCCACGAGCTCAAATTACTCAACAGAAGCTGCAGGAATCAAGAAAAGCAAAGGTGGAGGAAAGGAGAAGAAATGAGAAGGTAGGTTCTGCTCTCGGGCTGCCCTATTTCAACAGGACTGGTTAGTCGACGTCAACATCTCAGGTCGCCAACTGAACCGCCTACATACTGACGTCCAGATCCCCTGCCGCTGAGTTCAACTTCAGACGTCCACATCGATGGACGCTGACTCTGATTCAACGCAAGCCTTGGCCGTCAACCACACAGAACCACTACAGACCCAATAAGGATCCAATAAAGACCCTAGACCTTACAAACCTCTTCCCAACAAGGTGATCTGCAACTCCTGCCATATAAGGCTTCAAATGGAGCCATTTTGATACTAGCCTGATAGCTGTTGTTATAAGCAAACTCCATCAAGTACAACTGATCATCCCATCGACCTTTGAAATCTAGCACCAGAGCATGAAGCATATCCTCCACAATTTGATTGGTCCTTTCAGTTATCCTCAGTCTGAGGATGGAAGGCAGTACTAAAGTTTAGTTTAGTATCCATTGCTGCTTGTAAACCCTTCCAGAAGTTGAAGTAATCTAGGGTCCCGATCTGATATTATGCTAGATGGAACCCCATGCAGTCTAACTACTTTCTTAACATATAGAGCGGCCAACACATCCACTGACCATGTACTCTTGTTCAGCAAGAAGTGAGCCGACTTACTCAATCGATCAACTATTACCCAAATTGCATCCATACCACCTCTAGTCTTGGGCAATCCCATGATAAAGTCCATACCGATACTACCCACTTCCACTCTGGGATTTGTAGTGGTAGCAGTCCACCAGCTGTATGAAAGTGCTCGGCTTGACTTTCATGCATGTTAAACAGTATGCCACATGATCGGCCACATCCCTCTTCATGTTTGGCCACCAGTACGACCTTTTTAAATCTTGGTACATCTTTGTTGATCCTGGATGAATCATATATTTGGACTGGTGAGCTTCATTCAGTAACCTTTTCTTGAGTTCTTCATGATCAGGGACACATGTTCTACCTCGGAATAATAATCTTCCCTCTGCTGATAGAGTAAGTCGGATCTTTGTTCTAGCTTCTCCCTGATCTGAACTAAGATGGATCTTCTCCCTGTTTCTCCTTGATTTCGGTCAGTAGACCGGATTGTATTTGGAGATTAGAAATCATTACTTGTTTCTCCTTCTTTTTTCCATGTCTAAGTTCAAGCATGCAAATTGCTCCAGTAACTTCCATTCTCACCATCATACTAGCTAGCATAGCTCCTGGTTGTCTACTTAGAGCGTCAGCCACTACATTGACTTTCCCAGGTGATATTGAATGGAAAATTCAAAGTCCTTAAGGTACTCTAACCACCTTCTTTGTCTCATGTTCAGCTCCTTCTGTGAGAACAAGTATTTCAAACTCTTATGGTCATAAAAGACCTTAAATTGCTCACCATAGATATAATGCCTCCAAATTCAAGGCGAATACTACAGCTGCCAACTCCAGGTCATGAACGGATAGTTCACTTCGTGGATCTTCAACTGTCTTGAGGCATAAGCTATAACTCTCCCTTGTTGCATTAAGACGCATCCCAGACCTATTCCAGAAGCATCTGAATAAATTTCAAATCCTCCCTCTTCAGTGGGTAAGGAGAGGACAGGAGCAGTGTCAGACACTTCTTCAAGTTGTTGAGCTTCCCTCACAATCATCAGTACACACAAATGGATTTTCCTTCCGGGTCAGCTTGGTTAATGGTACTGCAATCTTTGAGAAATCCTTTATAAACCTTCGGTAATATCCTGCTAGTCTTAGGAAGCTCCTGATCTCAGTGACGCTTGTCGGTCTTTCCCATTTCAGAATAGCCTCAACCTTTGATGGATCAACAGCGATACCATCCTTGGTTACCACATGTCCTAGAAAGGATACCTCCTCAAGCCAGAACTCACATTTACTTAACTTGGCATATAGTTTGTTCTCCCTCAAATCTGCAATGAAATTCTCAAATGCTCCTCATGCTCTTCCTTTGTCTTGGAATAAATCAATATATCATCGATGAATACCACCACAAACTTATCAAGATATGGGCGATAAATGCTATTCATCAGCTGCATGAAAACTGCAGGGGCATTTGTTAGTCGAAAAGGCATAACAATAAATTCATAATGCCCATACCTGCTTCGGAAGGCAGTCTTGTGAATGTCTTCCTCTTTGATCCTCATTGATGATAACCAGATCGGAGATCTATTTAGAGAAGTATCTAGCTCCAGATAATTGATCAAACAACTCATCAATTCTCGGCAGAGGGTATTTGTTCTTGATGGTTAACTGATTCAGTTGTCTGTAATCTATGCATAGCCTCATCGACCCATCTTTCTTCTTGACGAAGAGGACAGGTGCACCCCATGGCGATGTGCTTGTCGGATGAAACCCTTCTCTAACAGTTCCATCAGTTGCTCTTTTAATTCTTTCAGTTCTGCGGGGGACATTCTATATGGTGCCCTAGATACCGGTGCTGCACCAGGGACCAATTCGATGGTAAAATCGACCTCTCGCTCTGGAGGAATTCCTGCAAGTCTTCGGGAAAAACATCAGCGTATTCGCTAACGACATGGATGTCCTCTACTTTGACTTCCTTCTTTGCAATGACTACAGCAGCAAGAAAGGCCATACAACCTTTCCTCATCATCCTTTTTGCTTGCAGTGCAGAGATAAGTGACAATCTCCTGCGGTTTCTATCCCCTGTGAACACTAATTTTGGGTACTGGCTAAAAGTTAACCGACTTCTCCTGCAATTTATACTAGCCCCATGTTCAGACATCCAGTCTGCTCCCAGTATCACATCATACCCCGCCATGTCCATACATATTAATTTGCTGGCAGGTTTTGGGTTTCAATCAACACCTCACTGGATGGTATATGGTTTGTAGATTGGTATCCGGACCAATCGGGGTTGACAAACCTATTCCGGATTTCATTGGGACGGTTTTCACAGGTAGGGTATCAATAAATGTTTGAGATATGAAGGAGTGCGTAGCTCCCGTATCAAAGAGAACATATGCGGGTCGGGAGAGAATAGTAAGTGTACCTTCCACGATACCTCCTTCTTCAGCAGTTTCTGGTTCCTTGACAGCTTGCACTCGGCCTTGCCTCTTGTGTCCATTCTGACGTTTGTCATGAGGGGCTTGTTATTTCAACATTGGGCAGTCCGAGATCCTATGGTCACGACTCCCACAGCGTAGGCATCTCCCTTGCGCTCTCCAGCATTCTTTAGTCCGATGACCAACTCTGTCACAATGTTTACACCTTTCTCCCGTTGCCACCATTACTTGCTTACCTAACTCCTTCGACTTTTTATCCGCTGGTTCATTTACCCCGCCACTGGGCCTTTCTTCCCAATAGTCGGCTGATACCTCCCAGCAGAAGACACTTGTTCTCGTTTCACGGATTTTCCCTTAATCCTTTCAGCAGTCTCCATGGCATCTTCAATAGTTGAGCCTTCTTAACCATTTCATCATAAGTTTGAATGTCCATTGGCGCCAGTTGGGTGATGAACTGGGGCCTCAAGCATTCAGAAAGCGTTTCGCCTTCATCCTTTCTGTCCCAATCAAGTGAACAGCGTATCGGGACAGCCGAGAGAATTGGGCCTCATACTCAGCAACATTGAGTCCTCTCTGCTTCAAAGCCGTAAATTCGGCTGCTTTCCGTTCTTGGACCCTCTCAGAAAAGTACTGGGCGTTTGAAACGCTCAATGAACTGAGCCCATGTGAGTTGTTGTCCATTTAGGGTTGCTTCTACCGACTCCCACCATGCCCTGGCATCCTTTTCCAACTGGAAAGTCGCCATGAGTACCTTGTTCTGGTCTGTGCATTGCATAACCCTGAATATCCTTTCAATCTCTTTAACCCAGTGTTCAGCAACATCTGGGTTAGTACTCCCTTCAAACCTAGGCGGATCCATGTTCCAAAAATTCCGGTGGAGCTCACCGGCTCCGCGGTTACTTCCACCTTGGGTGGCTTGTAGGATAGCCTGAGTCAAGTTTTGTATGGTTCGTTGCATGTCCCTAGCCTGGGCACGTTCCGTGGCCATTGTGGTAATAATCACCTTCAAGATAATAATGTGAGTTAGTCATCTAAATACATCACATGTGACTTTTATTCCCATGGCTCTACCCAAGCTCACATTAGGTACGACAGGTTTTGACTCGTGTAATCTAGTTTCATTCTATGTTCTTAATCCCTTGGACCCTAAAGTTCAGGCTTTGATACAAACTGTCACGCCCCGAATATTTAGCAGCGGAATAAATACCGGGGGACGTGAACGATACAAACCGGCGTATCGCAGTTGAATAGTACAGAGTCACAATCGAATATATAACACATTCAAGACTATAATATGGTCACCAATAGTATACTTTAATTCATTCATTCAACTAGATACAACCTCATATAAGAAGAATTAACCAAAGGGTCCATCATTCAATAAACTTCCAGAAAAGTTTCACTATTACATAGACTACTCAAGTTTCTATTCTAAACTGTCATCTTTTCTAGGACGGGTGCTCGTCACTCTTGCCCAGTCCCATCTGACTCCACTGGTTCTTCATCACTACCTGAAAAAGGCAGGATGATAGGGGTGAGCGAACTAGCTCAGTAGGATTTATATCTCAATAACGTGCGGGCACTAGTATACATGAATAACATGTTAAGTAGGCAGATATGCACATGAATATGCTGACAATGCATGCTTTTCTAACAAGTTGGATAGCATAGTAGAACGGATATCATATCAGATCAATTGTCGAGTTCCATATATAATGGACTGATATTCAAGAATAAAATCATGTCAGAAAAGATATGCCATATTCAAGCAGAGTTCATGTGCTCACAAGAACAAACTTATCATATCATGTCAAGTCAAACTTATCAAGTCAAACAGGAGGCATATTTTCACAATCTTGCATGTCAGGTGTGCTATGCCAAGCACCAAGAGTCCATACTCCCGCGGTTAACAAGTACGTTGGGTTGCTCCTCCCCAGGACCGGACAGGGCCCTATTGCACAGGCATTGTATCAAGTTTTGGACCGGAGTCCCACGATGTGCCGAACAAACATATTCATATTATGGCCACAGAGTTTCAGTGACAAGCTCATAGTAAAAAGAACATGATCATGCATAGAGTCAAGGAATGACAAACATCTCAAAAGAACAGGCAGGGATAACGACGTATCTTATGTTTCATAGTTCATTAATGTTTTGACATGAGGGTGTTTCTAAAGACAGATCATATGTAGAACATGTACTTCCTAACATGTATGCATATGACAAATAATCAATTGAACACCGGAAAACATGTAACCATGAAACTCATATGCAAATCATAACATTAACACCACTAACTGTCCATACTAATCATGTATTCATCCCCACATTCATATCATATTCTTATCTTATCAATTGACAATAAGCAAGATCACAAGATAATCCAATGAACATAAGAACAATCAAAATTACACATTAGAATCATATTCGTATCATTACATTTTCTTCAATGGTTGATTTATTTTAGGTCCATGCATACTATATAACATCATGTACATGCTTGTAGACATCATGAGATGATTATACCTATCATGCAAATTTCTTGTAAGGTAGTGTCGACACTAGATCAAGTGGTGTCGACACCATGCTCCAAACATAAGACAAAATCATGCAAAACTGGTCAGGTAGTGTCGACACTAGTTCAAGTAGTGTCGACACTAGAGACAGGTTCCAGAAGACCTTCTGGAAAACATAGGACAGTGTGTCGACACTAGTTTAGGTAGTGTCGACACTAGATCAGTTTCCAGAACTTTCTAGGAAAAACTGGGACAGTGTGTCGACACTAGATGAGGCAGTGTCGACACTAGATGGCTTTCCCAGAACCACTCTCTGGGCTGTTTGGGACAGAGTGTCGACACTAGAGACAGGTAGTGTCGACACTAGAGGGCTTCCCAAAACACTCTCTGGGCTGCCTTGGGACAGTGTGTCGACACTAGTTCAAGTAGTGTCGACACTAGAGTCCTTCCAGAACAAAACTTATGAGTCATGTGAAACCCGAAACACATGCCATGCAGCGATTCACTTAAAACTCTTATAACTCTCTAACGATTGACATTTGGATAAACCGTTCAACATGAAAGATGAATAGGACAACTAGTAGAAGAATTTTGATGTTGAGGTTTGATCAAATTCGGTCTCTAATCCCAAGAAATGTGTGAAGAACAAACATCAAGTGAAACCCGAAATCACAGTATCAAACAGAGACTCCCTTATCATGCTCTAACTCTCTAAAAAAATCTTTGGATAAAACCTCCATCATAGAAGATGATCGAACTTCAAGTAAAAGAACTTTCATGAAGAAAGATTAGTCAAATTTGGTCTTGAATCGTGTGCACAATATGACGAACGGGAAAAAGCCCTAACTATACAAGACCTCGGGAAAATCACCAACACACAATGAATACTCCATGGAAATTGGGAAAATCAAGTGCAATGATTCTAGACTGAAAGAACTACATATTGGCATTGGTTTTCTTTAATCTTGGTCCGAGAACACCTACCTTTACGAAGATCTAAACCCGTTGATGTTCTGGACGCAACAGAGGATTCAGGGGATGAAGCTCCGGGTTCCCAGCCTTTCTCCTGCTCCTCAGAAGTTCTTGCTTGCCTCCAAACGACTCCAACTTCGTTATTAAACCTTCCCAGAGTTTAGGGACGAGTTCTTATAGTTTTAGGATGTTGTTAAGAGTCCTAACGATACTAGGAAGGGGCTACGAGCTCTGTTTCCTAGTTTCCAGGAAATCTGGGATTCCCTTACCCAAAGAGGTAGCAATGGTTTAGGAAACCACCAATTGGGATTGAGTTCGATTTTGGCTTACCTTACATGATTACTCATCCATAATTTAACCCTAAATTACCCTCACTAATTACTGCATAATTACATACACGAATTTCTGGGTAATTTCCTGTCCTAGTTTATTCATATCCTTGGGCCAAATATGCTCTATTGGCCAATCTTATTAAAGGTCATTAACACATGGTATTGGAAGTCTCCAATACGTTTATTTAATTTATCCCTCTATATTTCTGAAAATTTTAAATTGCTAATTTCCGGGGTGTTACATCTCCTATCTCATATGTTTTGCCTAGCCCAGCCAGGCCATTTGTGATATCTGTAAAACGACTATACATCTGGGAGATGGATTCTCTAAGGTGCATTGGAACCGTTCATATTAAGCTCCAATAAATCGATTCTGTTTCTTTTACATTGTCAGTTCCTTCATGATTGAGCTTCAGCTTATCCCACATCTCTTTAGCTGACTTGCATGCAGATATTCTGTAAATTCCTTCTTGCTTAGTGAACAACACAATATACTCTTAGCTTTACTGTTCTGAGACAATTTCTTCTTGTCATCATCTGTCCATTGTCTGTTGTGTTGGTTACTTTAGATTTCCATCTTCTATTATTGTCCGACGGGACAGTCATCCTTGTCGCGATGAGCTTGTGCGTCGCGTTCTTGTCGCGTCCAACTTTCCCATCGCGTCTTCGTGTCGCGCCCGGTCAACAGGTGGCGATAGTGTTCCGTGCCTTTTGTCGTCTGACGCCTGTCAGGGTGGCAGGTGTGTAACTACGACCTGTCACGTTATCGCGGAGTCCCTGGGGGACGTGTTCTTGTCGCAGTGCGTTGACCCGTTGCGTTAAGGTCTTTAATGCAACACGTCGCCCCATCGCGTCTTGGGTGCCGAAGGCATAAGGCCTTGGCCGGCGTCCCTTCCCCCTTTCTCTCTTTTCCCTCTCTTCTACTTCCCCTCCGGCGGTGATCCACCTCCCTCTCTCCCCTTTGTGTGTTTCAGGCAAGGAGGAGGGTCGTGCGTGCTGTCCCGTTGTCGTGGAGCTTGCGTGGAGCGAGGACGACGTGGCCAATCCGACGCAAAGGGCCTTATTGGGGTTCATTCTTCATTTAAGGTAGGGATTGCTTTGTGCTCTTCTCGATCCGGGTGGATTGGGAGCTTCTCGTGCTTTCTAGTTAGTTTAGATAGCTTCTCCATGCTCCCCTCCTCTGTGTGGTATGTGTGTGGCTTGTGGGCAGCCCCGGGATGGAGCATCATGTGGGTCTGCCCCTCTGCTGGTGTCGCGACCGTGGTGTGCGTTGCGACATCAGAAGAGGCGTCTGCCCAGACGGGCGACCTTATCGCGAACGTTTGCCTGTCGCAATAAGGATCATTGTCGCGATGTGTTTTCCTGTCGCGACAGGGTTGCTGTCACGAGGCTTGCCCCGTTGCGACATGGTTGCTGTTGCGGTTCCCTTCCCCGTCGCGATGGTATCGCGACGGCCTAGGGGGGTCCCGACAGTACTTGTGCTGCCTCGGGTGTTTCCGTGGTTCCGGTTGGGGTGTTGGCGTGTGCCTCAGGGCAGGCTTGCTCTTAGGACCTTCCGGTGGGGAATGCGGCAGGTTACCTCGCTGCGTTCAATGACCGAAGTTGACACCTTCATGGCCGTGTCCTGGCAGCGGTGCCAGGAGGGTCACATCTGTCTAATAATCGATTGACCGATAGTCCATCAATTATTACCAGAGCGACGCTTTCCATACCTTTTGGTGATGTTTCGAGGCTCTGGCTCTTTCATATGTGTTTTTGGTTGGCCGACAGCCCTCTTGAGGGTCTGTGCATGCCTTGTGCTTGCTGGGCTTGTTGTGGGTCACACCAGCCAGCGGTTCGACGTGCTTCTTGTTATGCTTGCCCCGCCTATTCACACAGTGCTTGGCACTTGAGGGCTTGTCCCATTCAGAGGTTGACTCCGTTGCCTTGGACCCCCAATCTCAGGAGCCTGTTGAGGGAGTGCTCTAGGCTACGAGCGTGCTCGAGTTGGCAGCTGAGTTGGCGGACTCTAGAGCTAAGGGGAAAACGAGGTTTGGACAGCGGCACTGAGTCATTTGTAGAGCTCTCTTGCCTGGGGCGGGATGCCGAGGTCATTGAGGTGTTCTCTTTCTGGCACGGCCCAGATAGTCCTTTGTCTCACTGCTTCGTTCAACATTGTTTCCGGAGCCGCGTTGGGAGGTCAGGCGTTGGGCCACAACATGGCCAGGTTGCTGTGTTGTGTGTGTTTGTGTGTTCTATGGCGGCTCTGTCTCGCTCTTCCAGGGAGGTTAGAGGCAGGAGTCAGGCTGGCGAGCAGAGAGAGTGGCCGGTGTGTCCTCCTCTTGGCTGCCAGTGGCGGTGGCTTGGTTGCTGTTGTTGTGACGATGTTTCCTCCCGATGTTTCCAAGTGTTATCCATTGCCCTAGCTTGCACGACAGTTATACCCTGGCCGTGCCTAGTTCCGTAGGCATCGTTGGTTTGGCCTTGTGGGCCCGTGCTTCTGGTGGTTTCCGCTCGGTGTTCTCTTAGTTTTGTAGTCCCGTTCTTGGGTGCCAGTCAATGGTGACACCGGTGTGTGTGGCTTCCCGACCTCGTGGTGTGTCCGGGGTGGTTCTGCTTGTGGGCCCTCTACCTTGTGGAGGTCTGAGGTGGCCGTGCTTGTGTTGAGACGTCGTTCTCACCTGGTTGTTGCGTGGTCTCGCCGGGTGTGCCGAGGGTTGCTTCCGCTTGGTACCCGACTCCGTTGGTGTCTGCAGGAGTCGTGTGACTGTCACGACCTTGGTTGGCGGTCCTGATGTTGCATTGTTCTGTTCCGCTGCTTTGTAGTATCATGCTATAGGTGTTCCTCGCTTTACAGCTTTCTAGTAGTTTCTTGTTTTCAGAGTCCTACTGCTCTGCTGGCAGTGAGGAACTGGTAATCCCTACTGGGCCTTGTTCTTGAGGCTCACCCCCCTATTTCCTTCAACTAGGCGCTCGTCGTCGCCGGAGCTCAGTGTCGGACGGGTTGCGGAGGCGGCTGTGGCGCTGTGTGTTGTCAGCAGTAGTGAGAGCGAGTGTTGTGAGCTCTTGTACATGAGTGAGTCGAGACTTGTGCTTTGCAAGTTCTCGGGGTATGACCCTTAAGGACTACGCCTTTCTTCTTGTACCTGTGCTTTTACTTGGGACATGTTGTACATTTGTTATATTGTTTAGTTATTTAAATTCAGTACATATCTCACTAGACTATTTCTTCTACCTTCCGGGTCTTCGGATCCATGGTGGCGGTGCGAACTTCGGGGTCCCTGGCAGGGGTCCGGGAGGTCGGGTCATTACACAGTTGCTGTGGAGAGCTAAGAGCAGAAAACTATTTTTCAATGCACGAACGAGCTCTTGTTTATTTTTCTTCAAGGGTCAAGGTTATCCTTCGTGTCGTCCTTAGTCTTCTATTTATCTTCTCTTTTGAAGAAATATCCGTTGAGTATCCGTTCTCACTAATTTTCAAGTACGTTTGTTGTGTGTGGTCCAACCTAGGAATCAGGAAACCTGCAGTCATTAATGCCAGGATAGACATAGACAAGGAGAAGGATTGTCTACATATCTTCTTGCTTCTGTCAACGTGACAAGTCCAACATGTAGCATGTGTGATTACAAGAAATCTCCACACATTAAATGTTAAAGCATAGACTTCTTAAATGTGTCTAAACTGTCAGTCAACGTCAGTAGCTATGGTTTTAGGAAGATATACCAAAGCGGAAGTTCCATCCTATCATCCTTTAAAGTTTTACATTATTTGACATGAATATTGAAACTTAGAGAGCCTACGTGTTGTGTGGCCTTCAGGGTACAGGGTTGTTGTCTGTGGAACCGGTCGAAGTGTCCCTGCCTTGTTGGCTATTCCCCTGTTGTTGGGGTGTGTGCTTTGTTGGTTGTGTGTGGTCTCTTGTCTGTGCGTAGTTGTGCGCTGTGCTCTGCTCAGTCGACATTGTTGCTCGATCTAAGAAGATGTTCTGTGTGCCGTGTTGCATCGCTGGTTGAGCGCTGCGACACTTGTTTGTGGTTGCTTGTCGGCCTTGTGCTGGCTGTTATGAGCTCTGGTGAGGTGCTCCCGGAGACTTTCTCTGTTGATTCTGGCGGAAGTGTGGTTTCCCAGAACTGTGTTGTGCTCGTTTTTGGTTGGTGTTGTGTTGCCCTTGGGTTGAGGTGCATCGCTTGGTTGCCCTGTGTTCTGGTGACATTTCTCTAGAACTGTTTGTGTTGTCTTGGTGAGGGTTCCTCCCAAGATTGTTCTGTGCTCGTTTCTGCTGTTGCTGTACTGCCTCAGGGTCTGAGGTATGCTGTTGTTTCGGCTGGTGCGTTCTGGTGTGTTTTCCCAGAACTGTGCCTTGGTGGTTCAGATGGAGGTTCTCCCAGGATCGGCTTGCGTTGCTTCTGCAGTTCTGCTTGCTGCGGTGTTCTCTTTGATGGTTTGTGTTGTTTGGTCATTTGGGTTGTGCATTCTGGTGAAGATTCTTCCCAGGATCGCCCTTTGTCATTTCTGGTGGAGGTTCATCCCAGGAGTACTTTGTGTTCGTTTCGGGCCACCCTTTTGTTGCCCTGTGGTTCGAAGTGTGCTGTTTGGTTGGGCTGCATTCTGGTGAGGTTATCCCAGGATGTCTCTTGGCGATTTTTGTGGATGTTCTCCCCAAAGCTACCTTGTGTTTATTTTGGTCGTCGTTGCTCTCTCTCTATGTAGAGATGAGCTATCATTGTTGCCGGTTGGACTATTTGTGTTACAGTATGCTTGGGCATTTTCGGTCAAGGTGTGGTGCCCTTGGCTGTGCGTCTGGCTACTACATTGGCCAGCTTGTCTCATTGTTCGTTTCCAAGTTTCTCAATCGTGCCGGTGGGACTTTATATGTCCCCATGGCTCGGATGGTTTGTTTTATTTTTCTCGCGCTCTGCGTGCTCCTGCAGATGGTGATCTGGTGAGTGCAGTCATTGTCTGGCTGGTTGTGCTTCTTATAGAAGTGCCAGTCTTGCGTTGTGGTTTTATCTCTCTCGTGTGTGGAAGAGATTTGTTGTGTGTCTCCTTCCTCTGCTTTTCGTGGGTTGCTCGAGGTGGCGATGCTCCACTGTGATATTGTGTTTCCAGGGTGTGCATCATTGTGACCTTCTGGTGGAGTCATCTCCCTTGAGTTATTTTTGGGTTGAGCTGGTTGGTCCCCTCGTGCCGACATTTCCTTGTGGCACCGTGGGTCGGTGGACCTGTTCGTGCCATTTGTCGTTGTGATTGTTTCATGCTGCCTGCCTGAACAATTTGGGCATTGGGTCCCTGTTGGTTTCGTGCGAGGTAGTATCATTTTCTGTTGGGGTTGCTTGCATGAGCATTGTTCCGCTGTGCATTGGTTTTTCTTGGTTTGCTTGCTCGTGTGAGCGTTATTCCGGTGTGTGCTCAATCGTGCCTCGGCTTGTGCCTTGGAGGCTTTTTGTGTCATTGTTTTGGTCTTTGGCCTCTCTATCGGTCGTGATAGAGGTGGTGCTTCTTGATCTTCTGCGCCAGGGAGTCTCTTTTGCTCCCCATGCGACAGAGTCAGTGATCAATATTCTGTGTGCTTTTTGGAGCCGATGTGGTTGTTGCGCTCTTGAAGTTGTCGGCTTTCCGTGTGCTTCTATTGTGGGTCTCTAGTGGAGAGTCCCCTTCGGTGGTCCTTGTGTTGTTTCGGGTTGTTGGTGCAGTTACGTGTGCAGCACCTTGAGCATTTTTCGATGCTTCGTGTTTTGTGCCTCAAGGGCTGGGACCGGTATGGCTTGTTGTGCCCTTTCAGGCTTATGGTCCTTTACGTGTGGCTTTTGGCGGGTCTCTGCTGAACAGTCATTCCTGTTAGCCTGTGGTGTTGTTTCGGCCATTGGTGCACCTGTGTTGCACTTTTCTTAGTTTTGGTGCTTATGGTAGCACCGTGTGCTCGTGCTCGAGTGTTTCGGTTTTGTGTCGTCTGGAGCCTTGGTGCATTGTGTTGTACCTTGGGTGGCTCTTGGTGCTTGTGATAGCACCATGTGTGGTGCCGTGTCACCTGATCGTAAGCTTCATGCATCGTTTCATGAGTTTGCTCGGTGTTGGAGGCATTGGGCTTTCCGCCTCTGGGACACGTGTGCTAGCCTGAGTCTTGTGGTTGTACCATCACCGCTATAGGGTGGCTGCTTTGCCTTGTCTAGGTAGCCCTATCGGTGGTACGCTAGGCTTTGGTCATAGCATGTGTCGTGGAGCTTGCGTGGAGCGAGGAGGAGGTGGCCAATCCGACGTGAAGGGCCCTATTGGGGTTCGTTCTTCATTTAAGGTAGGGATTGCTTGTGCTCTTCTCGATCCGGGTGGATTGGGACCTTCTCGTGCTTTCTAGTTAGTTTAGATAGCTTCTCCATGCTCCCCTCCCCCGTGTTGTATGTGTGTGCCTTGTGGGCAGCCCTGGGATGGAGCATCTCGTGGGCCTGCCTCTCTGCTGGTGTCGCGACCGCGGTGCGCGTCGTGACACCAGAAGAGGTGTCTGCCCGGTCGGGCGCGACCTTATCGCGACGTGTTTATCTGTTACGATAAGGATTGCTGTCGCGATGCATTTTCCCGTCGCGATAGGGTTGCTGTCGCGAGGCTCTGCCCCGTCGCGACAGGGTTGCTGTCGCGGTGCCCTTCCCCATCGTGATGGTATCGCGACGGCCTAGGGGGGTCCTGACAGTAACTACGCTGCCTCGTGTGTTTCCGTGGTTCCGGTTGGGGTGTCACTGTGTGCCCCAGGGCAGGCTTGCCCTTAGGACCTTCTGGTGGGGAATGCGGCAGGTTATCTCGCTGCGTTCAGTGACCAAAGGTGACACCTTCGTGGCCGTTTCCTGGTAGCGATGCCAGGAGGGTTGCGTCTATCTAATAATCGATTGACCGGTGGTCCATCAATTATTAGCAGAGCGACGGTTTCCATACCGACTGGTGGTGTTCCGAGGCTCTGGCTCTTTTGTACGTGCTTTTGGTTGGCCGACGGCCCTCTCGAGGGTCTGTGCGTGCCTTGTGCTTGCTGGGCTTGTCGTGGGTTACCAGCCAACGGTTCGGCATTGTTCTTGTTGTGCTTGCCCCGCTTGTTCGCACAGTGCTTGGCACTTGAGGGCTTGTCCCGTTCAGAGGTTGTCTTAGTTGCCTGGGACCCCCATCCTTGGGATCCTATTGATAGAGTGCTCTGGGCTACAAGCATGCTCGAGTTAGCAGCCGAGTTGGCGGACTTTAGAGCTGAGGGGAAAACGAGGTTTGGACAGCGGTGCTGAGTCATTTGTAGAGCTCTCTTGTCTGGGGTGGGACGCCAAGGTCGTTGAGGTGTTCTCTTTCCGGCACGGCCCAGATAGTCCTTTGTCTCACTACCTCGCTCTTTGTTGTTTCCGCAGCCGCGTAGGGAGGTTAGGCGTGGGGCCATAGCTTGGCCAGGCTGCGGTGTAGCGTGTGTTTGTGTGTTCTGTGGTGGCTCTGTCTCGCTCTTCCTGGGAGGTTAGAGGCAGGAGTCAGGCTGGCGAGCAGAGGGAGTGGCCGGTGTGTCCTCCTCTTGGATGCCAGTGGCGATGGCTTGGTTGCTATTATTGTGACGACATTTCCTCCCGATGTTTCCAAGTGTTATCCATTTCCCTAGCTTGCACGACGGTTATAGCCTGGTCGTGCCTAGTTTCCGAAGCATCGTTGGTTGGCCTTGTGGGCCCGTGCTTCTGGTGGTTTCCACTCGGTGTTCTCTCGGTTTCGTTTCGTAGTCTCGTTCTTGGGTGCTAGTCCGTGGTGGCACCGGCGTGTGTGGCTTCACGACCTCGCGGTGTGTACGGGGTAGTTTTGCTTGTGGGCCCTCGACCTTGTGGAGGTCTGAGGTGGCCGTGCTTGTGGTGAGACATCATTCTCACCTGGTTGTTGCGTGGTCTCAGTGGGTGTGCTGAGGGTTGTTTCCGTTGGGTACCCGACTCTGTTGGTTTCTGTGAGAGTCTTGTGTGTCACGACCTTGGTTAGAGGTCGTGACGTTGCATTGTTCTGTTCCGCTGCTTTGTAGCATCCTGTTGTAGGTGTTCCTCGCTTTACAGCTTTCTAGTGTAGTTTCCTCTTTTCGGAGTTCCTGCTGCTCTGTCCAGTGAGGGACTGGTAATCCCTACTGGCCTTGTTCGCGAGGCTCCCCCCCTACTTCCTTCAACTAGGGGCTCGTCGTCGCGGGAGCTCGGTATCGGACAGGTTGCGAAGGCGGCTGTTGCGCCGTGTGTTGTCAACAATAGTGAGAGCGAGTGTGTGAGCTCTTGTACCTGAGTGAGTTGAGAGTTGTGCTTTGTAGGTTCTCGGGGTATGCCCCTTAAGCACTGCACCTTTCTTCTTGTACATGTGCTTTTACTTGGGACACGTTGTACAATTGTTATATTGTTATAGTTATTTAAATTCAGTACATATCTCACTAGACTATTTCTTCTAACCCTTCCAGGTCTTCGGATCCTTGGGTGGCGGTGCGAACTTTGGGGTCCCTGGTGGGGGTTCGGGAGGTCGGGTCGTTACACAGTTGCTGTGGAGAGCTAAGAGCAGAAAACTATTTTTGAATGCACGAATGAGCTCTTCTTTATTTTTCTTCAAAGTGTCAAGGTTATCCTTCGTGTCGTCCTCAGTCCTCTATTTATCTTCTTTTTTGAAGAAGTATCCGTTGTCACTAATCTTCAAGTACGTTGGTTGTGTGTGGTCCAATGTAGGAATCAGGAAACACCTGCAGTCATTAAATGCCAAGATAGACATAGACAAGGAGAAGGATTGTCTGGATATCTTCTTGCTTCTGTCAACGTGACAAGTCCAACATTGTAGCGTGTGTGACTAAAGGAAACCTGCACACATTAAATGTTAAAGCATAGACATCTTAAATGTGTCTAAACTGTCAGTAAATGTCAGTAGCCATGCTTTTAGGAAGATATACCAAAGAGGAAGTTCCATTCTGTCATCCATTAAAGTTATACTTTATATGACATGAATATGGTAACTTGAAGATATGTTGTGCAGAGATGTTGTACTAACCATAATAAATGTTTGGGTGCACAGGATACAACATGGTTAGCGGGAAAGTTTGAAATCCACAGAGATTTGAGTATATATATTTGAATATCATGAAGGATAAAGTATATTCAAGATTATGTGGAATGATCATGATAATAATGTCCATTAACTGTCTAAAACACAATCGTTATAAAAGGAAAGTCGATGTTGAAAGACAGTCTATGCAAGAAGACAATCGATGTCCAAACACAACTGATGTTCAAGAGAATTCGTTGTGAATGGAGTCGATGTTGGAATGAAATCGATGTTAATCAGTGTTGAGATATAACCATAATCTATGTGGAAACGTAATCCATGTTGAAACAAAGTCGATGTGAACATAATCCATGTATAAATGTAATTGATGTTGAAGCATAATCGATGTTGTAGTGAAATCGATGTTCTGGATGAAATCGTTGTTGAACTGAATCGATGCTTAACTAAAGTCGATGTTCAAGTGAAATCGATGTTCTAAGTGAAATCGTTGTTGTATTGAAATCGACATTCAAGTGAAATCGTTGTTGTACGGAAATCGATGTTTGATTGAAGTCGATGTTCAAGTGAAGTTGATGTTTCAGATGAAATCGATCTTGAATCGAAATCGATGTGAAAGTGAAGTTGATGTTCCAGATGAAATCGATGTTCAAGTAAAGTCGATGTTCTAAATGAAATCGATGTTGAACTGAAATCGATGTTTGGTGGAATCGTTGTTCTAAATGAAGTCGATATAGAACCGAAATTAAAGTTCTTACATGAAGTCGATATGGAACCAGAAATCGATGTTCTTACATGAAGTCGATGTAGAACCGAAATCGATGTTCTTACATGAAGTCAATGTAGAACCGAAATCGATATTCTTAAAAGAAGTCGATACTTAAGTGAAATCGATGTTTTAATAAGGTAGTCATTGTTTAAGTGAAATCGATGTAGTAATAAAATAGTAATCGTTGTGAGCTTTTAATAGAAGTCGATGTATACTTAGAAAAATCATATGCAATTGACTTCAAATAGAAATGAGTGTAGATAACATACTGAGTTTATTTTTTTTTAGACCTGTTGGCAAACTTTAGAAACCAATGTTAGTCAATAATTTCCAGAGTTTTGTTAATCACCAAAAATACATATAATAAATAACAATTTATATGGAGATGGATTGATCATCAGTAAATCCTACTGGGCATTAGCATGCTCATACCTACTTCTTGTGCTATTTCAAGTGATGACAATGAGGAAATAGAGAATGATGGGGCTGGGAAAGAGTGAAGAGCTTCTCAGAGTGTACTTGTCGACGCAGCTTGTTAGCCAACATGTTAGAGTCAATAGAGCCTGTGTTAGTTAGTTTATTACCTCTTGAGTCATATGTACCTTGAATTTCAATAAAGGGCCCTACGATTGGCTCTGATTATGAATGGTTGTAAGTTAGCATTGAATGAAATAAAATAAAGAATTATTTTGGCTGGCACTATTACTGTCTCAAGTCTTTTGTTATACTTGTCGCTCTGAATTATTCTACTATTTATACTTGTATTGTCATGCTCTTGACTTATTTCCGCTGCTAAATCGGGGCATGACATCGACAACTTCCAATGACAAGCAAACATGGTGAATATCTCTGATGCCTTGAAGTGCCGAGTATTCATGTCTACTCTAGACGACGCTGCACTTCAATGGTTCAAGGCGTTATCAATGCGGTATGTCCGGAGCTTCACTAACCTAGCATAAAGGTTCCTTGACCACTTCTACAGCACGGTGCAGCATTGTCTCTGCACCAACAACCTCTGGCTGGTAGCCCAGAAGGAGTCTAAGTTCTTCAAGGACTGCGCCAAGAGGTTTTAGGTTGAACTAAAGAAGATGATCGACCTTGAGCTCTGCACGGTCGTCAACATCCTCTAGCGCATTTGCAACAACATGCCTTAGTTGCATCAATTACAATAAAGCCCCCGGTGACATTGGCTGACTTCCTATCTCGCATGTAGAAGTACATGCGGTTGGAGTGTACTCTGGGGGCCACTGACAAGTTGTGTCGGCCTGTGGAACAGGGGGCAACAAGCAGTGCACCACATCATCCAGACCCGTCTCACCGCCCTGACATAACACGTAGGATCCAAGACTTGCCTCAGTTTGGCAGGCTCCCCTTGTTGTACTCTGTAGATTTTGTTTATCACAAAAACACTAAGTTTAACTCATGTTGAGAAAATCACAAAAACATTGCGTGTAATTCATGTTGATGACCCTATCATTTTATTTACTTTTATTTAATTTGAGGGTCTAATTTGTGTGTTAAGTGTGCAGTATTTTTGTTCAAAAGTCGCATTTGAAGTGGTCAATACAAACCCCAAGACATGGACAAAACAGAAAGATAGGACTGGAAGAAGAACTGCAAAAGTAACACAATCGGATGACTGACCTGGTGAAATTAGTCAACCGATTATCAAGAAGACAGATAAGGAGATCAGATGACTAAAATGTGGAAATTGGATGACTGATAATGAGAGTCCAATTGATTGCAAGACAAAGCCCAATCGATTGTAGAACAAGGGCAATCAATGGACAATTGATTGATGACTAAGCATATCACACCCCGTTTTAGCAGTGGAAATAAATTGAGACTATGAGCGATACAAGTATCAATAGTGTGAGTGACAACTAAGCATAACAAAAGACTTGTCAATAATAGTGCCAGCCAAATAATCCTTTATTTCATTTCCAACAATGTTAACCTACAACCATATAATCAAAGCCAAACATAGGGACCATTATTGAAATCCAAAGTACATTGACACAAAAAAATAACTATTTATTATAGACTCTATGACTCTTAACAAGTTGGCTGACGTTCTATGGTGACGGGTACAATGAGAAGATCTTCACTCTTCCGCAGCCCCATCATTCTCTATATTCTCATAATCATCACCTGGAATATTGTAAGAAGTCGATGTGAGCGCACTAACTCCCAGTAGGATTTACATCTCATGGTGCGGGCATGCTTTATGTAAATTAACATTTTATCAGGCGAGATACTAACATGCAATAATCATAACAAGATGAATGTGATATCGATATAGAACAATTTACAAGGTGCAACTTGTATGAGACGATGCAGTAATCAGAATCCAGTAACATTTATCATGTGAGAAGGAATGATTATCAATAGAATGGATGAGAGTACGGTCATTTGTCAATATAAAGATTCAATAAATCTATAGCATGTACAATGGATTTCTCCAGTTGATTTCAATTGAATTTTAGTGAATAATGACATATTGGATTCTATGACAGTGACATATGCAGTAGATTTGGCCATTTCACTTATAACAGTACAATCAATCATTCAATGATTCAATAACCATGTGGAAATTACCCAGATCAATCTTACAGTCAATTAGGTGATTGCCAGACACCTCAATGGATCATGTACTCTCGTGTTTATAAATATTTCGGGTGCTCCTCCCAGGACCAGACTGGGCCCTTATATGCACAAGCATCAGTCAAACCGAAGTTCCAATATTTGGTAATTCCATTACATGTATGGCCAACATGATTTCCAAGGATAGACAATCATGTACTAAAGATCATGTCAATGATTATAAGGAACAAGGCAAGTGAACATGATCTAGAGTAAATTTTGGTAGTATAATGGCTTAATTACTTAGTTCCATATTTACACTTTGTGGCTTGATTTCCATATGTCAAAATCACTCTCACGAGAAGTAGATGAGAACGAAAGTGATTTCTATCTTCTGGGAACTTCAATGGTACAACCAACACGATCTCCATGAGGGAATCCAAGGAGTACAGAGATTTAGTGAGGTCTTAGTGGAAAGGTCCTTAGTCTGTCAGTACAAAATGTCGAACAACGAGTTTCCAATCCCCCAAGAAAGGGCTGCCTATTGTGTAATGTGTCGTGTAGAACATGTCTCAATATCACAATCTACCATTTTAACACAAAGGAAAGCAGATAACATGACGACATGTTATAAAGCATTACTACCAAGATCTCATTAACATGGTGTTCTGCAGTTTAACAAGATCAATCTTCAGTTTTAACAGTAAGCACGAGCATTAAGATGATCATATCGATGTCAGGATAGAAAGATCATGCGATTAAGAACAATTAGAATAGACTTTCAGGTTGTTATGACTTTTACATGGATTAACCAATTATAGTCCACTGGATAGACTGTACAATACTTCTATAACTCATAATATGTAAGACTTACCCTTAAGTCTGTGTAAACAATTCTCGGGCAGGCATTAGAATCACGACGGGTTCAGTTGTCACCCATTTCCCAAGCGTAAACAGAAGAAAATTGACTTCGAGATGACTCACTAAATCTCAATAGGGTAAACGGTCACGTTTAATAACAATCGATATGACCAATCGATTACAGGACAGAAACACGATGGCAAGGTCAGATGCATTCAAGTCAATCGATAAAGGATACTAATTGTTGACAACTGAAATGTGACGGGGTCCACAGTCGCGTTAAGGGCAATCGAAATAGGGGTATCGATTGATGAGATATAATCGCGACGGTCGTCATGGTCGCGTAAAAGGCAATTAGTAAGGGATATCGATTGGTTAGACAAAATCATGATGGGTGTATCTGACATGTTCATACGACTCAATTAAGTATGAAATAAGCACAAAAACCAAGGGCGAAAAAGAAAACAAATCAAGACGCCCTAAACGGTCGCGTATCAGACTTACACTGAATTCTATCCGGCGCACAGTTTGATGCGTTAGACCTAGTCAGGACCGTTCAAAACATGACAGTCTGTGCAGTCGCCTTTAAGGTAAACATGACAGTCTGTGTGGTTGCAATACCCTTCTCTAAATCACAACGTCTGGATTACGTGATTTAGGGTTCTACTCGAAAACCATGAAAATGATGCAGTCATGCTTGTATGGCCTATACTCGTGATCTAGGGCTCTTTAGACAAAACTATGAACGTGAATGATGTAGAGGACACAAATTAGAAGAGACCTATACCTTTGGATTGACTCAATTTGATGATGGGATGCGTGAAACATGACATGAACACTAAAGTTCTAATTATGCGTGACTCTTGCAAAATGCTTAATACACAAAGCATGTTGATATAAATTGGGAAAAATGAATGCATGTGAAACTAGACTCGATGCTCTTTCGTATGTTATATGGTTCATGTAGTTTTAGCCTGAGAAAACCTAACTTTGGTCGATCCTAGGACTGGTCTTTCTCCAGGTCACAACAACACAAGAGGTGGACAAGAAGCATAGTTATGGTTGATCCCCTCCTCCTTTGGTGCCCTAGATCGACTTCTTGTGACCCCAACATGATGGTAACTTGTCCCTCTAGGGCTTAAGACAATTATTTATAGATTTAGGGTTAATTTAAGTCGTAATGTAACTACGAAAGTGGGGTTGTGGTTTTAGCTTGATATTTGATCGAGATGGCACTAATGATGTCCTAGAGCGGGGTGAATAGGACTTCTTGTGCTTTTAAAAATTTTTTATCTTAAATTAAACACACTAAATAAAACTGTTAGAATTTAGTGTAGTGTGTGATTCAAGTGTAAATGGTGAAAACAATCACACAAGAGCACAAGGAATTTATCCTGGTTCGGCCCTTCCCAGATGGAAGTCCTACGTCTAGTCCTCAAGCTAACCACTTAAGATTTCACTAACTGCCAAGAGAAATTGGCATTCTCTCACCCTTGAGAGGAATTACAAGCCCACTTGCTCCCAAGCAAGTCATCCCTCAACAGGGGTACAAGAACTACCTTATACAAGGTCTTGCATTAACAGGAGGGGTACAACAGGAATAAACCTCCCACAGGGTTACACAATTGGAATTGTAAAAACACTTGTGTGTTTGCCTCAACAATGGGCAAACAAACCCAAATCAGAAAGGGGAAAAACAATCAGAATTACAACTGTAATCCTTTCTGAATGAGGAATGGTGGACTAAAAGAAGTCACAATAACAAATGCCACCCAACAACAAGACTTCTGTGAGGAGGATGTTGGGATCGGATAGGTGACTTTAACAAATTAGCTAAGAATGTGTGTGTACAGCAACGAAATTGAAATGAGTAATACACACAATTCGATCAGATCCAAGAGTGGTGTGTGAGTATAGTGAATATAGATAGCAAACCACACCCAAACCACTGTGCACATAAGATTTTTAAGGTGGTTCGGAGGACACAACTTGTGTCTCCTACGTCCACCTCCTCACGATGGAGGAACCACTAACACTAGTGCATACAACCTGGACCTCTTTGAGTGCGATGACTCAAAGAACCCAGGAGATAGGCGCAATGACCTACTCCACAGACCGCTTGTGAATTCAGAAAATTCACAAGCACTTAAGCACGACGGCTCAAGAACCAGAGCACAACGCCTCTAACCCCGAGCACTACGACTCTAAACCTGAGTACACAGTACTCAAACCTCTGGACCACAATGGATCCAAGTTCTTCTAGAACAAGCACAATTACAGAGTAGATCCTCTAGCACGATCTACCTCAGTACAATGAAAAAGTAGAACAAAACAGAATTAGGCGATCTATGTAGAACAGATACACAGATCACACCCAGAGAAATTGATACTCAAACGAAGTACAGACTCAGATGGATCTCCTTCTGATCAGCAAAGCTTCAATCAGGAACTCCTCCTCTTCTTCCCTTCTCCTACTTCCCCTTGGCAACGCTCCTCTGCTCCCCTTCTAGACGCAAGAGCTTTTTCTCGCTCTTTTCCTCTTCTTCTGAAAAAGTCCTAGCTCCTCTTCTTTTGGAGTACGAGGATCATGGGTTTATATAGTCCCATGTGTCCATATGGACCCTTGGATTGTGTGGCACAAATATCTAGGTCAATTCCCTTGATTCCCATGCAGACACATGTCTAGAAAAGTTCCCGTTTTTGAGCTTCAGCCGAAGTGTGTCGACACACAGCCAGACTGTGTCGACACCATAGGCTACTAGCTTCAGAACAGGCTTCTTAGAGGGACAATGAGTGTCGACACACAAGCAGACTGTGTCGACACCACTGGCTACTGCTTCCTTCACTGTTTGTTGAATTCATACACTGTGTCGACACAACATCCACATATGTCGACACCACTGACTTTTTTATGCTCTGAATGTAGAAGGTGTGTCGACACACTTGACATCTTGTGTCGACACAACTTTGATAGAATTATGTGAACCTGAAAATATGAAGTGTAGACCATCAAAACATGTCATTAACACTAAAATGTGAAATATGAAATGTCAAGAACATGTTGTTTGAGCATTATTATAATAAATTCAATATGTACAAATTGTCTAATATGTCATCATCAAAATCAAAATATGAGTGATGTACAATGGTCATCATTAAAAAAATCAACTTTAAGAAATTCCAATACACACTCAACACAACATTCTCCCCCTTTTTGATGACGACAAAATAAATGCACAAACTTGGTCTTTTCATATGCAATCTTCCAAAAGTCTTACAAGGAATCCCCTATCCCTACATTCTCCCCTATAAATAACTTTCTCCCCCTTTTTGACAACATCAAAAAGATAGACAAGAGAGAGAAGCAAAGATGGTAGGAGATAAGAATGAAATTGTGGAAATGAAGGTTCAAGATGATCAAAATGAATGAGACAAAGTGATATTGACATATGAGAGAAATTTTGTTTTGGTATTGTGCAATCAAGTGTAATCACAAAGACACAACAACACAAAGCAGAGCAAGACATAATACTCGAATGTAGTTAAAACAATGATGCAAATGTGAATTAATATGACATATATAAGTGAGCAGAAATATTTAACAAAGATGTTATGAGCTTGAAGTTTAACACATTGCAGAATAATAGATCTAAACTTAATATACATGAACTTATTTAGGTCATGAGCTTTTCTATCTTGTCTTTTTGAATTTTCTTTCATTTTAACTGTGAAAGAATTCAAGAATAAATTAGTTAAATCTCACTTTTCAATGCAAGAGATCACATTTATCAGATGCAAGACCTCATGATTACATAGTGGTTTAACTTTCATTACCTTGCACGGAGATGACAAACTATAACCACTTTTTGACACGAGACAAATCACTTGGTTAGGTGAGATAGCTCGGTTACTCAGTAATAGAAAAGTTTGCATTGCTCTGTCTGTATCCTTCCAGATTATTGTTTATTTTCTTTTGATATTTTATAGGAATATGTTAGCTTTGACCATAAGAGTCATGAATATGAGTGTAGAGAGATTATTCATGACTTAAAATGAAGCTTAAACATACACATGTGAAATATTAAAGCCACTCATGTGCCTATAATAGTGTTTTGCAAATCATTTTAAAAATATTCAGTATTAAGATTGCACAACTTTGAGATGAAAGTAAATCTTTGAAATCAAACTAAATGCACAATGACTTTAGTTTCAATGTTTTAAGTCTCCCACATGAAAATAGCACAAGGACTCAAAAATTCTGATAGTTGGGGCTCAAAATAGACAACAATTGTCAAGAGAAATGAGTGAAGAATAGACAATGACTCCCCCTATCAAGTATCTCTCCAACATAAGGTGAACAAAAAAATAAGAATTGAATGAAGTGGGAGCAGAATCAACAAGGTGTGTTTGTGAAAAGATAAATACACTACTAGAAAAAGCGGTTTTACCGACGGATATTTCCGACGGAATTTTTCCGTCGGAAAATTCGTCGGAAATACCAATTTCCGACGGATTTCCGACCGATTTCCGACGCAATTATCAAAATTTCCGACCGATTTCCGACGGAATTCTTTTCCGTCGGTAATATTCCGACCAACTATTTCCGACGACTTTCTGACGGAAGCCGTCAAAAAATCTATTTTCCGACGGATTTCTGACGGATTTCCGACGGAAAGAGGCCGTCAGTAATGCCGCATTTTCTTGTGGTGATACTCCTCCTCAACAATAGCATAAAGGGATCTTGATACTTGGCGGAGACATATACTCACGCATAGTGAAAGTGTCCAGACAAGCCTAACTTGCCTTTCTTCAAATCACTATTTAATATACCAAGAATTCCAATGCAACTGAGAAGTAGAATTTATTTGCAAGAAAGAATGGCTTTTATTTGCACAAAGAAATGAGATGAAGATATCAGCCATGTGAAAACTTGCATAAATCATGTTCCCTTTTAAGGGAAATGAATCTACGTTCTGTAAGAGGCTTAGTGAAAATGTTTGTAATTTGTTATTCTATGTCAATGAAGTGGAGTTCAAAAGAATTCTTTGAAACTTCATCTCGAAGGAAATGATGTCGAATGTCAATGTGCTTTGTGCAAGAATGTTGAATAGGATTTCTAGACAGATTTATGGAACCGGTGCTATCACAAAGAATGGGAATGCAACCTAATGTGTGATTATAATCTAGAAGTTGATGTTTGACCCAATAACTTGGGTACCACGGCTACCAGCAGCAACATACTCTGCTTCTACAGTTGAAAGAGCTATAGAGTGTTACATTTTGGAAGCCAAGAGATAAGACAACCACCTAGATATAAAGACAACCCACTAGTGCTTTTCTTGTTAAGTTTGCACCTTACATAATCAGCATCACTATATGCAATCAAGTTCAATTTACAACCAGCAGGATACCAAGTCCCAAATCACATGAAGATAGAAGATATTTAAAAATCTATTTAATAGCAATCATGTGACTATCTTTAGGATTTGCTTGAAATCTGGCACACATGCAGACACTAAATTGAATATCTAGCCTAGAGGTAGTTAAATAGAGAAGAGAGCCAATCATACCTCTGTAAAGTTTAGCACTAACAGACTTACTAGAGGTATCACTTTCAAGTCTCACACTTGTGGCCCTTGGTGTTGTAGCACCCCGAAAATTTAAGTACATAAAAACTCAAATAAATGGAAATAAATAATTTCCATAATATCGGAGTATTTAAAACATACGTATCATTATCGTATGTGCTAAAACACATCAGAAAATTTCATAAAAATTATAAATCAACCCTAAATATTATTACTAAATGTTTCACAAAGAAATTTGTGCCAAGAAAAATCAGATCATCCAAGTTTAAAGTGTTTCGCGACTTATTATCGTAATTCATGAATAAGTCGTAAAATCATTATCACACGTACGTGGATGAGTTAGAAAATTAAATAAAAATCATATATGGACTTCAAATAATATCCTCTAATGACCCATCAGGAATTTTGGTTCAATAAAAATCATTTGGGCTAGGTTTATGAGTTATTGTGACCGATTATCTAAATAAGGAAACAAGTCGGAAAAACCGTTAACACGGAAATATGACGCAATCAAAAATTAAATAAAACTGTTGGAGAGATTTTCAACATATATATTAATGACCCAATATCTTAATTGGGCCAATGGACCACATATGACCCAAAAATCAAATAAAGCAAGAAAATGCATAGAAATTCGTAACTCTAAATAGGCTGAAATTAGAAAGAGGCAATTTGAGTTGAATTGGGATGCAATCATGCATTCATGGCAACCCAAATTCGTGCCTAACTATGAGCGGAGATTTCCTAATGCCTCACACACTCAAAGGGAGGAGGAAATCATCAAAAATAGGAAACCAAGCATACCAATCCCGAAACCCTCCTTTCCTAGTTATAATAGGACTCCTAAACACCATGGTTACTTAAATACTCTTCACCCAAACCCTAGGAACGAATTTAGAACTTGCTAGGGTCGCGTGGAGGAGCTCTTGGTGGCTGAGGAGCTGTGGAACGACCACAAGAAGCCGTTCTTCTTCCCCTCCTCGTCTGCTGCGACCTGCACAAACCACTATCTTGAAGTCGACCAAAGGTGAGTCAAACCAAAACCAAACCTTGCAAGGCCTATACCCCTGGAAGGAGGGTCAAGTCTACGTTCTAACCCAAGTGGAATGCCCAAATTCCATGCAGTATACACGGAGTAGTAAGTGTTTTCCTCCAAGTGGTCTGAACACTGGTTTTCTGGAATAATGGGACTTCTTCAACCCCAAAGGTAGGTTTTCTCGGGCCAAACCTTAACATATCATATACCCATGTGTAGATCACCAAGTTAACTTTCATTTCCCACTGGTTTCATCGAATTTCATTTAGTAGATCTTGATTTATAAGCGTTTTGCCAAAGTCGTGCCCTGTTAGAGCTTTTTCCGTTTTTAATATGTTGCATGTGTTTCAAGACCAAATTAGAGAAAATTCATAACATGAAAGTTATTCTACTGGTTGTCCTCGTCAGGTTTCATGTTGAACATTTTGCCTAAATCTCATTAGTTAGAGAGGTATAAGCGTAGTAATAGGGTTGCTGCATAAAACTACGTCTTCAAGTTACCCTTGGTCTGACCATGTGTTCCCCGTGATCAAAGCCTATCGAAACAATCTTTATTGTTCAATTCCGATTTACTGGACGTACCCTAGTATGTCTAGGTTATTTTAAAACTGGTTTCGTTATTTTTCACGCACCGTGTAATTTGTTCTCTATTTTAGAACAACCGTATGTCAAAAGAAGGAAAGATTGGTCCGCAATCCAAGGCACTATCCTTGCTCTGTTCGAGCCAGGCACGGACCCTGTGAACGCGACTGCTGGATATGTCGCTTTCAGAGGGTTGATTGCGACATACCCCTTGTCGCCTTCTCAAGGCGACATGCGTTCCGTCGCTATCGGCTACCTGATTTGACGACCCTGTCGCGATGCTCACACCCCTGTGTCGCCTTCTGGGCCCGACCTGTCGCCTTCCTTATATGGCTATGTCGCGATCTCAGGATTTTTACCGGAAACCACGTGTTTTCTTACAAAGTTTTCCGCATATACCCGAGGTCTGTATAAATGTGATATTTGCTGTGTAAGTTACCTATCTTGGGTCTGATCATTACATGATTGTTGTTAAATGGCTTAAAAGTGATTAACCCATTTAAAAAGCTTTAATTACAAGGATGCTATTCTAAGTGCTCCTTAAATGTTATGATCCATTCATGTTTCTTGTGATTTAATCTTCCTACTGTTCTACCATGTTTAAATGATAAGAGTGATCATAAAATCTTGCAACCATGATGAGTTAAAGTGCATAGTTTTATTCCATGTTATATTGTCATGTGCTTCCTGCGAGTTTGAGACTGATGGTTTGAGAATTGAGACATGCGTACCGTACTACACACTAGCACTGTTAGGTATCCTTTTCTTGGAAATTGGAAACTCTCTACCAGTCATTCCGAATCGGTAGACTAGCGACCTTTTCACCAAGGCCTCCGTAAATCTCCTCTAACCATGGATTCCCACATGGCCGACGAGTTGGTTGTACCATTGAAGTTCCCTGGAGATAGCGTGCACTTCCTTTCTCTTCTTGATCTCGTGAGTGTGACTTGCAAACTAGACTAAAGCCATTAATGTAAAGATTGAACAAAAGTATAAATTGTACCGTTATGCTGCCGAATTTATCTCTTGACTATTGTTATCATGAAATCATGTTCAATTACCTATTACTTGTTCCCATCATCATCATGGACATGACATTACACCTGCTTACTTATTGAAACTCTCATTGGCCATTATTAATGACTGTGGGTATCTACATTTAAAATTTTCATGAGATGGCTGACAGGGCACGGCGTGTGTCCAAGGGCTCCAGTCTAGCCCCAATGATGGAGAGTCATATATATACTATAACCATGGGGTATAATGATTACTAGCGTTGCATCTGCACTGGGAGTACTTTCTTTCTTGTTGAATGTTAGATACATAACCACATACACGTGTCCTGGTGTACATTCTTGATGGATCTTTTCTTGGTGTACATTGGTGTCTACGTGCCAGATTAGTGTTACTTGATCGTGCTTGTGAAATCTTGCTTGCTTGCTTACGTGATATGGCCATCCTGCAGTTAATGCAATTAATGATATCTTGCGTTCTTGACATCAATTGAAATATTGCGTGCTTGTGCAAAGTGATCTATTGCTAGTTCTATCTCGTTCACAAATCTTGTTCTATCATAATCACTCTTCTAGCTTGTTTTATATATCATGTTTTAACGAGTTTTTATTCGTACTTGCATATCATTCATCGTACTTGCCTAGTTCTAAAATGTTAATCACTTATATCATTACCCGCACATTGAGATATAAATCCTACTGGGCTAGTTTGCTCATTCCTTACATTTACCCCATCTAGGTGACTATGAAGTTCAAGAGGAAGAGCAAGTCGAGGATGGGAATGCGTTCGAGTTAAGAGCGTTCCAATTATGAGTCTACCTATAGTTAGTTTATTTCGAGTGTTAAATTCTTGTAGTAGGAAGTGAGGTATCATGTACTTTTGTTTTATTGAGTCTTAGTCCTGTAATAGTTTCCACTTTGAATACAATTTATATTGAGTTCAACATATGGGCTCTATTATGATGTTGTGTTGATACACATTTAGTGCGTGCTAGCTAGAGGCTTATTTGCCGACTGTTCACGTCTCGAGATGTCGACTCGAATTATTCGAAATAATATCTGCTGCGTAATTCTCGGGACGTGACAGTTTAGTGGTATCAGAGCCTAGGAATACCAAATAGGATATATGTCTCAGGAATAGGAGATACCTATGGAACCTAGGTCAAGGAAATAAATACAGTACCTGGTAAGAATGGGTAGAGACTGGGAATATGTTAGCAAGAATTAAAACACTCCTACCCATTGACTCTGATAATGTATCTAGAGACATTAATTGGTTTCCATCCTTTCCTCAGGAACCCTCATAACTCCTACACTCAATTGCAATGGCCCGCAACCAGTGGCAATCTATGCAAGACATTGTGGCTGGTCTGACCAAGCATTACAAAATGTAGTACAGGCTAGAAATCAGGCTGCCGCTGCAAGGAATGGAGCCGGTGATCTGCACCAGCATTTTAGGATTTTAAAAACGTCCTCGTTTCTCTGGATCCCCTGACCTAGACAAAGCAGAGAATTGGCAGGAAGAAATATAAAGGATCTTCCAAGTAATGCAATGCACCAATAGGGAGAAAGTGGTACTGGCCACTTTTCAATTTACCAAGGATGCTCGAGCATGGTGGAAGGCCACCTCGGCCCACCTGCCAAATGTAGCTGACCTGAGTGGGCCGGATTCCTAGAGATATTCCGGGGAAAGTATTTCTCTGAGAGAGTCAAGGAGAACCAGGCAGCGGAGTTTGCTGCACTAAAATAGAAAGGAATGTCCGTGGCTGAGTATGAGGCTCAGTTCGTACGACTGGCTGTGTACGCCCCACATCTGTGGGCACGGAAAGACTAAAGGCCAATCGGTTCATGGATGGGCTCAGGCCCATGTTCATTGAAAGGCTCGGACCACACAACATTCAAACTACACTGAGATGGTCCAAAGAGCTCAACTGGTAGAAGATACTATGGCTAAGGTGGAAGGCATGAGGGGAAAGGACATCTCAAAGCCGACCTTTACAAAAAGGGGAGCAGTCGATACAAGTGGAACTTTCCCCAATAACAATAATAACAACAACAAAAGGCCAACCACTGGGAGGACTATGGCATGGAGAAAAAGATCAAAGTAGAAGAAGCAATGACGGTGGAGTATTGTAAATTTTGCAACAAGCTTGGGCACCATGCGGACAAGTGCTGGAAGAAGGCCGGGGCTTGCTTGCGATGTGGGAGTCACGAACATCGTATATCGAACTGTCCTATGTTAAAAGACCAAGTTGGAAGGAACCAAGGAATGGTAAAGCGTCAAGGACGCGTGAATGCAATAATGCAAGCGGAGCTTCCGGAAGGAAGTATATTTGTTAAACCCCTAGACTGATCTTATGATGTTTTCTTATTGGTACACTTCTAAGTGGGGGAGATCATTAAGGAGAAATTGAAAAGGAATAATCTAGTAGCGATACCATAGTTCATCTGGAGGATTAAGATGGAGTTATAACAACCATGGAAGGAAAACAAGAGTGGAAGGAACCAAATGAATAGTACTTGTGGCTATAGGTGTAGATGTTGGACTAGCATCCACGATGTTGAAACAAGTTAGAGGAATTAAATCCGAAACGACCTCAAGGATCATAACTTTCAAAATCCAATTAATGATCAATGAATTTGGCGACCAAATTCTCTTAAGTGGGGGAGGGTGTTGCACCCCGAAAATTTTAACTACATAAAAACTCAAATAAATGGAAATAAATAATTTCCATAATATCGAGTATTTAAAGCATACGTATCATTATCGTATGTGCTAAAACACATCGGAAAATTTCATAAAAATTATAAATCAACCCTAAATATTATTACTAAATGTTTCACAAAGAAATTTGTGCCAAGAAAAATCAGATCATCCAAGTTTAAAGTGTTTCGCGACTTATTATGGTAATTCATGAATAAGTCGTAAAATCATTATCACACGTACGTGGATGAGTCAGAATATTAAATAAAAATCATATATGGACTTCAAATAATATCCTCTAATGACCCATCAGGAAATTTGGTTCAATAAAAATCATTTGGGCTAGGTTTAAGAGTTATTGCGACCGATTATCTAAATAAGGAAACAAGTCGGAAAAATCGTTATCACGGAAATACGACGCAATCAAAAATTAAATAAAACTGTTGGGAGATTCCAACATTATATATTAATGACCCAATTTCTTAATTGGGCCAATGGACCACATATGACCCAAAATCAAATAAAGCTAGAAAATGCATAGAAATTCGTAACTCTAAATAGGCTGAAATTAGAAAGAGGTAATTTGAGTTGAATTGGGATGCAATCATGGCAACCCAAATTCGTGCCTAACTATGAGGGGAGGTTTCCTAATGCTCACACACTCAAAGGGTGGAGGAAATCATCAAAAATAGGAAACCAAGCATACCAATCCTGAAACCCTCCTTTCCTAGTTATAATAGGACTCCTAGACACCATGGTTACTTAAATACTCTTCACCCAAACCCTAGGAACGAATTTAGAACTTGCTAGGGTCGTGTGGAGGAGCTCTTGGTGGCTGAGGAGCTGTGGAACAACCACAAGAAGCCGTTCTTCTTCCCCTCCTCGTCTGCTGCGACCTGCACAAACCACTCTCTTGAAGTCGACCAAAGGTGCGTCAAACCTAAACCAAACCTTGCAAGGCCTATACCCCTGGAAAAGGGTCAAGTCTACGTTCTAACCCAAGTGAATGCCCAAATTTCATGCAGTATACACGGAGTAGTAAGTGTTTTCCTCCAAGTGGTCTGAACACTAGTTTTCTGGAATAACGGGACTTCTTCAACCCAAAAGGTAGGTTTTCTTGGGCCAAACCTTAACATATCCTATACAATGTGTAGAGCATCAAGTTAACTTTCATTTCCCACTGGTTTCATCGAATTGCATTTAGTAGATCTTGATTTATAAGCATTTTGCCAAAGTCGCGTACTGTTAGAGCTTTTCCCATTCTTAATATGTTGCATGTGTTTCAAGACCGAATTAGAGAAAACTTATAACATGCAAGTTATTCTACTGGTTGTCCTCGTCAGGTGTTCATGTTGAACGTTTTCCCTAAATATCATTACTTAGAGTGTTATAAGCGTGGTAATAGGGTTGCTGCATAAAACTACGTCTTCAAGTTACCCTTGGTCTGACCATGTGTTCCCCGTGATCAAAGCCTATCGAAACAATCTTTATTGTTCAATTCCGATTTACTGGACGTACCCTAGTATGTCTAGGTTATTTTAAAACTGGTTTCGTTATTTTTCACGCACCGTGTAATTTGTTCTCTATTTTAGAACAACCGTATGTCAAAAGAAGGAAAGATTGGTCCGCAATCCAAGGCACTATCCTTGCTCTGTTCGAGCCAGGCACGGACCCTGTGAACGCGACTGCTGGATATGTCGCTTTCAGAGGGTTGATTGCGACATACCCCTTGTCGCCTTCTCAAGGCGACATGCGTTCCGTCGCTATCCGGCTACCTGATCTGACGACCCTGTCGCGATGCTCACACCCCTGTGTCGCCTTCTGGGCCCGACCTGTCGCCTTCCTTATATGGCTATGTCGCGATCTCAGGATTTTTACCGGAAACCACGTGTTTTCTTACAAAGTTTTCCGCATATACCCGAGGTCTGTATAAATGTGATATTTGCTGTGTAAGTTACCTATCTTGGGTCTGATCATTACATGATTGTTGTTAAATGGCTTAAAAGTGATTAACCCATTAAAAAGCTTTAATTACATGGATGCTATTCTAAGTGCTCCTTAAATGTTATGATCCATTCATGTTTCTTGTGATTTAATCTTCCTACTGTTCTACCATGTTTAAATGATAAGAGTGATCATAAAATCTTGCAACCATGATGAGTTAAAGTGCATAGTTTTATTCCATGTTATATTGTCAAGTGCTTCCTGAGAGTTTGAGACCGATGGTTTGAGAATTGAGACACACGTACCGCACTACACACTAGCACTGTTAGGTAGCCTTTTCTTGGGAAATTGAAAACTCTCTACCGGTCATTCCGAATCGGTAGACTAGCGACCTTTTCACCAAGGCCTCCGTAAATCTCCTCTGACCATGGATTCCCACATGGCCGACGAGTTGGTTATACCATTGAAGTTTCCTAGAGATAGCGTGCACTTCCTTTCTCTTCTTGATCTCGTGAGTGTGACTTACAAAGTAGACTAAAGCCATTAATGTAAAGATTGAACAAAAGTATAAATTGTACCGTTATGCTGCCGAATTTATCTCTTGACTATTGTTATCATGAAATCATGTTCAATTACCTATTACTTGTTCCCATCATCATCATGGACATGACATTACACCTGCTTACTTATTGAAACTCTCATTGGCCATTATTAATGACTGTGGGTATCTACATTTAAAATTTTCATGAGATGGCTGACAGGGCACGGCGTGTGTCCAAGGGCTCCAGTCTAGCCCCAATGACAGAGAGTCATAAATATACTGTAACTATGGGGTATAATGATTACTGGCGTTGCATCTGCGCTGGGAGTACTTTCTTGCTTGTTGAATGTTAGATACATAACCACATACACGTGTCCTGGTGTACATTCTTGATGGATCTTTTCTTGGTGTACATTGGTGTCTACGTGCGGATTAGTGTTACTTGATCGTGCTTGTGAAATCTTGCTTGCTTGCTTGCGTGATATGGCCATCCTGCAGGTAATGCAATTAATGATATCTTGCGTTCTTGACATCAATTGAAATCTTGCGTGCTTGTGCAAAGTGATCTATTGCTAGTTCTATCTCGTTCACAATCTTGTTCTATCTGATCACTCTCTCTAGCTTGTTTTTATATATCATGTTTTAACGAGTTTTATTCATACTTGCATGTCATTCATCGTACTTGCCTAGTTCTAAAATGTTAAATCACTTATATCATTGCCCGCACATTGAGATATAAAATCCTACTGGGCTATTTGCTCATTCCCTACTTTTACCCCATCTTGGTGACTGAAGTTCAAGGAGGAAGGCAAGTCGAGGATGGGAATGCGTCCGATTGAAGAGCGTTCCAATTATGAGTCTACCTATAGTTTTGTTTTATTTCGAGTGTTAGATTCTTGTAGTAGGAAGTGAGGTATCATGTACTTTTGTTTATTGAGTCTTAGTCTTGTAATAGTTTCCACTTTGAATACTTATATTGAGTTCAACATATTGGCCCTATTATGATGTTGTGTTGATACATTTAGTGCGTGCTAGCTAGAGGCTTATTTGCCGACTGTTCACGTCTCGAGATATCGACTCGAATTATTCGAAATAATATCCGCTCTGCGTAATTCTCGGACGTGACAGTGTGCTGGATGGCTTGATGTTTTGGAAGTCAAATCATTTGATTAACTCCTTGACATATTTTGTTTGACTAAAAGTGATGTGGTCGCTGCTTGTGTAGGGTTTTTTACTGGTTTCGGTATGCCAAGACGGATATCTTCTTTTAATATTACTCTCATTCCAAAAGTGCCTGAACCTAGATCTTATGGTGACTTCAGGCCCATAAGTCTCTGCAATTTTATGTATAAAGTGTTGCCCAGTTAGGTAGCCTCGAGGGGGGGTGAATGGGTCTTTAAAATTTATCATTAATACATGTTTACTAAAAATGTTCACAAAGAATACACTTTGAAGATTTGTTAGTATTAGTAAAGAGAAACAAAAACACATGAAGACAATCACACAACACAAGATGTATCCTGGTTCGGACCTCCTCCCACAGGAGTCCTACGTCCAGTCCCTGAGCAACACTCAGGATTTCAACTAACTAGGGTACAGTCCCCCTATGGACACTACAACACCCAGCTCAGTTGTCTTCTCTTCTCAGCCCGAAGAGGAACAACACCCTGGATACCCCACCAGGTCTTCCTTCACACCAGAAGGGCTCACACACACCCAGGATACCACCAAGTCTTCCTTCACACATGAAGGGTACAAGCACAGAAACAAGTAAGCAGGATATTAAGCCCCTAGATCAGCTTTGACAGCCAAGATCTAAGCTAGGGACTGAGAGCAATGAGAACTACAAACAAAAGCTCACTCTCAGAACCAAACAGGTCTCTCAAAAATCAACAACAATGCAGAGAGCAAAGAGCTAATCTAATGGAATGAGGCTTCGCTCTTTCTAGAGAACTCGCAGAAGACTGATGAGCAGAGTGATTTTTGTGACTATCGTTCTCTGTATCTATATATTTTTCTTCTGGAGCTCCTTTCTTCAATATATAGCTTCAATTTGAAATATAGACGTTGAAGTATCCGTTGCCTCTAGCTTTTGGTGGACGTAGACTGAGTGGCACTTGGAAGCTTCCAATCAATAGTCCTTTATCCATTTGTTCACGAAAATATATAGGATCTTCTGAAGTGTCCTTTGGCTTCTACAAGGTCCAACGTTGTATGACGAATGTTGTCAGAGCCTGCATACATTAATGCTAAAGCAGTAGACAGCTAGGCTGTCTCTTGTTGTCAGTCAACGTTGGTGTGAATATTCATCAAAATAGTAATGCCATTTTGCTGTTCAAAAGATGTATACGGAATAGACACGATAATAGATGATATCGACTGCATGCATACAAAGATACGTTCAGTCTTCATTAAATGCACAGATGACAGAAGAATATGTGTGAAGACTTTGACTAATCAATCCGTTGAAGGATAAGTCATATGTCAAGTTGATTGATATGAAATCGATGCTTTATGACTTATGAATCGTTATGCAACCAAACAGCAAATCGTATGAGATATGAAAGAACGTTGTGATCATCAAGGAAATCATTATGATTACTTAAGAAGTCGATGGGCAAAGCAAATCATTATGAGAACCAAAGAAATCGATGTGATTACTTAAGAAGTTGATGCGCAAAGAATCGTTATAATATCTAAAAGCAATCGTTGCGATAAAGAATCGTTATGATCACTAAAGCAATCGTTATGATAGCAATCGTTATGATCACTAAAGGAATCGTTACAAGAGCAAGTCGTTACGATGACTAAAGGAATCGTTACAAGAGCAAGTCGTTCGATTACATACTAAAGGATCGTTACGAAAGCAAGTCATTACGATGACTAAAGGAATCGTTACGAAAGCAAGTCGTTACGATGGCTAAGGAATCGTTACGAAAGCAAGTCGTTACGATGGCTAAGGAATCGTTACGAAGCAAGTCGTTACAATGACTAAAGGAATTACGTACGAAGCAAGTCATTACGATGACTAAAGGAATCGTTACGAAGCAAGTCATTACGATGACTAAAGGAATTGTTATGAAAGCAAGTCGTTACGATGACTAAATGAATGTTATGAAAGCAAGTCGTTACGATGACTAAAGGAATCATTACGAAAGCAAGTCGTTACGATGACTAAAGGAATCGTTATGAAAGCAAGTCGTTACGATAACGATTTCTTTTGAATTCAAACGATGTTTCATTCTATGAAGAAATCGATATGGCACTTATGAAACGGTTATGAAGAATCGTTACAGTTCTACTGTAATCGTATGATCTAAAAGAAACCGATGTGTACTGAGACAAATATGATGTTGTAGATACAATCTAGAGATGCTTACCTGTTTTGGCTTATTTTCCTTTGGTATTAATTCTGTGCTTAAGACTTGTAGAAAATAGGTTAGTGACCTTTAATTGAGGGTTGATAATTATCACAATAATATGGTTTTGTTAATTACCAAAATAGAATGTAATTACTTTTAATTACATGGGGATAGACTGTTCATCATCTCCCCCTTTTTGGTGTTTGACAAAACATTAACAAATTAACAAACTTTAGAAAATAGCACAGAAAAATAGATCTCCATATGTATTTCAGAGCTGCAATAATTCTCATGCTTGTTCTGGGAAGATACGGGAGATAAAAGGAAAAGACAAAGAAGAACAGAAAACAGCTGATGAGAGGAAATACTATTTGTATTCATTCATTCTGGGAAGATACAGGGAGATAAAGGCAGGAGAAAGGAGGGAGGCAAAATGAGAAATGATTCCCATGCTTGTTCTTCATGCTTTTCAAAAACTTGACGAAATACACCAGGGGCAAGAGTGTACTTGGGTCCCATAGAGGGAGCCATCTCTTCAAATGGAGAGCAACTGCTCATCAAGGAGATTGGCATAGGCTTCTTTGCTAAGGGAGATTCTTTTGAAGGATACTGATCCAAAACTGGCTCGAGTAAGAATTGATCAACTAAAATGGGATAGAAGTTATGCTTGGCCTTCAGCTCTTGACAAAGGGCTACATAGACTTTATATCACTCAACCCAAATCCGGAAGGGATCCTGGACTAGTTGAATAGAGTTCATGTCTAAAATTTAGCTGCAGAAACTAGAGAGTGACTGATAATTGCATAATTGTTATGAATAATCGTGCCATTTGATTGAAAATAATTGATAATTTATAAGTTCTATTATCATTTCATTACAAGTGCGGAAATTGATTAAATCTCTACTGTGTTGTATTTGCAGGATTAATGGGCCAAGAAATAAGTGTCAAATGGGCCAATAAATTTGATTAGACCAAGAGAGAATAATGAGACGACTTATTTTTAAAATATTTCCTCTCTTTCTTTCTTTTCAAAATACTTTCTCGTTTTAAAATCCCTCTCCTATTTTCTAAAAAACTCTCTTTCCATTCTTCTCTCCCCCTTCCTCTCTTTCTCTACTATTTTATAAAACCTCCCCCTCTCTCTCTCAAACTATTCTCTTTTCTCTCACTTTCTCTCTCTCCCTCTCTCCTCCGATCCTTTCCCCCTCTCACTTTCTCTCTTCTCCCTCCTGGATCTCCCCTTCCTCCTCTTCTTCTCTCTTTCCCTTCTTCTTCCTCTCCTCTTCTTCTTCTCTTCCTGTCTCTCTCTCTCTTTCTCGGTCTCACACAGAGCAGCAGCAGCAGCAGGCCCCGCCTCAGCCCGAGCCCGCGCGTGCCCCGCCTCAGCCCGCGCCCGCACACGCCAGGAGCCGCCTGGCCCCGCCCCGCCCCCCTCACCGCCGCCCGCCTCCCCGCCCCCCCCCCCCCCGCCCCCCCCCCCGCCCCCGCCCGCTCGCCCTGCCGCGCCCTGCGCCCCCCCGCGCCCGCGCCGGCGCCTACGTGCATGCGGTTGCATGCACGTAGCCCGCCTCCCTCTCTCTCCTCACGCGCTCTCTCTCCTCTCTCTCCTCTCCTCACGCGCCTTCTCTCTTCTCTCTCATCTCTCTCTTCTCTCTCTCCTCCTCTCTCTTCTCTCTCCCTCTCTCTTTTCTCTCTTCTCTCTCTCTCTTCCGCCTCTCTCTTCTATCTCCTCTTTCTCTTCTCTCTCCTCTCTCTTCTATCGCTCTCTCTCTCTCTTCTTCTCTTTTCTTTCTTTCTCCTCTCCTTCCATCTCTCTTATTCTCTCTTATTCTCTATATTTCAGTGTACTTGTTAATGGCTTTGGATTAGAATACACTCTTTGTGTAATCATTTTATTATTGTTTAATAGATTATAGTTTTAAGTTGTATCTTGTTTCTCTCATTCTCTTTATTTATTTACTTAGCTTAGATTTTATTTAACGCAACTTAGTTTAAACATCACCACGTTATTTTTCTAACTAAAACTCAACGTTTTCAACTCTAAAATCTAGTTCTCCTGTGATTCGCTCGGCTCTCACCACTTAACTATGTCAAAATAATTAGTGTAGGCCGATTATTTGAGATTGTTAGTCACGTTTGTAACGACGCATTCGTGGGCTATCAATTTTTGGCGCCGTTGCCGGGAATTAGATTTTTAGTTTTGATAATTTTGGTGTGTTTTTGTATATATTTAGGCTAACATTTTCTTTCTTTTTGTAGGTATCAATAAAAAGTGAAAAAAAAAATCCAAAAATTGCATGAAAAATAAAAAACATGGGTAAGTGAGGTGAGTTTTCCTTCTCTCACACTTTCCATTTGTTTTCATTTCCAAAAGAACGAGGGATTGCGTTGAAGGTAAGTACCATTAAACCCTCTTGATTGAGTTTCCTTTTCTTAGTTGCCATGTTTAGATAATTAATAAAAAAATCAAAAAATCAATCACTTGAATCTAATAAAAGATGTCATGTCAAGACTAGAAATTTCCATCTTTAGACATGCATCATTTAGACTTTCATCTTTAGGTAGTTTCTTTTTTGAAAAGTTTCCTTTCTTGTCGAAGATTGCTGAGGCAAGGTGAGAATCTCAACTTTCTTAAATCATGATCATGCATTGCCATGCTTGCATAGAACCCCTTGCTTGATTTTGTGGTATGCACATCATTTCTAAAATTTTAAGCGCAGTTTCCTTAACAAGATAAGGTGGGGATTTGATCACCCTTTCTTAGCCCACAAACCACAATTCCTGCATCTTTTGCATTCCCAAGCCCAATAAAAAAGTAGAAACTTGACCTAGGGTTCGCTTTGAGACTTAGGCCCACTATCAAGTTTGGAGACTGGTGTCTAAGGCTAGAGGTTTATTGGCAAACGCCTAAGTGGACAAGTGGTTACTTATTAGGTCCCTGTGAGAGCAGGGGGAACCTCCCACTTTCCCACCTCTTACCTGGCCAGTTAACGGGCTTGAGAGTGGATTTGAGCTAGGCCTCAGTTGATTAGTGAGAAATCAAATGTTTATATTTTAGGGAACCATAGGTGTCATAAGATTAATTGTTTGCTAACTTGTGTGAAAATTTTAAAAAAAAATCAAATATTTCAAAGCACAAAAAAATTAAAAAAAGGGATTTATGTGGGTTGACAATCATGGTTATGAAATGGGCACATCATTTGGACAAATTGGATCAGCCTATTATGGTATTCACTCTCAACCTAACCCACTTTATCCATCAACCTCTACTTACCATCCAATGGCTCCAAATGGACTCCAGCCATCTGATTCATGGTCACCCAATTAAAGATCACATGTATGATTCAGGTTGGAGGAAATATGTTGACCCATTTACATCTCATCACCTCCCTCAACCCATGAACAGACTCAAACCTTTCAAGTGTTATCCACACCCACTCCTTACTCAAAAGTTGACCAGGTGTCTCCCCTGAAAAATTGAGTTTACTCTATCAAGATCCTCGAGGGGAAATTCAAGGACCCTTTCTAGGTGCCGAAATCATATCATGGTTCGATCAAAATTTTT
>CM024754.1:50496634-50583686 GCA_014218235.1 Colocasia esculenta
AAAGTTCTCTTGTCAGTTCGATGTTTCTTTAATAGGTACTGTTTAACCTCACTGGCAATCACTATTGGAGAATAGAGGGAAAACATATTACTTGGTATCTTTATAGTGATTCTCGTCTTATTATGATGATATTGAATTGGGTTGTTGAACTTAAAATTTTAAGATAATGGGGGAGAATGTTTTATTTTTATGATCATATTTATATTTTGTTCATCACTTGACATGGGACTATCTTTTGCATGCTCCTTCACATGTAGGCAGCTAGGTTGATTCTAATTAACTTTGTCAAGTGAATTATCTATGATAGATTCGAAGTGTGCGATCAAAGATTATAATGAGTTTAATATCTGTAATAAAGTTATTGAACTAAACTCATCCCAAACAATTAAAGCAACGAGTAGAAGAAAATTATTATAATAAATATATATTTATAATTTCATATTGTCAAGTAGATTAGCTAGAGGTCTCAGCACCGTACAAGCATCGTTATGTTATGCTCCTATATTAAGTTAGTTCAACTTGACGCGCGTGGGGCCACCATTGCCGGAGGAACCATATCATATTCATGGCGTTAAGCAAGTACGTTTAACCGTACTGGTGACGCATTAAAACCCATTGGTGCTTCTTAACTGTCTTATGGAGGATTAGTGTGAGTGGCAGCTAATTAATTCACAGTCTGATCTTTAAGTCATATTTAGCATTGGAATAGATTGAAAATAGAATGAACATATCTTCAAAATTTTAAGATTATTTTCAATTTATTTTATTACGAAACAGTCACTTAATATCCGTGACGGTTTTAAACTTACAGGAGAAAGCTAATACCAGACGCTAATTAACTAGTAACGTAGATTCACAAAAAGAAGAAGACTAGTCACCTCACCTGGTGTTGTAGCTAATTATAATACAAGATATACCAGTATTTTCAACTCATGTAGGGCAAAAAAGAACCTAAAAAAAGCCAAAAATTGACAAGACATCCAATTTTCCTAACTAATGTAGGCCCCTATGTATAGTAGATGTTCTCTTTAAACTTCTTTCTCTCTCTCTCTCTCTCTATATATATATATGTACAGAGTTGGATTTGGTGCTCACTCACAGTTGTCCGCCCCCTGTCCTGTCCGGCTTAGATATAAGTAGATGGATCTTGCAATGTATTGATGATTACAAATCCCATCTAAGTTGTGCATGGAAATAAGGAGGGCAGCGGCGAGATCGTGTGTGAGTGAGCCGGCAGTGGTGCATGGTAGCTAGGGATCTATATAGGTCTTTTAGGAGAGGGAAAGATGACCTTGGAATGGGAGCAGAGGGCAGTCAAGTCTCCGGGAGAGAGAGAGGGAGCCGTGGAGTAGTGAGAAGATTGGACGGATGAATAGAGGGGGGGGGGGGGGGCAGGGGTGTAGCTGAGGTCCGACAAGATCATAAAGGCGCAGCACCGAAAGGCATAGACGCCCACGCCGCTGCAAGCGACCAAAATCGACCCTGACCACTCGATCTTCCCCGCTCCCCTGATGGGGCTTCTCTAGCTCGGGACCCCAAACGGGGGTGGACTGGAAAGTGGATTCCTGGGTGTATCATTCATGTTGTGTGTTTTTTACATTTGGTGGAAGGAGACCTTCCTCTCAAGTACCTGCGTGCGTACGCATTAATTTACATGAGCAGTCCATGAGGCATTATATATATATATATATGGACATGCCAATTTCCTCTCTTCCCTAAGTACATTAGGATTTGGTCTACCTTAAACCTCAAATCATCAACTTTCACCTCACCTGAAAATGCCATTGACAATAGAACCTAAAGTTTGGAACCTGTCCATAGATAGCGATGCCTGCATATGTGCAGCCGCCTGCCTCCGACATGCATCTTGAATTGTCTCTTTCTAATCAATCAAGTGTCGTGGATATATACACCTCTCCGGCTCTCCCCATATCCTTTTTACCAGAACTTGTACCCCATAACGTACGTCGTCAGTACTGTTGCAACATGCACACATCGATTTGTCTCTTTCTGATCAATCTTATGTGATATGAAGAGAAAGACTTATTGTACTTGTATATTACACTTTAAGTGTCATATGATAGACATACCTCATGTGACACCCCTCACTTGAGGAGTGATAAAGTGACAATCTAATTGTTGGATGTCAATGAATTGTTGCCTGATCATATTACACTTTAAGAGTGCAATATGTAAGTGCAATAAATCTTTATCGTGATATGAATAAGCACAAAATAATAGGATAAATCAAACACAAACTACCCTTTAAATTTTATAAATAATTCTCATGTCATAAAAATATGAAAATTTAATTTTCGTTAAATATTCCGGAAACATGTTACAGTTAAAATTTCACTTAGTTCTGAGCTCTGTACCAAAAGTTACATAATTTTTAATATGGATGCTTTAAGTTTACTATAAGTGAAATTATGAAAATCCATACAAGAGTTGATCTCATACCATGATAGATCCTGAATCTTGGAATAGAGTATGCTACGGAAAATTGAAAGTTTGAATCCAAACATGTGGATATGTGATTTATACTTTGAGTATGTAAATGTGTGAATGCGTACAATGAAAATGACGTGAACTCCTACATGAACACATGACCAAATGATACTGAAATTGCCTATAAGACACTACCACCATAGAGGATATTACATGAAACTAGACTATAGTAGCGCCCATATTGTGATGGTTTACCCACATGACTACATGACTACATGGCCCTGAGGGTGATAGAGATAAAATCCTAGAGGTGGATAAGCACTACTGGTAATAGTGGAGAGGACTTCCCGATTTTGCGCAATAACCAAGACTTATTCACCCTTGCCTAGGTGATAAGTGAATGAATGATTGGCTCTCTAGTGGTGGTTAGGGTTGTGCCTTGGCAATTTTGAACCCGTCATTGTAAATGAATTGAATGAGTGAATGATTGCTACATGAATAAATTCGTCATTTCTGAAATGATGAATACTACATGAATGTACATGGAATATTACTGAATTAGACTTGTATACAAATGTTTAGTGATTACATGTTAATCTAAAATGGATTTAGTTATGATTGTTACCTCTTTGCAAGCATATGATAAATGACGATCATGGAACCATGACAATATGTAGTATCATGTATAAATGATAGTTTTCAGATGTGATATAATCAACCACCTATATATATATATATTACAATATATATATATATGTTGAATGCTTGATAGCTCTATGATCATATGATGTTCATATTAGTGTAGGAATTGTTATGCTAGAATGAGAAAGTGACAGGGTTATTAATATGTACCATGTATGAATGAGTATGGTCTTACGATAGTACATTAATTTAAGCTTAACTATATGTAGGCTATGAGCATTGCTATTGTTTACTTGCTAGGTCTATGTAGACTCATACTTGTCAACATTTCAGGAGAGGCTGAGGAGATTGTTCATTTGGACTCCAGCGGGAGGATTAGATTTGAGAGTGTTGAGAGACTTATGTATGTGAGGATTGATGTATTAAGACTTGTTATATTTTAGTTGGACTGTTATGATATTGATATTTCATGTTATGTTGGACTTTTACTTTTTATATATTGTAGTGTTGGACGTTAAGTTGATGGAATGAATTTTATCTTCCACTGTTTATATTATCCTTCTATTTGTGTATAACACAACCAGTGTACATTACATGTTAAAGTTGGGTACTTTCCTACGTAATCTCTCTCTCAGGTTCGATGCGAGTTGGTATGACTGAACAGGTTAGAGAGGGGCGTTACATTCCAAATCTCATAGTCTTGAGCTTTGAGAAAGATGTGCATATGGTTTTTCCAATAAAAGTAGTTGTTGCTATCAAAGTAGGGTGGACGGTGGATAAGAATGTCCCTCAGGCAATAATCTTTTGCTGGCCATCGCACACAGAATCACTCTTAAAAATCAAGAGCCCTGTTCTATACAAATTGAAGAGTTAAATGTACGTGAACGCATATACGACGATCAACCAAGAGGGGAGGGGTGAATTGGTTGTCGACTAATTAAAAATTTTATTTTACACAAAACAGATTAAACTTAAATTAAACAAACCTAACTGTGAGCAACTACCCCTAAGAAAATCTAAGATTTTGTAGACTTAGCATATATCATGTTTTTGCTATGACAAAACTTTTAAATAGACTTTCTACAGAGTAAATATATCAATTATATATCATTATATATATATTATAGTAATTGTGACAAACTCCATCTCAAGATTTTTCTAAGTCCACAGACTCTCCCTATGTCATACTGAATCTGACTTGAGACTTCGACTGCTACGCCGACTCCTTCAGAATCAAAGTTAAAAACCACTCAGGATTTTTTCCAAGTCCCACCAATATTCATAATTCGACTATCAATTCCGACTTATACAGTCGAATACTTCATAAAGATAACTACATAATCCGACTATCAACTTCGACTCCTACAGTCGAATGCTTCAGAACTCTAATTCCTCAGTATCCTACTGCTAAAGTCAAATTGCCTTCATTTCGTCAGAAAAATTCTAACTTCCACAATAGTCAAATTATTTTATTTTCAACTTGGACTTCTATATTCAGATTATAATCTTTCTCAGAAGTGGAATCATTCTTTTCATTCCGACTTATATTCTAGTATAATATCTATTGAAGTCGAATCATCCTTCAACTTCCATAGTCGAATTGCATATTCCTTTGTATCCGAGTTCACTGTCAGTTCTGTACTTAATCTTTCTCTGAACCTTCCAGTTCAACAATTAGTGTAATCTTGTTTCCTAATCATTGTGACATTATTTCTTATAACCCTTTCAATGATAAATATTTTGCTGATCCATCAAAATATCATTATTTTATTATTATTTTTCTGACAAGATAAGACATATTATACTTAAACTATTCATCCAAAATGTTTAGATTATTTCTGCAACTCTTTATTCAAACTGAGCTATTTGCTTCATGAAAATGATCCGGATTTTGTGGATACAGAAGATATAGTGCATTTATTACATTTCAGGCGCATGACATCTGACAGAGGCTCACCTACCACTGTCAGACCCATACCTTACCTTCTTAGTACAACTGTCTGTCCTTCTTTCTATCTGAAAAGCATGTCTATACGAGGTTTCCATGCCTTTTTATTTTTCTCTCTCACTCACCTACCTCAGAGGTATGGAGATACTCTTCCTTTTGTCTTGTCTTTGCTGCAGACATTTATTGAAGACGTTTTTCAGCATGCTACCTTCACAGTCCATTTAATGAGAAGTTGATCTTCTAGCTGTGAACTACAACCCTCGTCTAAAGACATTGGAAAGAAGCAAGACAGAAGGACCCATGTACAACAAGCCTTGCAAAATCCAAAGGATCCTAGAGCTCTCTTCAAACAGGCAAATTCCAACGGCCATTTTTCCAAACGGCTACATTCTGAAGATTATAAAAGAGCTGAAGTTTGAAAGAAGAAGACAACAGAGATATCAAGTGCAACTCAACTCCTGTGAGCTCAATATTTACAATTTTCTCAAGCCAAGAAATATCACATGCCCTCTTCCAAGCCACAAAGTGGAGAGCTCCTCTTTCAGCAAGATTCTCATCAGCTCTCCTTGTTTCACAGAAGTCTGTGTTCAGGTGGCAATCTGTAATTGCATAACTTTTCTGAAGTCCACCCTGCTCATTCAGAAAGGATTTGAGTTTCAACTCCATCTGTTAACCTTTCTGAATTGTGTGTTTTTGCTCATTCTTGAAGCACACACAAGAGTCATTCATTTCTTTCTTCTGTGTAATTTCAGCAGGAAGTGTGTTCCTGCTTACCCTCTTGTGAAGAGAAGGCCTTATGGAAGGTAGTTCTTTTGTACCCCTGTTTAGGGAAGACTTGCTTGGGAGCAAGTGGGATTGTATTTCCTCTCAAGGGTGAGAGAAGGCCAATTTTTGGCAGATAGTGGAAATCTCAAGTGGTTGGCTTGAGGACTGGATGTAGGACTTCCATGTAGGAAGGGCCGACCAGGATAAATCCTTGTGCATATTTGTGTGATTGTTTCTGCCTAGTTCACACTTGAATCACAAACACCACACTAAGTACTAACGAATTTATTTAGTGTTGTGCAATTTCAGAAGAAATTTATAAAGCCAAAATTCCTATTCACCCCCCCCCTAGGACATCTAAAGTGCCATTTCTATCCAACAAGTGGTATCAGAGCAAGGTCTTCTCAGAAGAATCTAAAATATTTGAGAAGAAATGGTAGCTAAAGCTCACAACTATGAAGGTCAATTTGTTACAAGACCACCATTCTTTGATGGTGAGTACTATCAATATTGGAAGATGTGGATGGAGTTCTTCATCAGAGGAACTGACTTCGACCTATGGCAGGTAATAGAACAAGGTGATTTCCAAATCATTGGTGAGACCTCCTCTTCTGGTCTTTCACTAGATGATAAAGAAATATGTCATTAAACTACAAAGCTAAAAACTATCTTTGCTGTGCACTTTCTAAAAGAGAGTTCAATAGGCTATCGGCTTATAGAACAGCAAAAGAAGTGGACAAACTCCAAGTAACATATGAAGGTACTGATAGGGTTAAACAAACTAGAATAGATATTCTTGTGTCACAATATGAACAATTCAAAATGCTCCCAACAGAAAATATAACTCAGATGTTAATAGATTTTCAAACATAATAGTAGGATTAAGCTCTCTAGGAAAAATCTTAACTAATGAAGAACAGTTAGGAAAATTTAAGATCTCTTACTAATGTTTGGACTCCTAAAGTTACGGCCTTTGAGGAAGCACATGATTTAACTCAATTATCATTGATAAGCTATTGGTTCCCTCATGGCTCATGAAATTAATATGGAGAGATTTTCTGAAAATTCTTCGAAAAAGAAAATGTCAAATGCTTTGAAGATTGCATATTCCTCTTTAATTGAAGATTCTAAAGAAAAGTCAGATGATAGTGATGATGAGGCTATGCTTTCAAGAAAGTTGCAGAGAATCCTTGCAAAGAAAAAGAAGTTGGCTCCAAAAGATTTTTCAAGAAAGACAAGAAGAAGGAGCCAACTTGCTATGAGTGCAACCAACCTAGACATTACAAATCCGAATGTCTCAATCTAAAGAAAAAGGATCAAATAGAAAGATCCGACAAGAAGAAAGGCAAAGAAAAGAAATTCAAAAATACAAAAGAAGGCAATGGCAGCAACATGGGACAATGAAGAAGCTACCAGCTTAGAATCCTCAAGCTCGGAATCTGAAAAGGAAGAAAGGGCAAATCTAGCCCTCATGGCAGAACTAGAGCAGGTAAATTCCGAACCTCCTTTACCTCTTGTTCTGAATAGGATTCTGACAATCTTGAAGATGCTTTTATGAACTGTATGAAAAATATAAAATAGTAATTAAGCAAATGAAAATAGTTAAACTAAACTTAATAAATCAGAAAAGGCTAATACCTTTCTAAAGAATGAAGCTGAAAGGTTAAATAAAAGTTTAACTGAAACCAAAAGAGCTAATGAATTGCTGTGCGAAGATTCAAAAAATAAAAATAGTAAGATTTTGGAAATGGAATCAAACCTTAAGGAACTTAAGGATGAAGAAAAACTAAAAGAGGAAAATAATTACTTGAAAGCTACTATAGAAAAGATTTCTAACTGCAAAACCTCCTTATTTGTTAGGATAAAAGGATCTAGGTAGGTAAGAAGAAATATGGATTAGGATACACACCCCCATTGAATGAAGAAGATATTATTCATCCTAAAGTGTATCCAACCCCTAAATTTGTAGCAGAAAAAGGAATTAAAAATTCTAAAAAGGTAATCAGCATGTTTACAAGAAGAAACAGAATTTAACAACACTGCACATATTAAGAATGCTTTTGAATTATGCTGTAGTCACTGCAATCAATTAGTACACACTGTCAGCACATGCACCACTAGACACTTACGTTGGATTCCTAAAACTAACCATCAAGGACCCAAGAAAATTTGGGGACCAAAAGTTACAACTTGATTTTATCTGCAGGGTCAGCTGAGGGCATCCAATGGTATTTAGATAGTGGATGCTCAAGGCATATGACAGGAGATAGGAAGTTGTTCACAGTTTTAGAGATGAATTGGTCAAGTCACCTATGGTGATAATGGAAAAGAAAAAGTGCTAGGATGTGGGACAGTTGGTACTAAAGAAAAGAATTTGATTGAAGATGTCATATATATAGAAGGTTTAAAGCATAATTTGATGCATCAGTCAGTTGTGCGATAAAGGCCATTCAGTAAAGTTTCAGAATGATAAATGTGTCATTGAAAAGGACAACAAGATTGTGTTCGAAGCTCAAGAGTGAAGAATTTGTACACATTACAGCTAGCAGAATTAAAAGAATGAATTTATGTCTAGCAACCACAAAGTGAAGAGTCTGATTTGTGGCATAGAAGACTTGATCATGCAAGCACTTCAGTCATCAAGAAATTGATAAAGCATGATCTGGTTGAAGGTCTTCCAAAGATGATAGTAAAGAAGTCTGGAATATGTTCAGCATGTGTAAAAGAAAGCAACCAAGACTTCATTTCAGTCTAAGAAATTGTTACAACTTCCAAACCTTTGGAGTTAATTCACATGGATCTGTTTGGACCTATAAGGACAGTCAGTCTTGGAGGAAAGTGTATGGGTATGTAATAGTGGATGACTACTCAAGATACACTTGGGTGTCTTTCTTAGAAGCCAAATCAGAAGCCTTTCAAGCATTTCTGAAATTCAGCACGGTAGTTCAGAAAAACCAGAATTACAGATTATAAGTATCAATCTGATCATGGTGGAGAATTCAAGAATGAAGAGCTTATGAAATTTTGTGAAGACAATGGAATTGAACACAACTTCTCAGCTCCATAACACCTCAACAGAATGAAGTAGCAGAAAGGAAAAGGACACTGCTAGATATGGCCAGAACTATGTTGAATGAATACAATTTACCAAGATATTTCTGGGCAGAGGCAGTCAATACAGCCTGCTACATCATCAACTGGTGCATGATCAGACCCATTCTAAAGAAGACCCCATATGAGCTTTACAAGGAAAAGAAGCCCAATATAAGTCATCTTTGACCTTTTGGCTGTAAGTGTTTTTATCTAAATAATGGTAAGGATAACTTAGGAAAATTAGATGCTAAAAGTGATGAAGGATTTCTTCTAGGATATATTTCGAAACCTAGAGGTTATAAAGTTTTCAATAGAAGGACATTAACTATAGAACAATCTGTGCATATTTTATTTGATGAAACTAACCTTCTATTGTGAGAATAGAAGAAGAAGAAGAGTGTGTTGAAGATTGTGAAGGGATCTAGAAAGAACTTCTCTTGAAGAAGAAGAAAAGGAAGATCCTCCATTAGATGATCTTCAACAGCAAAAGGACTACCTAGAGAACTAAGGTATCATCGAGATCATCCAAGGGAAAATATCATAGGTAATCCTCAAGATAGGGTAAACAGATGTATGCAAATTCCTTGTGACTTTTTCTGCTTTAGTTCTCAAATGGAGCCTAGGACAATCGATGATGCACTGGGTGATGAATCTTGGATCCTTGCTATGCAAGAGGAACTTAATCATTCCAACGCAACCAAGTATGAACTATTATCCCTAGACCTTCTGACCATCCAGTCATTGGAACTAGATGTCTTTTTAGAAATAAAATAGATGAATCAGGAGCAATCATTAGGAACAAGGCCAGACTTGTAGCTCAAGGGTATTCCCAAGAGGAAGGCATAGATGTTTGATGAGACCTATGCCCCAGTAGCTAGATTAGAGGCAATTAGAATCCTATTAGCATATGCATGCTCTCTTAATATTACTTATTTCAGATGGATGTAAAAAGTGCTTTTCTAAATGGTTTCATAAAAGAAGAAGTATATGTTGAACCCACCAAGATTTAAAGATACTAAATATCCTAATCATGTTTTCCATTTAAAGAAAGCACTATATGGTCTAAAACAAGCCCCAAGAGCTTGGTATGAAAGATTGAGTTCTTATCTTATATCACATGATTTTGTAAGAGGTAAAGTTTTTAGCACACTATTTATAAAGAAATTTTCAGATGGATCTTGATTGTATAAATCTATGTTAATGACATTATTTTTGGTTCTGCTAATGAATCACTTAGTAAGTTCTTTGAAAATCTGATGCAAGTGAATTTGAAATGAGCATGATGGGTGAGCTTAACTATTTTCTGGTTGCAAATCAAGCAGACCAAGGAAGGAACTCACATTTGTCAAACCAATATATTTTAGATTTACTTTCTAAGTATGGTTTTTACAAGTGTAAGCCATTAGGAACACCCATGAGCTCAGAAATTAAGTTAGATAGTGATCCTCTTGGTAAAAAAGGTAGATCAAAAAGTCTATAGAGGATGATAGGATCACTACTCTGTCTTTGTAAGGCCCTTGATTTTTCATCTTTGGGTGATTTCCTATGTATGTATAAATGTATGCCATTGATGTATAAATTCTATTGTACATAGTACTTACTTTTCACATTGTATGAATAAGTATTATAAGTATTATTTTAATGGTGCATTGTAGATTATAAATATACATATAGCATGTGCAGTGTACATAATTTTCTGCAGTTTTAAGTTTTGTGCAGACGACCTGTTGGCGTCAACATCAGTTGACGTTGACCATAAATCAGCGGCCACATCGATGGACGCCTACTCAGAATTGGCAGCTATTGATGTTGACGTTTACCTCCCAGACCTGTTGCGATTTTAGATCCGGAACGCCTTCGAAAATGTCGCCCTTGATTTAGGAAACTGTTCCCCAACAGTAACCCAACCTACCCAACTTCGTCTCCGACCCTAGCCCTATAAACACCCTAGCTCCGGCCAGATCTAATCCTTTTGGCTCTTGTAGTTCTCTGTGTGAAACCCCAATCTTTGAGCTCTGAAATCCGGCGACTGGAGGCTTCATCTGGCGTTCTACAACGACTGGATGAGAGTTTAAACATTTGAGAAGACTTCTACGACACCTAATCGCGCTCTGCATCAACACAACTCGGATCAAGAGACTTTTGAGGACTATTTGGCTCTGGCCAAGGAAAGCTTCTCCGGATTAAATCTTTGCTAGTAGATTTTTCAAGAGGCAGGTACCCCATCCACATCATTCCTACATGTGTCTAGTAAGTCTTAGGAATTTTTCGGATTTTTTCGGAGTCTGGAACCCCAATTTCACCAAGTTTCATACGTTCAGTCTGTTTTTTTGCATAGACAGGAACTTAACGATAGGATCCCTTACCGTTAAGATCTGAGTTGGCAGCACACTATGTTGCCGTTAACATGAGTAAACGGCCATACCATTGCCGTTGAGTTCTTCAGGCAAGATAGTGGACTGTCTGCCTTTATAAGCTTTTTTTTTTTCGGATTTCTGTGCATGGGATATATGGTAAATTTTATATGTTATGTAATATGTGTAGTGGAGCATGTTGTAATAATTTCTGCGAATTTTGTTCAGTGTATTATTTATTAAAATTTTTGAAATACATGTTTAACAGATTCTGAATATTGTAAATTATTTTTTATGTTATACTTGTGGGGTTTAAGTGACAAAATTTTTCATGGTGCTTAAATTGATGTCAGAGCATGTTGTTAAATTTGGGAATTTTCTGATGACTGTGTAAATTTTTAGATTTTCTGAACTAAAATAGTGAGCATGTTTAATTAGTGCAGAAATTCCATTAAACGATATGGAAATAGTTAAATCCCTAGATTTGGCACAGAATTAGAACTATCAATATACATGTATATAATGAATTGTGAATCTGAACAATGAAAATCCATGTTATTTGGTTATTTTCGTCTTATGTGATTTCACAGTTAGAATTTTCATAATTAGTGTGTAATTCATAAATACGAAAATTTATGACATGATGGTTAACCTGTAATAGGTGTTTGGTTAAAATTTTGTACTGAAATGATGACAGTAGCTATATATGTAGATTTTGTGTGCAATATTGATAAAAATGCACGTTAATATGATTAGTGTTAAAATCTGCTAATTTTAACATGATTAGACTTGTTTGAATCCGATAATACTGAGAACAGTAGTACCATGTTAGTTAACACTGAAGTATGTAAATGTGTGAGCATGTATTGGAGTTGTTAAAATTTTGCATTAAGTTAAGTGTGTGTTAAAATTTTAGACAAATGTGTAAATGTGCCAATGGGTGACACTGCTACCTTAGAGGGATGTGGAACTGTACTGTGGTAAAGTCCTCATAGGAAGGTTCATAGTGTGTGATGTCCCACGGGCATTGGGATTAAATCCTAGAGGCGAACAAGTATCGCTGGTTAGGGTGGAGAGTGCTTCTCCCGGTTCTTCTGCGTAGTAACTAAGATTTATCACTGTAATGCCTAGGTGATAGATATGTGATGTGATTAGTGTGTGTCCTTCTAAAGGTGGTTTGGGCTATGTGTCACGACATTTAATAAATGTGAACCTGTGTTTAAGTGAAAGTGTAAATTGTGAATTGTGTAAGTGATCATGTGTTAATATGATTCTTGTGACAACATGTAAATTGATAACTTCTTAATGATTATAATATGTACATAGCAAAACAGCAACCTTCTCAGAGTATAAATGTATTATCTATGTGAAAATGATTATAGAATTCATGTTAAAATTGTCTCTTATTTATGTGTACAACTCCATGTTTAATTTGACTAATGTTTAACTTGTAAGTGTGTGAATGTGTTAAATGAGCTAGTTTAATATATGGAAAATTGGTAGAAAGCATGTAATAGGCTTTAAGTTATTGAAAATTTTGTATAAGTCAATTTCCATGTGTAACATGTGTAGAATCATGTTTAGGATTTTACTCGAATTAATTGTTAAATCCATGTTTATATATATTGTGTAGTATGGAAATGTGAAAGTTATGTGATGCATGTAAGTTTAGTGTGTTTGGTGTTACTTGTTGAGTTCATTTGAACTCACTCTTGCTTCGGCGTACAGGTACAGAGATTTCTACTTCTTCCGAGGAGATCGTTAGGAGCGACTCGAAGCGAGAGTTGGAGACCTTGTTTTGGACTTGGTGTTGTACTTTATTTTTCATATGTATGTAATAAGAGTAGACTTACTCTACTTTGGGATTGTGTACTTATTTAGTGGAAAGTTGTGGACAATGTAATTATTTCATTATTCTATTATGAAAACTTTAGATTTCTTTTCTTCTATATATATGGACGACGAATAGACTGTGGATGATGGAATAAGAAGTTACTTTTGGCTATTTCTTTCCGCTGTTATGTGAATGTATTTATGTATATTTCAGCCTATCGTATAACTGTTGGGTAAATGTCCCACTGTAGCGGCGTTCTTATATCGATGTGGGTTGGTGTAACCGTACCGGTATAAAGAGGGTCGTTACAATCTACTGCTAGTAGACCAGACATAATGTTTAGTGTTTATTTGTGTGCAAGGTTCCAAGCTGATCCAAAGAATCTCATGTTCATGCTATTAAAACAATTTTTAGGTATCTTATAAATATCAGTAAATTAGGATTATGGTATCCCAAATGTTCAGATTTCAAGTTAATTGGATATAGTGATGCTGACTATGATGGATGCAAAATAGATAGGAAAAGCACCAGTGGTACTTGTCAAATTCTTGCAGGGTGCTTGATCTCTTGGTCTTCCAGGAAGCAGAATTCAGTGGCATTATCCACTATAGAAGCTGAATACATTGCACCTGGAAGTTGTTGTACTCAACTTTTGTGGATCAAACATCAATTGAAAGACTATGGTCATCAACTTAAAAAATTCCAATGCTGTGTGACAACACAAGTGCAATAAACTTGACCAAGAATCATATCCAGCACTCAAGAACAAAGCACATTGAGGTTAGACATCACTTCATCAGGGACCATGTAGTATGGCAATATTCTACTTGAAATTGTATCTACTGAAAATCAACTTGCTGATATTTTTACAAAACCTCTTCCTGAGATAGATTCACATCTATTAGAAGAGAAATAGGTATGTGCAAGCCTGATTAAATTTCCAAAGTAAAATAATACTTGAGTTTGTATGTTAAAAACTACTGTAAATATCTCATTTTTTGATTGTCTGTGAAAACCTTCTTATGAAAATTTCTAAGTCTCAGTGTTGCGACTTGTGAAGTCGAAGTCACATCCAACTTATTAAGTTAAAGTCTGAAAAGGCGCTCACAATATTAAAAAAAATAGTAACTGAAACTAATTTTTAAACGACACATTTATGATGAAACAGTCCAATCAATCAATCTTGTCCGTTCACCCTGAAATCTCTAGTCAGTTACTTTCTCTCTCTTTATTTAAGAAAACCCTTTCCTTATACGAAGACACCCTTTTCAAACTTCGTCTCCAACTCCCCTGTCTTCTTCCTCCTCTTCGCACCTTTACTGTTCTCCGGCGAAGGTCTTCTGGGCAACTTTGAAACCTCCATTTTCTCTGAAGAAGGTAGGTTCCTTGAACTCCCTACTACATTTCTCTCTCTCCTTTGATAGTTTCCCTGAGCCCTCTCCACTTCCTTCTATCTAGATGGCTTCATCTAGGGCTCCAGAAGACGCCCAGTTGACTCCTAAGCAACTCCAACGTCTTGCTAAGATTCCTATCTGTCCAGGGAAAGTGGTAGACTTCTCCCATTTGAGTGTAGTTTGTCTTGGGTAGAAGAACCCTAGATGCTATGGGCTGGACCAAGCTTTGTCAGATTTCTGAACCCTCTGCAGAAAACGCCATTAAAGCTTTCTATGTTTCCCTTTAAGTGTCCTCTAGAAACTCAGTGTCAGGATATGTCAAAGGGACCAAGATCACTGTATTTGAAGAGCTGTTGGTGGAAATTTTGGAATGTCCAAATTCCGGGCACAAACATAGTGAGGTCGTGCCTTTAAAAATGCAGAAATTGGGGATTATTGGCAGTCTGGGAATAGTAAGCAAGAAAGGTCTTCTAGTAAATGAACTGTCAGCAAAAAGAGGCTTGTCCATTCGTTATTTCTAATATCATAACTCCAAGGGCAGGAACCCATTCCTCCATAACCTCTAGGGATGGAATTTGTTTGTTTTGGGCCATTCAGAGGCATAGAGTAAATTTGGCCGCAGTTATTTTGGAAAAGATGATAGCTTCAAAAGATCTGCAGGAGCTCCCTCCTTATGGACCTCTGCTTACCTTGATTTTTAAATAGTTCACAGTGGATTTGAGTAAGAGAATCACTATTGGAATCAAGGAGAAAATTGGCATTTCTACCCTGAGAGAAGCCACTACACCTTAGTCAACAAAAGACAAAATTTATGTTGAGGATTCTGTACCTCAGTGTACCCATGAAGTCTATCCTAATGAGCCACCATCCCATCTCCTCTCGAGTTGTTCATCAAGAAGAAGAAGCAGAAGAAGAAGTCAAAACAGAAGTCCCAGTTCAGATTCAAAAGCATAAGAACAATTTCATGTTTCCTCTTCATTTCCTGAATCAGATGCACCTGAGGAAACAATAAATGAAGTTTTAAGAGATATAAGAGGAAAAGGAGTAGCACATGATGATATCCCTGCATCTAATCCATTGGAACAAGAATTTGAAGAAAGAGAACATCACTTTTCTCCTTCTCAGTTTGAGACCCGGCCAAGGTCTCAGGGGGAGAGTAGTAACCTTTGCATTCCATTTCAGATTCATTGAACAAGCAATAGGAAAGCATTTTAGTTCTTCAATTGCAAGTGGAATTCATTGATGCCAAATTTGATGGCTTAACTGATGAAGTCAAGTAGATCAAGGACCTTCTACTTTAGTTGGTGTGCCAACAGGGCACTTCTCAGCCTTCAGGGCCATAATCCCCTCAACAGCAAAAAGAGCAAGCTCAAGAACAAGAACAACAACAAGGACCTCAAGAGTTAGAGCCTGAAGAGCTAGTACATGAGCAACAAAGTAGCCTGAGCTACAGGCAGAGCAGCAGCAGTGTGAGAAGATCATCTCAGCAGTTTGAGCACCTATCTGAGCAGCAGCAGGACCAGGAGCCAGAACCACAAGCAGTTCCCTCTCAACTAGCTATTGTGGTATTTCAGTAGAAGGTTGAGCAGCAACAGAGTCAGTTTTAGAAGAGCCTCCAGCAGCAGCAGCAGCAGCAGCAGTTGAGAAGATTCAGCAGGAGCAAGAACCCCAGCAGGAGTCTAGGCCCAAGAGACCCCTTGAGTCTGTAGAGGATGATAGGTCCAAGGTCAAGACCTTCAAGAGGAAAGTGAGAAGAAAGCTGCTAAAAAATGGTAAACCTGTCTTTCCTTCTCACCCAGGCCAACTCCCTCTATTCCAACTCCCACTGTTGAACCTCCTCCTAAGCCTCACAGCCTGCAACATCTCAACCTCAACCTACTGCAAATCCTCGGCTTCCACTCCCTCCACTACAAAACTTCCTCCACTCTCCACCTCTGTTGATCCTCTTCCCCCCACATCTATTCCAAAGGATCAACCTCTTGCCACTGAGAAGGTTAAATTCAAAATTTATCCTATGAAACACTAATTCAAACCTTCCAAGGCACATATTCTCAGTCTCCACACACAACCTGCACATTTCTTTTCTTGTCTTCCCACTGCTTCCAAATTAGCAACCGGAAAATCCTTTCTTGAGCTATCTGAAATTCTTCCTAGCATTCAACTTTCATCTTCAAGTGGGCATCAGTTGGACAACCCAGCAAAGCTCTTCCTCCTTTTTGGTATGCCTTCATCTCCCACTCTGACACTATATGACTTGTTCAGAAATTCTAGCCATTAGAGATTTTCTTGAAGTTCATGAGATGCCAGGTTTCACATTTGAACACTGTCTTCCTACTCTTATTCGCTCTATCGAAGTCACATTGGTTGAACTCCACTTATCTCTGAAAAATGCCATAGCCTAAATCCCAAAGAATTCCTTGATCTCTATCCAGGAGAAGCAGCCAATATCAGGAAACCCCATCCAGGAACAAATTTTTGGATATTCACCTCCACATGAATCTGAGGTTCTATGACCTGTTTGGACTCCTCATTCGAGACTCTCAGGCCAGTTCACCAAAATGAAAGAGTTTAATTTTGCCAGATTCAAGTTGAGACTGCCTGATGTGTCCAAAGGCCCATGGGAGAATTTGCTTAAAGGTCAAAGAGAAATCAATCCCTCCATGACTATAGCATTTCATCTGGGTTGTATCCATCCTTTGTAGATGTCATTGCATCCAGAAAAGATTTTGTTGAACCAGTTTTTAACAGGCCTCATCGGATTGCTACCAGATTCAACATCAAGTACAACTAAATTGTCCTTTCAGCGATTTGTATTTTTGCAGCTTTCAAAGAACTCTCATCACATGTTAGATTTCCAGCTTTGTTTTTCTGAATCTGAGAGGTTCTCTTTAGATCAGTGGGCAGCAGCTTACCCTGCAGACCATGCAGCTTGTGAAAAAATGAAGTTTCCCCCCTATGAGTATCTGTCCAAAGCTATAAGGATTTGAAGAAGAACATTGGTCCTAAGTGGCAGCAAAGGTACCTAGTATATTATCTGGCTAAGGAAGCAGCCGTGTCCTGAGGCTTGCACTGGAATATTACAGTGCATGATTTTCTTCATCTAGCAACCTCAGGAAGTTTGTTCACCTTAAATTTCTTCTGGGCCGACGAGCTTACCACAACAAGCTTTCCTGGTGCTAGAACGCCATATCAAATCTCATAGGAAGCTGCCCTCCATTAGTCCTACCTACAATATTGATGGTAGTTTATTTGAAAACTTTTTCTATGAAAATGAGGAGAAGCTTTGGGATCATCTGAAGCCCTATTTTGATTAGATTCCCTGCTCCTTGTATTTGCCAAGTTCTCTGTCCAAGTCCTAAACACTCTGTCATGTACTTAATCTCAATTTCTGAATGCAATTTATGATCCTTCTTACTTGCTTATTCATATCTCTCTTGTTTTTTGTTACCTTTTATGTTAATGCCACAAAGGGGGAAAAGAAGTAAGAACAAATTGCTAAATCGACTCTCCAGGAAAGGAAAGTAATATCCAGGAAAGGAAACTATATATATTCATCTTAAATATATTTTTTAACTATCTATTTAAAGATTTTTGTCATTAACAAAAGGGGGAGAATTGTTGAGCAACTACCCCTAAGAAAATCTAAGATTTTGTAGACTTAACATATATCATTTTTTTGCTATGACAAAACTTTTAAATAGACTTTCTACAAAGTAATATATCTATTACATATCCAATATAAATATATATATATATATATATAAAATAGTGTGACACACTCCATCTCAAGATTTTTCTAAGTCCATAGACTCTCCCTATGTCATACTGAATCCGACTTGAGACTTCGACTACTAACCCCGACTCCTTCAGAATCGAAGTTAAAAACCACTCAAGATTTTTTCTAAGTCCACACCAATATTCGTAATTCGACTGTCAACTCCGACTTATAAAGTCGAATACTTCATAAAGATAACTACATAATCCAAGTATCAACTTGACTCCTACAGTCGAATGCTTCAGAACTCTAATTCCTCAATATCTGACTGCTAAAGTCGAATTGCCTTCATTTCCTCAAATAAATTCTAACTTCCACAATAGTCGAATTATTCTATTTTCAACTTCGACTTCTATATTCGGATTATAATCTTTCTCAGAAGTCGAATAATTCTTTTCATTTTTTCGACTTCTATTCTAGTATAATATCTATGGAAGTTGAATCATTCTTTAACTTCCATTGTCGAATTGCATATTACTTTATATCTGACTTCACTGTCAGTTCTGTACTTAATGTTTCTCTGAACTTTCCAGTTCAACAATTAGAGTAATCTTGTTTCCTAATCATCTATGACATTATTTCCTATAACCTTTCAATGATCAAATACTTTACTGATCCATCAAAATATCATTATTTTATTATTATTTTTCTGACAAGATAAGACATATTATACTTAAACTATTCATCCAAAATGTTTAGATTATTTTTGCAACTCTTTATTCAACTGAGCTGTTTGCTTCATGAAAATGATCCAGATTTTGTGGATACAGAAGAGATAGTGCTTTATTACATTTCAGGCGCATGACATCTGACAGAGGCTCACCTACCACTGTCAGACCCATACCTACCTTCTTAGTCCACTGTCTGTCCTTCTTTCTATCTGAAAAGCATGTCTATACGAGGTTTCCATGCCTTTTTATTTTTCTCCTCTCACTCACCTACCTCAGAGGTATGGAGATACTCTTCCTTTTGTCTTGTCTTTGCTGCAGACATTTATTGAAGCATGTTTTTCAGCATGCTACCTTCACAGTCCATTTAATGAGAAGTTGATCTTCTAGCTGTGAAGCTACAACCCTCGTCTAAGACATTGGAAAGAAGCAAGACAGAAGGACCCATGTACAACAAGCCTTGCAAAATCCAAAGATCTAGAGCTCTCTTCAAATGGGCAAATTCCAACAGCCATTTTTTCCAAATGGCTACATTCTGAAGATTATAAAAGAAGCTGAAGTTTGAAAGAAGAAGATAGATAGAGATATCAAGTGCAATTCAACTCCAGTAAGCTCAATACTTACAATTTTCTCAGCCAAGAAATCTCACAAGCCCTCTTCCAAGCCACAAAGTGGAGAGCTCCCCTTTCAGCAAGATTCTCATCAGCTCTCCTTGTTTCCACAGAAGTCTTGTGTCCGGGTGGCAATCTGTAATTGCATACTTTTTCTGAAGTCCACCCTGCTCATTCAGAAAGGATTTGAGTTTCAACTCCAATCTATTAACCTTTCTGAATTGTGTGTTTTTGCTCATTCTTGAAGCAAACACACAGAGTCATTCATTTCTTTCATCTGTGTAATTTCAGCAGGAAGTGTGTTCCTACTTACCCCTCTTGTGAAGGGAAGGCCTTGTGGAAGACAGTTCTTTTGTACCCCTGTTTAGGGAAGACTTGCTTGGGAGCAAGTGGGATTGTATTTCCTCTCAAGTGAGAGAGGCCAATTTATGGCAGATAGTGGAAATCTCAAGTGGTTGGCTTGAGGACTGGATGTAGGACTTCCATGTAGGAAGGGCCGAACCAGGATAAATCCTTGTGCATATTTGTGTGATTGTTTCCGCCTAGTTCACACTTGAATCATACACACCACACTAAGTACTAACGAATTTATTTAGTGTTGTGCAATTTCAGAAGAAATTTATAAAGCCAAGAAGTCCTATTCACCCCCCCCCTCTAGGACATCTATAGTGCCATTTCGATCCAACACTAACACATGAGATGCACAACAGATATGACAATTAATACCGAACTATCCTACCGTGCGTAGAACGGAGATAGAAAAGATGGATAAAACACAAAGTACACACATGATTTAGAGTGGTTCCGCCAACACACCACGTGTGCACCTATGTCCACTACCTCACACCCCGTGAGATTTCTACTCACTTGTTACAAGATACAAGCAGATAAACCCCTCCACATACACACACAGTTGTTTTTGGGGATAACACAAATCCCACCTTATTTTCGGGGATGAGATAACCCGATGTGTACTGCATAACCCGCACTACACACACACAATAATTATATAGATTTCAATTTGAAGCACAATTTCCCAACTCAAAAATAAGAGGAAAAAAATAGATTCGTTGGTTCAGAAATCTCCTGTTTGACGTGGTTGAGAAGACTATGGAGAAGGATGTACATTCTTGCAAATGGTTTCTTGGATATGTTACAATAGTAGCACAATCTCCTGGATGTCCAAAGCCTTGATTCCACACAGCAAACCTCAAGAAAATCACATGGAAGAGCATTGTTCGCAGATTAGTTGTTTGCTCTAGCCGGTGCAAGAAAACCATTCTCCAAGTTGCATGTGTGGTATCAATAGCATGGAAAAGGTTCCCTTTATATACCTACATGCCAAAGACTCCATGTTGGTCATGGATCTCCAAGAAATCTAGTCGGAATCTAAAGACAGAAAGAGTCCTCCAAATAAGGAAATGAAATTCTCGTAATCAGCCGATTGAAACTACCAAATCGTTGTCTGATTTTTACTATCTTCAACCAATGTCCCTAGAAAAAGCGGTCGTCCTTTATCCAAACTGGTCATCTGATTTTCAATTTTTTCATCAATCGGAAGCTTTTCTTCATCAATCGATAGCCTTGTCTTCTTCACCAATCGGAAGGTCCTACTCCAATCGATTGGCCTGTTATAATCATCTACCGATTTTTGAAATTCCGTCGTTTGATTTCTACTTGTTCACCAATCGATGTAAGCCTTTCTTCATCAATCATTGTAGGCCTTCACCATTGGTAGGCTCTTAAATCGGTCGACTGATTTTCATATTTTGATCATTCGATTGCTTAACTGTTCCCAGACAAGTGGTCCTGGGAAAACGGTCGAGACCGATTTTGTCAAATCGGTCGTCCGATTTGCAGAATCTTCTTCATCACCGAAGTGTCACTTCGACTGATGTTTTATACCAGTTCGACTGATGGGATGATCTTTTATTCTATTTTCTAAAATCTGTCATCCGATTGTTAGTTTTATACAATCTATAATTCCTTTAAGTCCAGGACTTGGCCTTTGTGAAGTCCACTATTTTTCTGCACACTTAACACACAATTAGACCCTCAAATTATATATACATGAATCAAATACTTGGATCATCAACATGAATTAGAGTTACTATTTGTGAAGTTATCAACATGAGATAGAAATAGTAATTTTTTATGATCATCAAAATCTACAGTACAACTGTCATGCCCCGCCAATTTAGTAGCGGAATAAATCGGGGAGACGTGAGCAAAGTACATAGTAGAGAAAATAGTACAATCAGTTGAGTAAATCAGAGCATCTAATGAACAATAATTGAGATAAACTCATTATTCCATTATAAAATTACTAAGACTATTACAACCACTAATTCGGAGCCAATACGTAGGGCTCAATGACATCATTACATAGAAAGAGAAAATCTAAAGTAATAACTACTAGACTCTAATTGTGCTAGGGTAACTTCGTCACTTGACTCCGGGTCGCTCATCATCGGGTCCTGTCCCATTGGTGTGTACAACGTCATCATCTTTCTTACCTGAGACACAATAACAAATAACGAAGGGTGAGCGATAATGCCCAGTATGACTTAAATCTCATGATCAAGCATGCTTAAGTTATTAATGCTTTAAAGGACAAAGTAAGTAATGATAGAGCGAGTCATGTAAAGTCGAGAAAGTAATAGCACAAGTGACATGGTTCAGATAGCAGATAAATCAAGTATAGCACGATGATTAAAGTCAAGTCACGATAGAAACGATAACAAAACGATGGCAAATAACGTCAACGTCATGCAATAGCAAGTAACATGTATAGCTAGGAGAGAGAAAGTAGTTGGCCATATAGAGAGTGAATTGCACTTTGATTGATTTTCTTATCAATCGAGATGGTATAGCACTTTTGATTAACTTTCATCAATCGAAATAGTAATGGCACTTTGGTTATCTGTAGATAGCCGAGAGAGAGTATAACACTTTGTTTGTCAATAGACAATGAGAGAATATAGCACTTTGTGTTGATTGTCTTAGATTAATCTTGATAGTATGGAACTTAGATGTAATGCCGACATCTTGATCATTTAACTCCCGCGGGCATATGGCACTTTCGGGCGCTCTCCCCAGGACCAGATCGGGCCCTATTGCGTTGGCATTGGTCATTTTGTTTATCTTTAGACAATCAATTAATGGCTATAGAGAGTACCAAGAAATAGATAAGAGCACTAGATGAATAGAAGAGATAGTAGAGAAAGTGTGAATAGATGAGCGAGTAGAGTATAGATGAGAACTAGTGGACAATGCACGTAACACATCGAGTAACAGGCAATAGTAGTAGTTGCACAACACACGCTATTGGGGTTGGCAGTCAGGTGGATTCACTACCTTTCCGTTGGCCATGTTACGCACAGGTCCAGAGGTCCGGCGTGATTCAAGATAAGAGTGATATTCTAATAGCCGTTTGGATCATGTTGATCCCTAAAGGGTATCATAGGTGTTAGAGTACAACCAGCTCGTCGACCATGTGGGAATCCATGGACAGAGGAGACTTACGGAGGCCTTGAACAAAGACTCACTAGTCCGGTAGAAGGAATATCCGACAGAGAGTTCGTCCAAGTCAAGAGAGAGTGTGTATATAGAAACAAGTGCTCGACGTTCTAGAGGAATTTTAGAACAGTGGGGCGTCGATAACTGTAACGCCCCTCTTAGACCCAGTACAGTTACACCAACTCACATTGGATCTAGTAGAGGTATTACAGTGGAACGAATCCAACAATTTCAATACAGGTTGAAATATACACAAATAATTATTCAATTCCAATGATAATTAACAGAACATGGAATTAAACACTTGCAATCAGCATTTATTCAAAAGCAAATCTAATGCATAAAAGATAACAATAGTCCAAGGTTTATTACATTCCAATGATCAGTTGCATAAGGAAATTACATAAGATCCTCACATACGAGTGCCACTCTAAAACTCTCTAAGACAAGCTAGTCTCCACATCCTCACGCTCTGAGTCAGTTTGCACAAACTCCACCGTATCCTCTGGCTCTCCTAAAATGTTAGGCAAGTATGAGTCCACAAGACCCAACAAATCACATGAAAGACAGTTCAAGATATTAACATTATATTAGTTTTAAAACATGGTAGTACATTAGCATTCCATTCATTGATATCATATACTTTTATTAATATAGTTCTAAGTCCATTGGCAATCATTCATTTCATGGTGATTCTAACTATTAAGGAAATAAAAATGTTTCACATGTAGCATGGATTACTTATTCATGAAATCTATTCGATGTTATGTGACCTACAACAATTCTCATGTATCAATTCTCATTTATGCATACACTATTCTTTTACACAAAAATTTTCATGTAGTAATACTAAAACATTGACATGTAACATGAAATCCTTTGAACAAGTTCACATGTAGGAATGTAAGCATAAACATGTAGTATGTAACATGTAGAACAGGTAGACATGTAACTTGTAGCATATAACATGTAGCATGTAGGTATGTAACTTGTAGCATGTAGTCATTTTCATATAATTGCTAAGACATAGCCCACACTAAATTAGAGATCAGTAGTCATTTAACATTCACTTATCACCTAGGCAATGCGGTGATGAAGTCATAGTATTTGCGCAAAACCGGGGAAAGTCCTTCCCACCTTGACCAGTAGAACAAGTCTACCTCCAGGATTTCAATCCGTTGCCCACGGATTCATTTCTTTACATGTAGGTGAACCATTACCATAGGGGCATCTACGGTGTAGCTCCTTGTAGGAATCTCTAAGATAGCAATGTCTTATTGGCATCATTGTTATAATGCATACACTAACGTATATATAGATAGTGACATTTCATTTCATACTATTTAACATGTGTCAATGCAATATTTCAAAGTACAACACTTTCAGTTCTGAAATCCTATTTACTGTACAACAGATTTCTATCATGATACTAATATTCATTCTTGCATTTTCATGCATTTTTATTCAATTCTATGTGTAATATATTGTTCAGAAATTCATAACAGAACGTACACATGTCTGAAAATTCTGAAATTTTAACAGAAATTCGAAATCAGTAATTTCAATACACATGCCAAATTTCATAATTTTCTGATTTCTGCAACTATTTTTCATGAAATTAACTCTATTAAATCAACTAACTAACATGGTTTAATATTGAGAAAAGCTCACAATTTTCACATGGAACATGGATTACTGACATATCATATCTATTGCAGTAATCTAAACATCAATCAACATGCTTTCTTTTACATCATTGTACTTATCTTATACAATTAAACCTTGATCATTGTCATGTAATTATGCATGTTCATCAATTCATATATATATATATATATATATATATATATAAATATACACAACCTGCACATTATAGCAATAGACAGTCCATAACAATAACATACTCTAATATTACATGGCTGAAACGCATACATTCATAAATACATTTAAAACCAATTCACTCAGATTTCTGGAAATATATGATTCTGTTAAACTTGACGTCAATTAGTATGACGTTTACTATGGTCGACGTCCACATACGTTGTCGTTAAGTAATTATAGGCGGCGGCACATAGCGCCGTTAACACAAACCGACGGCGGCACATAGCGCCGTTTACATATAGTAAGGACAGAAAATACATATATTTCGGATGAACTAAACGGCAGTCGATATTGCCGTTTACATATATAGGCGGCAATACCCTGGACGTCTAGTTCTAAGACACAGAAAACACAGAAATCTGCATGCAATAACAACGTTTGTAACCCTTCCCGTAGGTTGTTTACATGCTTTAAAAATACAAAAAATGTTAAATACATAGTATACATATCCTAAACTAATCCCCCATGCAACTTGCCTTAATCCCTCCTAATGGAGTGTCGAATCCGAGCTCGAAGAAGCCCGTCTCGCCAGGGAGACAGTTCTTTCCTCCGTCTTCAAGCAATCCGAAACCTCCTCCGATGAAGTTCCTCCGCCTAGATGAGCCTTTGGGCACGAAGTCCTATGTATCTCCTCGGTGTAGAAGCCTTCGAACCGCACAAACAAGCACCAGATCGCTCAGCAAATCCCTTCCTCGCCCTCTTTCTCTCCTACAGAACCAAAGCAAAAACCCCCTTTTCTTCCTGCGAGATCTGGTCTTATAAAGACCTCTCAAGCAAAGACAAACCTAATCCTGACCCTCGGATCTAAACGCATCGGATCAGCTCATTAAAACCTTCCCGAAACGGCCGATCTCCTTAATCCGGAACGGAAAGCTCAAAAACAGGCAAGTCAGTTTAACGTCAACATAGGTTGTCGTCTACCCCAAATATAAACGTCCATCGTTGATGTCGTTTATAGTCTTGCCCATAATTAAATAATTCAGAAAAAAATTAAACGTCAATACCTATCGTCGTTAACATCCCATAAACGGCATGCGATGTTGCCGCTTACAAGCTTTAACGTCAAATGATCTTGACGCCTAGTTCTACACAGAACAGCATTCAATTTATGCAGAAATAAACACACAATGAACAGAATACATTCAAGGAAATTCTAGGGTACTACATCCTCTCTCCCTTAAAATAATCTTCGTCCTCGAAGATTGAGTTAAGTTACTCACCGAACAAGGACGGATAAAGCTTCTTCATTCTTTCTTCAAGCTCCCACGTTGCCTCTTCACGTGAGAAGTTCCTCCATAGAATCTTCACAAATGGAATGGACTTTGATCTCAATTCTTGCACCTTCCTGTCCAGAATCTCCACAGGTTGCTCAGCATAAGACAAATCTGGCTGCAACTGAATCGGTTCATAACTGATCACATGAGCCGGATCTCTAACATACCGCCTCAACATGGATACATGAAATACTGGATGCACCGCTGCTAAAGATGGTGGCAAAGCTAACTGGTATGCCACATTCCCGATCTTCTTCAGAATTTCAAAGGGTCCAATGAATCTCGGGTTCAGCTTACCCCTCTTTCCGAATCTTACTACACCTCTGGTTGGCGAAACCTTAAGGAAAACATGGTCTCCAACCTCGAATGCCAAATCCTTCCTTCTTGCATCTGCATAACTCTTTTGACGATCCTAAGCCGCTTTTATTCTCTGCACAATCATCTGAATCTTTGCTGAAGTCTCTTACACTACTTCAGGTCCAACCAGATGTCGATCTCCTGACTCCTCCCAACACAATGGGGATCTACAGGGTCTTCCGTACAAAGCTTCAAAAGGTGCCATTCCTATGCTCGAATGGAAACTGTTATTATAAGCAAATTCCACAAGAGATAGATGGCGCTCCCAATCACCTTTCCATTCTAAAACACAAGCTCGAAGCATATCTTCCAACGTCTGAATAGTCCTCTCGGACTGTCCATCCGTTTGCGGATGAAATGCCGAACTCAACTTCAACTGACTACCAAAAGCCTGCTGAAACTCTGCCAAAACCTGGAAGTGAATCTCGGATCACGATCTGAGATAATCAACTTCAGAATCCCATGCAGCTTCACAATATTATCAATATACAGCCTGGCCAAGCTCTCAACGGACTGCTTCTTCTTCATGGCAAGGAAATGAGCACTCTTCAAAATCTATCAACGATCACCCAAATGGAATCATTTCCTCTAGCCGATCTAGGCAATCCGATACAAAGTCCATGGTCACTTGCTCCCACTTCCACTGAGGGATATCTAACCTCTGCATCAAGCCTGAAGGTCGCTGACGTTTGCCTTCACTTGCTGACAAATCAGACACTTCGCCACAACATCAGCCACATCTCGCTTCATGCCAGACCACCAGAAAGAACGCTTCAGATCCTTGTACATCTTCCCACTGCCTGGATGAATAGAGAACTGAGATCTATGAGCCTCCTCCAAAATTTTCCTTTCTCAGATCAACATTATTAGGGACACAAACCCTAAGATTCAAGCGAATTACATCATCTTCATCTCTGGTAACTCCACTCTTTCCAACCAACTCCTGCAACAACGGATCATCTTTCTGCAACGCAATGACCCGATCAAGAATAGAAGATCTCAAAGACAACTGTGCCATGAACAAGTTACACAATTGAGGTTCTAGAACAGCCAAAGAACTTGAAACGTCATCTAGCATCTTCCAGTCTTGCCTCATCATCTGTCTTTTCCTGCTCAACGCATCTGCCACTACATTGGCCTTCCCTGGATGGTAAGACAGATCAAAATCATAGTCTTTCATGAATTCTATCCACCTCCGCTGCCTCAGATTCAACTCCTTCTGCGAGAACAAGTATTTGAGACTCTTGTGGTCTGAGAAGAGCTCAAATCTAACTCCATACAGATAGTGCCTCCAAATTTTCAAAGCATAGACCACAGCTGCTAACTCCAAGTCATGGGTCGGGTAGTTGCGCTCATGCTCCTTAAGTTGCCTAGAAGCATACGCCACAACTCGACCACCTGCATCAGAACACAACCAAGCCCAATCTTCGAAGCATCTGTGTAGATAGAGAAAGAATCTACATCATTGGGCAAAACAAGCACTGGCGCTGAGGTCAGACGAGCCTTCAATTCCTGGAACGCCCTTTCACAAGCCTCTGACCACTCAAACTTGACTCCTTTCCTTGTCAACCTCGTCAAAGTCGCCGCAATAGAAGAAAATCCTTCGATGAATCTCCTATAGTAGCCAGCCAAACTGAGAAAACTCCTGATGTCAGCTGAAGATCTCGGTGTTTCCCAATCAAGAACAACTTCCACCTTAGCTGGATCTACAGACACGCCTTCTCCCGATATAACATGACCCAAGAAATGGACTTCTTTCATCCAGAAGTTGTACTTGCTGAATTTAGCATACAGCTTATGCTCCCTCAGGACACTCAACACATCTTCAGATGCTCACTATGAGTCTCTTCATCGGGCGAATAAATCAACACATCATCAATGAAGACTACCACAAAAGAATCCAGATACTGCCGAAAAACTCTATTCATCAAATCCATGAAAACTTCTGGAGCATTTGTCAAACCAAAGGGTAAGACAAGGAATTCATAATGGCCATATCTCGTCCTAAAAGCCGTCTTAGCAGAATCTTCCGGCTTAATTCGGAGTTGATGATAGCCAGAACGAAGATCAATCTTAGAGAATACAGAAGCTCCTCGCAACTGATCAAACAAGTCATCAATACGAGGTAAAGGGTACTTGTTTTTAACAGTTACCTGGTTGAGCTTACGGTAATCTATGCACAACCTCATCGATCCGTCCTTCTTTTTCACAAAAAGAACAGGTGCTCCCCATGGCGAAACACTCGGCCGGATGAAGCCTTTAACAAGTAATTCCTGCAGCTGCTTCCTCAATTATGCCAATTCCGCTGGCGCCATGCGATAAGGTGCAATGGAAATAGGCGCTGTGCCGGTACGAGCTCAATGCCAAACTCTAACTCCCTTGCAGGTGGCAAACCCAACAAATCTTCAGGAAAGACATCGCTGAAATCTCTGACTACCTCAATATTCTCGACAGATAGAACCTTCTTCGAATCCTCGGTCACAACCACACTAGCAGAAAACCAGGGCAACCCTTGCTTAACATCCGAGTCGCCTTCAAAGCTGAAATCACAAACTTACCCGACATGACCTTGGGCAAAGGGTGAACAAACTCCTCCTTTCCAGGAATCCGGAAAACTATAAGCTTCCGCCGACAATCCATCAAAGCATAATGCTCCTCAAGCCAATCAAAGCCCAAGATAGCATCATAATCCTTCATCTTCAGCAAATAGAAATTACCAGGCAAAACTTGCTCCTCAATGCATACAAAAGCGACGAAAAACACTGCTCGGTCAAGATAGTTCCTGCTGGAGTATGAACAGACAAGGAAACCTCCAACTTTTCTGGAACTAGACCATTCTCCTTTATCAAGACTTTGGCAAATCCTTCGGAAATAAAACTATGCGTGGCACTGGTATCAAACAAGACTCTAGCATGCATTCCCATAATTAAAATTGTACCTTCAGTGACGTGCTTTGCCAACTCTGCCTCGTCTCTAGCCAAGGCAAACACTCGAGCCGGAGCCCTCGGTCTCCCTGCTGCTCTCGGTGCCGGTCTCGCTGCTGCTGGTGCTGCTGCCGCTGCAGTCTGCTGCGCCATCTTCGGACAGTCTCTGATCTTGTGGTTCTTGTCACCACATCTCAAGCATCTCCCGGAAGTCACCCAACACACCTCGCCTCCATGACGCTTCCCGCACTGGGTACACACTGGCTTCTCTGCAATCATACCTCCGCCTGGAGTCGGTGCCGCTGCTCTCGCTGGAACCACTGCTCTCTGCTGAAAAACTGGGGTCTTCTTCTTCTTATCCTGCCGCTGGAAAGCTGATGCTGGCCTCTTCAAAGAAGCTCTCTTCTCTTCAAGGTAACCTCCATCTCTGCCTCCTGCATACAAGCTGCTGACAAAGCTTCCTCCATGGAACGATGTCCTAATGCCACTAGTCTCGTCCTCAGGGACGGCTTCAACCCCATGATAAATTTCTTTACCTTCCTCCGCTCATCTGCCACAATGTGAGGCGCATACTTGGACAGCTCCGCAAATCTTGCCTCATACTCAAGTACACTCATTGACCCCTGGGTCAACGTCAAAAACTCCTGCTCCATGCGGTCCTGCACGTGCTCTGGAATGTACTTCGCCTTGAACAAGCGGACGAATTCAGTCCATGCAACCTCCATAGCACCATCTTCAAACTGTGTGTGAAGTACAGAAGACCACCATACGTCGGCACGCTCCTGAAAAGAAGGTAAGTACATCTAAGATATATTTCAACCAATACCCATAAACTCCTTAAAATCTATCTTTACCTGCAGCATATAAGTAGCTAAGGACACTCTCTCCTCTTCCGCACAACAAAGGGCACGAAAGATCTTCTCCGTCTCTCTAAGCCAACTCTCCGCAAGAATGGGATCACTCTCTCCCTTAAAGAAAGGCGGGGTCATCCTCCTGAATCTTTCCATCATAGGCACTCCTCCAAAAACTGCATCCTGAGCTGGTGCTCGTGCCTACAATCCAAAACATCCCTTAGATAACAACTCTTCAATTACCACCTTGAATAATTCTTGCAGCTACCGACCTGAACCTGCACCTGCGCCTGCAATGCCGCGGTAGTCTGAGCCTGAGTCTGCATCGCATGCACCAATCCTTGCATCAATGCTCCGTAGTCTACAAGTGGTGGTGGGGGTCGCAAAGGTACACCCGCCTGGTCTTGAGCCTGGTGTGCTGGAGTCTGCTGATCACCTGCTGACTCATCACCTCGAGCCGGGCCAGCTCCTCTACGTCCACGAGTTACCATAGTCTGCAAAATAAGCATCCTATTTAATAACCTATCATTCTACACAACTTGGACTAATTCTTTATGCAGACTTGAAATATGAATACAATACTGATATTCTATTTATGTACATGTTCAACCTGGATCGCTCTGATACCAATCTCTGTAACGCCCCTCTTAGACCCAGTACAGTTACACCAACTCACATTGGATCTAGTAGAGGTATTACAGTGGAACGAATCCAACAATTTCAATACAGGTTGAAATATACACAAATAACTATTCAATTCCAATGATAATTAACAGAACATGGAATTAAACACTTGCAATCAGCATTTATTCAAAAGCAAATCTAATGCATAAAAGATAACAATAGTCCAAGGTTTATTACATTCCAATGATCAGTTGCATAAAGGAAATTACATAAGATCCTCACATACGAGTGCCACTCTAAAACTCTCTAAGACAAGCTAAGTCTCCACGTCCTCACGCTCTGAGTCAGTTTGCACTAACTCCACCGTATCCTCTGGCTCTCCTGAAATGTTAGGCAAGTATGAGTCCACAAGACCCAGCAAATCACATGAAAGACAGTTCAAGATATTAACATTATATTAGTTTTAAAACATGGTAGTACATTAGCATTCCATTCATTGATATCATATACTTTTCTTAATATAGTTCTAAGTCCATTGGCAATCATTCATTTCATGGTGATTCTAACTATTAAGGAAATAAAAATGTTTCACATGTAGCATGGAATTACTTATTCATGAAATCTATTCGATATTATGTGACCTACAACAATTCTCATGTATCAATTTCTCATTTATGCATACATTATTCTTTTACACAACAATTTTCATGTAGTAATACTAAAACATTGACATGTAACATGAAATCCTTTGAACAAGTTCACATGTAGGAATGTAAGCATATAACATGTAGTATGTAACATGTAGAACAAGTAGACATGTAACTTGTAGCATATAACATGTAGCATGTAGGTATGTAACTTGTAGCATGTAGTCATTTTCATATAGTTGCCAAGACATAGCCCACACTAAATTGGAGATCAGTAGTCATTTAACATTCACTTATCACCTAGGCAATGCGGTGATGAAGTCATAGTATTTGTGCAAAACCGGGGAAAGTCCTTCCCACCTTGACCAGTAGAACAAGTCTACCTCCAGGATTTCAATCCGTTGCCCACGGATTCATTTCTTTACATGTAGGTGAACCATTACCATAGGGGCATCTACGGTGTAGCTCCTTGTAGGAATCTCTAAGATAGCAATGTCTTATTGGCATCATTGTTATAATGCATACACTAACGTATAATAGATAGTGACATTTCATTTCATACTATTTAACATGTGTCAATGCAATATTTCAAAGTACAACACTTTCAGTTCTGAAATCCTATTTACTGTACAACAGATTTCTATCATGATACTAATTTTCATTCTTGCATTTTCATGCATTTTTATTCAATTCTATGTGTAATATATTGTTCAGAAATTCATAACAGAACGTACACATGTCTGAAAATTCTGAAATTTTAACAGAAATTCGAAATCAGTAATTCAATACACATGCCAAATTTCATAATTTTCTGATTTCTGCAACTATTTTTCATGAAATTAACTCTGTTAAATCAACTAACTAACATGGTTTAATATTGAGAAAAGCTCACATTTTCACATGGAACAGGGATTACTGACATATCATATCTATTGCAGTAATCTAAACATCAATCAACATGCTTTCTTTTACATCATTGTACTTATCTTATACAAATTAAACCTTGATCATTGTCATGTAATTATGCATGTTCCTCAATTCATATATATATATAAATATACACAACCTGCACATTATAGCAATAGACAGTCCATAACAATAACATACTCTAATATTACATGGCTGAAACGCATACATTCATAAATTATACATTTAAAACCAATTCACTCAGATTTCTGGAAATATATGATTCTGTTAAACTTGACGTCAATTAGTATGACGTTTACTATGGTCGACGTCCACATACGTTGTCGTTAAGTAATTATAGGCGGCGGCACATAGCGCCGTTAACACAAACCGACGGCGGCACATAGCGCCGTTTACATATAGTAAGGACAGAAAATACATATATATTTCGGATGAACTAAACGGCAGTCGATATTGCCGTTTACATATTATAGGCAGCAATACCCTGGACGTCTAGTTCTAAGACACAGAAAACATAGAAACCTGCATGCAATAACGACATTTCTAACCCTTCCCGTAGGTTATTTACATGTTTTAAAAATATAAAAAAATGTTAAATACATAGTATAACATATCCTAAACTAATCCCCCATGCAACTTGCCTTAATCCCTCCTAATGGAGTGTCGAATCCGAGCTCGAAGAAGTCCGTCTCGCCAGGGAGACAGTTCTTTCCTCCGTCTTCAAGCAATCCGAAACCTCCTCCGATGAAGTTCCTCCGCCTGGATGAGCCTTTGGGCATGAAGTCCTATGTATCTCCTCGGTGTAGAAGCCTTCGAACCACACGAACAAGTACCAGATCGCTCAGCAAATCCCTTCCTCGGCCCTCTTTCTCTCCTTCAGAACCAAAGCAAAAACCCCCTTTTCTTCCTGCGAGATCTGGTCTTATAAAGACCTCTCAAGTAAAGACCAACCTAATCCTGACCCTCGGATCTAAACGCATCGGATCAGCTCATTAAAACCTTCCCGAAACGGCCGATCTCCTTAATCCGGAACGGAAAGCTCAAAAACAAGCAAGTCAGTTTAACGTCAACATAGGTTGTCGTCTACCCCAAATATAAACGTCCATCGTTGATGTCGTTTATAGTCTTGCCCATAATTAAATAATTCAGAAAAAATATTAAACGTCAATACCTATCGTCGTTAACATCCCATAAACGGCATGCGATGTTGCCGCTTACAAGCTTTAACGTCAAATGATCTTGACGCCTAGTTCTACACAGAACAACATTCAATTTATGCAGAAATAAACACACAATCAACAGAATACATTCAAGGAAATTCTAGGGTACTACAATAACGATATTCCTAAAACATGGCGATCAAATGTAGACAATTCTATTTAAAATATGGCAATTTATTACATAAATTACCAGATGTATTATGAGTTAATTACATGCCAAGTTAAGCCATAATTGGATGGTTCAAAGTGTGTGCATGTATCATGAAATCATAGCTAGAAATAAGTCATGTGCATGTCTTTTACAATCACACATAAATGTTTAATTTTATGACAAGTGTATTTTCTATGTGTATGACTGTTAACCAAGTGTACAAGCACTGTAGAGTGTCAGAGCATCGAAAATTGGGGGTTTCCATGCAAAAATCTGAGATCGCGACGCACCCTAGTAAGGGTCGCGACGGGGTCAACTGAGAACGCAACATAGCCTTGTACAGATCGCGACGGGCTAGTCAGTTCAGGCAGGCAGATCGTGACGACAGACCCTCTCACGATCAGATTGCGACAGGAGATGCTGTCGCGACGGCCCTGAGAACGCGACAGGGGCTTATACAGAACGTGATGGGTCGGTCAGGACAGGTGCGCAGTGTTGAACCACTCCTATATTTTACCCTTTTATTTTGTGATAATAAAATTTATGTTTAATTAATTATTATTAAAAATATTTAATATCATGTTTTTCTTAATAAATATAAATTTATGTGATTAATTAAATATTAAATATATTTAATACCATGATTTTTCTAATAATAAATTAAATATCATGATTTTATAATAAATATAATTTATGACATTATTGCCATGAGAATTGCACTAAAATGATAAATCGATGTACATTCAATATACATCGATTTCAGTTCAAAGTGCCATAAGGATTCGCTCTCATAAGGATTCGCTCTCATAACGATTCCTTTGCAACTCTCATAAGGATTCGCTCTCATAACGATTCCTTTGTAACTCTCATAAGGATTCGCTCTCATAACGATTCGATAAGTGACTCTCATAAGGATTCACTCTCATAACGATTCATTTGTAACTCTCATAACGATTCCTTTGTAACTCTCATAAGGATTCACCCTCATAACGATTCCTTTGTAACTCTCATAAGGATTCGCTCTCATAACGATCCTTTGTAACTCTCATAAGGATTCGCTCTCATAACGATTCCTTTGTAACTCACACAGACTCCTTTGTAACTCATAAGGATTCCTTTGTACTCACACAGACTCATTTGTAACTCATAAGGATTCCTTTGTAACTCACACAGACTTCTCATAAGGATTCCTTTGTAACTCACACAGACTTCTCATAAGGATTCCTTTGTAACTCACACAGACTTCTCATAACGATTCCTTTGTAACTCTCATAAGGATTCGCTCTCATAACGATTCCTTTGTAACTCTCATAAGGATTCGCTCTCATAACGATCCTTTGTAACTCTCATAAGGATTTGCTCTCATAACGATTCCTTTATAACTCTCATAAGGATTCACTCTCATAACGATTCCTTTGTAACTCACACAGACTTCTCATAAGGATTCCTTTGTAACTCATACAGACTTCTCATAAGGATTCCTTTGTAACTCACACAGACTTCTCATAAGGATTCCTTTGTAACTCACACAGACCTCTCACATGGATTCCTTTGTAACTCTCATAAGGATTTGATAAGTGAAACATCGATTCCTTTGTAAAACATGGATTTCTTTGTAAAAACATAGATTTCCTTTATATTTCAAAGTGCCTTTTGGCATCTAGTGAAAAAGTCAATATTCTTGATTTGTGTAATCCTCTATCTTTCTGACAGGAGATCTTTTTGCTTATCTTTCTAGATCTCTTCTCTCCTGCCAACAAAAGAGAGATTACTTACCACTTCTGGGTGGCATCAGGAAACATAAAGGTATGAACCTTTTTGACAGAAACACTCTTTTATCTAAACACTTTCTTCTATGTTTGCAGACCTAGTAGACCACAAAATATCAGAAGAAAGAGAAATGAGCAATGGGTAGAACTCCAACGGATCTCTTCAACGGATCTATTCAAAAGCTGCTCTTATAAAAGATGAAGCATAAGCTGAAGAAAAGAAAAAGAGCTTTCCTGAAGATTTTTCAAGAGTGTACATCCGGGAAGAACCTCAACTCCACATACACTCGAAGGAAAAGCGAGAAAGAGCCTGAGCCCAAAAAGAAGTGTTCAAGCATCTGAAGCCCTCAAGCTTGAAGCTCCTTCTCCTCTCTTCACTCTCTCTGTGTGCATCTTTGTAATCTGGGGAGAGTCTTTTTGCTGAGAGTTCTTTTAGTTGGTTTTCATTTGTTCCAACTCTCAGCTTTGTTCTTTCTTTTCTAAGAAAGACTTTTGTCCAGCTGTAGGACTGTATACAGTGTAGAACCTAGCTAGGGGTTTGTGTCTAGCAGAACCGCACTGGGGTTTGTACCAGGAGGTTGGCTTCTTTACCTGTAAGAGAAGTGGGCTGCCTTCTTGCCCGGGAAAGAGAAGAAGACCAGCTGGGGTGCTGGGTGTTGTAGTGTCCTTAAGGGGGACTGTACCCTTGGTTAGTGAAATCCCAAGAGGTTGCTTGGGGACTGGACGTAGGACTTCCATGTGGGAAGGGCCAAACCAGGATAAATTCCTTGTGTCCTTTGTGTGATTGTTTATTTGCTTCCGCACTGCTACTCTTTATCACACTAAACTAACCAAACCTTCAAGTGTTAATTTCTGTGTTTAAGTTTCTATTTTAGATTTTAGAAAAACCTATTCATCCCCCCCTCTAGGTTAGCTTGCTGCCGTACCAAAAGGGCCAACACACAGATCGCAATGGCAGCGCCTGTCGCGTTCAGAATGTGACGGGTAATGCTGTCATGACTAGACCTCAGAACGCGGCCTATAGGGCCGTCGCGTTCACAGGGTCTACGCCTGAGTCCGACCTGGAAAGTACAGTGCATTGGATTGCAGGCCAGACTTACCCTATTTTGACACAGGGTGATTCAGAAAATCATGACTAATTGTATAGTCGATGGAAAATCATGAAACTAGTTGCAAATTGATCTAGGCTCACATGCGTACTTACAGTAATTAGGAATTTGAAAACGGACAGGGTTTAGACATGCTTTAATCACGGGTATTCATGGTGAACATGAAACAGTACATAGTGAGATCAATGATTTAATTCGCAAGATAGGATGGATGAAAATTAGGGCTTTTAGGGGTAAAAGAAGCCTAACTATCATCAATATTTCCCATAAAAAATTTGTAGCATGGGGTTTAGTATACATGGAGATCAAGAATTAAAAAGAGGGTTCGAGGTCATGAAGTTCAGAGAACTTTGAAAATAAGAACAAAAGATTGAATGAACGAAAAATTATGAAACAAAAGGGGTTTTGTTCCTGATGCTTGGAACAACCTACAGTCAAAATTTCATTAATTTGGCTCTTGAGAATGTCTACCTTTAATCGTTTTCCTCTTCTAGGGCTAGAACTTGAAGAACGAGAGAAAGAGCTTGAGAGAGGCTTCTTCCCACGAAATCTCCTCCTCCTTGGCCTCTCCTCCTGGTCCAGCAGGCCTTGGGTACGAGCTAGGGCCGGCCATGGGGGTTTTAATAGAGTATTTATACTTTCTCTCTTTCCATTTCCTATTTGGACTATAATTCCCATTAATTCCAATTTCCTATTTTCTCTCCACTTTCTAAGCATGAGAACTTCTAATTGGGTTAGGATGGGAGCTAAATTCGTGGCCAAGCAACTAGGGTAGGTTTAGGAATCCAATTCTAACTCAAACTTCCTATTTAATGCATTAAATACCCATTTTCTATTTAAGTAATAATTTAGTTACGAATTTAGGGTATTTTCCTATTATTTCTATTTTAAAAATCTCTATTTGGCCCAATAACTTTTATATGATCCATTTAACAAAGCCCACCACTTCTTTTTGTTTAATGTGTTTTAACTTATAAAATTCCTTTTTTAAATTAGAGAATATTAGAGTTTTGAATTTTATTCATGGGCTATGAGAGGTCCATTGATCTAATTACTCATGATGGATTATCATTACATATTGTTTGGAGTCTACCCATCATTTTATTTTTATTGTTAATCTACTTGGCTCATATGATAATGGGTTTTTTTCTAAATTATTCCTTAATTACAATAATAAGTCACCTCAATTTCTAGAACTTGGTCCTAATTACTTTTCTAAGCCCAATTTTCTTAATGGGTCATCATTACATGACTTTGGAAGTCTCTTCGATAGGTTCGTTCAATTATGGGCGCATTATCTTTCCGTGTTAATAGTTTTCCGACTTAGTTTCATAATTTGGATAATTAGTCACGTTGTGACATACACTTGGCCAATCGGATTTTTCATTGTAAAAATTTATTTGTGGAACACTTAGGGATAATATTGGGGGGTTGATTTATAATTTTTATGGAATTTTTAGATGTGTTCTTGCTCATACGATAACAGTATGTATGTTTCTATTATTTTGATTTAAATAAATTATTATTTTGAAATTTTAGGTATTTAATTTTTTTTCCGGGGTGCTACATCCTCCCCCACTTAAAAAGAATTTGGTCCACCAAATTCCATGACTCCTTCAGTTACATGTGAATCATTTATTGAAAAAGGCATTAATCATAGTGAGTTCAGAGGTACCTTCCACGGTTCCCAGTTCTCGATTTGGAGAGGTTGCACCAAGGCTTCCAGTGTACTTTGTTGGTTTAATTCCTCATGATGTTGACTCTCAAATTGTGGGCAATCTCTCCTCTTGTGGTTGGAGATACCACATCGCAAATATTTTCTTTGTTTTCACCAGCAATCCCACGACGTGTGGCCCCTCCTGTTGCAGCGCTTGCATCTCCCCCTGCGAATAATGGCTACTTGTATGTCGTTCTTCTTATTCTTCTTTATTTTTCTCTTATCACCATTTGGTTGGTTCCCTTTCATCATAGAATTGAGTTCTTCTGTGTTAGTGGATAGTTCTTTTAGAAGAGGGCAGTCTCGTAGCTGATGTCTCGTGTCGCCACAACGTAAGCATGCACCAATTCTTCGCCAACACTCCTTGGCCACATGACCTGGCTTGTGACAATGATGGCAAATGATCTCAGCATTATGATTCACTTGCTGGTTGGCCTTCTTGCCATGGTTATATCTTCTCTTCCCATTCTGATTGGTCTCCTTTTTAATCTCCTTAGTCTCTTCCAGAGCTCTTTCTAGCAGTTGAGCGGCATGCTGACATGCCAGAACTAGCCTCTGGGTTGATCTCATGTCGGCGTCCATTAAGAGTCCCTTCAAGAATGAGGTTGACATTAGGATGCTAAAGTAATATTAAGTTGATACATACGTATAGATGAATGTATTCAGATCTTAACCATGGTTCTACCCAATCCTCACATAGGTATGGTGGTTGACTTAGTCACGTGTCATGGCAGTTTGTCCTAGAACACCCTATACCTAAGAGATCCAATGAGGACATCCTAGAACATCTTAAACCTAAGATATCCTATCAAGACATCCTAGGCTCTGATACCAACTGTCACGCCCCGCCAATTTAACAGTGGAATAAATCAGGGAGACGTGAGTAAAGTACATAGTAGAGAAAAATGTACAATCAGTTGAGTAAATCAAAGCATCTAATGAACAATAATTGAGATAAACTCTTTATTCCATTATAAAATTACTAAGACTATTACAACCACTAATTCGGAGCCAATACGTAGGGCTCAATGACATCATTACATACGAAGAGAAAATCTAAATTAATAACTACTAGACTCCAATTGTGCTAGGGTAACATCGTCACTTGACTCCATGTCGCTCATCACTCGGGTCCTGTCCCATTGGTCTGTACAACGTCATCATCTATCTTACCTGAGACACAATAACAAATAACCAAGGGTGAGCGATAACACCCAGTAGGACTTAAATCTCAGGATCAAGCATGCTTTAATTTATTAATGCTTTAAAGGGCAGAGTAATTAATGATAGAGCAAATCATGTAAAGTCGAGAAAGTAATAGCACAAGTGACATGGTTCAGATAGCAGATGAATCAAGTATAGCACGATGATTAAAGTCAAGTCACGATAGAAACGATAACAAAACGATGGCAAATAACGTCAACGTCAAGCAATAGCAAGTAACATGTATAGCAAGGAGAGAGAAAGTAGTTGCCATATAGAGAGTGAATTGTACTTTTATTGATTTTCTTATCAATCGAGATGGTATAGCACTTTTGATTAACTTTCGTCAATCGAAATAGTAGTGACACTTTGGTTATCTGCAGATAGCCGAGAGAGAGTATAATACTTTGTTTTGTCAATAGACTACGAGAGAATATAGCACTTTGTTTTGTCAAAGACATCGAGAGAATATAACACTTTGTGTTGATTGTCTTATATTAATCTTGATAGTATGGCACTTGGATGTAATGCCGACATCCTGATCATTTAACTCCCTCGGGCATATGACACTTTCGGGCGCTCTCCCCAGAATCAGATCAGGCCCTATTGCGCTGGCATTGGTCATTTTGTTTATCTTTAGACAATCAATTAATCACCAATAGAGAGTACCAAGAAATAGATAAGAGCACTACATTAATAGAAAAGATAGTAGAGAAAGTGTGAATAGATGAGCAAGTAGAGTATAGATGAGAACTAGTGAACAATGCACGTAACACATCGAGTAACAGGCGATAGTAGCAGTTGCACAACACACGCTATTGGTGTTGGCAGTTAGGTGGAATTCACTACCTTTCCGCTGGCCATGTTACACACAGGTCCAGAGGTCCGGCGTGATTCAAGATAAGAGTGATATTCTAATAGCCGTTTGGATTATGTTGATCCCTAAAGGGTATCATAGGTGTTAGAGTACAACCAGCTCGTCGACCATGTGGGAATCCATGGACAGAAGAGACTTACAGAGGCCTTGAATAAAGACTCACTAGTCCGCCAGAAGGAATATCTGATGGAGAGTTCGTCCAAGTCAAGAGAGTGTGTGTATATAGAAACAAGTGCTCGACGTTCTAGAGGAATTCTAGAATAGTGGGGCGTCGATAACGGTATTCCCAAAACATCGCGAAAAAATGTAGGCAAGTCTATTAAAATATGGCAATTTAATTACATAAATTACCAGATGTATTATAAGTTGATTACATGCCAAGTTAAGCCATAATTGGATGGTTCAAAGTGTATGCATGTATCATGAAATCATAGCTAGAAATAATTCATGTGCATGTCTTTTAAAATCACACATAAATGTTTAATTTTATGACAAGTGTATTTTCTATGTGTATGACTGTTAACCAAGTGTACAAGCACTGTAGAGAGTGAGAGCATCGAAAATTGGGGGTTTCCATGCAAAAATCTGAGATCGCGACGCACCCCAGTAAGGGTCGCGACGGGTCAACTAAGAACGCGACATAGCCTTGTACAGATCACAATGAGCTTGTCAGTTCAGGCAGGCAGATCACGACGACAGACCCTGTCACAATCAGATTGCGATGGGAGATGCTGTCGCGACGGCCCTGAGAACGTGACAGGGGCTTATATAGAACGCGACGGGTCGGCCAGGAAAGGTGCACAGATCACAATGGCAGCGCCTGTCGCATTCAGAACGTGACGGGTAATACTGTCGCGACCAGACCTCAGAACGCGGCCTATCAGGCCGTCGCGTTCACAGGGTCTGTGCCTAAGTCCGACCTGGAAAGGACAGTGCATTGGATTGCTGGCAAGACTTACCCTATTTTGACACAGGGTGATTCAGAAAATCATAACTAATTATATAGTCGATGGAAAATCATGAAACTAGTTGCAAATTGATGTAGACTCACATGAGTACTTACAATAATTAGGAATTTGAAAACGGACAGGGTTTAGACATGCTTTAATCACGAGTATTCATGGTGAACATGAAACAGTACATAGTTGAGATCAACGATTTAATTCGCAAGATATGATGGATGAAAATTAGGGCTTTCAGAGGCAAAAGAAGCCTAACTATCATCAATATTTCCCATAAAAATTTCATAGCATGGGGTTTAGTATACATGAAAATTAAGAATTAAAAGGAGGGTTCGGGGTCAAGAAGTTCAAAGAACTTTGAAAATTAAGAACAAAAGATTGAATGAACGAAAAATTATGAAACAAAAGGGGTTTTGTTCCTGATGCTTGGAACAACCTACAATCGAAATTACATTAATTTGGCTCGTGAGAATGCCTACCTTTAATTGATTTTCTCTTCTAGGGCTAGAACTTGAAGAACGAGAGAGAGAGCTTGAGAGAGACTTCTTCCCACGAAATCTCCTCCTCCTTGGCCTCTCCTCCTGGTCCAGCAAGCCTGGGTACGAGCTAGGGCCGGCCATGGGGGTTTTAAGAGAGTATTATGCTCTCTCTTTTCATTTCCTATTTGGACTCTAATTCTCATTAATTGCGAATTTCCTACTTTCTCTCCCCTTTCTAAGCATGAGAACTTCTAATTAGGTTAGGATGAGAGCTAAATTCGTGGCCAAGCAACTAGGGTAGGTTTAGGAATCCAATTCTAACTCAAACTTCCTATTTAATACATTAAATACCCCTTTTCTATTTAAGTAATAATTTAGTTACGAATTTAGGGTATTTTCCTATTATTTTTCTTTTAAAAATCTCTATTTGGCCCAATAACTTTTATATGATCCATTTAACAAAGCCCACCACTTCTTTTTATTTAATGTGTTTTAACTTATAAAATTCCCTTTTTAAATTAGAGAATATTAGAGTTTCAAATTTTATTCATGGGCTATGGGAGGACCATTGATCTAATTTCTCATGATGGATTATCATTACATATTGTTTGGAGTCTACCCATCATTTTATTTTTAATTGTTAATCTACTTGGCTCATATGATAATGAGTTTTTCTGAATTATTCCTTAATTACAATAATAAGTCACCTCAATTTCTAGAACTGGGTCCGAATTACTTTTCTAAGCCCAATTTTCTTAATGGGTCATCATTACATGATGTTGGAAGTCTCTCCGACATGTTCGTTTAATTTATGGGCGCGTTATCTTTCCGTGTTAACAGTTTTTCGAGTTAGTTTCCTAATTAGATAATTAATCATGTTGTGACGTACACTTGGCCAATCGAATTTTTTGTTGTACGAATTTCTTCGTGGAACACTTAGGGATAATATTGGGGGTTGATTTATAATTTTTACGAAATTTTTAGATGTGTTCTTGCTCATATGATAATGGTATGTATGTTTCTATTATTTTGATTTAAATAAATTATTATTTCGAAATTTTAGGTATTTAATTTTTTTCCGGGGTGGTACAACAACAACTATTCTTTGCACATTTGCCTCTAGCCATATACTTCTTCAATCGGGATACATCTCCACTGCGAAATTCTATGGTACAATAGTTGCATTGGAACCAATGCCTATTGCCATTCAACATCGTCTCGTGTTGCCACCCAACATCATCACTATGACGAGGCCAAGAAAGCATCTGGATTGACACATCATTGAAATGACATCATATCATTGTAGAGAACTCACATGTATTATAAAAACCACATCAATTTTCAATATAGAATATGAATAAAAAATATTCATACAATACCAATGATGGTAACTTGCAAGGCAATGCCATTGTAAGGACTCTCATTATATATCTACTTGTGCTGAATCTTCAAATTAATATTATGAATATATTATAATTTTTAATAGCTACATAGTCTCAAATAAAAATAATGCAATCTTATGTTAAAAATAATATATTTATGCTCCTAGAAGGTTTCTACAACATCATATAATTTTTATGGTTATCATAAAAATAAAATTAATTAATTAATTTTTGGATTCATTCAATATAAATCCTAGATCTAATGTAAAATGTAATGGATCTAAAGATTTAGTTGTTGCAAATGATTTATAACCACTTGTATTGAAGTTAGGAAAGAACATCTTGCTCTATATCTCTCCAAAAAATAAGAAATCATAATAGATCTAGATTAATCTCCCTTGGCATGAAGAAATTTGAAGTCTTGAAGGAAGCTCAAAATCGTCGTAAACCAAGGTGCTAAAGAAGAAGAAGATGGAGGTTCCTACAAGATTCTGCAAAAAAAAAAAAGACTTCAAAGCCTTAAAAATTAAAAATAAAAGGAAAATAGGAGAGAGGAAGAAGAGAGAGTAAGAGGGAAGAACACTCACCTGCGTAGGTCGCCGTCGGGTGCGGTTGGGAATGAGAAAGGGAAGAGGAGGGGGCGCAATTATGTAGTGTAACCAATAGGACCATTGTTGGTCCGGATCTGATCGGATCGCCAGATCTGATTTGGTTCAGCCAGTAGCACTGTAGGTCGCATAGATCGCTCGCAATGATACTGACACACGGAGGATCGACATCGCAAGGGCACGGCCAACCATGTTCTGAAGCAGTCTAAGACTCGACTTTTGACAAGAATTGGATTGTAATTCTTAGTTTTCAATTCCTTTCTAATTAGTTCCGTTCTTATTTGACATTCTTTCAATTTTACTACACATGATCATAAAGTTTTTTTATTCAAATATTAAGTAACCAGAGTTGCTACAGTATATCTTAGATAAATATGCTTTTTCAGTTACATATATAAATCTGCAACTAATAGTAAAAGGAGGGTATATATATGCAGTTGTCTTTTCAAATAATACTTTTCTCTTTTTTTCCCTTTATTCACGTTAGCGTTTGAATTGCATGATTTATGATCTTCTGATTCCCCACAAAGACGAAGGGGACGATGGATGGACGGAAACTGTTCTCAGGTCTCCAAGCTAAACGTGGCGCGTCGTTGCGACCCGAGCGCCTTCTCTAAGAAGACGTTGCCGTGGATGAGGCAGGGGTTTTCCTTATACGGACAAAAAAGCCTGGAATAGGTGCCTAGAAAAAGGTGGTCGTATTCGCCGCACCCGGCAGGGCCGCTCTCTGCACGATCCCAGGGATTGCGTAAAGACGGACCCACCCGTGAACATTGACCACGCCACGTAACCCCCTCCCCTCGTCCCTCTGCCTCAACCTCGCTAATCATGTCTTTGTGTTGTTTGTTCTCTTGTTGATAAAGAAAACAGAGAATTAACAGTTGGTCTTTAGCAGAGACCTAATATTATTTATAGGTCCTTATCAGATTTTTTTTGTATCTTTTGGTCCCTATTTTATACAGGACTTATTTTTAAGTCTTTATTTTTAACTCTGGTTATCTTCCTCCGTTATCTCAAAAGTGTGTAATCGCTATCTCAAAAGTGTGTAACTGCGTAAGTATATAAATCATGTAACTATGTAAGTATGTAATTATATATTTATGCAGTTACACATACAACTTTGTAAATACTTAATAATTTACAGAAATAAATATTTACTTATTTATTGGGAGAATTACCAATCGATCCCTAATTTTGGGGGATTTATTCTTAGGTCTTTGAGTTACATAATTATAGAAGAATGGACTTACATAGTTTCAGAATGACTTACCTAGTTACTAGGGATTTACCTAGTTACAGAGTTGCATGTGTAATTACACACTTACGTAGGTAAGCCCTTCTGTACTGTAATTACCTAGTTACCAAGGACTTACCTAATTACAGAGTCCCTGAGTTACATACTATGTAACTCGTTACATACTATGTAACTCTGTAATTACATGTATAGTTACAGACTATATAGTTATAGAATTATATTTGTAGTTACATAGTATCTACATGTGTAATTACACACTTACATGTAGTTACCGAGTTACACGTGTAACTCTGTAACTACATACTTACGTAGTTACAGAAATTACATACTTACGCAGTTACAGGAGTTACATACTTCATACCTTGTTACATAGTTACAGGAAGAAATAATTACAAACTTAAGGCGTAAAAAATTATGTACTTACATACTTACAAAGTTACATGTGTATGTGTAGTTACATAGTATATACATGTGTAATTACACACTTACATGTAGTTACAGAGTTCCACATGTAACTCTGTAGCTACATACTTATGCAGTTACAAGAATTACACATGTAACTCTGTAACTAGGTAAGTCCTAGGTAACCTTTGGTTATTAGGTAAGCTCTGATAACTAGGTAAATCCTTCTGAAACTATGTAAGTATTTAACTAGGTAAGCCATAATTACAGAGTTACAAACTTATAAAATTTCTATATAATTACAGTGTTACATGTGTAACTACGTAAGTATATAATTACATACTTACACAGTTACAGGATTTATATACTCACGCAATTATACATGTAACTCTGTAAATATATACTTACGTAATTACATATTTAACTGTGTAACTACTTCATACCTTGTTACATAGTTACATGAAGAAATAATTACAAACTTAAGCCGTAAAAAACTAGAAATAATTACAAACTTAAGCCGTAAAATTATGTACTTACATACTTAAAGAGTTACATGTGTATGTGTAGTTATATAGTATGTATATCTGTAATTACACACTTACATGTAGTTACAGAGTTACACATGTAACTCTGTAACTACATTCTTACGCAGTTACAGGAATTACATATGTAACTCTGTAAATAAGTAAACCTTAGGTAACCTTTTGTAACTAGGTAAGCCTTGATAACTAGGTAAATCCTTCTAAAACTATATAAGTATGTAACTAGGTAAGCCCTAATTATAGAGTTACAAACTTATAAAATTTCTATGTAGTTATAGTGTTACATGTGTAACTGCATAAGTATGTAATTACATACTTACACAGTTACAAGATTTACATACTTACACAGTTACATTACGTAGTTACACACTTTTGGGATAACGGTTACATACTTTTGGGATAACGAAGGTTAAATATAGAGACTTAAAAATAAGTTTTGCATAAAGTAGGGATCGAAAGGTACAGAAAAACCTCACAAGGACTTGAAAATAATATCAGGTCCCTGCCAGGGACCAATAATTAATTCCCCCTAAAAAAATAAGATAAAAAAAAAGAATGCATTCATCGACCCAACAGAAGAAAAAGAAAATTCAATATATATAGGAAAATTTTCAAAATGAGAGATAAATTAGTTATTTCACTCGTTAACCCAATTATGCAGGGACGGATGTAGAAATTTTGTCCAGTAGAGTCACTCAAATTATTTTTTAATATTTACATGATTATATATTATATATGTTGAATCACTCCTATATTTTACCTTATATTTTGGTGATAACAAAATTTATAATTAATTAAATATATTTAATATCATGTTTTCCTAATAAATATAAATTTATGGAATTATCACTGTGTGCTGTGCACTAAAATGCTAAATCGATGTTTATTCAATATACATCGATTTCTGTTCAAAATGCCATATCGATTTCATTAACAATGATTTGATAAGTTATACAATGATTTGATCGTGTAACGATTCATTAAGTGAAACAATGATTTGGTTTTCATAACGATTTGATAAGTGAGAACAACAATTTGCTCTCACAATGATTTGGTTTTCATAACGATTTCATAAGTGAGAAACAACGATTTGATTCTCACATCGATTCGATAAGTGCCATAACGATTTGATCGTCAGATCGATTCTCTCTTACATCGATTTCATAGGTGAGAACATCGATTTGACCAAAACATCGATTTGATAAGTTTCATAACAATTTGAACGCCATAACGATTCGAAAAGTGAAAGATTGATTTTGTTCAAACATTGACTCGATAAGTGAAACATCGATTTACTTCAAACATTGATTTGGTAAGAGAAACATCGATTTGCCTCTCACATCGATTCGATAAGTGAAAGATCGATTTTGTTCAAACATCGACTTCATGTAAACATAGATTTTCTTTATACTCAGATCTTTCAAATATGTTTCGCACCTAATGAAAAGTCAAAAATGTCTCTGACAGAAGATTTTCTTTTATCTCTCTAAATCTCTCCTCTCCTGTTAGACGGAAAGGTGGTCACTTATTACTTCTGAGAGAAAATAGGAAGCATAGAGGTATGTGAGCTTTTTGATGGAAATACTATTTTATCTAAACACTCTCTTCTATGCTTGCAGACCTCGTAGACCACAAAATATCAGAAGAAAGAGAAGATGAGGAACGGCTAGAACTCCAACAGATCTCCTCAACGGATTTGTTCAAAGCTGTTCATATAAAAGATGAAGCAAGGTTGAAGAACAAGAAGAGAGAGCTTTCTTGAAGATCTTTGAAGGAGTGTACAACCAGTGAGGAACCTGAACGCCACATACACTCAAAGGAAAAGAGAGAGAGCCTGAGCCAAGAAGAAGTGTTCAAGCAACTGAAGAACTCAAGCATTCAAGCTCCTTCTCCTCTCTTTTCTCTCTCTCTGTGTGCATCTTTGTAATCTGGGGGAGAGAGTCTTTTCGCTGAGAGTTTCTTTTAGTTGGTTTTCATCTGTTCCAACTCTCAGCATTGTTCTTTCTTTTATAAGAAAGACTTCTGTCCAACTGTAGGACTGTATACAATGTAGAATCTAGCTAGGGGTTTATGTCTAGCAGAACCACACTGGAGTTTGTACCAGGAGGTTGGCTTCTTGACCTGTAAAAGAAGTGGGCTGCCTTCTTGCCCGGAAAAGAGAAGAAGACCAGCTGGGGTGCTGGGTGTTGTATTGTCCTTGAGGGGGACTGTACCCTTGGTTAGTGAAATTCCAAGAGTTACTTGGGGACTGGACGTAGGACTTCCATGTGGGAAGATCCGAACCAGGATAAATTCCATGTGTCCTTTGTGTGATTATTTATTTGCTTCCGCACTGCTAATCTTTATCACACTTAACTAACCAAATTTTTAAGTGATAATTTTCTGTGTTTAAGTTTCTATTTCAGATTTCAGAAAAATCTATTCACCCCTCCCCTCCTCTAGGTTAGCTTACTGCTGTACCAAAAGGGCCAACAAGTGGTATCAGAGCGAGGTTCTCTGATCAATCAAGAAGATCTAACGATCTTAGAGAAGATCCATGGCAGCTCAAGGATATGATGAAGGTCAATCAGCCACCAGACCTCCATTCTTTGATGGAGAGGACTACCAATGTTGGAAGATGAGAATAGAATGCCTCATTCGAGGCATAGACTTTGATCTGTGGCAGGTAATCGAGGTAGGTGATTATGTTATTGTTCCTGTTCCAGGCACTACTGTCATTACAGCAGCAGATAAAAGTAAATTATCTTTAAACTTTAAAGCTAAGAACTACTTATGTTGTGCATTATCCAAAAGAGAATTTAGTAGAGTATCTGCATGTAAATCAGCTAAAGAAATATGAGATAAACTGCAGATAATTTATGAAGGAACAGATAAAGTAAAACAAACTAGGATAGATATTCTTATCTCACAATATGAGCAATTTAAAATACTTCCAAACGAAAATATCACTCAGATGTATAATGGATTTTCGAGCATAGTAGTTGGTCTGAGTTCTCTTGGTAAAAATCTTTCTGATGAGGAAACTGTTAGAAAGATACTTAGGTCCTTAACTCTTTCATGGACACTTAAAGTAACTGCTATTGTAGAAGCTCATGACTTAACCAAACTTTCTATTGATAACTTAATAGGTTCCCTCATGGCACATGAAATTAATATGGAGCGACTATCTGAAAGCTCATCAAAGAAAAATGTACTAATGCTCTTAAAGTTGTAGCTGCTTCTTCCACTTCTTCTTCTTCTAGTTCCAAAAATGTAGATTCTAAAGACAGTGACGTAGATGAAGTATTGTCCAAGCTTCAGAAAATTCTCAAGAAGAAGAAAAATGGATCAAGAAGGATTCAAAAGAAAGAGAGAAAAGAAAAAGAACCAGTATGCTATGAATGCAGAAAATCTGGACATCTAAGACTAGATTGTCCTAAACTAAAGAAGACTAGTCAACCAGAAAAGTCCAAAAAGAAGCACAAGAAATTCAAAAGAAAAGACATGGCGGCTGCTTGGGAAAATGAAGAGGCCACAAGCTCAAAATCATCAAGCTCAGAGTCAGAAAAAGAGCAGGTAAGTCTAGCCCTCATGGTAGGACTAGATGAGGTATATTCTGACCCATTTTTTGATTCATGCACTGATTCAGGGTCAGAGTCTGAAGACTTAGAAGAAGTCTCTAATGAACTATATGAAAAACATAAAGGTGTTGTAAAAGAATTAAATTTTTTGAAAAATAACACTACTTGCTTGGAAAACATCAATTCTAATCTTAAATCTGAATTGGAGCAACTAGAAAAACAATTAAAGGACAGTAAAGATAATAATCATCTTTTAAATGAAGATTTAAAAAGAAAGAATAATGAGAAGTTATAGTTAGAAGAAAAATTAAAAACTCTAACAGAAGAAAATCTTTATTTAAAAGAATTAGTTAAAAAATTAATTAAAGGGAAAACATCTTTAGCCCTATGCTTAAAAGGGCCAAAATCTGGAAATAACAAACAAGGGCTTGGTTACATACCTCCGATAGAAGGAAAACAAGCCATAATTCCAAAAAAACATCCATTACCAAAATTTATAAAAGAAACCAAGATGCCTCAGAAAAAGGCCCCTGTAAAGGAAAAAATTTCCAAAATTGTGTTATAAATAGACATCATAAAAACAATAAGAATTGCAGAACAAACTATATACATTGTTGTTCTCATTGCAATAAATTAGGACACACAGTAAACACCTGCACAATAAGGCACCTAGTATGGATTCCGAAAGGACATTTTTATGGATCTAACCATCAAGGACCCAAAAAGATTTGGGTACCTACTTTTGAATAGTTTATTTACAGGATAGCCTTGGAGCATCAGGATAAAGAATGCTCAAGGCATTGGTAACTGCCAGCTCTTCATCCAACTCATATCTAAAGAGGGAGCAGTCATTAATTTATTTTAAATTTCAGTATTACTAAACTATTTGCAAGTCTCATTCAGGTGAGTCTCTCATTCAGGGGAGCACAGACTAAGGGGAGTTATTCATTAATGTCAATCATCGTTAAACCCCTCAATGGTAAGAATTTTCACAAAGGGGAGAGAATGCATGGTAAGATCCTTCCTTTTTGGTTAGTGACAAAAAAGGGGAGAGTATGTATGTTCTATGAATTTTCTGTATTTTCTATGCCTAGTATTTGTGATAGAAAATTCTCATAAATTTTGTCATCACCAAAAAGGGGGAGATTGTTGAACCACTCCTATATTTTACCCTTATATTTTGGTGATAACAAATTTATGATTATTAAATATTATCAAATATATTTAATATCATGATTTTCTAATAAATATAAATTTATGGAATTATCGCTGTGTGATGCAGTCTAAAATGATAAATCGATGTTCATTCAATATACATCGAGTTCTGCTCAAAGAGCCACATCGATTTCACACTAATAACAATTTCATAAGTTACACAACGATTTGATCGTGTAACGATTCGTTAAGTGAAACAACAATTTGGTCGTCGCAATAATTTGATAAGTGATAAACAACGATTTGATTCTCACAACGATTCGATAAGTGTCATAACGATTTGATCTTCACTTCAAGTTGGTCTTACATCTATTTCACTCTCACACATCGATTTCATAGTGAGAACAACGATTTGCTCTCATATCAATTTGGTTCTCATAATGATTCGATAAGTGTCACAACGATTTGATAAGTTCCATAACGATTTGGTCTCATATCGATTTCACTCTCACATCGATTTCATAAGTGAGACAACAATTTGCTCTCATATCGATTTGGTTCTCATAACGATTTGATAAGTGAGAAACAACGATTTGATTCTCACAACAATTCGATAAGCGCCATAACGATTTGACAAGTTTCATAACGATTTGGTTGCCACATCGACTTCATGTAAAACATCGATCTCCTTTATGTTCAGATGTTTCAAAAATGTTTGGCGCCTAATGAAAAGTAAAAATGCCTCTGACAGAAGATTTTCTTTTATCTCTCTAGATCTCTTCTCTCCTGTCAGACAGAAAGGTGTCACTTACTACTTCTGGGAGAAAAACAGGAAGCATAGAGGTATGTGAGCTTTTTGACAGAAACACTGTTTTTAGCTAAACACTTTCTTCTATGCTTACAGACCTCATAGACCACCAAGTGGCTGTCATTCTAAAGAAGAAAAAGAATAGAAAGATCAGCAACGACTAGAAGAGCCCCAACGGATCTCTTCAACGGATCTATTCAAAGCCTTTCATATAAAAGAAGCAAGGCTGAAGAAGAATAAAAAAGGCTTTCTTGAAGATCTTTGAAGGAGTGTATAACCAGTGAGGAACCTCAACGCCACATACCTCAAAGGAAAAGAGAGGAGCCTGAGCCAAAAAGAAGTGTTCAAGCAACTGAAGCACTCAAGCATGCAAACAGAGGACGCGATTCTCAGGGGATTATCACGTCTGATTTTCCAGACGCGATACTGGTTCTAATTGCTGTCAGTAGACGGGGCGCGATTAAGTATCATAGTCGCGGTCGGTATATGGGACGCGATTTTGAACCTCCGTTATGTGGCTGTCGCTACATGTGCGCCGCATGGTGCATGTAGGGTGACTGGGGTTTTAATTGCGTCAGTAATGTCGGACACGATTCTTATCGCTTCCGATAAGCGTGACGCGATTTGATTGTGAGCTGTTAATGTATCTTCCCCAGCTGACAGTGCAGTCGCACTGCTCAGGCCTGAGGGAGATACTGCAGCAGCTGTGAAGGGGATTTTTGTGCATTGGAGTCCGTTTGGCATGATTTCAGCGCGTGAACGAGCATGGGAGCGCGAGGAATCCCGTGGTGGTGTCGGAATTGTGCTTCTCGCACTGGTAGGGGACTCTACCATGATTTCTACCATGTTTTCACGTTGAATGGTTTGTGTGGGCATGAATGGGATTCTACATGTGGGAATGACATTTGCATGTTAGTAAGCATGTGTGGAATCCATGTGTATGTTTATTTCAGCTTGGCATGATTGTGGGACTGGGAGCAGAGGCGGATCTACAATGGGGGCAGTGGGGGCCACTGCCCCCACTGAAATTTGAATTTTTTTTTATATAGGCATTACATTTATGGCACTTTAAATTACCAAGATAAGTCCTCCTTCCTTCCGTAGATCAAAACTTTCCTCCAACCCACCAGTCCACTACCCACCCCCTTACGTCTGCTTCTTCTTCTTCTTCCTTTTTATTCTTTCATTCTTTCTACGGCAGCTCATGAATAGAGAGGAGGGGGGAGAACGATGAGTGGTCAAACTCCTGTCGGTGGCGAGCGTCAAGCGGCGTTGTCAACACTGTGGAGGTTGGTCTCGAATTTGTAAGTGTGGAGTTTTGATTTATTTATTTTTATGTAAGTGGTGTTTTTTAGATTTTAATTGGTTCATCTTTTCAAATTTATGTTTAAGATTATGATTCAAATTTTAAATAATATTGTACCTACGACTCTATCTATAAAATGAAGTTGATAAATTTTATTATGATAGATTTATTTGTATTTTCTATAGACATTTGGACATGGAAAAATATTTAAAAAGAAAGCTCATTTCTTTTAAAGATCACACTGCTGCATCTTTGGAGAGCAAAGAAGTTGACTAAAAATAGATTTGAAAAATCTTTCAGATTTTTTTTTTAGATTATCACCCTAATGATTTGATTGCAATTCGAATAGCTTATATGCAAGAGATCTTTGTCAGTTGAGATAACATAATTTTACCCAAAGAGAAATGAAAATACTCTACGTTATTTTAATCCTAGTTGGTTCAATGAGTTTGATAAATGATTGTAGTATCTCAAAAGATGTTGTTTTTTTATTTGTGTTGATATCTAATGAACCTGAATTTGGAGAGCAAGGTGATGGTGATGTTACCATTTTATATACTATATATGTTGCCCCCTCTGGAAAAAATTTTTGGATCCGCCACTGACTGGGAGGAGTGATTTCTGGACGGTTGTAGGGTGTGTTTTTGAACTCCAAAAGGTGTCCAATACAGAGGACGTGTTCTTGTGAACGCGTCACTTACACCTGACGCAATTTAGAGTGGAGTTGCGTCATGTATGTCCTACTCGACTTGAAAGGTAATAGCGGCTTCTGTTTTGGACGCGATTATGAAAGTTGCCACCCGAGCTCTGATGAGCTGTGACCAGTTTGTCCAGTCTGTGTCCCACATTGCTTGGGCCGTATTACCATGATAATGTAGGGTTTGTATGGGTTGTGTGGACCCACGTAATGATTGATATCGAGGTGTTTTGCATGGATTTATATGCATAGCGAGTTAGGTATTACGCCTTCCGTAGTTACCTCTCTAGTCGGTTACCCTAGCACTGGGTGCTTAGGGCTTGTCCCGGTATGGCAGTACCGTCGAGGTTTGTGTCGTCTTCCTGGACACCCTCACTCATGTGTTTGAGTAGTACGTACGGCTGAGGGAAGACAACAGGGGACAACGGCTCATGTTTGTGGGTGTGCGGCCGTTTGTAGCGCGCTCTTGGTTGAGGGACAGACACCGGTAGACGTACTGGTCCTCAGCTAGTCCTGTTCCAGTGCCTCACTTTAGGATTCTCGGCCGGAGCCCCTAAAGGTGTCAGGCTTGGTCTTGCGGCAGTGTTTGCTTGCAGGTGTGGTGTAGTTTGTCTCCACGGTTCTTGTTGTTGAGGTGGAGAGGCCGCTGGACCCTTCGTCCGTGGCTGCGAGACTGAGATGTGTACTTGTGTGGTTTGTCTGGGTCTGTGGCTGGTGTCACGAACCAGTTCTCGAGACTTGTGTTCGGCATACCCTTCCTTTACTTGTGCACTTGTCATGTGTTGCCGTTTATAAAATTTACTCACACTGTAGTATCATGTTTATATGGTTACATGTTTTACAACTTTACTATAATTGTGTTTCTTAGCTTGGGGGAGTTACCCTTGAGCCAATGACTTCTGAGGCTCACCCCTTTTTCTTCCAGGTGAGGAGAGCAGGAGGCTTCACGTCCCTCCAGTAGTATGATCAGCCTCATAGCAGAGTCAGGCCATATCCACCAGCAGAGTAAAGTTCTTACTTGTGGAGCCATGGGGTTTGTCCCGGGCTGTGTTTATGTGTATTTGATTATATAAGAACCTGGTGTGTACTTTTCTTATGGACATGTATAAGCAATGTAACTATGTGTGATTAATGGTTTCTTTTGTATTTTCAAGGACATATGAGTTTGATATCCGTTGCGAGGCTTCGGCCCAATCACAGGAGACGGAGTCGTATCAAGCTCGTTGTAGTGTTAACGGGTTTGATCGGCGTGGTCCGTTACACTGACGATCAAAAGTTGTGTCATCTCCGTGTGATATCCTCCCCACATCATAAATATGGGCGCATGAAGATCGTCGATATATTCATCTCTTCTGGATTATTCTCACCCCTTCAGTGAAAGAACTGAGCAAATATTTCAACTCGGGTAACAGAATCGCTTATGTGACCGTAATTCGAAATCGGCACTCCGAGACAGTCAACAAGACGTCGATTTCATGAAATTCCATGCCGAGGCGGAAATTCCACTGCGGAGTTTTTGTGCAAGTACACCAATTATCACTCCCCTTCGGTAAGACACGAATATTTCTTCGCCCGACGATCAGATTCAGAGATTTTCGGTCTGGTGCCCAAATTTGGAAAACGGGAGCGTGATCGCAGATTCCCAATGCGAAATTACAACACCCCTTCGGTCAAATAGGTAAAACTTTCCGCTCTATTATCAGAACCATTATAAGACCTCAATTAGGAATCGGCAGTCAAAAGCACTCGTCGCTCTTTATTGCCTTTGGCGATAAGAAGTTGTTCCCGAATAAAAATCCTTCGTTTCGGACTCTAAAATTGCGATTCCAGCGGATGATCTCCACGTTTCCAACGTTTACTATCAGAAACGTTTCGCTCGATTACGTGAATCACTTGTAGGCCGCAACTCAGAGTCGACCTATCATGACGATCGAAGTTGTGGTTTCTTGGCGCGAGAACTCCTCCCCAGGTTGTAAATATGGGCGCACGAAGATCACCGATATATTCACCCCTTCAGATTATTCTCACCCCTTCAGTGAAAGAACTGGCATAACTTTTTGCCCGGGTATTGGAATCTCTTTTGTGACCGCAATTCGGAATCGGCTCTCCGAGATAGTCGACAAGATGCTGATTTCACGGACTTCCATGCTGAGGTAGAAATTCCACCATGTAGTGTGCGTACAAGTACACCGATTATCATAGCGCTTATGTAAGACACATATATTTCTTCGCCCCGACATTCAGAACCACCCGCAAGGCCCCATCAAGAATCGACACTCTGATCCGGTCGACACTACTCGGATTCGAAGATTTCCGATCCGGCGCCCAAATTCGCCAACGGGAGTGTGATCGTAGTCTCCCGATGCGATCGAATACGACACCGCTTCGGTCAAATGGGCATAACTTTCCTCTCTGTTATCAGAATCACTTATAAGACCCCAATTCAGATTGACACTCAGAGGCGCTCGTCGCTCCTTATTGCCTTTCGTGATAAGACGTCATTCCCGAATTGAAAATCTTCGTTTCGGGCTCTAAAATTGCGATTCCAGCTGACAATCTCTCCATTTTCAAGGCTTTCTGGCAGAAACATTACCCTTGTTTATGCGAATCACTTGTGGGGCCGCATCTCAGAGTCGGTCTATCACGAAAATCAAACGTTGTGGTCATCTCGATGCGAGAACTCCTCCACAGGTTGTAAATATGGGCATACAAGATCACCAATATATTCACCCCTTCCTGATTATTCTCACCTCTTCAGTGAAAGAACTGGGTATAACTTTCTGACCGGGTATCAGAATCATTTATGTGACCACATTCAGAATCAACACTCGGAGATGGTCGACAAGATGCCAATTTCATGGAATTCCATGCCCAGGCAGAAATTCCACCACGAGCGTTTGTACAAGTACATTGATTATCACACCCCTTCGGTAAGGCCAGATATTTCTTCGCCCGAGATCGGAACCGCCCACCAGCCCCCAATCCGGAATTGACACTCAACTCAGTTCGGCACTAGGTCGGATTCGGAGATTTCAGGATCGGCGCCCAAATTCGACTCCGGGAGCGTGATCGCAGGCTCCCGATGCAATCGAATACGACACACTTTCGGTCAAACGGGTATAACTTTCCAATCGGTTATTGAATTACTTATAAGACCATAATTCGAAAATGGCACTCAGAGGCGCTCGTCGTCCCTTATTGCCTCTGGCAATAAGATGTCATTTCTGAATCCAAAATCCTCTATTTGGGGATCCAAAATTGCGATTCCAGCCGACGATCTCCCCATTTCCAAGGTTTTCTTGTAGAAACATTTCCCTTGATTATGTGAAACACTTGTGGGCTGCAACTTAGAGTCGGCCTATCACGACAATCGGAAGTTGTGCTTATCTCGGAGCGAGAACTCCTCCCCAAGTCGTAAATATGGGCGCACGAAGATCGCCGATATATTCACCCCTTCCGGATTATTCTCACCCATTAGTGAAAGAACTGGGCATAACTTTCCGCCCAGGTATCGGAATCGCTTATGTGATTGCAATTTACAATCGGCACTATGTGACTGTCTACAAGACGTTGGTTTTGCAGAATTCCGTGTCGAGGCCAAAATTCCACCATGGAGCATGTGTGCAAGTACATCAATTATCGCACCCCTTCGGTAAGACGTAGATATTTCTTCGCCTGGTGATCGGAACCACCCGCGAGGCCCCAACCCGGAATCAACACTCCGACCCTGTCGGCACTAGGTTAGATTCGTAGATTTCCCGTCTAGCGCCCAAATTTGGCTCTAGGAGTGTGATCGAAGGCTCATGATGCAATCAAATACGATCGCCCTTCAGTCAAACGGGCATAGCTTTCCGTTCGATTATCGGAATCTCTTATAAGACCCCAATTAGGAAACAGCACTCAAAGGTGCTTGTCGCCACTTATGCCTTTGGCGATAAGACGTCATTTCCGAATGGAAAATCCTTCGTTTCGAGCTCCAAAATTGTGATTCCAGCCGACGACCTCCTTGTTTCCGAGATTTTCTAGCATAAATGTTTCCCTCGATTATAAAAATCACTTGTGGGGCCACCACTCAGAGTCGGTCTATCATGATGATCGAAAGTTGTGGTCATCTCAGCGCGAGAACTCCTCCCCAGGTCGTAATATGGGCGCACGAAAATCGCTGATATATTCACCCCTTCCGGATTATTCTCACCCCTTCAGTGAAAGAATTGGGCATAACTTTCCGCCCAGGTATCGGAATCACTTATGTGACCACAATTCTGAATCGACACTCCAAGATTGTAGACAACATACTGATTTTGCAGAATTCTGTGCTGAGGCAGAAATTTCACCGGAGAGCGTGTGTACAAGTACACCGATTATCGTACCCTTCGGTAAGACGCATATATATTTTCTCCCGGAGATCAGAACTGCCCGCTAGGCTCCAATCTGGAATCGACACTCCAACCCAGTCGGCACTAGGTCAGATTTGGAGATTTCCGGTCCGGCACCCAAATTTGGCTCCGGGTGCATGATCGCAGACTTTCGATGCGATTGAATATGACACCCCTTCAGTCAAACGGGTAAAACTTTCCGCTCAATTATCGGAATCGCTTATATAACCCCCATTTGGAATCAGCACTCAGATGCGCTCGTCGCCACTTATTTCCTTTGGCGATAAGACGTCATTTCCTAATCGAAAATCCTTCGTTTCCAACTCCAAAATTGCGATTCCAATCAACGATCTCTCAGTTTCCAAGGTTTTCGAGCAGAAACATTTGCCTCGATTACGCGAATCACTTGTGGGGCAGCAACTCAAAGTCAGACTATCACGACGATCGAAAGTTGTGGTAATCTCAGCACGAGAACTCCTCCCCAGGTCGTAAATATGGGCGCACGAAGAGCGCCGATATATTCACCCCTTCCAGATTATTCTCATCCCTTCAGTGAAAGAACTGGGCATATGAGAATCGCTTATGTGACCGCAATTCAGAATCGACACTCCAAGACGGTCGACAAGACGTCGGTTTTGTGAAATTCCATGTCGAGGTAGAAATTCCACCGCAGAATGTGTGTACAAGTACTTCGATTATTGCCCCCCTTCAGTGAGACGTGGATATTTCTTCGCCCAGTGATCGGAACCACCCGCGAGGCCCCAATCTAGAATCGACACTCCACCCAGTTAGCACCAGGTCGGATTCAGAGATTTCCAATCCGGCACCCAAATTCGGCTGCAGGAGTGTGATCGCAGGCTCCCGATGTGATCGAATATGACACCCCTTTGGTCAAACGGGTATAACTTTCCGCTCGATTATCAGAATCACTTATGAGACCCCAATTCGGAGTCGACACTCAGAGGCGCTCGTCGCCACTTATCGCCTCTAGCGATAAGGCATCGTTTCCGAATCAAAAATCCTTCATTTCGGGGTCTAAAAAAGCAATTCCGGCCAACAATCTCCCCGTTTCCAAGGTTTTCGAGTAGAAATGTATCCCTCGATTACGTGAATACTTGTGGGGCCACAACTCAAAGTCGACCTATCACGATGATTGGAAGTTGTGGTCATCGCGGTGCGAGAACTCCTCCCCAGGTTGTAAATATGGGCGCACGAAGATCGCCGATATATTCACCCATTCTTGATTATTTTCACCTCTTCAGTGAAAGAACTGGGCATAACTTTCCACCCGGGTATTGGAATCGCTGATGTGACCGTAATTCAGAATCGACACTCTCCGAGACAGTCGATAAGATGCCAATTTTGCGGAATTCCATGCTGAGGTGGAAATTCCACCACGGAGCGTGTGTACAAGTACACCGATTAGCGTACCCCTTCGATAATACAGAAATTTCTTCTCCCGATGATCGAAACCGCCTGTGAGGCCCCAATCCGGAATCGACACTCCGACCTAGTGGCACTTGGTCGGATTCAGAGATTTCCTATCCGGCGCACTAATTAGACTACATGAGCATAATCGCAGGCTCCAGATGCGATTGAATACGCACCCCTTCGGTCAAACAGGCATAACTTTTTGCTCGGTTATCGGAATCACTTTTAAGACCTCAATTCGGAATCGACACTCAGAGGGGCTCATCGTCGCTTATTCCCTTTGGTGATAAGACGTTGTTTTCCAATCGAAAATCCTTTGTTTCAGGCTCCAAAATTGTGATTCCATCCGACGATCTCCTCGCTTCCAAGGTTTTTGAGTAGAAATGTTTCCATCGATTACGCGAATCACTTGTGGGGACGCAACCTAGAGTCAGCCTACGACAACGATCGGAAGTTGTGGTCATCTCGGCGCGAGAACTCCTCCCCAGGTTGTAAATATGGGTGCACGAAGTTCGCCGATATATTCACCCCTTTCGGATTATTCTCAACCCTTCAATGAAAGAACTGGGCATACTTTCTGCCTGGGTATCAGAATCGCTTATATGACCGCAATTCGAAATCAACACTCTGAGACAGACGACAAGACGCCAGTTTCACAGAATTCCATGCCTAGGCAGAAATTCCACTACAGAGTGTGTGTACAAGTACACCAATTATCGCACCCCTTCGGTAAAATACGGATTTTTCTTTGCCCGGCCATCAAAACTGCCCGTGAGGCCCCAATCCAGAATCGACACTCTGACCCGGTCGGCACTAGGTCAGATTCAAAGATTTCCTATCCGAAACCCAAATTCGACTCCAGGATCGTGAATGTAGGCTCCCGATGCGATCGAATACGACACCCGTTCGGTCAAACGGGCATAATTTTCCGCTCGGTTATCGTAATCGCTTATAAGACCCCAATCAGAATCGGCACTCATAGGCGCTCGCTGCCGCTTATTGTATTTGGCGATAAAGACATCCTTTCCGAATCGAAAATCCTTCATTTAGGGCTCCAAAATTGCGATTCCAACCGACGATCTCCTCGTTTCCAAGGTTTTTGAGCAGAAATGTTTCCCTCGATTATGCGAATCAATTGTGAGCCCTTAACTGCGAGTCAGACTATCACGACGATCGAAAGTTGTGGTAATCTCGGCGCCAGAACTCCTCCCCAGGTCGTAAATATGGGCACACAAAAATCGCCAATATATTCACCCCGCTCGATTATCGAATCGCTTATGTGACCGCAATTCAGAATTGACACTCCGAGACGGTCGAAAAGATGTCGGTTTCCAAAAATTCCATGCCGAGGTTAAAATTTCACCGCTGAGCTTGTGTACAAGTACATCGATTATCGCACCCTTTCGGTAAGACGCAGATATTTCTTCGCCCGACGTTCAGAACTGCCTGTGAGGCCCCATTCTGGAATTGGCACTCTGACTCGGTGGCAATAGATTGGATTTGGAGATTTCTGGTCCAGCGCCCAAATTCGACTCCGGGAGAGTGATTGTAGGCTCCCGATGCGATTGAATACGACACCCCATCGGTCAAACGGGCATAACTTTTCACTCGGTTATCGGAGTCGCTTATAAGACCTGAATTTGGAATCGGCACTCAGAGGTACTCTTCGCCGCTTATTGACTTTGGCGGTAAGATGTTGTTTCTGAATTGAAAATCCTTCATTACTATCTCCAAAATTGCAATTCCAATCGACGATCTCCCCATTTTCAAGGTTTTCAAGTAGAAACATTTCGCTCGATTATGCGAATCACTTGTGGGGCCGCAAATCAGAGTCAGCCTATCACGATGATCTGAAGTTGTCGTAATCTTGACGTGAGAACTCCTCCCCAGGTCGTAACTATGGGCGCACAAAGATCGCCGATATATTCACCCCTTCCGGATTATTCTCACCCCTTTAGTGAAAAAACTAGGCATAACTTTCCGCCCGAGTATTGGAATCACTTAAGTGACTGCAATTTAAAATCGACACTCCGAGACGGTTGACAAGATGTCAATTTCACAGAATTCTGTGCCGAGGAGGAAATTCCACCACGGAGTATGTGTACAAGTACACCGATTATCGCACCCCTTCGGTAGGACACGAATATTTCTTCGCCCAGCGATCGAAACCGACCGCAAGGTCCCAATCCAGAATCGACACTCCAACCCAGTCGGCACTAGGTCAGATTATGAGATTTTCGGTTCGGCGCCCAAATTCGGCTCCGTGAGCATGATTGCAGGCTGCCGATGCGATCGAATACGACACCCCTTCAGTCAAACAGGCATAACTTTCCGCTTGGTTATCGAAATCGCTTATAAGATCCTAATTCGGAATCCACACTCAGAGGCGCTCGTCGCCCCTTATTACCTTTAGCGATAAGTCGTCATTTCCAAATAAAAAATCCTTCGTTTCTGGTTCCAAAATTGTGATTCCAGCTGACGATCTCCTTGTTTCCAAGGTTTTGGAGTAGAAACGTTTCCCTCAATTAAGTGAATCACTTGTGGGGCCGTAACTCAGAGTCGGCCTACCACGACGATCGGATGTTGTGGTCATCTCGGAACAAGAACGCCACCCCAGGTCAAAAATATGGGCGCACAAAGATCACCGATATATTCACCCATTCCGGATTATTCTCACCCCTTCAGTGAAAAAACTGGGCATAACTTTCCGCTCGTGTATCGAAATCGCTTATGTGACTGCAAGTCGGAATCGTCAGTCCAAAATGGTTCACAAAATGTCGATTTCACGGAATTTCGTGCCGAAAGAGAAATTCCACTGTGGAGCGTATGTACAAGTACACCGATTATCACACCCCTTCGGTAAAACAAAGATATTTCTTTGCCTGACGATCGAAACTGCCAGCGCGGCCCCAATCTGGAATAGGCACTCCGACCCGGTCGGCACTAGGTCCGATTCAGAGATTTCCTATTCAGCACCCAAATTCGATTCTGGGAGCGTGATCGCAGGCTCCCGATGCGATCAAATACGACACCCCTTCGGTCAAATGTGTATAACTTTCCGCTTAGTTATCGGAATTGCTTATAAGACCCCAATCGGAATCGACACCAGAGGCGCTCACCGCCTCTTATTGCCTTTGGCGATAAGACGTCTTTTCCGAATAAAAAATCCTTCGTTTCGGGCTCCAAAATTGCGATTCCAGCAGACGATCTCCCCATTTCCAAGGTTTTTGAGCAGAAACATTTCCCTCGAGTATGCGAATCACTTGTGGGGCCGCAACTCAGAGTTGGCCTATCACGACGATCGGATGTTGTGGTAATCTCGGCGCGAGAACTCCTCCCTAGGTTGTAACTATTGGCGCACGAAGATCGTGGATATATTCACCCCTTCCGGATTATTCTCAACCCTTCAGTGAAGAACTAGGCATAACTTTCCGCCCGGTATCGGAATCGCTTATGTGACCGCAATTCTAAAATCGACACTCAAAGACAGTAAAAAAGATGGCAATTTTACGGAACACTGTGCCGAGGCAGAAATTCCACCGCGGAGTATGTGTACAAGTACACCGATTATCGCACCCCTTCAATAAGACACATATTTCTTTTCCGACGATCGGAACCATCCGCGAGGCCCCATTCCGGAATCAACACTCCGACCCGGTGGCACTAGGTCGGATTCAGAGATTTCCGATCCGGCGCCCAAATTTGACTCTGGGAGCATGATCGCACGCGATCGAATACAACACACCTTCGGTCAAATGGACATAACTTTTTGCTCAGTTATTGGAATCGCTTATAAGACCCCAATTCGGAACCAGCACTTAGAGGCGCTCCTCGCCTCTTATTGCCTTTAGCGATAAGATGTCGTTTCTGAATAAAAAATCTTTCATTTTTATCTCCAAAATTGGGATTCCAGTGCACCATCTCCCCGTTTCAAGGTTTTCGAGTAGAAACGTTTCCCTCGATTACGTGATTAATTAACTTGTGAGGCCGTAACTCAGAGCCGGCCCATGACGACGATCAGAAGTTGTGGTCATCTCGGTGTGAGAACTCCCCCCCCCCCCAGATCATAATATGGCGCACGAAGATCGTCGATATATTCACCCTTTCCTGATTATTCTCACCCATTCAGTGAAAGAACTAGACATAACTTTCTACCCGAGTATCGAAATCGCTTATGTGACTGTAATTCGGAATCGACAGTCCAAGATGGTCGACAAGATGTCAGTTTTGCAGAATTCCATTCTGAGCTAGAAATTCCACCACAGGGTGTGTGTACAAGTACACCGATTATCGCACCCCTTTAGTAAGACGCATATATTTCTTTGCTCGGTGATCGGAACCGTCGGCGAGGCCCCAATCCGAAATTGACACTTTGACCCAGATGACACTAGGTCAGATTTAGAGATTTTCGGTTAGGCATCCAAATTCGACACCGGGAGTGTGAATGTAGGTTCCTTATACGATAAAATACGACACCACTTTAGTCAAACGAGCATAAGTTTCCGCTCGGTTATCGGAAATGCTTAAAAGATGCCATTCAAATCGACACTCAGAGGCGCTCGTCGCCCCTTATTACCTTTGGTGATAGACATCGTTTCTGAATCCCAAATCCATCGTTTTGGGCTCTAAAATTGCAATTACAGTCGATGATCTCTCCATTTCTAAGGTTTTTGAGCAGAAACGTTTTCCTCGATTACGCGAATCACTTGTGGGGCCGCAACTCAGAGTCGTCCTATCACAACGATCGGAATTTGTGGTCATCGCAGCCTGAGAACTCCTCCCCAGGTCATAAATGTGAGTGCATGAAGATCGCTGATATATTCACCCCTTCTTGATTATTCTCACTCCTTCAGTGGAAGAACTGAACATAACTTTTCGCCTGGGTATCGGAATCACTTATGTGACCAAAATTTGGAATTGACACTCTGAGACGATCGACGAGATGCCACATTTGCGAATTCCATGCCGAGGAGAAAATTCCACCATGGAGCGAGTGTACAAGTACACTGATTATCGCACCCCTTCGATTATACGCAGATATGTCTTCGCCCGGCGATCAGAACCAACCGCAAGGCCCTAATTCAGAATCGACACTCCAACCGGGTCGACACTAGGTCAGATTTAGTGATTTCTGATTTGGCGCCAAATTCGACTCCGGGACCTTGATCGCAGGCTCTCGATGCGATCGTATACGACACCCCTTCCGTCAAATGGGCATAACTTTTTGCTCGGTTATCGGAATATCTTATAAGGCCCCAATTCAGAATCGACATTCAGAGGTGCTCATCGCCACTTATTGTCTCTGGCAATATGGCATCGTTTCCGAATCGAAAATCTTTCGTTTCGGGGTCCAAATTTGCGATTTCGGTCGACGATCTCCCCGTTTGCAAGGTTTTCGAGCATTAACGTATCCCTCGATTATGTGAATCACTTGTGGGGCTACAACTCAGAGTCGGCCTATCACGATAATTAGAAGTTGTGGTCATTGCGGCGCGAGAACTCTTCCCCAGGTCGTGAATATGGGCGCACGAAGATCACCGATATATTCACCCCTTCTTGATTATTCTCACCCTTTCAGTGAAAGAAATAGGCATAACTTTCCGCCCGAGTATCGGAATCGCTAATGTAACTATAATTCGTAATCGACACTCCAAGACGGTCGACAAGACGCCAGTTTTGCGGACTTCCATGCAGAGGCAAAAATTCCACCGCGGAGCGTGTGTACAAGTACAGTGATTATCACACCCCTTTGGTAATACACGGATATTTCTTCGCCCGCGATTGGAAACGCCTGCGAAGTGCCAATCTGGAATCGACACTCTGACCCAGTCGACACATGGTCAGATTCGGTGATTTCTGGTCCGGCACCCAAATTCGGCACTCAAAGGCGCTCGTCGCCACTTATGTCTTTGGCGATAAGAGATCATTTTTGAATCGAAAATCCTTCCTTTCGAGCTCCAAAATTGTGATTCCAGCCGACGACCTCCACGTTTCCAAGGTTTTCTAGCAGAAATATTTCCCTCAATTACAAAAATCACTTGTGGGGCCGCTACTCAGAGTCGGTCTATCACGACTATCATAAGTTGTGCTGAGGCAGAAATTTCACCGTGAAGAGTGTGTACAAGTACACTGATTATCACACCCCTTCGGTAAGATGCAGATATTTCCTCATCCAGTGATCAGAACCGCTGTGAGGCCCCAATCAGGAATCGACAATCCGACTCGGTCAGCACTAGGTCAGATTCAGATATTTTTTGATCCAGTGCCCAATTCGGCTCCAGGAGCATGGTCGTAGGCTCCCGATGCAATCGAATACGACACCCGTTCGGTCAAACATGCATAACTATCGGCTCAGTTATCAGAATCTCTTTTACGACCCCATTCGGAATTGGCACTTAGAAGCGCTCATCTCTCGTTTTTACCTCTAGCAATAAGACGTCATTTCCAAATCGAAAATCCTTCGTTTCAGGCTCCAAAATTGCTATTCCAGCCGATGATCTCCCAATTTCGAAGGTTTTCTAGCAGAAACGTTTCCATCGATTACGCGAATCACTTGTGGGGCCGCAACTCAGATTTGGTCTATCACGACGATCCGAAGTTGTGGTCATCTCGGCGCGAGAACTCCTCCCCAGGTCATAAATATGTGCGCACGAAGATCGCTGATATTTTCACCCATTCTGGATTATTCTTACTGTAACACCCCATATAAGAATATGTTAAATGGACTAAATCAGTTGACTACCAACAACCCGGACTAGTCATTTTCAGAGCTCGAGCAGGAAAAGAACTCTGAAGTTAAGCGTGCTCAGTTGGGAGTAGTCCCAGGATGGGTGACCTTCCTGGGAAGTCTACCAACTGGCACGGTTGTTGGGCCAGTTTGCTGGTTGGGTCGTCACAAATGGTATCAGAGCCTTGCCCAGCCGAAAGTGCAGGAACTAAGTGCCACACAGGGCAAAGTGCTACGCTATGGGAGCCACCTCTTGAGGCCATAATGGCGCAAAGTGCTACATAGTGGGAGCCACCTCTTGAGCCTGTGGGGGCCACCTCTAGAATCCTGCCTGCCTGGGGTTTGATTGTGTGCTATATGTGAGCAGCGATAAGGACGTCTCTTATATAAGAGGGGTAGATTGTAACACCCCATATAAGAATATGTTAAATGGACTAAATCAGTTGACTACCAACAACCCGGACTAGTCATTTTCAGAGCTCGAGCAGGAAAAGAACTCTGAAGTTAAGCGTGCTCAGTTGGGAGTAGTCCCAGGATGGGTGACCTTCCTGGGAGTCTACCAACTGGCACGGTTGTTGGGCCAGTTTGCTGGTTGGGTCGTCACACTTACCCCTTCGGTGAAAAAACTGGGCATAACTTTCCGCCCAGGTATCGGAATCGCTTATATGACTGCAATTCGGAATCGGCACTCTGATACGATCAACAATACGTCGGTTTCACAGAATTTCGTGCAGAGGTGGAAATTCCAACCCTTCAGAGAGTGTGTACAAGTACACTTATTATCGCACCCCTTCGGTAAGATAGGGATATTTCCTCACTCGGCGATCAGAACCGCTCGTAAGGCCCCAATCCGGAATCGACACTCCGACCTGGTCGGCACTAGGTGGGATTCAGAGATTTCTGGAACGACTCCCAAATTTGTCTCAGGGAGCGTTATTGCAAGCTCCCGATGCGATCGAATACGACACCCCTTCAGTCAAACGGGCATAACTTTCCGCGCGGTTATCGAAATTACTTATAAGACACCATTTAAGATCGGCACTCAGAGGCGCTCGTCGCTCCCTATGCCTTTGGCGATAATACGTCATTTTCAAACCGAAAAACCTTGATTTCGGGTTCGATTCTAGCCAACGATCTCCCTATTTCTAAGGTGTAACACCTCGACGCGGAATATCGGAGCGATAAACAATTAAATAAATAGTATAGAGCGAGAAGTAGACATTAAACCATCGTACAAATTGGAATAATGCCAAATGAGCCACCTTTATTGATAATTCCACTAATTCTATTACGTTCACTAATTCAGAGCCAAAACTATGGGCCCAAAGTACTTTATTCAAAAGAAAACAAACTAAACTTTCTAACTAACTACTAAAAGCTTTGGTTGTCGAAAGGACGGGTCACTCCTAAAGTTCCTCATCCCCATCCTCTTGCATATGGTAGTCTACATTAGACTCACCTGAAACACATGAAATAAATTACGCAGGATGAGCGATAATCACCCAGTAGGACTTAATATATCGTGTAATCAGGCATGCTTTAAGTGATTAATGTCTTGTAAAGTAAGGTAACTAGAGAGAACGATCAAGTATAGTTGAGAGAGTAATAGCACATGATAGCAAGCGAACGATAGTACTTTCGCATGAAAATAGCACGACAAGCATGATAACGGATTGGCCATATAACGAGATAGCATGTAATGTTTGCTCAAAAGTGCACTAGTCGAGATAGCATGTTTGGTCGATCCTCTTATCAACCGAGAGAATACAGTATTTTGATTGATTGTCTTCGATTAAATCTTGATAGTATGGTGCTTGGATGTTATGTTGTACACCCTGATCATTGAACCCCTGGGAGTTAATAGCCTTTCGGGCGCACCTCCTAGGACCAGATCGGGACCTTTATAATATTGCCTGGCATGGTTATGTTTGTTATCTTAGACAATCAAATAGATGGACAAATAGAGTACCAAGAATAGATGAGAGTAATTGAAGAATAGATGAGAGTATAGAGAGGACGTGAACATATGAGAGAAATAGGATAGTAGATGAGAACGAGGGTCACGTTCGTAAATTGTCGTTAACAAGCGATAGTAATAGTTGCACAACACACACGGTCGTATGCCATCAGTCCGGTGGAAGTCACAACCGCCCAATAGTCATGCTATGAACACAGGCCAGAGGTCCGGCGTGATCTCAAGGTAAGAGAGAACAATTTATGGCCGTTGGATCATGCTGATCCCTAAGGGTAAAATAGGTATTGATGGTACAACCCTCTCGTCGGCAATGGACGTCCGCCAAAGCCAAGGAGTCTTACGGAGGCCTTGACAGGAGTTTCTGGTCCTGTCAAGAGTATTCCCACGGAGAGGTCGTCCAAGCCAAGATAAGCGTTTATAGAAACAATTGTCTGTCTTGCCTTAAGTGCTCGAAGGCAAAGGGACGCAATATCGGTATTAAATCACGCAAATCAATCGAAGACAAGTCCATTTAATAAAATAGGGAAATTTACATGAATAATTTCACTTAATTACCAGATATATTATTGATAATTTCTGTAAAGTCTCATGACAAGATTCATGTTTAGTGTGTGCATGTGTAAGAGAATCAAGCTAGCACGAGAGTGTTGTTGTCACATCCTAATGAATACTATTTATTAGAAAATGACAGAAAAATAGACTTAAAGAAGTAGAAACTTGTTTATATAAACATATGTCTCTATTACAGTGAAATTTTTACATATATAGCACTCCTCATTAAAGTCCACATGAGGAGTTAGAAAAAGAAAACATAATACATTTCCATCTGAAGTTATTAGTTAAGATAAGAATGTTCAGAGTAAGATAGAGTTATGTGGGTTAGAATGAAAAGAAATGGATTATCTAAAAGCCGTTGAGCAATATTAAGCTAAGTGGTATTTAGAAATTAGGTAGAACTAGTTACGATATTTAAAGAGATTGACTCCAAATTATAGCTTTGACAGTCATCAATAAAGAGTGTTTATATGAATTGTTGTGTGAATGGTACAGTACAGGACAAATAGCTAAGCATAGAATAATTGAGAAGGATACATGGCAGGTATAGCTGCAGATTATTAATTTGGAAAAGAGAGTATGATAGATTATGGACAGATGTAACTAAAGGACTGAGGAAGTAATCAATAAGAGTTTGCATGGCAGCATACAGAAAGTGAATTAGTTTAAGCAGAAGTGTTTTCTCGAGGCAGTTTTTTAAAATTTGATATAAGAATAAAAATAGGACAGTTAAGAAATATGTGCAGATCTGAGCATGCTGAATGGAAATTGAACCGTCAGGTATAGAAAGAAAAGAGTGCAATCAGATAAACAGTGAACGATTTAAGGTGCCATCTGACCCGATTGAAATAAAGTTAATATGCGTAAAGTCAGCTAGCAGCGTAATTTTTCTTGAAATAGGAATGCAGCGCCACAAAGATGAAAGCATTTGGAAATTTTGATATTGTTTTCCAGTATTGATTGAGCAAGTAAGTAATCTGTATTGAATTTAACCGGAATTAGAATAATGGTGAAAGTGCGTAGCAATTGTGAATAGTAATAGAAGCAGAAATTATGAAATATTTTGTCAAATATTTTGTATAATCAGAGTGGCGCAACGGAAGTGTGGTGGGACCACAACCATAGGTCAGACAGTTAAGTATGTGAATGCAGATAAAGCAGGATAATGGCTAGCAATGATAAGTGAGTAATGGAATGGCATTAAGAAACTCGAGATTTAAGCAAGGTTTAGCACGAAAGAATATCCAAAGGTAGTGGAATAAATTGAAAGGATTAAGCAGAAAGAAATGGCCCAGAAAGAAATGTTGCAAACCACAGCCTAGAAAATGTGAAAGTAGATTCAGTCCAAGGAGATAAAGCACTATTGCAAGGTAGAATCGCCTACAATTGAAAGGTAAGGAAGGCAATGGAATCGACAGAACAGAATAATTGAGAAATGAATGAAAGAAAAGAAAAGAACAAAACAAGGATGAAATGCACAAATGAATTGAAAGGCTGATGCAGAGAAAGATATCCTTCTTGTTCTGTGTACGATTTTATTTCTTTTTAGGTGATAATCCGGTTTGTGTGATTTGTTTTATATGTCGAGGACGATATTTCTTTTTAGGTGATAATAACGTAACGTCGCGCGTTTTTTGGATCTTTGCAGATCCCTGCTTAGTGGTTTGGTGGCCAATGTGTGGCCCATTAGTACGTGTTTCAGGTGTTTGCGCACGTGTGAGGCTTGGGTGGCCACCAGGTTGGCCCAAAGCGCTCACAGTTTTTGCTTGTGAACGCGATAGGGGTATTCGTCTCGTTCTTAACGCAACAGCCCTGGTGGTCGCGTTCCTGTTGCCGCCGTTGAGCGTCGATGTCTGCATGCGCACCAAGTGTCGTGCGTTGGGCGCCTGCTGACGTCAGGAGTGTGAAGGCGACGACCTCCCACGTCGCGTTCAGGTCACGATGTAGGACTGCGTCGCGTTCTTAACCGCTGTCTTGTTTTTAAAAACCCCGCCGAACAGCTTTTCACAGGCTCTGCTCGACCAGGGGGGGAGCTACTGCAAGGTTTCTTGGTGATTCGAGGTTCTGGTGGTTCTCGGCGCGCTCTCGCCGCGAGGACGTCGTACGGAGCGGGGGAAATGCCTGGAGTTCGGTTCTTCGCGAAGGTAGGGAGAACCCGCCTTGTTTTGATGTTTGGATCGTGTGTATGGTGTGGTTGATGTGTTTTCCAGTTTATAAACCATAGATACCATGCTAGGGTATCCATTAAAGCATGTAAAACGTGAATTAAGCATGGTTTGAATGGTCTGGAGTGGTAATCCGTGGAGTTCCTCCCGGATTAGGGTGTGCGCCTGTGAAGGCGACTGACCTTGCCATCGCGACAAAGTCGCGACAGGCCGATCCGTCGCGATAGGGATTCCTATTGCGACAGGTCGGGGCGTCGCATTCTGAAGGCGACCTGGCCCCTTGTCGCGACCCCAGCTGAGAGGTCTGGACATGTACGCTTTAGTGTTATGGTTAAACGATATTCGTATTTGTGTGCATGGCAATGACAGTGGAGCCAGTGCACTTGTTACGCTCATGGAACGTGTTGCTCACAAGGTGGGCATGTTTTACGGTTTAATATGTTATGTACATAATCGGCTTGGTGTTTATGTAGCATGTGTGGTGCGTTGGCACCTGTAGCACTCTTGGAGCATGTTGTCCATGTGTTGGACATGTTGTTTACGTGAATGACGTGTGGTGCACCTGGATGGTGTATTATACACGTGGTGTCTACATGGTTTGGATGCCGTACTTGTGATTTGTGTGTGCATGGCACATCGTACGTTATTGTGTTCATTATATTAATTATTGTGGTTAGTTCGTGGCATTGTGGCGATGAGGTTCACGTTTGAACCTATCCTTGATCCTCTAGGATCTTTTGTAAATTATTCTGGATGAATGATTAGTAAAGTGTAAGTTTAATTATTATTGATTATCGTGGTCAATGTTTAGTGTGACCTCCATTGTCACAAGGTGACCGGTGACAGGCCGTGGTATTATTATTAATATGGTTTTATGTGTTATGGTGTAGGTTAGCTTGTGAGTCACGTGTGACCAGAACAAGCTATTCCTCACATATGTACCGTGTTTATAATAAAGATGGAACATGTAAGTATCGTGATTTGTGTTAGCCGAGTGTGGTGGTCCGGCGCCTATTTCAGAATGCCTCTCTAGTCGAGTACCCCAGGTTCTTTGTGAGCTAGGCACGTGTGTTTGTTATGCTCGGGTTTTGTCCCGTACTCGTGTTGTACCATCGAGGTTTGTGTTTCTTCCTGGACACCCTCACTCCTGTGTTTGAGTTGTTACGTCCGGCTGAGGAAAGACGACAGTAGGGCAGTGGCTTATGTTTGTGGGTGTGCAGTCGCTTGTAGCGCACTTGTAGTGGGGGTACAGACACCAGTAGTCGACACTGGTCCCCAGCTAGTCCTGTTTTCCAGTGCCACAGCTGTGTGTCTGTAGGTGTGGTGTTAGTTGGTCTCCACAATTGTTTGACTTGTTCTCGTGGAGCGGCAGTTGGACCTTTCGTCCTTGACTGCGAGACTGAGAGGTTGTTCTTGTGTTGTGTTGTCTGGGTTGGATACTGGCCTGATCAGCCAGTAGTACGTTCCCGTGTGGTGGCGTCGTTCTTTCTGACTCGTGCTTTGCCGGCTCTGGTTGTGGCTTGTGTACTTGCCGGTTGAGGTTCACCTGTAATGTTGTGCCTAAGTGATGGCACAATATAGTTATGGTTTTGTGTGGTGTTACCACCTACTTGTACCCTTCGTACGGGTGTTTGTGTGTGGTACCTCAGAGTAGCAGGTACCTACACCCTTCGTGGGTTACTTTGCAGTTTTGTGGCGGTACATTATGTACCAACCTTTTCGGTACTTGTGTGTTGTGGAGTCTTGTAGTTTGACCTTCCACTTGTTGTATCCTATCCGTTTTAAATAAATGTTTGTTTATAGTTTATTGTAGATTAGTTTGTGGTTGCCAATCATGTTACCCTTTGTGGGTAATTTGCCGATGAGGCTTGTGGCCTAGGCGTACTGTGGTTTGGTGGAGCTGTGCTCCGTGGAGGTCACGTGATAGGACCTTCCAGTTGTTGTGTTTTACCTTTCTTTAGGTAAGATTCCATTATAGTTTTAGTGTGTTATAGATTGGCTTCGTGGTAGCCAGTCATGTTACCTCGTGTGTAGTTTCCGATATAGTGTGGTTTGGAGTATAAAGGACCAGATCTTTGTTAGCAGTCATGTTACTCAAGTGTTTGAGGTTCGCCTGTGAAGCTTGTAGCCTGAGAGAGATTTGTCTGTATGGCTTATAGCTTAGGCAACCAGTTGTTGTAATAGTGTGCCGTGAGACTGTGGTTTAGGCACTTCAGTAGTTGGGCTGACTAATAGTATTATATTAGTCCTATAGTCCCACATTCCTTCCGAGGACTTTATGTTTATTGCCATGATTATGTTTAATGCTATTTATTGTTATGATGTGAGCATGTCATGGTTAGCTATCAGTGTTGCCAATGAGACCCTCTGGGGTTGAGGTGTCCGTAGTTTTGTTGTTGTTTTGGGTAGCCCCTGCTGAGCCTGTGACTTGTTGAGGCTCACTTCCCTACAGTTCTTTTCAGGGCTTATCGTTGGTTCGGCTTGTGGAGAGGTTGTGGCAGACTTGTACCACCAGCAGTAGTGTAGTAGTTAGTTTGTATGAGCTTGTGCTCCCTCGGGTATGCCCCAAGTAGTTGTACTTTTTAATTGGACATGTAATAATGTAATGAGACAGTTGTAAATTGTTATATGCAGTATGAGCACATGTACTTTCTTGTGTCTTATACTGTGTAGTTGTCTTTTATATTCTTACTGGACACTTATGTGAGCTATCTCTTGTGAGACTTCGGTCCGTTCGCAGGAGGCGGGTCTGGATATGGAGCCTTATCGGGCATAAATATCCAGGGTCATCACATAAGTAGATGTGCAGGTTCTATGCATGTATGGCACGTAGCCATACACCTGTTGCAGTAAAACTCCAATTTTCTTACAAGTTAGCCACGTTACCATGGGGTTTACCCTTCTCACACGTATTATGATACGTGTAAACCACTTATACCAAGAGTAAAAGGTCTTACATAGTCAAGACTACGTAAGTAATATTAACAAAAAATGGGTTACGTAAATAGGGAGATAATTTTTGGCCCTTTATCCTTTATTTTGTATCCAAATGATGTCCAATCAAATTGAAATTTCAAACATAAGTTAATTGAAGGTTTTACAAATTATGGCGATTTTAGTTTAATTTTTGAAATTAATTTTTTATCTAGTGAAAATTACCTTGAAAATCATTGTGTCGACTTAATCTTGATATCTGTGCATCAATAATTCAGGATATTTACGTTTCTAAAACCAGTACATTTTTTTGAAAATTATGGCGTCTTCGAATTTCAATTCCGTTATCGAATTCCGATGACGCCTTGTCGGAGTGCGCACCTCTGAAGACAACACTGGAATTATATTAATAATATAAAGTAATCTAAATTAAAGGTAATTATATCTCATGAAAGTGATTATGGTTAACAATAAAAAACATCATCTTTTTCTCAATTTTCATAAATATTATTTTGGGGTGTTACAGTTGTGCACACATCTTTTAATTAATAAAATCATGTGAATATTAGCAAATATACATTAACATGTTGTTAATGTTCATAATAGTACCTTACAGAGGTTAAACCATGATTGTATGGCATGATTAACATGGTTTTGCATGCAAATTAGGGTTTCTAAAATAGACAGTCAGGTAGCGACGTCGGCCAGTGTCGCGTTCAGGTCGCGACAGACTGGGCCGACGCGATGGTCATTCTAGTCGCAACTAGTCGGCCGACGCGTTCAGGTCGCAACCGACGAGCCGACGCGAATCTGGTTCAGCTGAGATGCTGATGCGACGACGAGGTTCTCGTCACGAGTGGGGTGACGCATTCAGGTTGAGACCGACATGATCAAATGGTCACGACATGGGTCCCGTCGCGTTAAGAACGCGACGTGAGGCCTTGTCGCGACCCGGTTGAGAACGCGACCTATCGGTCATCACGTTCTCAGGGTCTCAGCCCGAACTTAGAAACTTGCACAGTTCCTTAGCAGTGGTCCATGTAGTCAAGGGATTGCCACAGTGCTCTTCAAAAATTCAAATCAATTCGTATACATGAAGAAAAATCACGAATTAGTTTTAAATAAAACTAGACATGTAGAGGTATCCACAGTAGGAAGTAATTTGACTTCTGACATGATATGCTCATGCTATAGACATGGTACTTCGCAATGTAACAAAATCAAACACAGTGATGGAAATGATTAAATTCGAAAATGGTACTTGATAGAAATGAGTGAAAATGGTGTCATGGATTCCTGACATCGAGTAGCATGTACAATAAAGTTTCATGACACGAAATCAAGCATGAACATGGATTTGGGAGTGAACAAGTCAAGTCGGGTGCATGTTCTTAACATAACTTTGAGAACGAATACTTATGAATGACATATAAAAATTGGGAAAACATGGGACTTTCGAAGATGGGAACATGGTTACCTATGGTCGTAGTTAATTTTTGTTTTTTTTTTTTTTTGCTTGAGAGATTGCCTACCTTTGAGTGCTTTGAAATCCTAGGGTAAGAAGAGTGAAAGAACTTGAAGAAGCTCTTCGTTCCAAGCCTCCTCCTCCTTGATCTCCTCGTCCAAGGCTCTCTTCTTGTCCCCCAAGCTCCAGAAGGTGTCTAGGGTTGGCTAGCTCCAGAAGGTGTCTATGGGTCTCCAATACACTTAAAACTCTTCCCTCTCATCCAACATTGATTTCCTATATTTATCTCTCCTTCCGAGCATTTATCCTTCCATTTGACTAGGGGTGGGCTCTAGATCCATGGCCAAAGGATTTGGATAGGACTAGGACTCTTTAAAGATATTATGAGTTTAAATAGTGATTATCTTAACCTCTTTTAATTTATTCATAATTTAGATATGAAATTAGGCTTAATTATCTCCCATCCAACATTAGGCTCTACTTTTGGGCCCATTTGTTCATACATGGACCATTTTGTAAACCCATTGCTATTTTTACTTAATGGGTTTTAATTTTTCACATTTTTTTTAGTTTAATTTCATTTATCGAATTTAAAAATCAGAGTGCTACATCCTCCCCTCTTATAAAGAATTTGGTCCCCAATTCATATGATCATAAGAGGAAGAATGACTTATTGAATGGATCCGGATAGTTCTGACTCATTATCGCTTCAGGTTCCCACGTGGCTTCTTCGACTCCATGATTATTCCAGAGTATCTTTACCATAGATATAGGTCGATTTTGCAGTTGTTGTATCTTCTTGTCTAGAATTCTGACTGGCTTCTCTTCATAGGTCATATCTTTGTATAAGACTATATCGTCATAGAGAATCACATGGGATGGGCGTACACATACTTACCCTTAGCATAGATATATGGAAAACATTATGTGCGGTATAGAATATTGTGGAGGTAAGCCAGACGATAAGCCGCTTCGCCAACTCTCTCAAGTACTTCAAAAGGTACTATGAATCTTGGCCTTAACTTGTCCTTGATTCCAAATCTCTGAAATCCTCTGGTTGGAGATACCTTGAGTAGCACATGATCTCCGATCTGAAATTCTAAGTCTCTTCTTCTTTTATCTACATAACTCTTTTGTCTGGATTGAGCTATTTTTATTCTGTCTCTGATGATCTGTATGTCTCTACTGGTGTCTTGCACCATGTCAGGTCCCAACCATTGTTGTTCACCCACTTTACTTCAGCATACTGGTGATCTACAACTTCTACCATACATAGCTTCAAATGGTGCCATCTTAATACTTGCTTGGTAGCTGTTGTTGTATGCAAATTCTATAAGTGATAGTAGTGTTCATTCCAGTATCCTTCAAAATCTATGGTACATGCTCACAGCATATCTTCCACGATCTGGTTTGTCCTCGGTCTGCCCATCCGTTTGTGGATGGAATGCAGTACTGAAGTTTAGTTAGTTCCCAATGTAGTTTGAAGTCATTTCCAGAAATGAGAGGTAAACCTTGGGTCACAATCTGACACTATGGATACAGGAACTCCATGCAATCTCACAATCTCCTTTACATACAATGCAGATAACACGTCCACACTCCAGGTACCTTGATTGCTAACAAATGTGCGAACTTAGTTAATCGGTCCACTATGACCCAATAACATCGAGTCCACCACGAGTTCGGGGTAAACCCAAGATGAAGTCCATGCCAATGCTCTCCCACTTCACTCTGGTTGTCCATGAGTCTGAGTACACCCGCGGGACGTCGGTGCTATGCTTTGACTTTTTGACATGTGAGGCAGTGCGCGGCATGCTCAGCAACCTCACGCTTCATGTTTCACCACAAAAAGATCTTTTCATGTCTTGGTACATCTTGTTGCACCTGGGTGGATAGTATACTTAGTCTTGTGAGCTTCATCCATCAGTTTCCTCTTCAAATGGTCATTGTCAGGCACACACGTCCTGCCCTGATATAATAGTCTCCCATCCTCAGTGATGGAGAAATTTGGTATGTCAGCTATTGTTTCCTTAACACGGATTAGAAATGGATTGTTTGCTTGTTGATCCCTGATTTCGACAAAGATGTGGTTGTGCCCTAAGATTAGCCACTAGTACCTGATCACTTCTCTACTCAATATTTATGTCTAATCTAGCAAATATTCTAGTAATTGTATCTCGCCCATGACTAAATAAGATAAGAATGTCACAGGCTACCTGCTAAGTGCATCTGCTACAGCATTACCCTTGCCAGGGTGATATTGAATATTGAAAATCAAATCCTTCAGATACTCCAACCATCTCCTTGTCTCATATTGAGCTCTTTCTGAGAGAATAGATACTTTAAGCTTTTGTGATCTAGGTAGACAATAAATTGTTCTCTGTAGAGGTAGTGTGTCCAGATCTTAAGTGCAAAGACGACTGCAGCTAGTTCTAGGTCATGGACAAGGTAGTTGACCTCATGAGGGTTCAATTGTCTAGATGAATAAGCTATCACATTCTCATTCTGCATTAAAACACAACCTAGACCGATTCCAGATGCATCAGGTAGACTGAGAATCCTTCGCCCTCAATTGGTAATGCGAGGACAATAGAAGTCAAACATTTCTTTAATGTCTGAAAGCTATTCTCACACTCCTTGCTCCAGACATAGGGATTCTCCTTTCGCGTAAGGCGAGTAAAGGGTACACGTACAACAATCTTGGAGAAATCTTTTATGAACCGCCTGTAATAGCCAGTCAGTCCCAAAAAGCTTCTAATCTCCGTAACATTGGTAGGTTTCTCCCAGTTAAGTATTGTTTCAACCTTGGAAGGATCAACAACGATACCATCCTTGGATATGACATAGCCTAGAAATGAACTTCTTCGAGCCAGAACTCGCACTTTCTCAACTTTGCATAGAGCTTGTTGTCGTGTAAGATCTATAGAGCGATTCTTAGATGCTCCTCATGCTCTACCTTGGTCTTGGAATATATAAGAATATCATCAATACATAACACAACAAATTTGTCGAGGTATGGCCGATAGATGTTGTTCATCAATTGCATGAAAGCTGCAGGAGCATTGGTTAGACCAAAAGACATAACAATAAAATCATAATGTCCATACCTGCTCCTAAAAGTTGTCTTATAAATATCTGTATTTTTGATTATCGGCGCGAACTCAGAGTCAGTCTATCACAACGATCGGAAGTTGTGGTCATCTCAGTGCGAGAACTCCTCCCCAGGATCGTAAATATGGGTGCACGAAGATCGCCGATATATTCACCCCTTCTGGATTATCTCACCCCTTCAGTGAAAGAAACTGTGCATACTTTTAGCCTTGGTATCAGAATTGCTTATGCGACCACAATCAGAATCGACACTCCGAGACGGTCGATAAGACGTAGGTTTTGCGGAATTATGTGCTGAGGCGGAAATTCCACCACGGAGTTTGTGTACAAGTACATCGATTATCGCACCCCTTCAGTAAGACGTAGATGTTTCTTCGCCCAGTGTTTAGAACCGCCAGCAAATCCCCAATCCAAAATTGACGCTCCGACCTAGTCAGCACTAGGTCAGATTCAGAGAGATTTCCAGTCTGGCATCAGAATTTGGCTCCGGGAGCGTGATCAGGCTTCCGAGGCGATCGAATACAACACCCCTTTAGTCAAACAGGCATAACTTTCGGCTCGGTTATTTGATTGCTTTAAGACACCAATTCGGAATCGACACTCAGAGGCGCTCGTCGCCTCTTGTTGACTTCGCTGATAAGATGTCTTTTCCAAATAAAAAATCATTCATTCTGGGCTCTAAAATTATGATTCCAGCCGATGATCTCCCTGTTTCCAAGGTTTCTAGCAGTAACGTTTCCCTCGATTACGTGAATCACTTATGTGGCTGCAACTCAGAGTCGGCGTATCACGACGATCGGAAGTTGTGGTCATCTCAGTGCGAGAACTCCTCCCAAGTCGTAAATATGGTACATGAATATCATTTATACATTCACCCTTCCAGATTATTCTCACCCCTTCAGTGAAAGAACTCGGTATAACTTTTCACCAGGTATCAGACTCGCTTATGTGACCACAATTCAGAATCGGCACTCCGAGATGATCGACAAGATGCTAGCTTCGCAGAATCCGTGCCGAGGCAGAAATTTCACCGCAGAGTGTGGTTATAAGTACATCGATTATTGCACTCCTTCATTAAGAGGTGGATATTTCTTCTCCCGGCGATCGGAAATGCCTACATGGCCCCAATCCGGAATCGACACTCTGACCCGATCGACACTAGGGTAGATTCGGAGATTTCCTGTCCGGCGCCCAAATTCGGCTCTGGGAGCATGATTGCAGGCTCCTGATGCGATCGAATACGACACCCCTTCGGTCAAATGGGCATAACTTTCCGCTCGGTTATCAAAATCGCTCCTCATTGCCTTTGGTGATAAGACGTTGTTTCCGAATCGAAAATCTTTCATTTTGGGCTCCAAAATTGCGATTTCATCGACAATCTCCACATTTCCAAGGATTTCTAGCAGAAATGTTTCCCGTGTTTACGGGAATCACTTGTGGCGCTACAACTAAAAGTCGGCCTATCATGACGATCGGATGTTCAGGTCATCTCAGTGCGAGAACTCCTCCGTAGGTCATAAATATGGGAGTACGAACATCGCCGATATATTCACCCTTCAGGATTATTCTCACCCCTTCAGTGAAAGAACTGGGCATAATTTTTGCCCAGATATCGGAATCGCTTATGTGTCTGTAATTCCAGATCAGCAGTCCGAGACAGTCGACAAGACGTTGATTTCGCAGAATTTCGTGCCGAGGCGGGAAAATTCCACTATGGAGTGTGTGTACAAGTACACTGATTATCGCACCCCTTTGGTAAGATGCAGATATTTTCTTTTGCCGGCTATCGAAACCGCCCAAGAGGCCCCAATTCGAATCAACACTCCCAGACGGTCGACAAGACTGCGGTTTCACAGAATTCCATTCAGAAGTGGAAATTCAACCACGGAGAGGTGTGTACAAGTATACCGATTATCGCACCCCTTCTGTAGGTCATGATATTTTCTTCGCTTGGTGATTGGAACTACTAGCAAGGCCCGAATCCAGAATCGACACTCTGACCTGGTCGGCACTAGGTTGGATTCAGAGATTTTCGGTCTGGCGGCCAAATTCGGCTCCAGGAGCGTGATTGAGGCTCCGATGCGATCAATACGACACCTTTTAGTTAAACAGGCATAACTTTCCGCTCGGATATCAAAATCGCTTATAAGACCCCAATTTTGAATGGCACTCAGAGGCATTCATCGCGCCTTATGCCTTTGATGATAAGAGTCATTTTCGAATAGAGAGTCCGTCGTTTCGAGCTCCAAAATTACGATTACAACCGACGATCCCCCTTTCCAAGGTTCTCTAGCAGAAATGTTTCCCATGATTACGTGAATCACTTATGGGCCGCAAATCAAAGTCGGCCTATCACGATGATCGGATGTTCAGGTCATCTCGGCGTGAGAACTCCTCCCCATGTCGTAAATATGGGCGAACGAACATTGTCGATATATTCACCCCTTCCGGATTATTCTCACCCATTCAGTGAAAGAACTGGGCATAACTTTTCGCCCTGGTATTAGAATTACTTATGTGACCACAATTCGAACAAAAAAAAATCGGCACACCCGGAGCGAAGGGTCAGATTCGGAGATTTTCGGTCTCGTGCCCAAATTCAGCTTTGGGAGTGAGATCGCAGGCTCCCGATGCGATCGAATATGACACCCCTTCGATCAAATAGACATAACTTTCCGCTTGGTTATCGGAATCACTGATAAGACCCCAATTCAAAATCGGCACTCAGAGGCGCTAGTCGCCTCTTATTCCCTTTGGCAATAAGATGTTTTCGAATCGAAAATCCTTCATTTTGGGCTCCAAAATTACAATTTCAGCCAACGATCTACCGTTTTCCAAGGTTTTCTAGCAGTAACGTTTCCCTCGATTACGCGAATCACTTATGTGGCCACAACTCAGAGTCGGCCTATCACGACGATCGGGAAGTTGGGCCATCTCGGTGCAAGAACTCCTCCCTAGGTCGTAAATATGGGCGCACAAACATCGCCGATATTTCACCTATTTTAGATTATTCTCACCCCTTCAGTGAAAGAACTGGGTATAACGTTCCACCCGGGTATCAGAATCGCTCATGTGACCGCAATTCGGAATCGACACTCCGAGACGGTCGGCAAGACGCCAATTTCGCAAAATTCGATGCCGAGGCAGAAATTCTAGCTAGATCGTGTGTAGCAACTCTGATTTTTAAATCATAAAAAATAAATAAATATTTAATTAAATAAATGTGATCAATAGAATTATATTGAATAAAGAGAGAATAAATGAAATAAAAGGGAATTAAATCAAAGCCCATTAAGATAAATTAGGAATGGGTTATAATATTGGTCCAAACACAAAAGAATGGGCCCAAAGGTGAAGAGCCCATCATGGGATGGAGGCTAATTAAGTGAAATTCGTACTAAATAGTAATAATTAGTCAAAAGGGTTAAGATAATATTAAATAACCCATATATATCCTAAAAAGGAGTCCTAGACTACCCTAAACCTTTACCTATGAAATATGATCTCTTCCCAATCCTAATTAGAGATAAAGGCCAGAAATATGATGATAATAAGGAAATTCGGAGTTTAAGGGAAAGGAGAAGTTTTAGAAGGATAGGACTCTTGTAGCAAGCTATACCCCCCCGATTCGGTCCTATCAACCCATAGAACGATTTCTGGAGCTTTGGAGGACGAGGAGAAGAGCTGTGGACGTGAGGATCAAGAAGGAGAAGCTTGGAAAGGAAGGGATTTCTTCTTCCTCTCGTTCTTCATAAAAAACCTAGGATTTCTTAACAGCAACAAAGGGAGGCAATCTCTCAAGCACAATCGTGATATTTTAACCTTAGGTAGCCCAGGCATCCATCTATCAAACCCCATGATTTCCCTATTTTTCGTGGCTCCATGATGGAGTATTTAATGTTCTAATTCCTATCACTACCTTGCACCCGAACCATCATGATTGCCTTCAATCCATGCATGTACATGATCCCATGCCATGCGAATATTCTCATAAATACTACATGCTGTTAGCTTTCAAACACCCCTATTTTTCCTAATTTCCATCATGTAATCGTTGCTAATTAAATCGTTTTCCATGACTGCGCATGTTTTAGGTCACCAAATTTAACCTTGTTAAAGCATGCACAAACCTTGTCCGTTTCCTAATTACTCATGCTTGTTGATAGATCTATGAGCCTACTTTCATTTAAAACTATTTTCGTAATTTTTGGATTATCGTGCGATTTTATATTGATTTTAGAAGAGCTCTGTATCATGCATGGGAGGGAAGGACCAAAACCAAAAAAGGGCAAAAGCCCTTTTCTGGGTCGGGCCGCCTCTCTGAAATCGCGACAGCCTGACCCATCGTGATATCAGAGAGGACACGACCGGCCGGTCAGTCGCGTTCTAAACGCGACAGCCTGTGACGTCGCGATTTCCTCCCGAACCATGCCAGGCCGGCCGGTTCGACAGACGCGCCCGGGCCCTCCCTGTTGCGACTTGAATCGCGACGGGTACCCCGTCGCGATTTCCAGATTTGCGCCAGAACTGGAAATTGTACTTATACCCTTCATATTTATGCCATTAACCCTTGTTTAAGCTAAATCATGCACTGTTAAGTTTAGTATTAACCGGAATATTATTATTTGTCACATTTAATTAAATCTCATCAAATTAAAAGTCATGTGCCAATTTATCATACTCTCATGATTTTTCTTACACTTGCACACACTAAACATTATAGCTGCATGAGACCTTATTAAAATACTCAATAATATATCTGGTAATTATTAAGTGTATTATTTCACTTAAATTTCCCTATTCTTTAAATGACACTGTCTTCGTTTATTCGCGAGCTTATGTACACCATTATCGCGTCCTCTGCCTTCGAGCACTCGAGGCAAGACGGACATGTTTCATTACACACTTCTCTTGGCATGGACCACTCTCCATTGGGAATACTCCTGACTGGACTAGGGACTCCTTGTCAAGGCCTTCGTAAGTCTCCTTGCTTTGGCCCCACGTCCTTAGCCGACGAGCTGTTGTACCCTTAATCCTGTTACACCCTCAGGATCAGTACGATCCAACGGCCTTAGTGTGTTTCCTTCTTACCTTGTGATCACGCCGGACCATCTAGTCTGTGTTTTAGCATGGCTAGTGGGCGGTGTGACTTCTACTAAGACTGCCGTTACACGATGGTGTGCTGTGCACTGTGACTACCATTGTTTTATCCTGGTTTTAACGATTTCGTCCCTGTCTCATCTACTATCCTTGTACTCTCATCTGTTCAGTTTTACTCTACAATCTCGTCTATTCATCTATTATTCATGTATTCTTGGTACTCTATTGGCCATCCCTTTGATTGTCTAAGATAAGACATAACTTATGCCAGTGCAATAGGGCCCGATCTGGTCCTGGGAGAGTGCTCAAAAAGTGTTATTTGCCCATGGAGTTAAAATGATCAGGATGTTGGCATACATCCAGTGCCATTATACTATCAAGATTTAGTCTATGACAATCAAAGTGAAATCTATACAAGTGCTATCATTACTAGTGCACGTTGTGCAACTTTACGGGCTATATCGTTACATGGCCAATCCTTTATCATCCTTGCTGTGCTATTTTCCATGTACTAGTGCTATCGTTCTCTTGCTATTGTTATCTTGCTCTACATGACTATGCGTTATTATTTCATGTGTCTCAGGTGAGTCGGATGGTGATTCCACAGTCACGAGGAGGGGAACGAGGATGATGCTCAAGAGTGACCGTTTTATCAACCCTTCTTAGTAGTTAGTTAGTTAGTCATTATGTAATAGTTAGATTTGAATAAAGTACTTTGGGCCCTAGTTTTGGCTTTGATTAGAGAATGTAATAGCTAGTTGATGAATTATTAATGAAGTTGGAATCACTACAAGAAAATGCGCTATTTCCGACGGACTGAATCCGTCGGAAATCCGTCGGTATTCCGTCGGAAAAGGCGCCTTCCGACCGCTTTCCGTCCAAAGCTCGTCAGAAACTGTCCGTCGAAATACTTGGTCAGAATTTCCGACGGATGACAATTCCGTCGGAATCGGTCGAAACCTCCGACAGATATAATCCGTCGGGCAAGCCGTCAGTATTTTCTGACGAATTGCCGACGGCGTTTCCGTCCGGTAATTTATCAGTTCCGACGGACACTTATCCGTCGGCCAATCCGTCAGTATTTTCCGACGGTATGTTTCCGTCGGTAATTTATAAGTTCCGACGATACTTAAATCCGTCGGAATATCCGTCAGTATTTTCCGAAGGTATTACCGACAGTATTTTCCGTCGGGTAATTATATATCCGACGGATACTTATCCGTCGGAAATCCGTCGGAAAATACACAATTTTTTTTAAATAGGCAAATAAAAATGATTTGTCACATTGCTACAATGTCAAACCTGCTACAATATTCATAAATTTAACAAATACTAACAATCAACATAAAATCATAAATACAATAAATATAAAATCATATAGAATTGAATACAAAAATCAACCATAGATCTGCTGGATCGTCTGCTGTCCTGCCCGTCATCGTCTGGAGCTGGATCCTATATTAAAACAAATTAAATGAGAACATTAATAATAAATAAAAAACATACAGTATTTTTAAAAATAAAATTTAAAACATGTGATTATTTCTCAAGCTTAATACAATACTATTTTTAGATCCATCATTTTCGCCTTGGGTGTTTTTAGATCCGTCCTTTGAATGCCCAACCCAATCCGGAGATCCAAATTGAATTCCGTCAGTTCCCACACGTCACTTTAACCACCCGGTCGTGTCGGAGAAACGGCACGTCGATCGATCCCTATTTGGGATTTTAGAACCCCGGGTTGCGTCTTTTAACCATTTATATATGTTGGCCGTGTTTTTAGATCCGTCCTTTGAATGCCCAACCCAATCCGGGATCCAATTGGATTCCGTCAGTTTCTACACGTCACTTTAACCCACCGGTCGTGTCGGAGAAAACGGCACGTCGATTGGATCCCTATTTGGGATTTTGGACCCCCGGGTTTTGTGTGTGTTAACCTTTTATATATACTTGCCTGTTTTTAGATCCGTCAATTGAATGCCCAACCCAATCCGGGGATCCAAATTGGATTCCGTCAGTTTCTACACGTCACTTTAACCCACCCGGTCGTGTCGGAGAAACGGCACGTCGATTGGATCCCTATTTGGGATTTTGACCCCCGGGTTGCGTGTTTTAAACCATTTATATATGGTTGACCGTGTTTTTAGATCCGTCCTTTGAATGTCCAACCCAATCCGGGGATCCAATTGGATTCCGTCAGTTTCTACACGTCACTTTAACCCACCAGTCGTGTCGGAGAAACGGCACGTCGATCGGATCCCTATTTGGGATTTTGACCCCCGGGTTGCATGTGTTTAACCATTTATATATGGTTTACCGTGTTTTTAGATCCGTCCTTTGAATGTCCAACCCATCCGGGGATCCAATTGGATTCCGTCAGTTTCTACACGTCACTTTAACCCACCGGTCGTGTCGGAGAAACGGCACGTCGATTGGATCCCTATTTGGGATTTTGGACCCCCGGGTGCGTGTTTTAACCATTATATATGGTTGACCGTGTTTTTTAGATCCGTCCTTTAAATGTCCAACCCAATCCGGGGATCCAAATTGGATTCCGTCAGTTTCTACACGTCACTTTAACCTACCCGGTCGTGTCGGAGAAAACGGCACGTCGATCGGATCTCTATTTGGGATTTTGGACCCCCGGGTTGCGTGTTTTAACCATTTATATATGGTGGACCGTGTTTTTAGATCCGTCCTTTGAATGCCCACCCAATCCGGGGATCCAATTGGATTCCGTCAGTTTCTCCACGTCACTTTTACCCCACCCGGTCGTGTCGGAGAAAACGGCACGTCGATTGGATCCCTATTTGGGATTTTGGACCCCCGGTTGCGTGTTTTAAAATTATATATGTTGACCGTGTTTTTAGATCCGTCCTTTGAATGTCCAACCCAATCCGGGGATCCAAATTGGATTCCGTCAGTTTCTACACGTCACTTTAACTCACCCGGTCGTGTCGGAGAAAAACGGCACGTCGATTGGATCCTATTTGGGATTTTGGACCCCGGGTTGTGTGTTTTTAACCTTTTATATATACTTACCTGTTTTTAGATCCGTCAATTGAATGCCCAACCCATCCGGGATCCAAATTGGATTCCGTCAGTTTCTACACGTCACTTTAACCCACCCGGTCGTGTTGTAGAAAACGGCACGCCGATCCGATCCCTATTTGGATTTTGGACCCCCGGTTTGCGTGTTTTAACCATTTATATATGGTTTGACCGTGTTTTTAGATCCGTCCTTTGAATGTCCAACCCAATCCGGGGATCCAATTGGATTCCGCAGTTTCTACACGTCACTTTAACCCACCCGGTCGTGTCGGAGAAAACGGCACGTCGATTGGATCCCTATTTGGGATTTTGGACCCCCGGATTGTGTGTTTTAACCTTTTTATATATACTTGTCTGTTTTTAGATCCGTCATTGAATGCCCAACCCAATCCGGGGATCCAAATTGGATTCCGTCAGTTTCTAC
>CM024754.1:50583786-50637436 GCA_014218235.1 Colocasia esculenta
GGGAATTCCACTTCAAATTTTACAAATCATACAAGGACATCGGATGCCACCTTGCCTATTACTTCTGCATTTGGATTCCCCAATGCAAACGAACGAAATTCTCAACTCCGACCCTAAACTCTGGGACACCACATGATCAACTATTCTGCGATACATCCATGAACGGTCTGAAGCCATGCTGTCCTACGCCCAAACAATATCAATAGACAAATAACTTTAAAATTCTAAATCACACATCCTCGACGCAACCGAAATGAATAGAAGGATTTATTATTTAGATTATCACTTTTTACTCATCTGTGAATATTTGATCGCACTCAGATGACCATTTACTATGTGATTGTATTATTTGCTGAAAATTTCGGCAGCATCTCCCCACACCTCTCGATATACCAAAATATTTATTGATTAAGATATTTTCTTAAACACTTACTAATAAGTGGTTAAGAAAATATTCTAAATCAATAAAGGTATATCAGAGAGGAGTGAGTAGACACACCCGAAATTTTCAACAAATAATACAAGCACATAGTAAATGACCACTAACTGCGATCAAACATTCACAGACTGTCCAAAACGGGACAATTCAAGACTTTGAGTTAGATATACACGTTCTCATCTTTGAAAATAAGACTCGTGCACATCACTCTCAAAGTCTTGAACGGGAGGTTCATTGACATGGGCTTAACACGCTCTCGTGAAGTGTGTGCAGTGTTAAAAAAAAAATAACTAAAGCATACCTTGTAAATGAATTGCATTATAGTAATAAGTGCAATACATATAAACAAGTACAATAAATAAACCACATAAATATGAAAAGAAAATGAAAACAATATCATACATAAACAAGTGCAATAATAAACCCGACTATGCCATCCATGGTTCTACCTGGTGAACGCAAGTAGCTGGTGAGGAAATGATAGCTAGTGCCATTCAGAAATATTACAGAAATTCATGCAGAAATAAGCTTGTCAAAGTAAAGGGTCCTTTAGAATACTGGGATTTGCATGAATGAATAACACTTGCAACACACCTTACTTAAGATTGGGTTTCTTATCTTCACTGACAATTCTCGGCGTCTTTATCTAACAATTTTCTGAAATGTGCCTTTACAATATAAGGCTTGAAAGTCAAATCTCAATTTTTTTTTGCCTTGATATCCCTAACTTTTTCTGCATCTTTTGGATCAATGGCTTCAAATTAATTTTACATTTGGTATAGTGAAAAAATATGCCCGAATATCTTATTAGGGATCTTTCAACTGTATAATAGTATTTTTTGCAGACTCTAAATCCGCTCTACTGTTGATGCCAAAAATGGGACTCTTATCTTGCTTCTTTTTTATGCCCGACCACAATCTGGGAATGATACTAAATCTTCATGGCCTAGACTTCATGAGATAAATTGTAGTCTCTTCATTTTAAATCTGTTTCAGCATCCATTTTCATTATTACTTCCATAAAATCATGACAAAGAAAATAGTGAAGGGAAGGGAAGTGGATCCATCTAATTTTAAGATGTGATGTTTTGCTCTTTTTTTCTTGGTTTAGAAGCCATTTAGTAACTTGGATGGATAAGTTCAGATAAAGGCACTCTCATCCAGAATAACCCTTAACCTATATCTATGGGTTCAGGTATTCTATTAGGTTAGTAACTTTCACATCAAAAGAGAAAAATACCAAAACTAAATACCTTATCCGAGTCTACTCTATAGCTGGTTATAAAAGGGGCCATAGAGCTTCTATAATCTGGCAGATATAGTGTTGGACAAAGTGTTATCAAACACAAAACTGTACTTGGACGTAGGCTTCACGTCAAAATAACCCCTCATACATCACATCTTTCCCTGATGGGACAAAAAGAGAGAGAAGAGAATAGACATAACGAGTCTCCACAGAGGATGTGGGCAGTCTACACAAAGGAGAGAGAAAAGCTAAAACCAACTTATCACAGTGAAATGTCGTCTGCTGAACCAGTAGATGCAGGCATTGCCAATCAGCAAAATCCGCCTAAATTTTCCATCCCATGGGACAGGGAAGATGGATAAACCCATAGCTGAGAGATGCTCACATAATGGAGATAATGCTAATATCACATCCACATTGATCTCAGTGTGGCAAGGAGATCAAATTTAGACTCCAAATTCAGCAGGAAGGGAAGGACAATACAGAGACCCTCTGATGTGAGAATATAGAGAGAGAGAGTGTAAAGGCGTGAGAGGTGAGATGATGGACCCAGGTACTCAGTCCTCTCTTTGGTCCCCAGCTTTCCAAGGACACACATCTTTGTAATTGTGAACCAGACCCAGTTGGTACAACTCAAGATGGAAGCGAGGCAACCAACAAAAATCACAAGCAAATCTTTTCCATTTTTGAACTTAACATAGTCAGCATAGAAACTTTGATAGCATATGTACTGCGTTGGCCTAAATTGCCATCTACCTAAAATTTGAAAGTTGGCATAGTCTCCTGCCATGACCTCCAAGCCATCACCTCTCTGTCCCTGTTGATCGATATAGGCATAGTCTCCCTGCCTAAACCCCCACCTCACTGCACCCCACCTCCCTCACCCCTCTTACAACCGGCTACCCTCAGCCCCACCCACACAGTACCCCTAAACCCCCCCTACCAACCCTCAACCACCACCCCACTGCCCCCCACCACACTGCCCCCTAAACGCCACCCCACTGCCCCCCACCCCCGGCCCCCACTGCCCCTAAACCCCACCCCACTGCACCCCACCCCCGGCCCCCACTGCCCCTAAACCCCCACCCCACTGCACCCCACCCCCGGCCCTCACTGCCCCTAAACACCCACAACCACTGCACCCCCACTCCCCACCACCACCCCTCCTACAGCCGGCTACCCTCAGCCCACCAACACACCACCACCCCTAAACCCCACCCTACCAACCCCTCAACCACACACCCCACTGCCCCCACTGCCCCTAAACCGACCCCCACTGCCCCTAAACCCCACCCCACTGCACCCCACCCCCCGACCCCCACTGCCCTAAAACCCCCACCCACTGCACCCCACCCCCGGCCCTCACTGCCCCTAAACCCCACCTCACTGCACCCCACTCCCTCCCCCTCCTACAGTCGGCTACCCTCAGCCCCACCCATACACAGAGAGACCGGCCCTGCCGTACACACACACACATACGCACACATATAGACACAAACATAGACAGAAAAGGGGAGCACCCCTCCGACATCTCACATACACACACACACAAAATAGCAGACGAGAGAGAGGAGAGAGAGAGAGAGGCATAAAGACAGAGAGAGAGAGACAACTTATCGACGATGGGTGGCAACGGGGTCCGATGACGACGATACTGGCCGCAGAGGGGGCGGTGGCGGGGACTGGTCGCAGCCGGGGTGAAGACACGATCCTCGGGCGCAGTCGGGGCAACGGCGGGGACTCGGCGCAGTCGGGGCGACGCTGGCGATGTCCGGTGGCGAGGGTTACGACAGCGGCCCCGGTTGGGGGGCGAACAAAGAGAGAGGGAGGAAAAGAGGAGAGGCGACGGAGAGCGGGTGGCGGCGACGAGCCAGGATGTCGTCATCGGCGAGAGAGAGGGACAGGAGGATGCCGTCGTCGACGAGAGAGAAGACAGGAGGGGTGCCACGACGGTGAATAAAAAAGAATTAGAGGACCGCATTGAGACCGAAATATTTCGGTCTCTACGCGGTCTCTAAACCCGCCTAAAATTGTGACCGACCACCAGTCGGTCCCAATTCGGTCTCAGATCTGAGACTGAATTTGTGACCGAAATATTCGGTCACAAAATTTCACTCTTAAGCCCGCCAATCATATATTTAGTGACCGAAATAGTGCAGTCACTATTCGGTCCCCAAATATAGAGACCGAATTTGATCAGTCTCAATTCGGTCCCTATTCAGGGACCGAATAGGGACCGAAATTATTCGGTCTCTATATTTGGGACCGAAAATTTCGGTCCCTATTCGGTCCCTATTCAGGGACTGAATAGGACCGAAATTATTCGGTCTCTATATTTAGGACTGAAATTTTCAGTCTCTATTCGGTCCCTATTTAGGGACCGAATAGGGACCGAAAATTCGGTCTCTAAATCGGTCTCTATATGCGCTTTTCTTGTAGTGTACGTAGAAGAGTAGCATAGAAATGGAAGATATCGTCTGCATGCATGGGAGATACGATCAGAGAGCATTTAATGCATAGCAGTCAACAGAGGATATGACTTTTGACTTTTCAACGCTATAAAGACATTATACTGATACAACAGAAAAGTTGATATGACTACTCCGATGACTTATGAAATCGTTATACGATAACAGACAATCGTTTATGACAGAGCATTATCAGACTATAATGTCGAAATCGTTATGAGAACTGAAGTAATCGTTACAGCTATTAAGTCGTTACGAGTTTCAAAGAAATCAATGTGAAACACTTAAGAAATCGATATGAAATGCAAGTCGTTATGACAGTACAGAAATCGATAGGAAATGCAAAGTCGTTATGACAGTACAGAAATCGATATGAAATGCAAGTCGTTATGACAGTACAGAATCGATATGAAATGCAAGTCGTTATGACAGTACAGAAATCGATATGAAATGCAAGTCGTTTATGACAGTACAGAATCGATATGAAATGCAAGTCGTATGACAGTACAGAAATCGATATGAAACTCTTAACAAATCGTACGGCTAGAGAGTCGTTGCGAGTTCTAAAGAAGTTGTTACGAGGTCTAAAGAAATTGTTACGGCTAGAGAGTCGTTGCGATTTAAAGAAGTCGTTACGATGAATACTTATAGAATCGTTACGGAGAACAAGTGTTTAGAGTCAAAGGAATCGTTGCGATGACTTATGAAGTCGTTATGACAAGCAAGTCGTTACGAGTTTCAAAGAATCGTTGCGATGACTTATGAAGTCGTTATGACAAGCAAGTCGTTATGAGTTCTGAAGGAATCGTTACGATGACTTATGAAGTCGTTATGACAAGCGGCGTTACGACATCGACTTGATTTGAAACAACATGATTTTTCAGCCAGAAGGGAAATCGATATGAAGTCTAAAGCAATCGTTATGGTATCGATTTGTTTGCAATTTGGTCAGAAAGGAAATCGAATAATACTTGTGAATTGAGAGTCTTACTGATTGTCTCTGAACTTTGATTTTTCTTTTATTTCCTGTTCTCAAGGCTCAAGTAATCCATTAGTACTATTTTGTTAATCATCAAAATAATATAAAAATAAAATGAATTTTTATTATGGGGACAGTTTGGTCTTCAATCTCCCCCTTTTTGATGATGACAAAATATACTAAATATCATACAAAAAAAAATTAAAACATGTTTTCAGAATGACTTTAGTTTTCTCCCCATTTTGTCAATAAGCAAAAAGATAGGCTGTGAGACAAAGAGGAGAGAGCATGTATTAAGTATGAGAGAGGTAGTACAAGGGAGATAACAAGGAGGCATGCTGTGAGATGACAGCCCATGCCTTGATTCAAGGTCTCAAACGTCTGTTGGAAACCCCAGAAGCAACTGAGAAATTGGGACCCATGGATTGGGTGGCCCTTTGAATGAACAAAGCCCGTTGCTGATCCAAGAATTCTGCATACTGATCTGGGTCCAGAATGAATCTGAAGTAAGTGCTTTTTCGAAGCTGGCACGAGGAGAAATCTATCAAAGAGATTGGATAGAAGATCTTCTGATCTATTAGATCCTGCTCAGAGCGAAGAAAGAAAGTATATCTAGCTGCCCACTGAACATAAATCTCTTGAATAGGATTTTGGAGTTGAGATCCATGAAGGCTTCAGCTGAGAGGAGGGCTTATTTTGATGACGCAAGGAACTGTTGATGGTCTAAACTGAGGTGGTTGGTTCCTTGTAGATGATTGCCCATACGGAGGGAGTAGGAGAGAATGGGGGAGATGTAGAGAGAGAGGAAGAGGGTGAGTGCGAGGCACAGGATGTTTAATGGTTGGAGGTGCAGGAGGGGCTGTAGAAGGAGAGGTAGGTGAGGACAAAACTGGAGTTGCAAGATTTGAAGAGTCGGGCCGAAGTAGCTGACATGGGCCTTTCCCTTTGACTGCTCTGACAACTGAAGAAGGTCCTGATGACCCTGAAGCTTGCCCTGATGGCCCTGATGCAGGAACTGGTTAGCCCTGTTGGCCGAGAGACTTCTGCTGGAGGCCCTGGTGGCCTAGGAACTTCAGCTGGACTGCTTTGAGTGGGTGCAGGAGGGACACCACTAGACCTTGAAAGATTAGCCAGCAAATTTTTATATCAGACATCTCTTTATTGAACCACTCATTGCATTTCGAATTGAGGATAGGTCAGAGGAGGTTGAAGCTTGATTAGAGATAATGCCCTGAACACTTGTCTGAACTGATGACAAGACTTCTCCTTGAGCTTTCAGCAATGCCATAATAGACTTCAGATTGACTTTTCTGTGACTTTTTCTTGGCCTTTTGTGAGCCACTCTCTTTGCTTCCCTTGCTGAATGACAGGCTCCTCAGATTGATATTGCTAGCACTTGGGCCTTCACTAACAGGAACACTGGCAGGAGGTGGAATTTCCTCAATGCCTACTTGCTCCCCTGAATAGGAGCGGGGAGTTCAACACTTTCTGCTCCCCCTGAGCAGGAGCTTCTTCCAACACAACTTTCTCCAAGTGGCTTCTGCCACGGATTCAGGCACTTCAGGCTCAATGAGGCTTTGCTCCCTTGGCTAGGAGCTTCTTCCATGACCACATCTTGTTGAGTACTGCTTGTGTCTCAACATTAGCAATGGGTTCAGACTGAATTTCTGTATGGCCTGGTGCCATAACTTCTTCTTCAACACTTCTGCCTTCTTAGAAGTAGCTAAGGTGGAGGGAATGGAATCCAATACTTCTCTAAGATTGAGGCGACTAAGGTGGTGGGCAAAGAGTCTGCCACACAGCTGCACCTTCTTCCATCTGAACTTCTGGAGAATGAGAGATAATCTCCATAACAGGTGAGACTGAAACTTCTGCCTGGCTGGACACAACTGGTACTGCTGCTGCTTGAACAACTGCTGCTGCTGCTGCTCTTCTTCTGCTGCTGCTGCTTGCTCTGCTGCTGCTACTTCTTCTTCTGCTGCTGCTTCTCTGAACTTCTGGGATATCCCAATAATTGCTTCTCCTTCAGCCACAGAGGACTTTGACCAAATTCCATCTTGCACTGAAAAACCACTTTTCTTCAAATTTCTGGACCTTATAGACTGGCCCATCTTCTAACTACAGCTCCAGACACATCTACTCCGAAATGCTTGAAAATCCTGGTGAGTAGATGAGCATAAGGCAAGGAAACATTTAGCTTGCTCTTTGTTTCCCAGATTTGAGTACTGGCAAATTCATTCTCTCAATCATAACTGCGGCCAGATTTACCTCCTTGTTCTGGATTACCCAGAACATCAAGTCTGAGTCTGCCCTAGTGCATGAAGAAAAGGTAGCACTCCGAGGAACTATGATTTGGCAGACAATAAAGTGGAGCAACCGATTGAAAGCTGACATCTGATTTATATCCAATTTTCCATCTTCAGCTTAAACTCTGGACCAATAATCCCAAGACCCTTAGCTTCATCATTTACTGAGTCCACACCACTAAAGCCTGATGTCTTCACTCCAAACAACTCATGCAATAGATCATAATCTATCTTGATCTGGGTGCCCTTCACTGTGGAGACAAGGGACCCATCTGCTTCTGACTTCAAACAAATGAAAAAGGCTTTGACTAAATTGGACATGCCACTCTTCTCAGATTCTGAACATCCACTGCCTTATTTCCGCAAATCTTCGTCTTCACAAACGTAAACCTCTCTTGCTCCTTTGGGGACAAATACTCAGCACTGTAGCCCCCTACGCTTCGGAGATCATCGGAGCGGCCATAGGTAGAGGAGAAGGAGATTCTGATGAAGGGAAATGATGGAAGAGATGGAAGCTTTCGAAGGGATTCTTCGCGGAAGAGGAGAAAGCTTCGAAAGTTGCAGAGAGTCGATCCCCAAATCGTTAGGGCATCGGTTTGGGTGAACAGATAGAGGATAAAGGGTAAAGGTAGAAGACAAGTCGTTCTCAGAACGATTTGAATAAATTATTATTATTTTATCGAAAAGTGAAGCGCCAGAGGCAGTAAAGCCAGAAAACGACAAAATCGTTTGACGGGTTAAACAGCTTTTAATACGATAGCGGTCAGGAATGTAGACAAACTGAATTTTGCTCATTGTTAAGAGGGAAAATTTCATTTCTTCTGAAATTTTTTTTATGCCATAAAATTACAGAGATCTTTTCACACATTGCACATCCCTAATTCCCTTCTAAGAGATGTAAATCTCTCTTCAGGTAGGGCTTGTGAAGATGTCTGCTAATTGACCATTGTATCTATAAAAGAAATTCTAAATTACCACTAGCTACGTGATCTCAAATAAAATGATATCTTACCTCAATGTGCTTAGTCCTTGAGTGCTGAACTGGATTTTTGGTGAGGTTGATGGCACTTGTATTATCACACAATAGTGGAATTGATTTGATGTGAATTCCGAAATCCTCAAGTGTTGCTTTATCCAAAGAAGTTGTGTACAACAACTTCCGCAGCAACATATTCTGCCTCAGCTGTTGATAAAGCTACTGAATTTTGTTTCTTGGATGACCATGATATTAAACATCCTGCAAGAAAATTGACAACAACCACTGGTACTTTTTCTATCTACTTTGCATCCAGCATAATCAACATCTGAATATCCTACTAATTCTATTTCACAAGATCTAGGATACCAGAGACCTAAATCATGAGTTCTAGCCAGATATCTAAATATTCTTTTTACTGAAATTAAATGAGACTCTCTAGGGTCTGCCTGATATCTAGCACACATGCATACACTAACACAAAAATCTGGTCTACTTGCAGTTAAGTAAAGTAATGATCCTATCATACCTCGATAATTCTTTTGATCTACCTTTTTACCTTTTATCACTGTCCATTCTGGTTGATGTGCTCATTGGGGTTGATAATGGCTTTGCATCTTCAAATCCAAATTTCTTTAATAGCTCTTTGGTGTACTTGGCTTGACAGATATGAGTGCCATCCTTCCCTTGCTTGATTTGCAATCCAAGGAAGTAGCTTAGCTCCCCCATCAAGCTCATTTCGAATTCTCCCTGCATAAGCTTTTCAAAGTACTTGCAAAGAGATTCATCAGTAGATCCAAAAATAATATATCTACATATATTGCACAAGAAGTATATGTTTATCCTGAGATTTTATAAATAATGTACTATCTACTTTTCCTCTAGTGAAACCATGATCTAATAAGAAAGTACTGAGCCTTTCATACCAGGCTCTAGGTGCTTGCTTTAAACATATAAGGCTTTATGTAGTTTAAATACATGATTTGGAAATTCGGGATCATCAAAACCTGGAGGTTGTTCAACATAACTTCCTCTTGATAAAACCATTTAAAAAGGCTGATTTGACATCCATTTGAAATAGTTTTAAATCAAATGCAGATGCATAAGCAAGTAAAATCCTAATAGCCTCAAGTCTGGCTACAGGTGCATAAGTTTCATCGAAATCTATGCCTTCCTCTTGGGAGTAGCCTTGAGCTACCAATCTGGCCTTGTTCCTTAAGATTATTCCGGACTCATCCAGTTTATTTCTGAACACCCACTTGGTGCCAATAACTGAATGATTGGATGGTCTAGAACAAGTGACCATACTTGGTTTCTCTTGAACTGATTTAGTTCATCTTGCATGGCTAATATCCAAGATTCATCAGATAAAGCTTCATTGACTGTCTTAGGCTCTATTTGAGAAACAAAGGCTAAATAATCACAAGGAATTACATTACCTCTTGTTCTTACCCCTACAGATGGATCACCAATAATGTTTTCAGGAGGGTGATCTTTCTGATGTCTCCATTCTTTTGGAAGATTTTCATGTTGAATTTCAGTTTGCTGCAGTTCTTCCAGAGGAGGACCATCCTTGTCCTTAATTGAGGTATTCTTTAATTTTTCAGACAAGTCATCTGTATCATCAATGTCACTAATTTCTTCCTTTTTCAAGGAAGGGTTAGATTCATCAAAAATAACATGTACAGATTGTTCTATTAATAAGGAACGTTTATTGAAAACTCTATAACCTTTGGGTTTAGAAGAGTACCCCATAAAGATGCCTTCATCTGATTTGGCATCCAACTTACCAATGTCCCTTTTTCCATTGTTGTGGATGAAGCAAGGACATCAAAATATTCTGAAATGGATGATCTTTGGCTTCTTTCCTTTGTAGAGTTCATAAGCAGTCTTCTTCAGAATCGGCCTGATCATCACTCTATTAATGATATAACATGCAGTGTTGATGGCTTCGGCCCAGAAGTATCTTGGCAAATCATATTCTGATAGTATGGTTCTTGCCATATCCAAAAGAGTTCTGTTTTTCCTCTCAGCAATTCCATTTTGTTGAGGTGTCCTTGGGGCTGAGAAGTTGTGGTCAATTCCTTGATCATCACAGAACTTTGTAAACTTTTCATTCTGAAACTCACCACCATGATCTGATCGGATAGAGACAATTGTGAACTTCTGATCTTTCTGAACTTTCTTACTGAAGCTGACAAAATTATCAAATGTGTCATCTTTGTGCTCTAGAAAGGATACCCAAGTGAATCTTGAATAATCATCAACTATTACAAATCCAAAATTCTTCCTCCTAGACTGGTGGTCCTCATTGGCCCAAATAGATCCATATGAAGTAGTTCTAAGGGCTTTGAGGTGGTTACTACAGTCTTTGATTTGAAGAACTCTGGTGTGCTTTCCTCTTGCACAAGGTTTGCAAATACTGTCCAAGCTAGAATTGACCTTTGGCAATCCTTCAACTAGCTTCCTTTTTCTGAGCTTGTTCAAACCGTCCAAGCTGCAGTGGCCCAATCTTCTGTGCCACAACTCTGTTGATTGATCTTTACTAGCTGCCAAACACACATCTTGATCCTTGAGTTCTTCTAGATAGAGTACATACAGATTTCTTTCTCTATAAGCTTCAAAAATGACTGCTCCATCCTTTAATATGCTGCATTTTGATTCTTGGAACTGAATCTGATGGCCTTTGTCACACAGCTGGCTGATACTGATGAGATTATGCTTTAACCCTTTGACCAGCATCACATCTTCAATTACTGATCTTCCTTTGATGTTTACGGATCCACTTCCTATTACTGTGCCTTTTCCATTATCTCCATATGTGACTGTTCCTTCTTCATCTTGGAGATTTACAAAAAGCTTCTGGTTCCCTGACATGTGTCTTGAGCATCCACTATCCAAATACCATTTGGATGCTTTTGATTTTCCCTGAAAATTAAACACTAAGTTTTAGGTACCCAAGTTCTTTTGGGTCCTTAGAGGTTAGTACCATTGATTCCTTTTATTATCCACTTTTTGTTCTTAGTGGGACATGTTGCTTTGTTATGTCCTAGTTTGTTGCAATGAGTACAACAGGTTATTCTAGTTATTCTTCAACTGGAGTATATTTAAATTTCTTATGTTCTTTATCCTTTTCAGATATAAATTCAGGAGTTGGATAAGTGTTGGGAAAGACTTTTGTTTCTTCATTTTCGAGGGAGTATAACCAAAACCATGTTTCTTCTTGGTTGATCTTTTAGCTCCACTCATCATTAGAAGAGGTTTATTATTTGTGAACTTGTTATGGTGCTTGTTAAATATTCATTTTCTTTATTTAGTCTTTTATTTCTGTTTTAAGTCCACTTAAGTCTTCTTGTTTTCTAAATGATTTATTTCTTATTCTTCTCTTTTAAATCTTCACATAATAATTCATTCTTCTTTTTGTTCTGTTATTTTTATCAAGTTCTTCATTTTCTGTTTTTAGGTCTGAGTTTGTATTTTCTAAACAGATTACATTTTTCTTACTGATTTTAAGTAATTTACATACTTCTTTATATTTTTCATAAAGTTCATTAAAAGCACTTTCTAAGTTATCAGAATCTGAATCATTGCATGAATCAAAAGAAGAGTCAGAAGTTACCTTGTCTTCGGTGTTGGCCATGAAAGCCAGGTGACTTCTTCACCTTCACTGCTCGAGCTTGACTCACTGTCTGAGTCACTGCTGTTCTCCCAAGCAGCTGCCATTGCTTTTTTTTATACTTCTTGAATCTTCTGAAGTTGTCCTTCTTCTTGTGATCATTTTTCTTAAGCGTTGGACAGTCTGCCTTGATGTGTCCAGGCTTCTTGCATTCATAACAGATCACTTCTCCTTTCTTCTGATCCTTTGCTTCTGGTTTTCTGAAGTCTTTATTTTTCTTGAAAAATCTTCTTCCGGACTGATACTTCTTTTTTTTGCTAATATTCTCTGAAGTCTTCGAGACAACATGGCTTCTTCATCATCACTGTCTTTGCTATCTTCACTGTTATCCAAAGATTCTTCTGATATTCATCATTCACTTTGAGAGCATTTGATTGTTTCCTTCTGCTGGAGGATTCTCCTAATCTCTCCATGTTTATCTCGTGAGCCATGAGAGATCCTATTAGCTTTTCCAATGACATTAATTTTAAATCATTGGCTTCTTCAATGGCTGTTACCTTTGGAGTCCATGAGGATGGTGGTAGAGATCTGAGGACTTTTCTAACCATGTCTGGTACAACATAAACCTTTCCCAATCCAGCTAATCCATTTGTAATGTCTGTGAATCTGCTGAACATCTGAGTTATTGATTCACCTGACTGCATCTGGAATCTTTCATATTGAGCTACTAGAATATCTATTCTCGTCTCCTTTACCTTGTCTGTCCCTTCATAGGTAACTCTGAGCTTTTCCCACATCTCCATTGCGGATTTGCAGGCAGAGACTCTATTGAATTCTTTCTTGCTTAGGGCACAGCATAATATGCTCTTGGCTTTGTAGTTTAAGGATATTCTTTTCCTATCATCATCTGTCCACTGAGCCTTAGCGTTTGTAACCAAAAGATCACCTTCTTCTACAATGGACCAGATTGTGTAATCATGACCTTGTAGAAAATATTCCATTCTAGTCTTCCAGTAGGTGTAGTCTTCTCCATCGAACAAGGGAGGCCTGTTGACTGACTGACCTTCGAAGTTGCTTTGGGCTACCATAGATCTTTGCTCTTCAGATCGTTGGATCTTCTTCTTTGTCGAAGAGACGGGCTCTGATACCACTTGTTGCCCAGCTAGCTAGCCCAGGGGGGGTGGGGGTGAATGGGTTATTAAAACTTCGACCTCTGATTAAAACCTGTTTACTGAAAGGATTGCACAGCTTAATAACAAGGTTAGAGTTAGAGCAAATAAGACAACAATCACACAAAACACATCCACAAGACACAAGGATTTTTATCCTGGTTCGGAACTCCTCTCCACAGGAGACCTACGTCCAGTCCCTGAGCAATACCTCAGGATTTACTACCAAGGGTACAATCCCCCTTAGGATCCTTACACCCAGCCTCAACTGGTCTTCCTTCAACCTGAAAGGAAAAACAACCACCCTGGATACCACCAGGTCTTCCTTCGTCCAGAAGGGAACACAACTAAAGAAGAAAAAGTGTGAACAGGCTTCAGACTCTAGCTTAACAGGCTACAAGCTGAAGCTACCAAGGCCCGAGAGAGAAAGAGATTTAACAAGGTTTTCTCTAAGGACTACACAAGCTCTCACAAATAGAATCTAATGATCACCGAGAGCTAAGAGCTAAGAACTAGGTTGGAGTGGAAGCTTCGCTCTTCTTTTCAATCTTCTGAAGACTCGAAGAGATGGAGTTCTTTCTTTTTGAATTGTAAGCGTTGTTCACTTCTCCGTCTTGAGTCTTTTATTTATACTTCTGATTCAAATTTGAACGTTGAAGTGTCCGTTGTCTCTTATCCTGGTGTACGTTAGACTGGTCATCAAAGAAGCTTCTGATCGTCAGTCTTTCATCCTTTAGTACACGCTAGAGAAATGTTTTAGAATCTTGTATCTTGTATCCAACGTTGTACAGATGAGTCTTGTCAGATATCTGCAAGCATATCAACAATAAATAGAGGACAGCTAGGACTGTCGTCGATTGTTAGTTGCAGATGGAACAGATATTGCAATATGTAGCAAAGCTCCTTTCTGTCTAAAAAGTACGTAGACAGAGTAGCATAAAATGGAAGATTGTCTGCATGCATGGGAGATACGATCAGAGAGCATTTAATGCATAGCAGTCAACAGACGAGATATGACTTTTGACTTTTCAACGCTATTAAAGACATTATACTGATACAACAGAAGTTGATATGAATACTCCCGATGACTTATGAAATCGTTATACGATAACAAACAATCGTTATGACAGAGCATTATCAGACTATAATGTCGAAATCGTATGAGAACTGAAGTAATCGTTACAGCTATTAAGTCGTTACGAGTTTCAAAGAAATCAATGTGAAACACTTAAGAAATCGATATGAAATGCAAGCCGTTATGACAGTACAGAAATCGATATGAAATGCAAGTCGTTATGACAGTACAGAAACGATATGAAATGCAAGTCGTTTACAGTACAGAAATCGATATGAAATGCAAGTCGTTATGACAGTACAGAAATCGATATGAATGCAAGTCGTTATGACAGTACAGAAATCGATATGAAACTCTTAACAAATCGTTACGGCTAGAGAGTCGTTGCGAGTTCTAAAGAAGTTGTTACGAGGTCTAAAGAAATCGTTACGGCTAGAGAGTCGTTGCGAGTTCTAAAGAAGTCGTTACGATGAATACTTATAGAATCGTTACGGAGAACAAGTCGTTACGAGTTTCAAAGGAATCGTTGCGATGACTTATGAAGTCGTTATGACAAGCAAGTCGTTACGAGTTTCAAAGGAATCGTTGCGATGACTTATGAAGTCGTTATGACAAGCAAGTCGTTACGAGTTCTGAAGGAATCGTTACGATGACTTATGAAGTCGTTATGACAAGCGAGTCGTTACGACATCGACTTGATTTGAAACAACATGATTTTTTCAGCCAGAAGGGAAATCGATATGAAGTCTAAAGCAATCGTTATGGTATCGATTTGTTTGCAATTTGGTCAGAAAGGAAATCGATCATAATACTTGTGAATTGAGAGTCTTACCTGATTGTCTCTGAACTTTGATTTTTCTTTTATTTCCTGTTCTCAAGGCTCAAGTAATCCATTAGTACTATTTTGTTAATCATCAAAATTAATATAAAAATAAATGAATTATTTATTATGGGGACAGTTTGGTCATCAGACCGTCCCCCCCGGTATGCCCCCTCCCCCTCTACATGTAAGATGACAGGTCTTCATCAAGAGAATAAGATCTTCATGCTCACATGAAATTTAAACAGTCCGAGAGTTATTTATACAGTCCATAGGTCAAGAAGTATAAACAATAGTTCACATTAAATAGTAATGAAAATATAACAGTATTTATAACTAATAGAGTATTTTTTGCTCATTATTTTAAATTTGAGTTAAGTGATATATATATATATATATATATACATATATGTATGTATATTAAAAATGCCTTTTCTTTTTATCCATATAAGATTTCCTCAACTCAATGTATAAATTTTGAGTTAGAGTATAGATTTTTAATACATAAAGAAATATCCATCTTCAATAGCATATTTTTTTGAACCTTTTTATTGTCCCTCGACATATAACATATTTTTTTATTTGGTCAAATTATATATTTTGTGGAGAAATGTGGTATGCGGTTAGGATCAAATTTTTTTTTTGCATTGAGTCATTGTCTTTTGACATCTTTTGCCCTATGGCATCCTTGCTTGATTTCTTCTTCTAAAGGAGGATGTTTTTTTCTTTTAAATTATGAACAAAACCAATGAGCATATTAAGCTATGAGAGCCTCCATCCATCTCCAAATAGATGTGTCCACCCAACGTTTTTAAATTATATGTTTTTAAAAGGGTCCCAAACATGGCTGTTAAAATCCCTTTTCTCATATGAGGAAAGCAAGGCAAATGGGGCTTTGACTCCAAGCATGATGATAAGAAACCCCATGTACCTATGCAATGTAAGATAGGGAGAAATAAGTCAATACAAACCCTAATGAAATATGCATCCCAATTCAAATGGGATATGTGCGCTCCATGACATAGCAATGCAAATGGGCCTTTAACCCCATACAATTCTTATAAACAGAAATCACATATGCTTACATATTGAAACATGGGATGTAAAGAAGGCAAATGGAAACACCAATGAGGTATATATCCCAATTTAGGAATAAAAATATTTAGTACAAACTCTTCCTTCTAGACATTAGATCTTTGATTCGAACTTAATTCAATAGGACACTATTATATGGATTACTTTTAATTATTTATTTTTAGTTTAGTGATTAGTATTGCACTTCTTACTTTAATGTAATTCATTTACATGTATATGTGAATTTGATTTAATATTGCACTTGTTCACATGTAATATTTTATTTTCATTTTCCTTTCATATTTATGTGGTTTTTAAATTTGATCTATGCATGTATAGCAATTTATCATTGCACACACCTCACGAGAGTGTGTTAAGCCCGTGTCAATGAACCTTCCCGTTCAAGACTTTGAGATTGATATGCACGAGTCTTATTTTCAGTGATGAGAACGTGTATATCTAACTCAAAGTCTTGAATTGTCCTATTTGGGACAGTCTGTGAATGTTTGATCACAGTTAAGTGGTTATTTACTATATGTGTTTGTAAAATTGTTGAAAATTTTGGTTGCGTCTTCTCACTACTCTCTGGTATACCTTTATTAATTTAGAATATTTTCTTAGCCACTTATAAATGCCCTTGATGATCATGTTGTTGAGCGGGAGGTGGAGTCTGGTGAGGAGGAAGAGTGAACCGATGATGACGAAGATGATGCTGAATTAGACATATCTTCAGCATCTGATGATGAATATAGATAATATTATAAAATTTTGTAAGAACCGAGTGTTGTTGCTAATTATGTTATTAAATAGCTACTTCAAATTTGAGTGCTGATGTTTTTTATATATCTTCATTGTTCTCAATAGAGATATGGTGCGTGGAGGACATAGTGGGAGGGGGTCCACCTCGTCCGGTGCACCCTCTACTTCTGTAGGCCGAGGTCTACGCCGATAGGTATATATGTACTCAACTCAATTCTTTTAGTATACTGTGTATATTAGCTTTATATTTTTTAACGTGTATATAATTTTGCAGGATCCACCTCCCGGCCGACTACGCTGGTTGTCCCAACGACAGGTATATATATTGTACCCAAACACAAAACTCTATATATTACTGTTCATATTAACTTTATATTTTCTAACGTGCATATAATTTGCAGGGTCCGCCTCCCCTACTACACGGTTGTCCCGCGACAGGTATATATATATGTACCCAAACACAAAACTCTATATATTACTGTTCATATTAACTTTATATTTTCTAACGTGCATATATTTTTGCAGAGTCCACCTCCCACCTAGTAGCGTCACCTATCCCATCCCATTCAGCAGCAGGTACATGCATGTTTCCATACTTTAGTATGTTTCTTGTCTTCCAATTTTTTTAATAATAGTGTACTTAATTTTTTCAATAGAGGTAGAGAGCCATCATCCAGCGGCGGAGGAGGTGGCTCAGCTAGCTCGACGCCAGCCATGCTAGATTTCTTGGTAAACTTGATCACTTCAAACTTATTGTATTTATTATTTATGTTATATAGTTAATGTAGAAAATTAATGTGCAATTGCAGGGGGAAGATAGATCCAGGACCTGCTTCCTGCTATATTACATCGTTGCTGCACGCACACGTTCCAGGACCAGTGGACTCATGGAAAGAGTCCCCCCTGTCCGTCCGGGATCTGTTATTTGACATGTTCACGGTATTATTATTTTTTACTAATTTGAAGTCATTTCTTTAATTACTATATCTCTCTATTAGTGCACAAAGTTGAGTAATTCATTTCTAAATATCGGAGGTGCATGTTCATGATACCGGAGGATCTCCCTCGAGCACTAGTCGTATGGGAGTCTACTGCCCAGACTAATTTTAGAAAGTCGATGTGGGAGGCTTGGGACAAGGCAGCGAAGATACAAGCAGCCAGGATCCTACGAATTGGATGGATTACGGCCTGGTGTGGATGAGGAGGGACTATTGGGAGTCCCTTTGTCATCGTTGGGCTACTAGACCATGGCAGGAGAGGTCACAGGCGGCGAAACGCAATCGGTCAGCTCATCCGGAGAAGAATGTGCATACTAGTGGGTCAGTATCTTATACGACCCACAGTAGAGAAATGGTAAGCATATTACTTTCAATTGCTTAATACATTAATTATTATTGTGAAACTAACTATTTTTGTTGAATTGTAAGCGTCACCAGCTCGAGCGTGTCCCTACATCTCGTGAGTTATTTGATCGGACTCATAAGCGGAAGGGGACGGAGGACTATGTCAGCGAGAGTGCTCGCATGATTGCCGTAAGTCAAAATATAATTTATCAATTCAATTTAGATATTAAAAAAATATGATTTGAAAAATACATTGTTAATTTATTCTGCATGAGACCTATGACAGGACGATGGTGGATCGCTATGCAGAGGGCACTCCCCAGCCAGACTTGGATCCGGAAGCCTGGGTCGACACAGCGGGAGAGTCGAGGAAGGGCCAAGTGTACAGCTTTGGGGACAGCCTGGATACTACTCCAATGTTGTCCTCATATGCGAGTTCAGTCGCTCCTCCGGCCTATGCGAGTTCATCTGCTGCGACGCCCGGCAGTGGTGGAGAGGACATTAGAACCCTCATTCGGGAAGAGTTGTCGCAGCAGCTGCCGCTGCACCTTGGCGCCATGGTCGAGCAGCTGGTCGCTGCCATCTGAGGAGCAGGCCCCTCACAGCAAGCCCCTCAGGTCAGTATTACTATTAATTTATTATAGTTTGAATGAAATGAAACCACTAATCTAAACTGTAAAACATGTAAACCACTAATCTTAAAAAAACCCAATTATTGTTTAAGAAGTAGAGTGAAAAAATATTATTATTGTTTTAATAAGTAGAGTGAAAAATATAATATTTCAATTATTGAAATCTATTTTCACTTTTCACCCTACTTCTTTAAAGATGCGGTAGATAATAGACTTTCCCATCTTCCCATAGCTTAAAACTCATTGAAGACATGTCTGATATCTATCCTCACATACAACTGGATGCCACCCAGCTCAATTTATGAGTCGGTGTCCAAAGAGCTCAAAAGGAAAAAAGAAATCCAAATTAAGAAGCCTAAAAAGAAGGCCCTTTATACAATCAACTTATGGAAGGATAAAAAAGCCACCTGATATGTATATATAAAAAAAGATCTATGAAAAAAAATCAAAATGAAAAGGATCAAAACATGCAACTCGAGAGTCCAAAATTAGAAATAGGGATCCGATCGGCATGTCGTTCGCTCCGGCACAACTGGGTGGGTGACAGTGACGTGTGTGAACTGACGGAATCAAATGGATTCCCGGTTTTGGGTTCGACACTCAAACCACTAATCTTAAAAAAACATAAGTGTAAAGGATCAAAACACGCAACCGGGGGTCCAAAATCAGAAATAGGGATCCGATTGACATGCCGTTCACTCCAACACAACGGGTGGGTGACAATGACATGTGGGAACTGACGGAATCCTAATCGGATTCCCGGTTTGAGTTCGGTGCTCAAATCACTAATCTAAAAAAAACTTAATGAAAAGGATCAAAACACGCAACCCGGAGGTCAAAAATAAAAAATAGGGATCCGATCGGCGTGCCGTTTGCTCCAACATGACTGGGTGGGTGACAGTGGCGTGTGGGAACTAACAGAATCCTAATGAGATTCCAGGTTTGGGTTCGACACTCAAACCACTAATCTTAGAAAAATATGTGTAATTGATCAAAACACGCAACTCGGGGGTCCAAAATCAGAAATAGGGATCCGATCGGCGTGCCATTCACTCCGACACGATCAGATGGGTGATAGTGACGTATGAGAATTGACGGAATCCTAATGGGATTCCGGTTTGAGTTTGGCACTCAAATCACTAATCTAAAAAAAACCTAAATGAAAAGGATCAAAACACGCAATCTAGGGGTCTAAAATCAGAAATAGGGATCCGATCGGCATGCCGTTTACTCCGACATGACCGATGGGTGACAGTGACGTGTGGGAACTGACAGAATCCTAATGAGATTCCCAGTTTGGATTCGACACTCAAACCACTAATCTTAAAAAAACATGAGTGTAAATGATCAAAACACGCAACCCGGAGGTCCAATATTAGAAATAGAGATCCGATCGGCGTGCCGGTTGCTCTGACACGGCCGGGTGGGTGACAGTGACGTGTGAGAACTGACAGAATCCTAATGGGATTCCCATCTTGAGTTTGGCGCTCAAATCACTAATCTTCAAAAAAGCTAAATGAAAAGGATCAAAACACGCAACCGGGGGTCCAAAATAAAAAATAGGGATTCGATCGGTGTGTCATTTGCTCCGACGCGACTGGGTGGGTGACAGTGACGTGTGGGAACTGACGGAATCCTAGTGGGATTCTTGGTTTGAGTTCGGGGCTCAAATCACTAATCTAAAAAAAACCTAAATGAAAAGGATCAAAACACGCAACCCGGGGGTCCAAAATTAGAAATTGGGATCCGATCGGTGTGCCGTTCACTCCGACACGACCGGGTGGGTGACAATGATGTATGAAACTGGTGGAATCCTAATCCGGTTCCCGGTTTAGGTTTGGCGCTCAAATCACTAATAAAAAAACCTAAATAAAAGGATTAGAACACGCAACCCGGGGGTCCAAAATCAGAAATAGCGATCCGATCGGCGTGCCGTTCACTTCGACACGATCGGATGGGTGACAGTGACATGCGGGAACTGACGGAATCCTAATCGGATTCCTGGTTTGGGTTCGACACTCAAACTACTAATCTTAAAAAAACCTAAGTGTAAAAGATCAGAACACGCAACCCGGGGGTCCAAAATTAGAAATAGGGATCTGATCGGCGTGTCGTTCGCTCCGACACGACCGGGTGGGTGAGAGTGACGTGTGAGAATTGTCGGAATTCTATTCGGATTCCCGGATTGGGTTCGGCGCTCAAACCACTAATCTAAAACAAAATTCAAGTGTAAAGGATCAGAAATATTAAACTTAGTGAATATTCATATGTTTTAAATTTAAATTTTTGAAAAATAATATTTGTATATTATTTTTTATGTATTTCTAATATTTATTTTTTTTAATATAGGATCCTCTAGCACCTGACGATCATGCGGCGGGGACAGCGGACGATCCAATAGACCTTTCTTGATTTTTATTTCTTATTATTGTGTATGTTTCATATTTGTTGTGATGATGATTTTATGTTAATTTTTATTTATTGTGGATGTTCGTATGAATATTATTTTTAGCCGATTTTGTAATTTATCATTGCTATTTAATTATGTTTTTTTTAAATAAGTGGGTAATTTTCGACGGATAGAATCCGTCAGAAATAACGTCGGCACACAGAACTGCCGACGGAATTTTTCCATCAGTAAAATGGTCAGATGTTCCGACGATTTACCGACAAATATTCCATCAGAAGTTACCTACCGACGGTTTTTTCCGTTAGTGAATCTGTCGGAAGTTCTTACGGATTTTTCTGACCGAACTATCCGTCGGAAGTTACCGACAGATTTATGTTGTCGGTATATTAGTCGGAATTTTCGACGGATTTTTCTGACTAATATTTCTGTCAGAAATACCGACGGATTGCCGATTGATTCTTTTCTCGTCGGTAATTTCTGACGCTTTATTTCCGACGGTCGTTCGCCGAAAAGCTGTCGGAAGGAATGTTTTTCGACGGATTTCTGGCAGATTTCTGACGGAATTGTTCGGATACCGTTAAGAATTTAAATCTATGTTGGCTTAGATTTCCATTTAGTATCTATTATTGTTTTTATATCCTTTTAGTTTGAACTATTATGCAATCAGGACATTATGCAAAACAGTGGATGTAGAAGCAAATTTTTGGGATATGTTTGCAATTCGGTGGCCTTTTCTGTAAATAGAAAGAGATATTTATGCAACATGTTTAAAACTTTATTTAATGCCTTTAATTCTTGAGTTTTAGTATGAATAAAGCTTATTTATAGACTGATAATTGTTACATGTATTATTAGAGATAATTCTTTGAGTTTTGACCTTGTTACAGATTATTTATGCATGAATATTTCTAATTTCAGATTGCAATAGTTATTGTATATATGTCCTTTTGCTCATATTAAGGGATACATTGATCCTATTATGAGGTTTGGTGAGAATTTTTTATTTCTAAGTGGTTAGGTAGATCACCGAAGTGGCACTAATTATAAAGAATGATAAAATTTAAGCTCTTGCCTTGCACTTTCTTCACACTTGCACAAATAGGTACCCCTTTTCTTAGCTTGGATGAGCTTTCCGTCGAATATTCTTTCTGCCGGACTAGTGACTCCTTATCCAATGCCTCCGTAAGTCTCCTCTGACCATGGATTCCATCATGGCCGATGAGCAGGTTGTACCATGAAGTTCTTTGATGTTAGTGTGCACTCCATTAAGTTTTTGATAGTATCAATGATGAGCATTATTGTTTGTTTGTTGTCATTTTAATTGGTAGGGAGGATATTTCTACATCTCGAATGTATAAGTAGATCACCAAAGCGGCCTTATGCATGAAGGATAATGAAGTATTCTCATTAAGAAATTAAAATAACATCAAACTTTGTGTTCTCGGCTTGAAGGTGAAATTTAACTCCCAAAGGAGTGTTTTATTTTCATGCCATGAATAAGGTATAATAGAATTTGTGTGGATGGCGACTATTGAGAGTATGTACCCAAAGGTACTATCTCTTTACATCAAAGTGTACATAAATTTTAGTTCTATCACTTAAGTAATTTTCTTGGGGAGGTTGTCCACTAGCATGTTGTAATTACCGCCCAAAGGAGGAATTATAATGATGTATCAGGACAACTAGTTAAAGTAATTCATTAAGTTGTTAGAATTGTTTTACTTCAGTTCACTATCTCAAAACTTGTTATTCAGTCATCATTATATGTGAGCATATAGAAGGTTAGATCAGCTGGAGGTCATTTATATGTGAGCATTTGGTTATTTTAGGTTCTTCTCCATTGTTTGCCCCTTTCACTGATCAAGTATCGTATCTCAATGGGACAAATTTTACTGAATTGAAACAAGTGGTCATGTTTGCATTAGGGTGCATGGACTTAGATTTAGCATTGCATGAGGAGAAGCCTGCTGCTATTACAACTAAAAACACTCAGGAACAGAAGACTCATTTTGAAAAATGGGAAAGGTCCAACCGCTTATACCTCTTGTTTCTTAGGGACATGTAGGGCAAAGCATTAAGGGATCTATCCCAGAGAAGACCATAGCTAGTGAATTTCTTAAGGCAATTGATGAGGAACAATTTGTTAGTTCAGATAAAGTTAAAGTTAGCACTATGATGGCTAAGCTTTCCTCAATGAAATACACTGGCGGTGGTAGCATTAGAGAACATATCATGATGATGAGAGAGATTGCAGCACAACTCAATACCATGGACGTTACCATTTCAGATACTTTTCTAGTCTATTTCATCTTAAACTCTCTACGAAATGAATAGGTATTCAAGATCTCCTATAACACACATCAGACAAAGTGGTTTGTCAATGAATTGATGACTATGTGTGTTCAGGAGGAGGAGAGGTTAAGAGGAGAGAGGAACAATACAATCATGTTTACTTCTCATGAAGCTATTGGATTAGGAAAGAAGAAGGGTGTCCAGAAGAAGGGCAAGAAGAAGAACAAGTCAAAAGGCAAAAAAGACAAGTGTTTCTTCTGCAAACAACTTGACATGTTAAGAAAGACTGTCTGAAAAGGAAGCATGGTTTGAAAAGAAAGGTAATTTCTCATCTTATGTTGTCATGAGTCTAATTTAGGAATGTTCCTAAAGATACATGGTGGATTGACTCAGGTTCTACCGTGCATGTTGCCACTTCTATGTAGGGATTTCTTTCCAAAATGTCTCCAATGAGGGTGAGCGGAGCATCTTCCTAGGAAATAAGACGCGCTACAAGTCAAGGCTATAGGGATTTATATGATTATTTTGGGATCAGGATTTGTTCTAGATTTGAAAAATACTTTTATGTACCATCTTTTAGGAGAAATTTGGTTTCAGTATCAAAACTTGATTCAGAAGTTTTTGTATATGTCTTAGAAACTCTTCATTGAATTAATAAAGGATTCTATTGTCATTGGTACTGGTTCTCTATCTGATGGTTTATATAAATTGTGTCTTAGCAATGTAAATGAACAATCTCGTCATACCCTGCATACTTCAGTTGTTGTTGACAACAAGTGTGGTAGAGTTAATGAAAACTCATCTATGTTGTGGCATAGGAGATTGGGTCATATCTCTATTAAGAGACATAAGAGGTTAGTGGGAGAAGGAGTAGTTCCTACTCTAGATTTCACTGACTTTGAGACATGTGTGATTGCATAAAAAGAAAGCAAATACACAAGCCTAATAAGGATGCCACTAGGAGTTCTCAAGTGTTTGAAATAATCTATACTGATATATGTGGTCTCTTTCCACCCTGTTTGTCTGACGAAAGGTACTTTGCCATCTTTATAGATGACTATTCTAGATTCATGTATCTCTATTTACTTCTTGAAAAGGTAGATGTCTTCAATGCCTTTAAGGAGTTCAAGAAGGAAGTGGAGAAACAATCAGGAAAAGTAATCAAAATAGTCACACAGACCTCCACCAAGACACATAGAAGAGTTCTTGAGACACCTCACCAGAACCCACAACCAGCCAACACAAGGCCAACAAGCAAGTAGAACAAGCATCACAACACTCAACCAGTGACACAACACTAGCACACAGAAAATCTGCTTAGCCCGACAACATTTCCAACTTACCAAAACACCACACACAACAACACACAGATAAGCGAGAGAACACTCTCAAGTAACCACTGCACACCACCAACAGGGGGGAAAAGACAACGAACAGGCAAGGACTCTGTCCACTGGACCCATAGTAATAACTCTGCATTGGTGAAGGCCATCCCACACACAAGCTCTCTCAATCTCAGTGGCACACACACACAAATGCACAAGCTGACGATGACCTAGAGCACTGCAATGTCGTCCTTTGCACGAAGACCTATGCCAGGGAGTCCACCACTAATCACACCACCATGGCATGAGCAACCTGAGTGACCACACTCGCCACACACACACACTGCAACAACGACAACAACCCTCCTGCAGCTTACACTCGGACCTTACTTGAAAGCCACACACCTACAATACTTAATCAAAAGTACAAGCCTAACACTAACACTCCACGGATGGGCCAACAACGTACTAGTACCCTTCTTTGGACAACTGTAGTTATCAACTCATTGAAAATCTCAATAGACCCCTGCTCTAATACAAATGTAACGACCCAAGGATTCAACACCTGGAAGGCCCTCCAAGTGTCCAACTCTTGGCACGCCACCCACGGATTCGAAGGCCTAGAAGGGTTAGAAAAAGTAGTCTAGTGAGATAAGTAATAAATTCAAATACCTATAACAAGAGTTTAGTACATTAAATAAAAAAAAATGTACAACATGTCCCAAATAAAAGTACATGTATAAAAAAAAGTGCAATCTTTAAGGGGAATACCCAGAGGACTTGCAAAACACAGCTCTCAGCTTACACTAGTACAAGATCTCACACACTCTCTATGAGTCTCCGGAACCAACGTAGAGTTAGGTAGTGAGAAACTAGACTGACTGAACCGCACTAGGAAGAACAACACCAAAACCACCTCGGCGTCCCACCCAACCAAGCGATCTCTACAAACAACTCTACGTCGCTGTCCAACCACCATTTTCCCCTCAGCTCAGAGGAACCAACTCAATCATGCTCGTAGAGTGCATTACTCCTCCACAGGCTTACGAGGATGGGGGTCCCAGGAAACGGCAACAACCCAGCACATGGGACCAGTCCTCATGTGCAGAGCATTCAGCGAACAGAGAACCGGGGGGGGGGGGGGGGGCAAACACCAAAAAACACAGAGTACGATTGGCTTGCAACCACAACAAGCCCAAAAGGCACAAGGCACGCACATGCACACCTTCTGGAACTCTCAGAAGGGTCGTCAGCCAACACAAGCATATGCACTACAGTTGGAAACTCGGTAGAATGGAAGGTAATGGTTTTGCTGCATGTGTAGCTAGAACAAGACAGATCTACTTGTTGCTACTAGGTCGCGACCACAGGGGTGTTGCCTCAATAGATAAGAACTAGTCCACAAGCACCGAGTCGCTACCTGAGTGCGACCATTGGGCTGTCGCCTTCAGAGATGAGAACGTGACGAGCACCGAGTAGCTACCTGAGCGTGACAACTGGGGTGTTGCCTTCGAATGAGAACGCAACATATCGACCTGTTATGATCCTCATCTGAAGGCCGAATCTTAGGTAGATCTTGCCTCAAAGAAACCACACAAAGCCAAAAAAACCACCGGAAAACTAGTCACATACCAAGCGGGGAAAACACACCCCAACCCACTCGGGCACGGACCACCCTTTCTGAACTTAGAAACGATGAAACAGTGAGAACAGGGTAAACGCAATGGCCAATCTATATACAAGGATATGCAACCATGGACTTGTCGCCTTCAATATGATATCAGAACGCCAAGCTTGTCACGATATCAATTTGAAGATCAAATCGAGGGATCAAGCCATAACACGATTCCCCAAGCTACAAACTAAGTCTATAGATGAGGGGGAGCATCTACACACCATAACACCCCGATAGGACCCCACAAAACATGTGCATAGCCTCTCCTTGCCCTCCAATGCATGTAGGAGATGGAGGATGAGCCAAGGTCAGCTCCAACCGTACGTGCACCAAGCCACGCAAACTAGCAAGAAATCATAAGAGCACGAAGAGAACAAGCACGAACGAGCTCTATCCACACAAACTAGCAAGACAGTACGCCATCCCTACTTCCAAATGAAAAGCCAACCTGTTGGGGCCTTCATGTTAGCATGACCGCCTCCTCCTCACTCCACGCACGCTCCGCAAGTGCCATTGCACAAGATCATCTCTAACTCGCCCAAACACACCTGAGGAGAAGAGAGGGAGTTCTCCCACCACAGAGAGGGAAAGAAAGGGAAAAGGAGAAGAGAGACATTGTCTAGGCCTTAAGGCCTCAGGATTGAGACACAACAAGACTACAAGATATTATAAACTAAAATGTTATCGGGTTGAATGATGATGTGTGAAATTTCAATATGCCCCCAATAGATATTATCCCCGTTTGAGATTGTCTCTTTTCTAAAAAAATGGTTCTTTTGGAAGGAGATGAACAAATATTGTTTATAAGTACACATATTTTCACTACATCTAACATCTAATATGAGACTAAATTATACCCCTATAAAGGTGATTTTACATTTACATTCATGCAATAGAACTATTAATATTATGATAATTCGTTTGACAATGTTATTTTATAATTTTCCCTATACTACTCTACAAAATTAGTTGCTTTTGGACCTGGCAATGGGTTTGTCTCTGATTTAACACGGAAGCAACAAATTAGTTAAACTTCCTATAAATTGGATACGTAATCCCAGTTAATCGTATAATACGAAAATTTATCTGATCATCGTACTTAAGAAAAAGACGTATAGTTCAAGACAAACTCAACTCAGCTGCGTAGAAATAAGTTTCAAAGATTCCAATGGACGGTAGCATGAGACACAAATAAGACCCAGTTGGCATGCAAATTATGATAACAAAGTGCCAAGCACGGTGGCTACATAGTGATACAGCATATGTATGCAATAGCATTCAACATGATGCGGACTTAACGGGGTCCAGGTGCACACATATAAATGGATGGAGTTATATATAGAACAACATATATAGGTATTGCCTTAGTTTACGATGGCAATTTTCTTGGTACGTACTCTCCTCGTTCTGCAATGCCCTTTAATCTCTTAGATGCCTGTGCGTGGCTTATTTGAGATCATAATCCAGCACCATCCTGCATATACCATAAGAAAAAGTTTAATCAAGGAAAAAAAAAACAGGAAATAATTACAGAGAGCCTGGATTATATGATCAACAGATTCAACACATGCAACTAAAGACGCCGAGAGAGAGAGAGAGAGAGAGAGAGAGAGAGAGGAGAGAGAGAGAGAGAGAGAGAGAGAGAGAGATCTAGAGAGAGGATATGAGTACCCAAGATGCAGCGCAGTCTCGTGCTGGTGATGATAGTGGTGACCGGGTCCATCATGTTCACTTGCAGCATGTTACGAGTGTCGAACTGGGGAATGGCCTCGTATTGTGCTGCCGGCAGTGCCGTCAGCTGCTGCTGCTGTGCCTGCTGGCTTTCTATCAACTGCATGCGCATGTGAAAGAGCATATATATGAGTAGTACTCCACTCACCGAATCCTCATTTTTTATTTTCTATGGGAAGTTTTAGTGACCTTATTGATTCTGGCATGCAGGCACTTGTTATCATTCTGCAGCTCCACTTCCTGCACAGCTCAATCAGTAAGCAATAGAACAGTACTTTAGCTAGCACACGCTCCACTGGCCGTTTGGCTGAGAAATTTGGAAGGGGGAATGATCAATATAGAGAGGATGGAGATCTAATCTGGATTACCCTTCTCTGCATGTACTCGATTTCAGCAAACAGCAGCTCATTCTGTACGTTCCGAGGGCATGCAAGAAGTGAGAAGGCACTCAACAAGAGAACATACATAACACGTACTGCAGGGTTGGCAACGCAAGACCCAGGAAGAGGCCAGTTCCGAAAGCATTAAATGGAGAGATTGCATGCACGTACCTTGCGGGCTCTTATCTTTTTGATGCCTTCTTCAAGGTTGTGCTCGACCTTCTTCAGCTCCTTGGCTTTGATTCGGGGGATGTCTTCACCCAAGTATTGCCTGATCAGTTAAAATTAAGCACGACGTTAGGAAGCTGTGTTTTCTGCGAGCAGCCACAAGTTAATTAGTGCGACTCTTAACTTCACAAGAGAATGTATGCATGCATGGTAACTTCAGTGATCACCTGATTTTGTTCTGCAGAACGCCGATTTGGTGCCTCAATCTTGCTGATTCTTGTTGGTAGTGCTGCGATTAAACCACAAATGGGGTTGCTGCATTTTGTGCGCAAAGCCAAACAAAACATGCAAGCGCATTTTCTATTCAAGGACTTAGGACAGCATCGATTAATGGACGAGAACTTGATGTAATGAGAGAGTTTGGTTCGTTGTGACTTGGAAGTTATGCATGGGGTCTCCTTTGTAGAAAAGCAAGAGAGAAGTTTATAAAGACTATACGTAAGCGGCAAACTGGAACCTCATGGTATTGTACTGCCTCCTTATATACCTTAGCAGCATTAGTTCATGTATGCTTAATTCATGGGAAGACTGGCCTATGTACTCGAGGTTTTAGGATGGTCTAGCTAGTTTGAAACAAGCAGTGAAATGTTTTGTAATTGCGGAAAGCGACCAAGGAAAATGGAGCTCTAAGACGGTCTATCTTGAAGTAGGCAATCATTGCATATTTTCACAGGTTAATTTCTAGTTACGTGTTCAAAGTTTAGCATGCTTACTTTGAAATATGGGCCGGTCTCCTACTGCAGAGCTTTTGAGGATTGACTTACAAATTTCCTTACAATTTGTCAAAGAATTTTAATTTGAACATAAAGTTACCGTAATTGTAAAAATTGAAATACTATGAAATTGAGTGGATAATGTGCCAAAGTCATCAAAGTTAATTGCTAGAGTTCTGAGCTAACATATATAGAATCTTTTTCCTTGTTCCATTAATCTAGATTAACCATTATATGATGAGCCGGCATTCTCTAAGATGGAAGGCTCACATGTACGGAAGGACGTAGAAATTTTATCTAGTGAGCTCACCCCTATTAAGAGTGACTGTAATTAGCCATTCATTGGGGTCATGCACTTTGAAAAAATCCTCCCATTAATCGACAGAAGAAATATTTCAGAGATCTTTTAGAATCCAGTGGGGTCACATGACCCCACTGAATTAATAATAGGTCCGTCCATACTCACATGTACAACACTTCTATAAACGTGATTAATTGAAATGAACACAATTGAAAACCATCCAAATGCTGCATTAAATTCATTAACATGTAATAGGCCATGTATCAATGTGACATCACATATAGTATCTTACTGCATAAATGTGTTTAGAACACTGCAGCTTTCTACTATCCTATTAGCCTGGTTCTTTAGTCACAAGGTTCTTCCAGTACCCATCAAATGGCAAAATGAGATCGAAGGTGCATATATAGTTGTCAGGGTAAATGTAGATTAAATATGGATTTTTGTGACATATATATATACTGTAACATCCCTCTTTTCCTTGGTCAGTCACCTTTGATGAAAGGTCGCGACACATAGGGCTGTCGCCTTCTGAAGGCGACAGGATGACTATCACGTTCTAGTCAGGAATGCGACGGGCATGCTGTCGCGTTCAGTTTCTGACCGCAGCATGCATTCTTGTCGTTTTGTTGTCGGGGCGGACGGGACAAGTGTCACCCCTGACATGATGAACACGACAGGTCAGTTGTCGCGTTCATGGTGTCAGGGTTGCTTGGGCGGCGCGTGGCGTTTCCGTTGGTCAGGTTGACCTTGACCGTAGGATCGCGATAGGTTGGCCTGAGAACAGCCTTCTTCCCTAGGCATAAAACGACCCAGGCCTGAGAACAGCCTTCTTCCCCATCTCGGCTGGTTTCTCCCCTCCAACGCCTCTGCTGCTGCTGGTGGCTCCGTGGGGAGCTTGGAAGAGGGTTGTGTGGCTTGTGTGAGGGTTTTCACCTTGTGAAGGTAGGTGTTGGTTTGAGTTCTCCCTTCTCACCTCTCTTCTTTTCTTGGGCATCCTCCCTATGATGACCCTCTCCATCGGCTTGTGAAGGACGTTCGTGACTCGTGGACGGCGTCTCCGTGGGAATTGGAGCGAGGAGGAGGGTGGCATGCCTACGAGAAGGCCCTATTGGGGTGGATCTTCATTTTGAGGTAGGGACTGCACACTTTCCCCCTAGTTTTATCATGCTAGGGCCCAATTCCCCCCCTTCTCCAAGCCAAGTAGAACACATGCTAGGTGTGCATTGTGGTTGTGATTCTTGTGGAATGATTGCATGCTTGTTTCATGCTTGGAATGGGGTGTGTTTGATGAGGGTTCCATGTTTGCATGTGAGGTTATTTGAGTGTAGATCCTTTCCTTGACATGCATGGTGTTTATATGGGTGGTTTGAAGCTATTTGAGTTGTTTAAATCACTATCCATGCTCCCCTCCCCTTGGTTTGTTTGTATGGGTGGTGCATGGCCTGAAAGTAATGCCCTCGGGTGTGCAAAACCTGGTTGGTGTCGCAACCTAGGTCGCGATAGCCCGATACGTCGTCTTCCGGGTTGAGGAAGCGACGGCCACCCTGTCGCGTTCTGATCGCGACAGGGTGGCTGTCGCCTTCTCTTCGGGTTCATACTGTGTGTGGTAGGAGGTTTCAGGTGGTCACCTGGACCTCTGTGGTCGCGACAATGCCCTTGTCGCAACCTGGTCGCAACGGGTTTTCCTGTTCACTTCTTGACCCAGGTCGCGACAGACATGGTGTCGCCTTCAGGTGGCGACAGCCTATGCGTCGCCTCTCAGACAGAGAAGGGACTTGGCGACCTGTTCAGAGTTTTCCTTCCACTGCGACTCTGTTTCTGGCACCTGTGTTGTTCCTAGTATAGTGCTACTCTAGTCTTTTGCCCGGTGCTAGGCACTTGAGGGCATGTCATGAGACAGGTTGTTACGTTACCTGGACCCCCGATCCCCGCGCGCCTGTTTGAGGGAGTTCTCCAGGCGGCGAGCGAGCTCGAGTCATGGACTCTTGTAGCAGAATGAAAAATGGCGGGGACAGCGGCGTAGAGTCGTTTGTAGAGCTCTCTTAGCTGAGTCTGGGACGCCATGGTAGTTTTTTTTTTAATAGAAACCAGGTCCTCAGAAAACTTAGCTAGGAGAGTGCACCCTTCCCCAAAGGGGACGAATGAAACCACTCCACTGGCGAGGTGATCTGGGCCGAAATCATATATATTTAAAGAGCAAGGTACAAAAGAGGGGCGAACCCCCATCAGATCAGTCTAATACTTGGAAGACCAGATCTGTCAATAAGTAAAGGCCCCTTACAATAGTTAGGAAGACTATGATACCCCCAAAAAACCTCATTACTAATAGAAGAGATAGAATGCTTAGCAAGTTGATCAGCCAGTTGATTAGCCTCCGGTAAATATGGGAGAGGATTTTCATGTCATGGTGTAACAAGATCTTGACCGCCCTCCACCATACATAAGCTTGCAAGTAACACAAGAATCCTGCTGGAGCGATCTCACCAAGGTTAAAGAGTTAGAACAAATGACTGATAATGTGACTCCATTGTATGAGCCAGGCGAATGCCATCATATAGGGCGTGGGTTTCTGCAATAAAACTGTTACCCACCCATAACTATGGGCAAAATCGACTAGAAAGTTACCATGCTTGTCCCTGATACATCCGCCCCCGTCACATATCCCAGGATTGCCTTTGGAGGCACCATCCACATTCAAACAAAAACTGTCTATGGGAGGAATCCATCTAACCAATTTTCCTATTTAAACGAGACATTTGCATGAAAACCATAGCTATTAAGGATTTGGTCTTCCACCTGAGTTGGAGAAACATGGAATGCAACCTTGGTGAGAGCAAAGCGAATATGAAGCTGGATATTCCTGATAATGTCCCTGGGCAAAATCTTCGTGTTGTCGTACCTAGCAGCACACCTGTTTTTCCAGAGTTCTCAAAGCATAAGAACCAAACCATATATGGAGATAAACCCTGAAGGAGAGTTCATATCCATTTTTGAAGAAGAAGTCCCAAATCCGAGTTGTAATTGCGGGTGTAAGTGTGCTTTGTTACTGACAAGAGGAAGGAACCACTTCCACATTTTAACAGCAATCTCACTAGTAATGAAGACATGGTTAAGGTCCTCAATTTGAGGGGAAGGCAACAACTACATTTAGAAGCCAGAGAAACCCCACTTTCCACGATTCTGCCATCAACAGTCACAACCCGATTGAGAATTTTCCAGCTAAACAAAGAGGCTCTAGGAAGGAAAGAGTGATGCCAAATCTTCATGAGAGCAGGCCGACGGGTACTATTATGTCTGATCAAATTATAATTAGTGGATTAGTAGTAAACTCATTGTTCGAAGTGGCAGTCCAGATGCATCTATATTCATCAGTAGACATGTGCAATCCATTGAAAACGCCAACAGGAAGGGCAGCACGCAGCTGGTGTGATTCCTGAGCAGCTACATCCTGCAGGGACGCAGTGGTAGTTGGTAGCTCTTCCGGCGCAGATCAACTAGTCCTTTTCTCACTGCCTCACTCTACGTGGTTCCGGAACCATTTAGAGGGGCCAGGCGTGGGACCATAGTCCGGCCAGACTACGGCAGTGTGGTTACTTTAGTTCCGCGTCTCACTCCAATGGGAGGTGCTAGACATGGACTGTTGGTCGAGGGTAAGGCGCGTGGCGCACCTGACCGGTTGACTAGTGTAGCGTTCTGTAGCTAGTGTTTCTGTCCAGGCAGTTGTTTATTGTCTGCGTTTACAGCCTTGGTTTTTCACAGTGCCGTGGTTTACACAGGTTTTCCGATCACGACTCGTAGCTTAGACCGTTGACCGTGTAGTGTTTACGCTTCCGCACTTGACTCTGTTAGTAGGATAGATTACTGCTTTATTTAATTATTGCATATATAGATCTATTATGCTGTTAGAACCAGTGAGAGATTGGTAGTCCCTACTGGGCTTCTTCGTGAAGCTCATTCCCTCCGTTTCAGGTGAGACTTCACAGCAGCACCCTCTGTGGCGGACTGAGGAGACGAGGTCGTAGTAGACGGCGTCTTCCGTGAGCAGTGTTCCCCAGATCAGTGTACTTCACCCTCAGGGTATGCCCCTAAGGGACTTGTTATCCCCTTTTCTTTCAGCACTTGTACTTTATTACTTTGGAACTGTACTAGACTTGTACGTAGTGTTGGACTTTTTCCTTCACCTGTTGGTACATTTTAGTGTGTTGTTGTTACTTGTCTCTATTATATATCTTGTTGGACCGATCCGTTAGCCCTCCGGGTCTCCGGCCGGCCCGTGGGCGGCAGTGCCGATGGTCGGGTCCTGGTGGGAGCGAGGGTCCGGGCATCGGGGCCATTACATATACTTATATATATATATATATATATATATATATATATATATATTAGAGAGAGAGAGAGAGGAGAGAGAAGAGAGAGAGAGAGAGAGAGAGAACTATATGTGAAGAAGAAACACTCGAACGCCTCGCACCAAAATAGATCAGAGAAGAAGACACATTTTTAGATGAACACTCTCTCCTTAAATCCATAAGAGAGGCCAACTCTCCTTTCTTCCTTGGTTCTTGCCTTCCTTCTCTTTGGTGTTTTACAAAATGATATGGTAGACTTATATAGTACTATTTGAGGCTCCTTTAATAATAGATGGAAAATAAATAAAATAAATAAGTAATGGGTAGGAGGGAATGATCTTCCATGCATGGACAAAGTAATAAATATTCTCCTGTAGAGGGATTCAACTTCTTTAGCCTCTTTTGTGAATCACTTGGTGGCACCACTGACAGGACCAAGATTCTCACATTTACATCTGGCGATTTTGATCTTCCTCTTAAGAATAGTTTCTTCTTCCAACATTCTCTCAGTCAATTACCAAATCCTTACTTCTCCCCCAACTCATCGTCTCACATTGATGGCTCAAAAGATTCAAGTTGACAACTGAGTTCATCTCTATATACGAGTAAACAACTCCAGTTGACAGGTGTTGTTGCCAATCTTTTGTAGGATCCTAAAGAGGCCATATCAGATGGGCTTGTGTTTCTTGCCTATACCCTTCAATCATTCCTTTCCAAGATACAACCAAACAAAGTCACCAACCTGAAACTTACCTTTAGGCCCATGCCGGTCATGTCACTCATAGCTATTGCTCTACCTCGCTATGCACCAGTTGAATACCTTCAATGAATGTTTAGGATTTTGGTAAGCCACCTTCCTCCCTAGCAATTCTTATTGTTGATTCTATTACGAACTTTGGTTCGAATGAACTTTGTGGAAGATTGCCTAAGCGCACCTTGAAGGGCAATTGGTTTGTTGAACTATGAACTGCTTAGTTGAAGGCAAATTACAAGTAGGGAGAATTCTCATCCCAACTCTTAGGATGTCAAGTGTGGTACCTTGAAGAAGATGTAGCGTGGTTTGATTAACAACCAGAGTTTGTTCATTAGTTTATGGATGGAAGGCCACACTTCATTGCAACTTGATATTCATGATGGATTAATATGATGATCTCCAAAATTACTTAGAGAGAAACTATCATGTTCAGACACAATCGACGTTGGTAACCCAAAGTGTGTTCAAATATGTTAGAAGAATAGCAATAACTCTCTAGTGATCGTCTTCTTGTATGGCACAACCATCACCATCTTTGAAAACCTATTGACCACCAAAATAAGTAGGCTTCCTAGGAAGTTCATAGAGATACTCTCTCAGGGGATGTTGGAACTAGTAAGGGTGTGTACAACCCCAACTTTTGATTGATGGGTTTAGATGTGATACATAATACACACCCTTCATGAATTAAGACACATCCTATTGCATTTGTGGCTATTAAACATAGTGGATTGTAAGTTTTGCAACATCTTGTTCACCTTGAAGTGTCAACTACTTTCGAGGTCCGTGCCTCCTGAATCCACATGTCTTGATCTATAGCTTCAAACACACATAATTGGGATGTATTTCTAAAGGCACTAGCATGCAGCCATGAAGCTTCGGATCTTAATCACAGACTTCGATTTTGGTCATTCTCTGATCACTTTGATTTAATTGAGGTTGATTTCTATTACACTGTTTCCTACTGAGAACTGAAGGTACACTAGTGTCTACTTCTGTAGCACCCTGGATTTTTAAAATCCAAATAAATAAATTTTTTATTTAAATAAATGAAATAATCGATTTAAGTGAATAAAGGGAGAATGCATTGTATAAATGAGAATTAAAGCAATCCCCATTAAATTAAATTAGTAATGGGTTACTCTAATAACCCAAACCCAATGAAATGGGCCCAAATAAGGTTAGCCCATTATGGAATGAGAGGTAAATAGGTGAAATTCGTACCTAATTATTAAATAAATAGGAAAGGGTTAAGATAAATGCTAAATAACTCATATATATCTTAAATAAGAGTCCTTACACCACCCTAACCCTTGGGCCACGAAATTAGCTCTCTCCCTAGCCATATTAGGTGGATAAATAAGAGAAAGTGGGAGATAAAGAAAGAAATTTAGAGTTTAATGGAAAGGAGGACTCTTATAATGACTAGGATCCTATAGATGGCCACATACATCAAAAACTCATCCTTAGCAACCCATTTCGTGGCTAGAGCTCTGGAGAAAGAGAGAGGCTGGAGACAAAGGAGCAAGGAGGAGGAGGCTAGAACAAGAAGGGTTTCAGATTTTTCGTTATCTAAGCTAGGGTTTTCTTGGACTCGACAAAAGGTAGGCAATCTCTCAAGCTAAAATCGTGAAATAATTACCCTAGGTAGCCTTCATGTACCTCTTCAAAAGCCCTATGGTTTCGTTGTATTCCGTTCATCCATTTGGGAGAATTTAATTCATGAAACCCTGCTGTGATCATGAACCCTAATCTCATGTTTTCTCTAATCCCATGTACGTACTTGTTCTCATGCCATGATAAAATTCTCAGTGATACTACATCGTATTATCTTTCAAACGCCTCTGGTCTTGCTTGATTTCGATCTCCCATAAGGGATAATTAAATCTTTGAATATCTGTCAGATCTGTGCACTCGACCCTCGTTGTTTATTTTTTTCTCGTGCACACTTGACATCATTCCCTCATAAAATTATCATAAATACTACTACATGTTAGCTTTTAAACGCCGCTGGTTTCATAATTTTTCATCATGTATTCATCTCTAATTAATTCGTTGAACTCTGACTATGCCTGTTTAGGTCACCGAAAATTAACCTAATCAATGCTTGTCTAAACCTTGTCTATTTTCAAATTAATCGTGCATGTGATATATATATATGTCTACTTTCGTTTAAAACTGGTTTCGTGCTTTTTGGATCACCGTACTATTTTATATAGAATTTACAACGTCCCTGTATCACAGAGGACTCGCCCTGAGAAAAGGAAAAAGAGCAAACCCACCTGTTATCGTGACGGCGCGACCCGCCGCGATAACAATGGGGTCGCGTCGGCCATTGACGTCGCGTCAAGAATGCGGCGGCACGAGCCGCCGTGATTCGCTCCGGACCGGCCAGACCGGCCAGGCCCCGTGTCGCGTCCGACCGCCCTGTCGCGACTTGAATCGCGACGGGTAGGTCCGTCGCGTTTCAAAGATTTCGGCCAGAACTATTAAATTGTGTACATACCCTCTGTTTTGGCTATTTAACCCTTAATTAGCCATGATTAAACCATGTTATAATTAATTCGACTTGGTAACAAATGTTACTAATGATATACATTTAATTATTTAAATGACATTTGCACGACTTGTCATATCCTCAAGATTTCTTTACACTTACACACACACAACGTTTTAATGCCATTGACCTTGATAAATTATGCAATAATGTATTCGGTAAATTATCGAAATAAATGACTAAATTACCCTATTTTGTTAAATACAATTGTTTCCGTTTTACTCGGCATTTTATCTACCGTTACCGCTTCCCTCGGCCTTCGAGCACTCGAGGCACGACGAACCCATTTTACACACTTTCCTTGACTTGGACCACCTCTCCACCGGAATACTCTCGATTGGACCAGGGACTCCTTGTCAAGACCTCCGTAAGTCTTCTTGACTTTGGCGCACGTCCTTAGTCAACGAGCTGGTTGTACCCTAAAACCCGTACACTCTTAGGGATCAGTACGATCCAAGCCTTAGTGTTCCTTCTCGTCTTGAGTTCACACCGGACCACCTGACCCGTGTACACAGCACGGCTAAGGGGTGGTTGTGACTTCTACCAGACTGCCGGTACCCGACCTGGTGCTGTGCAACCGTTACTATCGTGTTTATCGTCGTTTTACGATTGTACCCCTCTCATCTACAGTCTCTTTACTCTCATCTGTTCACGTTCTCTCTACTCTCTCATCTATCTCGTCTAGTACTCTCTTATCTCTTCTTGGTACTCTATTGCCATTCGTGTGATTGTCTAAGATAAAAGAAATGACTAATGCCAGCGCAATAGGGCCGATCAGGTCCTGGGAGGAGCGCCCGAAAAGTGCCAGTACCCATGGGTGTTAAAATGATCATAGGATGTGTTACGGCATGCATCCAGCGCCAGTTTACTATCTAGATTAATCTATGACAATCAAAGTGCTATCTTTACAAGTGCAAGCGTGATCGTTACTAGTGCACCGTTGTGCAATTTACATGTATATCGTTACATGGCCATTCTATATCGTTCTCGTTGAACTATTTTCCCTGTGCCAGTTGCAATTGTCCTCTCGTTATCGTGACATGCTCTACATGACTCTACTCTCTAGTTATCCTGCCATTAAGACATTAACTATTTAAAGCATGCTTGTGTTCATGAGATATTAAGTCCTACTGGGCGTTATTCGCTCATCCTGCGTATTTATTTAATGTGTTCAGGTGAGTCGGATGGAGACGACCACACATACGAGGACGGGACTGAGGGAGATGCTCAAGAGTGACCATTCAGCCACCAGTGCTATCTAGTAGTAGTTAGTGAATCAGTTAGTCATAATGTAATAGTTTGATTTTTGAATAAAGTACTCTGGGCCCTAGTTCTGGCTCTGATACGTTGATGTAATGATGACTGGTGGATTATTAATGAAATTGGAGTTTATTTGGTATTATTCCATTGTGCAATGGTTTGCATTTATTTCTCGCTCTGTACTATTTAATAACTGTAATCCCGCTCCGATATTCCGCGTCGGGGCGTTACAACTTCCCCAACTCACATTTCTTGTCGTTTAGATGAAGTTGATGTTGTTCAAGCATTTGGGGTGCCTTCTTCACATGCACCAGATATTCTTCCCATGTACGAGAGTAGATAAGTTTATCTTGAGATACACGATGACGAATGTCATCGAGGTAGATCCGCAACACATCATTCATCAGCCACATAAAGTAGTAGGAATGTTGCACAATCCGAAAGGCATAACAACTCATTCTAACAGTCCTTGTTGCATCTTCAATGTGCATCTTCCAAGTGTCCTCTTCTTGAATTTGGACTTATGGTAGTCAAACTTTAGATCTAGCATGGTGAAGATAGTTGTGTGCTTAATTGGTCTAGCAAGTCATCTATTCCAACTAGTAGATATTGATTATTGATGGTGATCTTGTTAAGGGTGTGATAGTTGATGCACATGTGCTTACCACCATCTTTCTCTGGCATTACTAGAATGAAAGATCCTTAAGGTGAACTACTCATTAGCTTGATAACTCCATTCTAGTGTAGTTGATCCTTTGCCACTTGGTCTCCTCGTTCTCCAACACTCAATTACAATCATGTCGAGGTTGGGTAGAGGTGTATCAGAGATGAGTTGAATTTCATATTCTACAACTCTTTTTGGTGGTAATTCTTGAACTTCATCAACAAGGGTCGAGTGTTCTTCCAACACTTTCTCCAATTTTCCTGAGCTCTCCCTATAAGTTAGGGTAATTTGTGATATGTAGAGTTTTATCTCCATTGGATGGACTAGTAATGACATGAACTTCTAGACATTCACCATCTTATTTGCTTGGTAGACTATCACCAGTTCAACACTCTTGGCATATCTTTATTTGTCTCACAAGATACTTCTTTCATGCTTAACTTGACAATATTATTTCTGGGCTTGTAGGAAGTAGATTCCATCACAATCCCAAATAAAGATATTGCCAAAAATTACCTAGCAAATATCAAGAGGGACCACTTCACATTTCATACCATTGATGTACTCATTGGTGTTGACAAATTTGAACTTGCAATGATAGTGAATCTTAAGTTCCACATCCTTTTAGATCCACATGAATGGATACAAATGTGGATGTAGCATTGTCTTTAAGCCCATCTTCTGTATTAGGCTTGTTGAGATAATATGTTTTTGGTTGTCAAGGTTGATTATGACACCGATCACCTCTTACTTCACCTGAATTTACAAGGATAATAGCTCATCTCTTGCATCAATCTCAGGATTGGGGGCTAAGTCTATCTCCTTCTCTATGCCATTAAAGATAGAGTTGGGTCCACCTTTTCAACTTCTCCAAGCCCAATGGTGTCAGTGTTGATTGTCATTGCCATCATACGCTTGTCTTTGTTGTCCTTCTTCCATTTTCTTAAGAATATCTTTGGATGGAGTTTCCAACACTTCTCTTTAATGTGTCTCGTTATCATACATTAATGTTCACATAACTTATTGGAATAGGAATAGTTGGATGAGCTAATGCCTTTCATCCTAGAAATATATATTTCTAGGGCTTGGTTGTCCTCTCATTGCTCTCTTCAAGAGACTTCTTATTGCCATGATGTTGGTTCTTCTTCTCAATAGCCATGACAGTGATGCTACCATTAAAGACATCTTGCATTTTGAAGAGGGTTAGTTGTATGTTAAGTCAACTTAGATGTGTACTTCGTGAGTGTATGGTAATATTTGAGTGATATGTCCAATGCTACAACATATCATCGAATCTCAGTGGTGTAGTCTTGCACTACTTATCTTGATTTTGTGTGGAAGGTTGTTTTAGTGCTGTCACCAATCTTTGACATACCATGTAGGGTAATCTTGGCATATGAGTCATTTGAATAGACTCCAAGTGACCTCCTCATCCCCATGGCCCTATAATCGGCCATTCCACTATGCTAAAGCATGTCTCGTCAACTTCAAGCAATCAAGCTTGACCTTGTTTTGACTACCATACTAGTACAAGGTAAAGTAAGTTTCAAGCTGGTCAGGCGTACATGCAACATCTTTGCATTAACAATGCCACCATAAATAGAGATGCCAATTTTGGCTTCAACCTTGAATGGTCGTATCCTTCTATGTGACATGATTATACTATCATCATTATCGTCTTCGTCATCTTTGGACATTCTACATCCCTATTCTTGATGACAATAGCGCAATTTGGACTTTATTGAACTTATTACTATCTCTATGTCTTGTGACATAGACAACCATGTCGATTGGGGTTGATGTACGCTCCTTTGGTGACATGTTGATAGATGTCATCTCTATAGACACCTATTTCAGCCTCTTAAGTGGGTCATGTTTCTTATTCTTATCTTAGTGCACCAAGTTGATCGTCATTTCAGATCACATCTTTGGCCCGTGATGATCCCAATATTATTATAGTTCCCACCTAGTGATTAGCTAATCGACTGCTGATGGTCCAAGTCTAACTTTAACTGCTTAGACTACCCTATCATGCTCTCTTTATTTTATGGGTTGATAGAAGCCTTATTTATTACTCAAACCTGGCATATTATGGTACCATTTTGTAGCTCTCTAAGTTTAGAATCCACGCAACAAACAACTCATCAATCTGACGTCTATGGAGGGAGATAAGTTCAAATGGGTAAACCATGTGCAGAATACTTTAAACATAGTTTGCATTGGTAGCACGTCTACAAAGACATGGCGTGCATGACTGCGACATCAATAGACATGGTGTATCGCACTACTATATCTTTAGATATGGAGTCCATGGCTGTTGTGTCTCCATTTCATGCATGCAAATGCACCTAAGCTCATGTCCCTTTGCAACGATCACAATGGTATGTCATTTAGGGCATTTTTAAGCCTTAAAAATTATGAAAAATTCCAAAAAGAGTGTCCTCCCCAAAAACCACCTCATGCATTACAAAGTCCAAAATACCCCCAAGTTGTGGCTAAAAAAGGGTATTCTTAAACTTCATTTTCCACTCTCTACCCTTATATAAACATCTCTAAAGGGAGAGCAAAGGGGTTGGATACTTTGGGAAGGTTCCTAGGAGGGTCTTCAACATCCCACGACACCCCAATTAGAAGGAGAAGTCCCACATTGCATTGCATCGTCCTCTTCCTTAGATTTTCTCTCTTCTATCGCACTACATGACCCAACGTACTATCGACCATTCTATAGCACGAATGAGGGAGCATCTCAACTCAGTCTTTGATCAAACTTTTTCCTCTCGATCTCCTCTAAATCCACGAATAGGAAGTACCCCAAATAGGGCTGTAGCTTGACTTCTTAATTTTTCTTTATTTTCTGCTTTTCTTGTATGGATGGCATGATTTGCACCTCTCTCTCTCTCTCTCTTCCTTGCGTTAAACATCTTCATACAATAGACACACACCTAAGATTTTCCCAACAAGAGTTTCCAAATCCTCTCCAGTAAGCTCTATCCCTATTTTCACGATTATCCTTCAAAAGGGGAGGGGGGGGGGGGGGTGGATACTGCACATCTAGTTTTCTAATCAGGTACATCTTTCCTTTTTTTCTCTATTTTGTAGGCACACATAATATTAGAATGTAAGACCCTTCATCCTTGGCCATCCAAGGAAGAAGGAAGAGGTTTTCCATGGCCCCACACTCCGAGCTTCAATAAGATCATGATTCGGAACATGTTTTGTGGTCGTGTCATCTCCGACCGACGTGCCTTAGTTTACATATATCTTTCATCATCCCCAAGGTAACTTGCGCACCCCTACCTCTTAAATAATTTTGTCTGAAAAATGAGGTTAAGTAACCCCCGATTATTTTGACACATAGAGTGGGTCTGTGCTTTGACACATCTTGATCCATATGTGAAGAAGGATCGCTAGATGCCTCACATCAGATATGCACTATGGAATAAAGTAGACTAGATAAAAGGAAAATATTTTTCGGTGAAACTCTCTCTCCTTAAATCTATAAGATAATCTAACTCTTCTTGTCTTTGATTTCTTATTTTTTCTTCTTTTTGGTTGCTTTACAAAATGATGCCATGGCCTTTATATATTACTTGGGATTCTAAAAATAGATGTAAACAAAACAAAACAAATAAATATTGGGAGGACCAAGTGATAAAGATCCTCCAAGATCAGCGAGAGAGAATGTGTCCATTGACCGGTCATTGATGAAGTAATGATAGCACCGAGTTGATACATGAGCGAGTAATCCACAAAGATTAAAATAATTTAGTGGAAGCATTGCCACTGAACTACTATCTTTTATGTCGACTATATTGGCCATTTGAATGCAACCAATTAATATCCTTTCCTTACTACTCACTGATGTCTTACTCTTTGTGTTTCTCCTATCAAGGCATCTTGAGATTTACTAGTAGTAGAAGCTCTACGACTAGAGGAAAGACTCTTTGGTGGGCTTCTGAAGGAGGCTATTCCCCGTGCTTGTCCAACACATGTAGGAAGTTGGAATTTCAAAATTGAAATCAGAATGGACCAAAGAGGGTAACATACCTCAGATGAAGAGGAACAAAGACTCTGCTTGAGTTGGAGTTTCATTGAACTAGTGAAGAGGTGAATAGCACATGCATGTAAAGACGTTCAAAGTTGCAACACATATTAAGATTAGTTTAGATCTTTGTTAGACAACAATCAGGTTGGAGATGGTCCCCTTATGAGAGGCTAGAGAGGTTCAAATCTAGCAAGAGGCCTTATACAGAGGGCTTTTGCTAGCTAGTTTTGCATGCAAGATGTTGGAGTTTTTAGAGAGACGTTTGGTGATGTTGATGTATGCCAATCGATAACCATTATGAAGGATGAGTGACGGGAAGAAGATGGTCATGATAGAAACTAAACTAAGCTTTGGGGACAGTGGAGACAAAGTGTACTAGTAATACTATGTAGCCGAAAACACCAAATTTGACACTAGAAAAAAAACTCTTGCGAAATCATCATTTATCGCAAGTATTGAGTTAGCATTTCATAGATGCATACTGTAATTATAGTAACCCAAGTTATTTAATAAATAATAAATTATAGTTAATTAAATTTTAATGGGTTAAATTAAAACCCATAAAATAAAATAGATAATTGGGCTTAATTAATGATCCATAATGACATTATTGGGCCACAATAGGAGTTAGAATAATAAAATATTAAGAAATTATTATTAAATTCAGAATACTCATTATTCCCTTAATTAAATGGGTAAGATAAGCATAAAATAACTCCATAAATATTTAAATTTGTGTCTTATCACAACCCTAACATGATAGCCACGTTTTTTAGTTTATCCCAACCCAATTAGAGCTTAGAAGGCTTAGGAGATAGAGATATACATGGAAATCAATTAGATGGAGTTAGAGTTGTGTTAAGAAATAAAAATACAATATATATAAATATACCCCAATTCTCCTCTTGGCCGACCCTATTGCTGATGGGCGGTTCTCCTAGACATGAAGGCAAGGTCAAGGAGGAGGATTTCGTGGGAAGACTGAGCCTTAGGAGATCTACAAAGAGTTCTTTAAGTTCTAACCCTAGTTTCTCAATTTTGTCCAAAGATAAGCATTCTCTCAAGCAAAATATAATTAAATATCTCCATATGCTGTTCATGATGTAAGGCACAAAATCTCCATCTTTTCCCCAATTTCTATTGTTCCATCTATGAGTATTTTGCTTCTAAAGTGCATGAATATGCATGTACCCGACCTCTTGTTCTTACTCTCAAACCATGTTCAATCCATGTCTATATGTCTATTTCATGATTTTTGCATGTTTATAAGTCTGTTAGCATTATTTTAAAATTGATTTAATAATTTTCATGCTTCCTACAATGACTTTTAAGTACTTTATTGTACACCTATCGGCCTGAGTTCACTATGCTGTGAACGCGGTGGACACAGAGGCTGCCTTCTTAACTCGGTCCAACGAAATGCCCCATTAAGAACGTGCTCGACTGATACCCTGCATTAACTTGAGTTATCGCGGTGGGTACCCCGACCGCCTTCTAAATGCGTCCCAATGCTTGATCGTGTTCAGAATGTGAGTCTCAATAGCCTAAATACCATTTAAATTATGTTTTAATTTGTGGAATAATTCTTATTTAGTCCCTATTAAGTTTTAAACGTACTAATAGAAGGTTATTATGATTAAATATGTGATTATTCTTTTTAATATAATCCTCATGATCTTCTCATATATACTATGATTCTCTTTAAATTGCAAACTCTCTCTTAAATCCCAAATTGCTATAAAATATTTGGTTAATGAATTTGAAATTCACACATGAACCCCTATATAATAAAAAGACTTGTTTCGATTCTATTGCCATTTTGGAACATCGTTACTAACATTCTGTTCTTCTAAAAGTCCTTTAGAACACCGAGCAAGATGTTTCAACACCTCTCTTGATGTTGTGAGAACCCTCCATTGACTATTCCTCCTGTTAGACTGGAACTCCCTCACTGAGGCCTCCGTAAGTCTTCGTGAGTGTGGAATTCTTTTACAACGCTGAGTTGGTTGTACCATCACCACCTGAACACCTATAGGGACCATGTTGGACTTGTACAACATGATCCAACCAGCCTATAAAATCTCTCTATAAATGCACCCTCCCTTTTGACTGTGTTCTTAATGTGGTAGGCATGAGGACCGTGACTTACATGTTAACGTACCCGACCCCTTGACTGCGTTCTAGTCGTGTCTAGGGAGTAGATAGCGTTCTTTACCAGTCTGCCAATACCCGAGTGTACTGTTTGCAGCAATCACTATCATGGTTTTCGGTGTTGTTTCCCATGTATGACCCGTTTAAGTTTTTGGTTCATGTAGAAACTCTCATCTCATGACTCTCTCTCTCTCATATATTCTCTTTCTTTCATACTCTCATCTATTCATCTACTAGTCTCATCTATTTTTGGTACTCTATATAGTCGTGACTAACTGTCTAAGGATAAGAAACATGACTAATGTTTGACAATATAAAGGGCTCAACCACCAAGCTAATGCTCTCCACTAAGAAACATGACTAATGCACACTTACATAGAGTGCTTAATTAGCCAAAAATTTTGATTGCACCTTTAAATTAAATAGTCACACTAATTAATACCTCACCCATGACCCTACGGGGTCTATCAATCTTGGAGGCTCTAATTGAGAACTTCTATATGGAAGTAAAAAAAGATAATAAAAATCCTTACCAAGGTCTAAGGTCTTCATTTCAGATAACTTAAGCCAAAGAATGTCAAAATCTGAAAGTAGCTCAAAGTTGAAGCTCTGACAAAAACATGCACCTAGTAATAACCAAGCACGTAATACCCAAGTTGAATTGAACCTCTAACACTTGCCAACATTCCTACAGAGCATGCTCCATGTTCCTGTTTAGGACCGATCGAAAAGAACACACCATGAACGAAAGATAGAGAGGAGAAAAAAGATCACACACATAAAAGACAAGATTTACGTGGTTCAGAGATCGAGAGATCGCCTACGTCCACCGCCACACTGGGTTCTCATTTCTTGGAGAAAAATTACAAGAGGATGACCTTACAACACATCTAAAACCTCCAAATGTCGTCACACACAACTTAGGCTGAAAACATCCTGCATATATATAGAATTCAAAACAAGAAAATTGCCTCAAACTGGACTCAACCGAAATCAATCGACCGACTCGACCTGGTCTGTCAACTAGATTTGACAAGCCTACTCCTTTTATAGTCGGCCCAGAATCAGTTGACCAATTCAAGTCGGTCGATCGACCGGATTCCGACAGTGACCCAGTCGGTCAAACGATGCTTACAAATTCTATCAATCCACAACTCTGAATCCTCCTAGGTAGAACAATTTTGAATAATTTTTGCCCCAGCTTTCTAGGAAAGGGACTCAACATGGAGTTGGATTCGTGTAAGGACAAGGGCGCTAACAAGAAATCAAGTCACGCTCCACAACACAACAATTGCTAACAATCTTCCTTGATTAATATCCAAACTTTTTTTGGTTTTAAGCAGCCTATCCATCTTTGGTTATGTAGGTCTCTCAAGAAACACTCATTTAAATGTTTGCGCTTTATTCCAGATTTGTGCAGGAATAATGCGGGGTTTTCATAAATTAAACATAGGAAATGTTTAGTGTCATTCAAGGAGGATAATAAAAATGATGTGAAATAATTGTGAATAGCTCTTCAAACAATTTTATTGGTTAAAAATCTGACAATATCTTTTTCTCACTCTCTTTTTTCAGCCAATAAAATTGTTTGGATGATAATCTATAGCATCTTTATTAGCCTCCTTACAATACACTAAACATTTCTCGTTAAAAATTGGAGAAAGTGAACCTTTTGCATTCTTGGGTTTCTTCAGATAGGGCCCTTCGTTCTCCACATAAACGAGCTGCACGGTGTCTGTGAACATTTGCTAAGTCTTCTTCTGTTGCCATTCCTTCGGGAATGGAAGGGAAACTACCAGAGGCAATGAGAATGGGTGTCATAACTCTTTATCATATCTAGAGAAGATCTTCTAGCTATAGTAAAAGGTATCCCTCACTTTAACAGATGGTCTATCTTTGCGGCTGTGATCTCCTCTTTTCTTTTCCAGTACAAAACAAAGACTCTTGTCAACTCTGGGTAGCTTTTCCGTGGGCAAAAGCTTCCTCTTCTGTCTTTATATATCATTGCCATCATCATCTTCTTCTTTTCCTAATTCTCCTCCTCCTCCTCCTCTCTGTAAAAGTGAGAAGGTGAAGGTGGAGTCGTGATCATTGTCTTATATGTAGAACGACTTACATAATAGTCATTCCCTGTTGACTACACATTGTGAAATAACCATATATACAATATGTTTATAGATACAAATATATATACACACACACCTTGACCATCTAAAAGTAGAAAAGTATGGTTTGCAAATAGCTATTCACACCCTTCCTTGTCCATTTTGAGATCCTAACCGTTTGAACATAAGGAATGTCTCAATCAGCACCATCCATATCCATCTTGAACTTCTTCATCAATTCTGAGAATCTCTTGTTAAATGTACATAAAAGAAAAAGTTTATATGTCCACGTTCATAAAAGAACTTGCAATGATTTTGTCTATTTTGATCTCAAATTTATAAACATGAACTCAAATGTTGTTATTACCCCATTCTTGCTTCGTTCATCACGTTACATGAACTATATTTTACTTCAAGAACGGGGAATGAAGAATGCAACATTACATGCGACAATGAAAAATGAGAAATTAAAATTTTCAATTAATGATGGATATCAGAAAATGCCTTAAGAAAGAAATAATTCCATGACTACAAAGAAGGAGATTACCAACAAGAACTGCTTAACAATAATTCAACACCATGTTGCCAAATTAAGATGCAGCATACATGAGGCCTGAGGGATGCCCCCCCACCAATCAATGTGAAAGGCAGAACATGAAAGGGAAGAGAAGGTACCTGGGCATCCAGTTCGATCACTGATCTGGTGTTGGAGGCATCAGAAGACGCTTTCTTGTACCTCTCGATGGTAGCTTTTACGCTGCACAGATGACGCCCTCATTCACAAAGCAGTACAGAAATGCTCAGCTGGATATGCATTTCAGTAGAAAGGATCAGACAGGGGTCAGGAATGTGACAACAAACCATCCACCACGGCGTTTAGACCTTAATGATGAGGGTACTACGTAGCACTGACACCGCTGCTAGGGGGGAGGACAGGACCCAAGAATCCAAGTTCAAGAACTAAGAAAGTACTGCTGTAAGATTCAGATACGTACCTGGGATTTGAGAAATGACATCCTGACAGGTCCATTTAGGCCTGTGCACTCTTGGCTATTGTCTAGGCAACCAAGTATTTTATATGTTTTTGACAAAGAGCATTATACTTTTTTTCCCTTTCTTCTTGAAATCAACTTAGATTTTCTTTTGTTATTTTCATCAGATTATCTAACTAGGTCTAGACGCGCAAGTTTCTTCTATGGACCTCTGTACTTTGAAAGCTGGTTCAGAAATAAAAGTAGTATTCTCATCCTAAAAAAGGAGAAAGAAAGACACTAGTGTCTGTAATAGCTAGAAAAAATGGGTATCTTTCCGTAGTATCTTGGGAAAGAATTATAGGATGAAGCAACAAGATGCGTAGTCACCAGTTAATGTTTCTTGGATGTAACATTAACACTGCCACCTCAAGAGGGATATAGAGTTGAAGATTGCTTCTGCTCTAAACAAATGCACATAACTTACCTAGATCAGCTGCGGGCTATTTATTATGGAAACTGTTTAAGTGTTGGCATCTATATATGTGCAGTTCAATAACATTCCATATAATAGAACCACAAATCTCCTAGATTCCTTCTATACATAGTTAATATACTTGCAAGGGCACACCATTCTTTATGTTGTTATGATGAAATCATGCATATCCCATGGAGAATGCACATGGTACATCCCAAAAACCAAAACCCAAAATTTATCACAGTTAAAAGCCTTACATGTAGCAACTACAGCCATCAACTCAAAAGGGTGACCGGTGAAAAGAGTAAAAAACGGAATAAAATTTCACATTATGGGAATAAATCATGTGGAAATAAAATATGTGTACTAGAGATGGGTGCTGAGATTGATGTATGTTAAAATCAAGAAAGATAAGATTATGAATAAATACTTATGTGAGAATTTGGAGATAACCCCAATCGACAGTAAAAATGAGAGAAAGTAGAATCAAATAATTGGATACTAGCACCGTCATCTAATTCGATGCCGTTTAAAAGATATGATCAAATCTTAATAGATGCTAGTAAAAGAACTCGAGTAGGCCTAAAATAAGTTGATGTTATGTTATTAAAGAGGACATTAACTTTTTAATTTAAATATGAATATAATATTTGATAGAAATCTTTGATAGAATATGATTCATGTAGCTGACCCCAAATAATAAGATAAGACTGATGACAATGGAGGCATAAATATGTATTATATAAGTATTTTATCACCCACAAAAAATACTTATTATATAAGAATGTTCATGGAGGTAATGTAGCAGTTATATCTTCTAGGTGACTAAATAGGTATGGTACAAAAATGTGGCATCCCCATATTCTAAAGTAAGAGGGCATCATCTTTATCCCATTTATTTTGTAATGGATGTCCAATCATTCTATTCTAACAAAGTGAAACTTTTACAGTTAGGAGGAGGAAAAGTGATGTCTTTTCTGTGTAGATATTTAATCTAATCCTTCTAATTAGATGGCTCAAAAATGGAAGCTCCCGATGATGACAGATGTATCTGAGAATTCTTATGCAACCATATATTTAAAAGGGAATACTTATTGTAAGAGTGGGTCTTGACATGATGTGAATTGAGTGGATTGAGAGTTGGAACTCAGAGTACGAACTCAATCGACATGATGCTTATTGCAAGACCAATCTTGCAATAAGCATTCCTCATTGTATAGATAACTAATTGTTTGCTGAAAGGATGGGACTTCCTGTGAAGTTTCAGATACGCTTTTTATTTCAAACATGTATGTGGATGCACCTGTTCTTAAGTGAAACTTAATTTGCAGTCATTTTACTTGTCGTCCAGCTAGGTGCCAACTGTATAACTTGAGGAAAACCATGGAAGGCAGTAAGTCACGGCATAGAGAGCCTACCAGTACGCATGAAGCCTTGTATTAAACTGTAAATAGTTAACTTCTCCCTCTTATGTTGGAGATAGGAGTTCTGTACATGTCGCAATGTATCCATGTTTAGAATGGTGAAGCGGCACAGCACAGAATAGCTTTAACAAAGATCTCATAATTCTTCTTCTGAGGCTACCTCATTAATTTAACGCTGGCTGTCATACTGGACTATTTGCAATAAACTAGTATTCACATCCTATAATCCTTGCCAAAAATGTTGCGCGTATGAGAGGTAGATAGAGAGAGAGAGAGAGAGATCAGTGGGGTGGGAGATCGCCCCTCCCCTCCCCGACGCCCGTGAGGAAGACTCAGTCCCGCCATCTCTTTACGCAAGAAACAGATTTCAGAGGAACAGGTTTCCATCTCTCTAAGGAAGAACTCATGACAGGTTACAAGCAGGCAGGTTGACTGCAACAAGCTAGCTAGGATGCCTATGTTAGTTATGGGCACTTCTCATTTCCTCTTTTTTTTCTTGTTTATCGGCGCTTCACAGGTTCTTGTCCGCCATCTTTTGCGCTCTCCTTCACTAATAATAATACCTCAAAAGACAACGAATCCTAGCAAGTTAAGTTTCAACCTTTCCATCTGTGAATGAAATCTGTGCAATATCTAGCTGCGCCTATAGATGCGGAGCGAGAGAAGATGGCCTTTCGAGGAGTCACAACTCGCAGGTTGCAGGTTTCATTCCAATGTTTGGAACCCCGTTCCAGATGGTTTCGAGCCCTCGAGGGCGCTCTACGCAGGCTATACAGGGGATTGGACAGAAGTGAACGCGTGACCCAAACTTGACATCGCAGTCTTGTTGATGGGAATATGGAAATGACTTTTCAACCAATTTCATCACTTTTTTTGTATTATTTACTTCTCTGAAATCACGAGGAGACATGACCCATTGGAACCAAGTCTTCCGAGTATTCATTACGTTGGTTGTTCAGATGAACGATTCCCGAGAAACAAAAACTCGTCGCTTTTCCATATCTCTCTCATCTCTCTATTATTTTCTTCTTTTATTTCTTGGAGTTCTTTTCTCTACAGTCTTACCTTAGTTTCCTCGACGACCTGATTGGTCCCTTCTGCCACGCTGGCACGAGATCCCACAATATGATTGGCTGCTGCTCTCTTCTCCTCTTGGGGCCTCGAACCCTCGCAGTCACCACAGCTCCTCGTCTCTTTGCCCCTGGTACAAACCCTGGCGACGCATCCCTTTGCCGTCTCTCTCCGCCAATATTACCCTCCCAGCATCTCTCTCTCTCTCTCTGCCAGGACCAGAGCCATACAAGGTCTCAGCCCAAGTACAATCTTCCCATTGGCCGCGCGAGTCCATCGTTCGTACACGTACGGACTTGCAGTCTCTCTCTCTCATCCACACACAATGCTACATTTGAAAACACTGGTAAATGGGGTTGGCTCTCTTAGATATTTCCTTCTCTCCTAATCCACGGTGCATCTTCTCTTGGGTATACGGTGTAGCTTTTAGCTAGCAAGTTGCAGATCTTGCGTGTTACGTGCCCATTATTAGCACTATGCACCTAAGCGAGTCGACGACGAGGAGCCATCTGATGCTTGATAAACAGGCTGAGCTAAGAAGAGATTAGCAGCACGGGCAGTTGATGGCCATGGAATCATGACGCAGGCGTCAATAGTGCAAGCAGAGGCACTGGAAAGCAAACCTCGTGGCCGCCCTTTGCCTAAAGACCCATGACAGCAGGAGAACATGAGGGCACAACGGGGAAACGGGCGGAGAACATGAGGGGCGCACAACGGGGAAACGGGGGTGGAGGAGGAGAGGGAAGGTAAAGGTAAAGAGAGAGAGAGAGAGAGACTCTTATCTTATGAAACCCTAGCAAAAAACTGTGACCGCTCTTTTTTGATGCAAGATGATAAATGAGTCTTCTTTTTTCTTTTGGAAGAAAGTTAATGAACGTTTGTGATGTATGCTAAATGGGTTCTCCAGATCTCCTGTCTTTGCGTTGGATGTTAATGGTGAGGAGTTGGTATGCGACCATGGGTTCTGACATCTGTCAAAAGCCTAGAGGGTGGCCCGAGGACTGAGCAGCGGCCTAATGGGAGCTCGACAGCTCTGTGTCGCAGATAGGGCTTCCTTAACCTGTGATGGGTGACGTGAATGGGAACCAGGAAACAGGAAAGACAGAGAGAGAAAGAACCCTAGATAGAAGATGCAGAGAGAGAGAGAGAGAGAGAGAGGAGAGAGAGAGAGAGAGAGGAGAGAGAGAGAGAGAGAGAGAGAATAGAGGTGCAGTAGGAGGGAATAAAGAAGAGGTGGGTGAGGGGGAACACAGAGAGGAAATAGCAAAGATGAGATCCAACGAGGGAGGAGGCCTTGGATTTTCTTTTTCTCTCTTTCCCACAGATCCGCATGGCATACAGCTGCCTTCAACCCTCACTTTGCTACTATACTATACTACTACATCTCCGCATCTCTGCAGCTCCAACAGATCTAACTATCTACCCAACTAAGCAACACCCTAAAAGTAGAGAACAAAAGGGAAATAGCAAAACAACTGATCTACCACAACCAGAAGTTCTCACCACAATAGTAGCATCAGAAGGGGAAGAAACCTAACCCGGGAAGGAGCAGATGGACAAGCAAGGGAACGTATAAGACGCCATTTCCTATTTGATCTTACGCAGGAAAACAGACGAAAGCCGAGAAGCCAGAAAGAAAAAGGGTAAAGGGACATCTCATATATAGTTTGCTTCCATGCTCAAGATCATTATTCCAAGAGTACCCCCAAAGGTTTCATCTTTCGGGGAAGGCAGAAGTTAAGAACATCTAATTAAAGGATGGAGCTACAGGCAACATTCAACCTGCACAGATCTCCTTTCCCATCCTTTGATACCTTGGGGGCAAGATCAGAAAAAGTGAACCAACTCCGTGGCATAGAAGAGA
>CM024754.1:50637536-50684611 GCA_014218235.1 Colocasia esculenta
AGCTCGGACGACGTACGACAATGCACACCGTGAAGAGGAGGGGAGATTAGGAAAGAGACAAGAAGGGAAGCACAAAAGATAAGCTCTGGGTGTTGGAGGGGAGGTGTGGGCACCAAAAAAAAGTATGTGTTGGCCTCACCATGGCTGGCCCAACTCTCCTCACAAAACCCTTCAAATGACCACTCACATGCCCATTTAACAAGCCCAAAGAAACCCATTATCTAAAGGGCCCAACACCCCATGCTGGGAGGTGAGCCTAGGGGACTGATCACCCCTCTCCACCACCACTTAAAAGGCTGCAAAAAGAAAAGAGAGAGGGTCCTACGGCAGAAAAAAAGAAAAGGAGGGAGGCTTTTCTTCTTCCCAAGCAAGGGGCAAGAAGCAAGCAGCAAGAAGGAGGAGGCTCTGCATTTTTCCTGGTTCTTCTACCCTCAGCTCCATCCGTGAGAAGATCTGCAGCAAGAGAAAGCAAGAGAAGACAAGCCAAGAAAAAAAGAGAGAAGAAAAGGTGAGGAGAGGCAGAGGAGAAAAAAAGAAAAGAGAGAGGCTTGTCCTGTCTTGTCAAGGGAAGAAGAGAGGAGTGAGTGGGTTACGTGAAGCCTTCTTCCTCCCATTTGTTTCTTGTGTACTTCCTCCATCCCTCACATAGAATACATATTTTGTGCATTCCTCTTTTTTATGTGAATAGCTTGTCCTTATGCATTTATGTATGTTTCTCTCCACCTTCTCTGGCTTGAGTTTTTAGTAAGAGGGGGTTACGGGAGGAGCTCCTCTTGATAGAGGAGTGGTTCCCCTTTGTCACGTCCCGTCATTAATATATCTATAAATTTCGGAACGTGAACGCATGAGGAATCAAGAGAATTTGAATTATTTGAGCAGAAGAATGCTCGGACTTTACTAATCAAAATAATTATTCATTGACATTCCACAGGTATTACATGACTCTCCATTACAATTCACACTTAAACGCCGTAAAGGTTGGTCTCTCAGGCCACAAATCCCGATGTCCCGCTTTCTAGAACCGTAGATACCTGAAAAATAGGATTTGGTGAGCTAACTAGCCCAGTAGGATTCAAATTCTCAAATCAAAGGATTACACGGTATGATGATCAAGGAAAAGGCTTGAGTGAAATCATAGATGGACCAACAAGCATCTGAATATGACAGTGAATGTGAAACATAGAATTGATACACAGAGTATGCTCAGGAATTCACATTGAAACTCAAGTTCTAGTTCATGTGACCACAATAAAAGACTTGACTGATATCAAAGATGAACAACAAGTCTCATCATCTGGCTCATATATATTTCTCACAGGATAGGTATCATGATGACTATAATCAAACAGGTATTGATGCAATGCCAGACATCCCGGTGTCCTCATTGCCCCAAGACAAGGATAGAACAGGCATCAAAGAGACAATACCAGATCTCAGAACAGTAGCTTGATACAGTGACAGTAAAACTCAGGTCATGCTCAGGTATATAACTCAAGTATTGGTTCATATATCAGTTCACACAGTATAGGAAGTATGATGACCATAATCAGGAAGTAGTGATGCAATGCCAAACATCCCGGTATCCTTATCACTCCCGTACGGCCCGTAATGAATTCGGGTGCTCCTCCCAGGACTGGACCAGCCCTATTTGCACAGGCATATCAGTCAGGTGGGGTCCAAGGACCCATTAAATGTCATCATCATTAGTTTATCACATCTCACAAGGTGTTCAAGCTTTTGAACTCTCAAGATATCAAGTAATATGAACTTAGTTGCAAATACAGGAGAATGGACTCAACGTTGTACCATTCGGAGTTGACGGTTTCAAGGATAATTCAATAATGAGTAAGGTATCCAAAGTGGGTGATCTTTATAGTAGAATGACAGTAAATATCAAAGTAAATATGAGGGTAACTTGGTAGGCTAATAGGGTGAAGTTTAAGCAAGGATTTGCACATGAAAAAGTGCTGAAATTCGAATCAGGGTCATGGCTGTCGACAGGTGAGAAGGGGCTGTCGACAGATGGCTACAGACAGAACTCAGTTTGCTGGACTGTGTGTATCTGTCGACAGCAACCAGGGGGCTGTCGACAGCTACACACAGTCCCAGTTATCTGGGTTCTGGATAGCATGTGCCTGTCGACAGCTTTGGCCCTGCTGTCGACAGGTAGCTGCAGAACTTCTAGAAATGCTTTGTAAATCTGTTTAAAGGCCCTAATTATAAAACTTATAACCCAAGACATGTTTAATATCAAATGGAAGAGTCTAATTGAAGTTCTCACAGTAGTTTATAAGCTAAACAATCGGGATGAAACAAGAGGTTGATAATTCGAACTTGGTCGGCTATAAGCTAATGTAGTGTAGTATTGGAAGCATGAACTTGATAGCAATGGTTTATTGGAAAATCCTACAAGATAGATACTAAAACTCAAAGTGTTTCATGGATTTAGATCAAGGTATGAAGTACCAAACATCTGAACGGAAGTTAGTCACAAGTTCTAATGGTATTGTGACTTTATCAAATTCTATAACATATACAAGGATCAAGGGTGGAAGAAGAAGAAGAAGAGATGATCTGGAAGTAAAACAAGAATCTTCTCCTCCCCAATGTGAGAATGTTTATCAAAACTGGAGGAAAAATAGTAGGATTACAAATATATCAACTTGACTACTCAATCATGAGTTATTTATCATGTGTGGAGACAGGATTACGGAAAAGGAGATGAATCCTACACTTATACATGGATTTCATAACATGAAGGAAGTATAAGAACAAGAAGAAAGAGGATCATTAAGAAGGAGTCCTATCAATGCATAAGAACTCAATGGTAACAAGGTAATCAAACAAGCTTACTGAATCCCATGCCATATGGGATCAAGACTGATGCTTTAATTCCAAGGCTTAGAAAAGAAGGAGATTTACAAGTTGATGGTCACAAGAATGAATTCTACTAATACCTACATAAGTTCAACCAAAGGAATTTCCCCAATTCACAGAACAAGACATGTTCGGAAGAGATGAACTCATCACTCTTAAGATGGTTTCCAAGGTTGGAAAACAAGTATATATGTGGACATGAACTTTTAGCAAAGGCAAGATACAAGGATTGAGAAGAGAATAGAGAATAGAATCCTACCTTACTGAAGGGTAAAGTTGCAGGTATTCCTGACGAAGATCCTACACCCAGCAAGAGAAGTGTTTTCCCTCTTCAGCGTGGATGATGTGTCAGCAATGTTCATCTTAAGCGTAGTAGTTACAGCAGCAACATGAACAGAAAGGGAAGTAATTGCAGGTGCAACAGCTCTCAACAGCAACTCCAGTAGCTCCTCCAGCAGCAAGGAGCAAGAAAGACAAGAACAAGGCAAGAACAAGGGGTGTGGAAAGATACGTAGGAGGGGAGAGGAGTGGCTCTTATAGCCCAACCAAACTCCCATGCGCGATGGCACGTTGGCCATCAAGGTGTCGAGGTAAAACCCCTTTAACCATGCAAGGCCACCTAGCTCATGCAACTCTCTGAGCCTTACACCTAAGGGACAAAGTGTTAAACTCCTACTTAAGTGAGGTGGCTGCCCCAGCCCCTCACACGTAGACAGACTAAAATTCCCAGAAAATCACCATCGTAAATAGCCCCTAATTCGACTGGCCCAAGATCCTCACGTAAAACTTTCAAATGATGTCCATTTGTGTTGAAATTTCAGCCATAGGCTAATGTAATTGTTTTGCAAATTATGGTGATTTTAGTTTAATTTTTAGAATTTATTTTACACTAGGTGAAAAATCACCCGAAAAATGGTCGCGTCGACTGTACCTTGAAATCCGTACGTCGAAAAATTCAGATAATTACATATTTGATTTCTCCACATTTTTCTGGAAATTATGATGTTCTCGGATTTTTATTTTGTTGTCGTTTTCCGGTATCGCCCTGTGGAGGCACGCACTTCGAGGTACGATACTGGGATAACGTTCATTACCACTAATTAAGTCTATCATCTAATTATTACAATTTAATAACACCCTAAGGTATTTTAACCAAATTATTTCTATTTTCTTAACATTTTAAATTTATGGGGCGTTACACTTCCCCTAATACCCCATATATATAAGGCCTCTTTGTCCTCCATACTCAATAATGAGGTTTGGGGGTGTAAAACCCCATCTCCTATCAATGCATGTGTGCCCCCACCCCATTACATCTTCTAAGGGGCGATTTTTGCTGCTGGACCCTCTAGAGGGTTGTTCTCCCTGTCAAAAAATAGTCCCTTAAGGGTCCTCATTGCGGTCAACATATGTTCATGGTAATAGTCAAGAGAATGAGAAGTAATGCTCATGTTTTTTTTTTTCTTGTCTAAACACCATCTCCAAAAGACCCATTCAAAGAGCCCATCAAGCCTTGGTTCGCCCCTCTCAATAGATCACCCCATTGGCGGTTTCAGCCATCCCTTGATGTGCATTTCAAGCCAACACCAAATAGTCCTTCCAAGAGCCCATTTCGCTAATCAAAGGGGTTGGGCAAATAATGCCTAGATTTCTTTGTTTAGCCCACCAAGCAATAGGTTGCAAGTCCATCTCAAGCTCCAAGACCATCCCTGCCATGAGCAAGGGTGCTCTAGGAGGGAGGCGGCTGTCACCTCTTGCACAGGTAGCCAGTTGCGCCGATTCGGCCTGGCACTGGTTCTGGCAGTCTTGTAAGACCAGAGCAGAGCTGCGCCGATTCGACGTCCTGGCCATCATGTTGGCTGAAGTTACATGAGCAAAATCATTGCTCCATGTGACACCATCTAATCAACAGTTAAATGACACATTGTAAGACCCATCCACCCCCCTGGGTTGGACAATATAATGTCTATGTCCGGACAGGTGGGTCCACACGCTACTCATACCGTCCCGTGGGTTGCTTGGTCATGACGTTGCTCGAATCTCCGTAGGCGTGCCTGGGGATCGGGGTCATGTGCCATGAGAGTTACGTCACTCTTCGATGTATACTATCTCTTTTGGTACCATCTCCACTTGTGGTGGATGAGTACCGCGCTTTCCCCTTTTCGACTACGATAAGGGGAAATGCTGCCGAATTTTCCTCGCAAGGACTGAGTCGGCGCAAAAATCCCTAAAGAGGTCATTAGCTTCCAATGAGTTGGTACGTTGTGAACGAGCACCGACTCAATGATGTCTGTTGCCCAGCTAATTAGCCCAGAGGGGGGGGGGGGGTGAATGGGTTATTAAAAAATTGATCTTTGATGAATACCTGTTCACTAAAAGGATTGCACAACAACTCAAGTGAAGGTTAGAGTTAGAGGAAATGAGATAGCAATCACACAAAATACAACCACAAGACAGTAGGATTTTTATCCTGGTTCGGAACTCTTTCCACAGGAGACCTCGTCCAGTCCCTGAGCAATACCTCAGGACTTCACTAATCAAGGGTACAGTCCCCCTTAAGGACACAACAACACCCAGCTCAGCTGGTCTTCCTTCACACCGAAGGGAACAACACCCTGGATACCACCAGGTCTTCCTTCACACCAGAAGGGAACAACACCCGGATACCACCAGGTCTTCCTTCACACCAGAAGGGAACAACACCCTGGATACCACCAGGTCTTCCTCACACCAGAAGGGAACAACACAAAGAGAGGTTGTAAGACAAGCCCCTAGATCAAACTGTTACAAGCAATGATCTAAAGGACCTAGCACAGAGAGCAAAGAATCTAAATCTAGGCTCACTCTCAGAACTACACAAGCTCTCTTCAAATGATCTTTCACTAGCTAGTAGAGAGCAAAAGAGCAAAAGCTAAGAGGAATGAAGTTTTCTGCTCTAACTCCTTCTTCAGAAGAATTTGAATGTATTTCTTGAACCACCCTACTTCTATTCTTCTGACTTGTGTATATATATATCTTCAATTTGAAATCTAGACGTTGAAGTGTCCGTTGTCTCTCTTTTGAGTAGTCGTTAGACTGAATGATGTCTGGAGTCTTGGAAGCTTCCAGTCAACAGTCTTTTGATCACTTGAGCACGCAAAGAGATGAGATCTTCAAAGATATCCGATGGCTTCTATTTGTTTACGTTGTACCATGAAGCTAGATCAGAGGTCTGCACAGATGTCAATCTCAAATAGAGACAGATAAGCTGTCTCTGATGTCAGTCAACGTTATTAGTAATAGACATGGAAATAGTAATGCCAGATAGCTTAAGTCTAAAGGACGTTATCAGAGTAGGCACGATAAGGATAATATGGTCTACATGCATGCAGAGATACGTTCAGATCTCATAAATGCAAAAGCGTCAGAGAGATGTGTACGTGGACTTTGACTGGTCAATGTTTTAAGATGAATAAGATATCAAGATATGAAATCGTTGCGGAAGGCAAATCGTTATGAACACTTATCAAGTCGTTATGAACTCTAAAGAAATCGTTGCGCAAAGCAAATCGTTATGAACACTTATCAAGTCGTTATGAACTCTAAAGAAATCGTTGCGCAAAGCAAATCGTTATGAACACTTATCAAGTCGTTATGAACTCTAAAGAAATCGTTGCGCAAAGTAAATCGTTATGAACACTTATCAAGTCGTTATAAAAAGCAAGTCGTTATGAGTTCTAAAGGAATCGTTACGATGACATGAAGTCGTTATGACAAGCAAGTTGTTACGAGTTCTAAAGGAATCGTTACGATGACATGAAGTCGTTATGACAAGCAAGTCGTTACGAGTCTAAAGGAATCGTTGCGATGACATGAAGTCGTTATGACAAGCAAGTCGTTACGAGTTCTAAAGGAGATCGTTACGATGACATGAAGTCGTTATGACAAGCAAGTCGTTACGAGTTCTAAAGGATCGTTACGATGACTTATGAAGTCGTTGTGACAAGCAAGTCGTTACGAGTCTAAAGGAATCGTTACGATGACTTATGAAGTCGTTGTGACAAGCAAGTCGTTACAAGTTCTGAAGGAATCGTTACGATGACTTATGAAGTCGTTATGACAAAGAAATCGCGAGACTTATGAAGTCGTTATGACAAGGAATCGTTACGGTATCGATTTGTTTGATCTTTTCGGTCAAAAGGAAATCGATCATAATACTTGTAAATTGAGAGTCTTACCTGATTGTCTTGAACTCTTTTGCTTTTATTTCCGGTCATCAATTAATTCATTAGTACTATTTTGTTAATCATCAAATTAATATATATAAATAAGTGAAGTAATTTATATATTGGGAAGTTGGTCATCAATCTCCCCCTTTTGATGATGACAAAATATACTAAGCATCATACAATACAAACATGTTTTTCAGAATATAGCTTTAGTTTTCTCCCCCATTTTGTCAATAAGTAAAAAGATAGTCTTTGAGACAAAGAAGAGAGAGAATCATTGTATTAAGTTGGAGGAAGATAGTACAAAGGAGACAACAAGGAGGCATGCTGTGAGATGACAGCCCATGCCTTGATCTCAAGGTCTTCAAAAGTCTGTTGGAAAACTCCAGAAGCAACTGAAAAATTAGGACCCATGGATGGAATGGCCCGTTGAATGTACAGTTGCCGTTGCTTTTTAGGAATACTGCATACTGATGGGGGTCCAAGATGAATCTGAAGTAAGTGCTCTTTCCAAAGCTGGCACGATGAAGAAATCTATCCAGAGAGATTGGATAGAGAAAACTTCTGATCAAGCAGATCCTGCTTCAGAGCATAGAAGGTTGTATACCTGGCTGCCCACTGAACATAGATTTCTTGAAGGATTTATGGAGTTGAGATCCATGAAGGCTTCGGCTGAGAGAATGGGCTTGGCTTGACGAACCAAGGAACTGTTGATGGCCTGCAAACTGAAGGTGGGGTTTCCTGTAGAGAGTTTCCCATAGGGTGGGGGTAAGCCTTTCACATTTAGAGATGAGTGGGGCCAAAGTTTGGGAAGAGATGCGGCCAGAGTGATATCTCTGAAAATGAACCGCAAGAAGGAGGTTAATCTGCCCAACTTGGTGACAAAACGGCCATCTGCCTAGCAAACATATCCAGTGCATGGGATCCAGCATCGGAGGTCAAACACTAAAGAGTGTAGCTTTGGCAGAGAACTGGAGAGTCAACTGGAGATTGGCAAAGTCCAACTGAGAAGGGAAGATTTACTGGACGCTCTGTTCTCACCATCACTAAGGCTGAATGAAACTGGTAGAACTGAACTTCAGGCATCTTGTTCAAATAGCAAAAATCACTGTACAGCTGAAAATTCTTGGCAATACGAATCTCTTTCAAAATAAAGGGTCCCCAAGAGTTCTTATGCTGAATAATGAACCACTCAGAAAGAGTGAGTGGGTGAGCACGATGGGTAAGAGATTCTGCCCTGGCGGTCAAATATTTGCTGTATAGAGCTTTGTTACCCTTGACATTGGCCCACTGATCTTCTGTCTTGAACTCAGTGCCCTCAAAGATTTTGGATTTTTGAGGGTGGGACAGCTGGGTAAAAGGAAGAACAATGCTTAGATGTTCAGAGAGGTTGAGGAAGGAAGAATACCATAGATGGAGAGAGGATGCACTTTTGAACATATTCCTTATAGATGAATCTTCTCTGAGGTTCAAGGGTAAGAGGTACCAAAGAGGAGGAAATAATGGTGAGGAGGAGATGCTGACAGAGGATGATTGTTTCCTCTTTTTCTTGGCAGGATGGGAGGATCAGTCCTGTGGATATGAGTGGCAGTGAGGGAGAGAATGGTGACAAGGGTATTTTTCTCAAAAGCATCCGGCAGATTTGTGTCAAAGACACAAGTAGTGAAGGTTTTTTCGGAAAGATAGTGACAGAGGAAGGAGGAGTAGGAAGATAGAAAAGGTGTTTGGATTGAAGGAAGAAGGTGGTGAAGGTTGGGATTGAATGATGATGGAGCTGAGGTGTGGAGAAGGAGTGGGGAGAAGGAAGGTTGAGATGAATGAGAGAGAAGATGGTTGGGTGCGAGGCAAGGGTGTTTTACAGTTGGTGGTGCAGGAGGGGCTGTAGAAGGAGATGAAGGTGAGGAGAGGGTTGGAGTTGCAAGGTAGAAGTGCAGGGGCCTTTGTAGCTGTCATGGGCTCTCTTTCCCTTTGACTTGACCTTCTCTGACAACTAAAGAGGGTCCTGATGACCTGAAGCTTGCACAGATGGCCCTGTTGGCCTGATGCTTGAGCTGATGGCCCTGCTGGCCGAGGAACAGCAGCTGGTCTGCTCTGAGTAGCTGCAGGAGAAACTCCACTTGACCTTGAAAGACCTGTTAGCATCAACTTCATATCAGACATTTCTTTATTAAACCACTTCATTGCATTTCTGACTGAAGAGAGCTCAGAGGTGGTCGAAGCTTGACTAGCAAGTATCCCTTGCACACTGGACTGCACTGCTGACAAAATTTCTCCCCGAGCCTTCAACAATTCCAAAACCGGGTTCAAGTTGACTTCCTGTGGCTTTTCTGAGGTTTCTGTGAGCTATCCTTTTGCCTTTCTTTGAGGTGTAGGTTCTTCAATAGACTGCTCCCCCTTAGCAGGAGCTTCCTCTTCAACTCCAATTGCTCCCCCTGAGCGAGCTTCTTCTTCAAACTGGATCTACTGGAGCACTGGACTGCTCCACTGGAATTGATTCTCAATGTGGCCTTCTGCCACTGCTTCTTCCATTCAAATTTCACCAGACTGTGAGTCCATTTGCGTGGAGAGAGCTGATTCAACTAAATTTCTAAGAATTGAGCCCATTATTGAGGTAGGCGAATCACTGGCTTTATCTGCCACTTCCTCAACTACAGAAGCTGTAAGAGATTCTGGCTGAAATGCTGGTGCTACTGCCTGCTGCTCTGCTGGTGCTACTGCCTGCTGCTCTGCTGGTGCTACTGCCTGCTGCTCTGCTGCTGACTGAGCTGCTTGCTCCTCTGCTACTGACTCTTCTGCTTGCTGCGCTCTGCTGGTGCTACTGCCATTTCCTGAACATCAGGAATTTCTACATCACCAATTATGGCCTCTCCCTCGGCCACAGTGGTCTTAGACCATACACTTCAATTACAGAGAAACCACTTTTCTTGAGATTTCTGGACCTTATACACTGGCCCATCTTCTCCACAACTGCCCCAGATAATCTATTCCAAAGTGTTTGAAAACCTTTGTAAGTAGATGAGCATAGGGCAAAGAGACATTTAACTTACTTTTGTATCCCATATTGTGATCTCTGGCAAATTTCATCCTTTCCAACATGACTTGCGCATATTAAATCTCCTTTTGTTGAATTGCCCAAAAACATCATATCAGAATCGCCCTAGTGCACGTTGAGAAGGTGGCACTGCGAGGAACCAAAATTTGACAAATAATGAAATGAAGAAGACGGTTGTATGCATTCATCTGGTTAATATCCAATTTCCGTCTCTTAGCCTAAACCCTGGACCTATAATTCCAAGGCCTTTTGCTTCATCGTTCACTGCGTGAGCCCCACTGAATCCAGACGTCTTCACTCAAACAACATGTGCAACAACTCATGATCGACTTTAATTAGGATTCCTTTACCGAAGATACAAGGGACCCATCTGCCTCTGACCTTAAGCACACATAAAAAGCTTTCACCGGGTCGGATAGCTTACCGGTGAAAGTGGCAATTTCCATCCACTGCATCCTTCTCAGAGTTTCTGCTATATTCCCATGCCATTCTTCTCGAGATTTGAAACATCCACTGCCTTGTTTCCGCATACCTTTGTCTCACGAAGGTGAAACCTTTCCTGCTGTTCTGCGGACAGGTACTCAGCACTGTAGCCCCCTACACTTCCGAGATCATCGGGGCCGGCCATAGGAGTGAGAAGAGGAACTGTTCTGAGAAGGGAGATGATGGAAAGAGATGGAAGCCCTCGAGGGATTCTTCGCGGGAAGAGGGGAAAGCTTCAAATCTTGCAGAGAGTCGATGCTGGAATCGTTAGGGCATCGACTTTGGGTGAATAGATAAAGGAGAAAGGTAAAGGTAGAAGATGAGTCGTTCCCAGAACGATTTGACTAATTAGAATTATTTTATCGAAAACAGGAAGCGCCAAAAGGCGGTAACGGCACAAGGCGACAAAAGGTTTGACGAGTCAAACTGCTTTTAACACAATAGCGGTCAAGGAAGAGTAGATAAACTGAGTTTTGCTTAAAGTGAGAGAGAGAGAAAATTTTCATTTATTCTGAAAAATTATATGCCATTTAAAATACAGGAATCTTTTCACAAATTGCACATCCCTAATTCCCTTCTAAGAGATGTAAATCTCTCTTCAGGTAGGGCTTTTGTGAATATCTGCTAGTTGGCTATTTGTATCAATAAAGGATATTTCTATATTTCCATTTGCAACATGATCACGAATAAAATGATATCTAACCTCAATATGTTTTGTCCTTGAGTACTGAACTGGATTCTTGGTCAGATTAATGGCACTGGTGTTGTCACACAGCAATGGAATTGATTTGATATTTAATCCAAAATCTTCAAGTTGTTGCTTTATCCAAAGGAGTTGTGTACAGCAACTTCCAGCAGCTACATATTCAGCTTCAGCTGTTGATAGTGCCACTGAGTTTTATTTCTTTGAAGACCATGATATCAAACATCCTGCAAGAATTGACAACAACCACTGGTGCTCTTTCTATCTATCTTGCATCCAGCATAGTCAGCATCAGAATATCCTACTAAATCTATTTCACATGATTTGGATACCACAAGACCTAAATCATAAGTTCTAGCTAAATATCTAAATATTCTTTTTACAGAAATTAGGTGAGATTCTCTAGGGTCTGCTTGATACCTAGCACACATGCATACACTAAACAAGATGTCTGGTCTACTTGCAGTTAAATAAGTAAAGACCCTATCATACCTCTATAGTTCTTTTGATCTACCTTTTTACCATTTTGATCACTGTCCATTCTGGTTGATTGCTCATTGGAGTTGACAGTTGGTTGTGTTTGGCATTGTCGAATCCAACTTCTTCAGGAGTTCCTTGGTGTATTGGCTTGACAAATGTGGGTGCCTTCCTTCCCTTGCTTGACTTGCAATCCAAGGAAGTAGTTTAGCTCCCCCATCATACTCATTTCAAATTCTCCCTGCATAAGCTTCTCAAAATACTTGCAAAGAGATTGTCAGTAGAACCAAAAATGATATCATCTACATAGATTTGAACTAATAGTGGTGATTGACCTTTGACTTTATGAATAATGTGCTATCTACTTTGCCTCTATTGAAACCATGATTTAACAGAAAAGAGCTAAGTCTTTCATACCAGGCTCTAGGTGCTTGTTTTAAACCATATAATGCCTTATGGAGTTTGAAAACATGATTAGGAAATTCAGTGTCATCAAAACCTGGAGGTTGTTCAACATACACTTCCTCTTTTATAAAACCATTTAAGAATGCTGATTTAACATCCATTTGAAATAGTGTCAAGTTTAGAGCTGATGCATATGCAAGTAAGATTCTAATAGCCTCAAGTCTAGCTACAGGTGCATAGGTTTCATCGAAATCTATGCCTTCCTCTTGAGAGTAGCCCTGAGCTACCAATCTGGCCTTGTTTCTTAGGATTACACCAGTTTCATCCAATTTGTTTCTGAACACCATTTGGTGCCAATAACTGGATGATCTGATGGTCTAGGAAAAGTGACCATACTTGATTTCTCTTGAATTGATTTAATTCATCTTGCATGGCTATTATCCAAGATTCATCAGTTAAAGCTTCATTGACTGTCTTAGGCTCTATCTGAGAAACAAAGGCTAAATAATCACAAGGGATTACATTACCTCTTGTTCTTACCCCTATGGATGGATCACCAATGATATTCTCAAGTGGGTGATCTTTCTTGTATCTCCATTCCTTTGGAAGATTTTCATGAGTAATTTCTTCTTGTTGTATTCTTCCAGAGGTGGATCATCCTTGTCCATTGATGTATCTTTAAGCTTTTTGGACAGTTCATCTGCATCATCATTATCACTATCTACTTCCTTTCTCAATGAAGGTTAGTTTCATCAAAAATAACATGCACAGTTGTTCAATTAATAGTGAGCGTTTATTGAAAACTCTATAGCTTCTGGGTTTAGAAGTATACCCCATAAAGATGCCTTCATCTGACTTGGCATCCAACTTACCAATGTCCCTTTTTCCGTTGTTGTGAATAAAGCAAGGACATCCAATTCTGAAATGACTTATCTTTGGCTTCTTTCCTTTGAACACTCATATGCAGTCTTCTTCAGTATTGGCCTGACCATTACTCGGTTGACAATTGATAACTACACAATTTTTCGCGTTAAATTTCATACATTTAGTTAATTTTAGACATCAGTTGTCCATAAATAATGTGCATTTGACTTTAATTTCATCCATGCTTAAGTTTTTTTTTATAATTAGTTGATGAGTCAATAAATCACTGTTTTAACAAAATTAGGTACATAAAAATTTTTTTGTAAATAAATGTTGTAAATAAATAATTTTGTCACAATAATAATTTTGTAAATATCATTTTAAGAGTAGATAAAAATTTGTAGATAAATCTTGTATATAAATATTTTTACAATCATCTTTTAGTATTAAATAGATAAAGATTTTAAATAAATGCAAATTTTAATGACCCACCCAATCCCTATAAATAAATAAATAATTTTTTTTTACAAATATTCCACCACACCCAACCCCTATATGCCACAACCCCCATTCCCATCTCACCATTTTTTATTTGCCGATATCATTTTTTTCTCCCACTTACCCATTTCCAATTTTCTTTATAGGGTTGCCTCATCCACAGAAGGGAAGAAGCTTCTTGAAGCAGCCAGATGGGTCTGCTGGCCGTGCGGGTAAGCAGTAGAGCTGCTGGGTGCGATGGAGGCATGCGCTGGATGTGGCTGGTTCGGGGTGTGCTGGAGCGGATAAGGAGGGAGGCGATGGCACAGGGAGGCGATGGCATCTGATGCTGGCGAAGGAGCTGTGAGCTATGGCGATGGGGTTTGTGCTGGCAGATGGAAACCAAGGGTGCGGCTAGGCAGATTTGCAGATGCAGAGCACCATGGGCGGCCAGCGCCCATGGGTGGTTTGGATATGCGGCTGGGCTTGTCGTGCAGGTGACCCAAGCGGCTATGGCATGGTGGTTCGGATGGCTGGGTGACCAGATGGTGTGGGATGGTGCGCTCTGAGCTGCTGGGCCGAACCGCCTGAGGTTGGAGCGGCGCGTGTGCAGATGGCGGTTGGAGCTGCTGGCGTGCGGAGCCCTGGCGCGATGCAGAGGAGCTGGCGCGCTGGAGCTCGTGTGTGGCCGGATGGTGCTGGGGCGGCCAGCGCCCGGATGTTTGGAGCAGGATTCGGAGGCGGGAAGATGGAACTGGGGCGGCCAGCTGAGGTGGATCCGTTGAGGAGCTCGTGCTGAGCTGGAGGCTGCGTGGTGATCTGGCGATCCTGGTGCCGATCCTGGTGAAGTTGGCGGGCTGGGGCGAGGCTGGTGCAGCGATCCAGGAGCCGGGCGCCTATAGAAGACCGGTCCTCTTCTCGGGAGAGGTTGGCTGGGAGGGAATTTTTAGGATTTTAATTCCCAGTTTAATTTTCTGTAATTTCCTGTTCTTCCAGTTCATAGCAGCAGGGGTTCCCTGGTTCGCAAGTAGGGATTTTTCTTTTATTTTTAGTTTCCATTTCTGTATTTCCTTTCTTTCCTGTGAGAGCAGAGGGTTGGAGAATTAGAGATTTTGGGGATTTTATTCTTCTATTCGTTGTTTAGTTCTGGGAGGATTGACTGGTTCAGATTTTTTTTATTTTTGGTTTACTTCTTTTAGTTTTCTATTTCATCTGTTCTTCGGAGGGGATTAGTGAGATTTCGGAATTGTAAGGGATTTGGAGACTGCTGAGATCAACTGCTCTTTCTTTCTACTGTGCAAGATTTCTTAGTTCGATTTCTTTTGTGCAAATTTTCTGATTTCGATTTCTTCTGTGCCAATTGTGAGGGTGGTACAGGGGCAAATACTTTGTCCATTTCTTCTTAATTTCGTTGTCCAATTCTTCTGCACTATTTCTTTCTCTTGCTGCTCAGAGGACTACTTTATTTCTTCTTATGCTTCTTGTCTTTGCAAGCTGTGAGATGGAGATGGATTGTGCTTCTATGAGAGGTAGGCAGCTTATTTTTCTTTCTCTTTGTTCAGCATTTTAAGTTGTTTAGATCAAGGAGTTCGGAAAGCTGTGGAGATGTGGGATTCGACTGCTGTGGTGTTTGATTTTGGTTTCCATTTATGTTCCAGAATTCAATTCAGTAGCATTTAATTCAAATTAGCTAAGTTTTCTTCGCTCTGTGGAATATCAGACAGTTCTTTCCTTCTAAGCAATTTTACGATATCAACATCTTTCTTTAGTCTTTTCTATGCATTTTTTTTTAAATCCGATAGTTCTTTACTCTCTTATGTGCAATGTGTTGAAAGAACAATCAGAGTGTGTTCTATTTTCTTCTTTTATCTTAGTTCTTAGTGGAATTGAGCCAATGCAATTGTTTAGTCCTCTGTTTATAGTTTAATGGTTGGACTGGGAGAGATGGTTATGTTGTCTTCCCCTTTAATTTCTGGTTGAGTTCTCTTTCACTGTCTCATTCTGATCTGATATTGTGATGAGTTACTTTCGTTGACCGTTCATCCCCTGAGCTATAAGGGTAAATTGGTTTGCTAGTTTCTAGCTCAGATTTTTGTCGACCTGTTGATCCCTCAATTGAGAGGGTACAGTGAATCGCGTTCAATGCATCGTCGATAGAGATTTCAAATCGAAGTAGTTTTTTTTAATTCAAACTCTATTCTGCCTCTCCGTGGATATGACCTGTTCTCACCATTATGCTAGTTCCTTTTTGTGATTTTAATTCTGTGAGACAGTTTAGAGGAGGTGAGCTAGTTGATATGTGCAAGGAACTCTAGACAACGGAATTGCACAATCAACATGCGCGCGTTTCATCTTGGCGCCGTTGCCGGGGAGGCATTAGAGTTTGATTTAGATCTATTTTGATTTGATTCATTTCAATTGTTTTACATTGACTTGTTTGTGGGCTTTCATTTCAGATTTGCATAAGGAGTGGACCATGGAGATTGGGCTTGACATTGAGGCCCATTGGAGGAGAGAAGCTTGCTGATTTTTTTTATTGCTTTTAATTCTGAATTTTAGATAGAAAGAGTGTGAGTGAACTTTGTAGTGAGGCTTTGATGTATTCTCTGTGCATGTACAGAGACTTCTTTCACGTTGGCATGTAATAATTGGCCTCTTGGTGGTTTGATTGGTTTAGCATTAGTCTATAGTACCACTTCATATTTTCTTAGTTAAATTTCATTTCATTCAGTTTAAAAATCAATAAAATTAAAAAATCTAAAATCTAAAAATTTTCCAAATCGCTCTTTCATGTTAGCCGTTTGTTTGTAAATAAAAATTTTTTTCATCTCTCTAGATTAGAACACATGTTTTAGGACATTCATCATTTTAATTGTCATTTCATTTTTTCTTGCATTGAAGAGAGCGGGGAAAGGTAAGACTTCCACCACTTGTTTCATGCATTAGACTTAGCATTAGAAAACCCTTGTTTCAAACTTGATCTGTTTCATAATTGTAAATGGGACTGCTTAAGGGCTTCACCCATTAGAATAAAAAGATAAGGTGAGGGATTTCATCACCCTTTTTGGCCAAAAATCACAAAAAATTCCACATTCTTGCATTTACCCAAAACTTTTAATAAAAACCAGTAGACGTGGCTTAGGGTTCATAATTAGATTTTCCTTTCTTGAATTCAAAACTTCTCTTTAAGTCTGGTGTCTAGGATTAGAGGTTAAGAAGCTTATGCTTAAGTGAGTCAGAGGTTATCTAATTGGGTCCTTGCGAAAGCAAGGGGGGCCTCCCTCTACTCCACCTCTTACCTGGCCGGTACAAGAAGAGTTAGGATTGGACTTAAGCAAGCATAAATCTGATTTTGAGAAAATAACATAAGTCCAAGGAACACTTAGTGTCTAGGTTAATTTGTTTTAAAAGTGTTTGATTGTTTGTGTTTGTCATAAAAATTCAAAAATCAATAAAAATCTAAAAAAATTCAAAAATCATAATAGAAGGCTTTTTTTCTGTGCATGCTTGGTAGACGTTCAGATTTGGCTCAACCTATAGACGAAATTGAAAGATTCTTTCATAGGATGACCAATCAAAATCAAAACCAAGTTGCTAGAAATGTAGAAGAGGCTGCACCCAGACAAATGAAGGAATACTTCATTCCTTCTGACTATCAACCTGCTACTTGCATTAGGCCGGAAATTCCGGCAAATCACTTTGAAATCAAGCCAGGAACCATTCAGATGTTGCCATCTTTTTATGGCAATACCAATGAAGACCCTTATAGGCATATAGATGAGTTCCTAGAGATCTGTTCCACTGTGAGGATCCAAACTTCACTGAAAATGCCTTAAGGTTGACCTTATTCCATTCTCTTTAAAGACAAGGCCAAATATGGTTGGGAACCATAGGAAGAACCATCACAACATGGCCAGAAATGCAACAAGAATTTTTGAAGAAATTTTACCCGATTGGCCGAACAAACACCAATGAGGAGAGCAATAACCGGATTCTCCAACACCAGGGAGAATTAATGCATGAATCAGGGGAGAGATTGAAGGAGTTGATTAGAAAATTGCCCCCATCATGGTTTGTCAGGTGGCAAATAGTGCAAGCTTTTTATGAAGGTTTAACTGAATCGAATATGCAAATGGTTGATGCTTCATGTGGAGGAGCATTCATGACTAAGAGTGAGGATGAGGCATATAATCTGTTTGAGACATTAAGTGAGAATTCTATCAATCATGCTTCACTCTACTCTTATGAGAGAGCATTAGGACCCATAAAGAAGGCAGAGATGTATGAAGTAAGAGGGAGAGGAGAATCAGATTCCAGGGTAGAAGATCTGATAGCTAAACTTGATCAGAGGTTGGAGCAGAAGTGGAACAAAATTCGATCAATTGTTGTCTTTGACTGGGCAAGCCACACCCAAATTTTCTCAAACACCTGAAACTTGTGCTATGTGGTGCTAGCCCAGCTCACTCCACAAATGCTTGCCCCACTACTGCCCAATTACCCCCTTTCATTCAAGAACAAGTGCAAGCTGCACAAGGTTTTCAAACCCTCCTATGATCCATATTCCAACACATACAATCCGGGTTGGAGAAACCATCCAAATTTTTCATGGAAAAATCAATCTGAGCAAGTTTCCCAACCTGCTTTCAAGCAATCCATGTACGGTCAATCTTATCCCAATCAAAATTCGGGATTTGGCCAATCTTCTAACTCAAAACCTCCACAATTCCAGGGAAATCAAAATACCAATCAATTTGCTCAGACCAATTTCCAACAACCTTCATATCAACAACCACCTCCTCAACCTAACTGGGATGATAAAATGAACCAACTCCAAAACATGATGGCGACTCTATGCCAAACTGTGCAAGAACACAAACTCAATATCAAACTCAAAATCAAAATTTTCAACAAAATTTTGCAAGGATAGAGTCCCAAATTGCTGACGTATGTCAAAGGAGGGAGTCTGGGCAATTGCCAAGTCAAGCTGTAGCAAACCCAAGGAACAACCCTCCCGGATTCTATCAATACCATCAAGCTCAGGGTATAGACCACCACCTGCTAGACCAAATATACCTCCACCACAAAACCAACAACAAGCTTTTGTCCAGAATATTCCAGCACCACAATTTCAAAATCAACCTATACAAGAGGACCATCCTCCTACCCAAGCTGGGGGCTCCCAAGTAGAAAATGTGAAAGCTGTGTTAACCTTAAGAAGTTGAAAATCAGAACAAATCCTCACCCTCACATGTCAACATTGAATGAGGATAAAGAAAATGAATTGAGATTGAGGAAGAGAGTGAAGAAAATATTGAAAAAGAAAAATCCAAGGGAAAAGAGAAAATGATTGAAGAACCTCTAGACAAAATCAAAGCCAATGAGGATCCAAGCTGCTACATTCCAAGAGTTCCTTTTCCTGAAGCATTAAAGCCAAAATCCAAAAACAAACAAACTGGTAATGAAGAACTCTTGGAATTGTTTAAGCAAGTTCATGTCAACATTCCTCTCCTTGAGCATTAAGCATGTGCCTGCTTATGCCAAATTCTTAAAAGAAATGTGCACTCCAAAACGTGAAATGAGATATAAAACTGAAACAATCATTCTTCCAGAAACTGTGAGTGCCATTATCTTGAACAAACTCCCTAAAAAGCTCAAGGATCCAGGCACTCCACTAATTCCTTGCACCATCGGTGGAGTCACTTTTGAGAGCAGTCTTGTGGATCTGGGAGCCAGTGTCAATCTCCTACCTTATGCCATTTTTGAGAAATTCAAGTTAGGAGAATTGAAACCCACTTCTGTTGTCCTTCAACTAGTCGATCGTTCTGTCACCACTCCTAAAGGCTTAGTTGAGGACGTTATCATAAAAATCAATGAGTGTTACTTCCCTGCCGATTTCATCATTCTGGACATGAACACTCCTCAAGATTAACTCAGTCCACAGTCATCTTGGGTAGACCCTTTTTGGCCACAGCTAGAGCCAACATTAATTGTGCTACCGGGATGATGGATATATCATTTGGGGATGAGCGGGTAGTATCAACATTTTTAAGGCATCTGGGCATCAGGATGAAGGAGAGAGTTGTCTAGTGGTAGACTCCTTGGAGGAAGCTTGTGAGAAAGAAGCAGTAGACCACCCTGTGCTCTAGGATTTAAGGAAGAGAATAATCCAAAGCCAAAGCCAAAAATCTATAAAGCCAAAGACAAAGCATTCCATGACAAACACATTCATAGAAAAATTTTTCAAGTGCATGATAAGTCTGGCTATTTAATTCTAGGCTTCGTGGAAATTTGAAGTCCCGATGGGATGGTCCTTACACTGTTGTCAAAGCTTATGATAATGGTGCTGTCATTATTCTTGACCAAAAAACTGGATATTCATTCACTGTCAATGGGCAAAGGTTAAAGCATTTCTTTGAAAGCCCATCTTCTGTAAAATTGATTCTACCAAGCTAGCTGAGCCAAATGAAGCCTAATTGTGTCTGGCTGAAGACGATAAACTTAGCGCTTCTTGGGAGGCAACCCAAGTGTACAGATTTCCTTCATCAGGTAATTCTCTATCTTACTTTCTTTTCTGTAAATAAGTAGGGGGGAGAGGTAGAATAAGCATGCATTCATAGTCCCCACCCCATCCATGCTTCATTTCATTTTCTTAGCTTGTACATAGAAAAATAAAAATTTCACAATGTTTCATCTTTAAATAAATCTTTGAATAAAAATGCTTGTCATTTCACAGACTATGTGTCTGATCTTTAACCATAAAATTTTGTGGTTGTCACACTCCTTTGCAAACATCCATGTTAGATAGCATCTAGTAAATGATTACATGTACCTCTTGTCTACCTTATGTAAGGATTTATGGCAAGAAGTTTTCATACACACACTACACAGCCACTTAGACTAGCTGAACCTGAATGAAGCAAATTTGTTAAGGCTAGTAGGAGAGAGGTGATTGGTTTTCTCCCCTCCCCCTAAGTGAATTGCGAAGGAAGTGAAGGCATGTGATCAAAGAACCTGACTGTCCATCCTTCCTTTAAGAGGAAAGAAAAGAAAAAAAAAAGCAAAAGCAAAAGAAAAATATATCCATGAAAAATGCCTCGGATCTGAGTAAAGTTGGACTCGCTACTCTTGAAAAGTGATGGGTTTGCAGCATTATGGATGAAAAAGAAAATCTGAGTGCACAAAGTGCAAATAAAGGGACAAAAGTCCTCAACTCAGAGAAATAATCCTCAAGGAAGATGAGCAGAATGGAACTGAGAGAAACAACCCATCTGACTGAGCAAGGATCTTATTCCACAATCTTTTCTTCTCCCTCAAATCAATCTAATCTCAAATACTAGCTAAAGCAGAGGAGTTTCAGAAGGGCTGATGTGAACTCTTAAGTGAGCTACCATTTGTGCACTAATTCTTGCATAAGTCTTTACAATTAGAAAAGACATGTCTTTACATTAATCTTTTACATGATGACTGTTTAGCATGAGACATTACATCTTCTAGTCCTACATTTAGAATAATTTTTATTGCTAAGGACTAGCAATGTTCAAGTAGGGGGGAGTGATAACTACCAATTTTTCGCGTTAAATTTCATACATTTAGTTAATTTTAGACATCAGTTGTCCATAAATAATGTGCATTTGACTTTAATTTCATCCATGCTTAGTTTTTTTTATATTAGTTGATGAGTCAATAAATCACTGTTTTAACAAAATTAGGTACATAAAAATTTTTTTGTAAATAAATGTTGTAAATAAATAATTTTGTCACAAAATAATTTTGTAAAATCATTTTAAGAGTAGATAAAATTTGTAGATAAATCTGTATATAAATATTTTTACAATCATCTTTTAGTATTAAATAGATAAAGATTTTAAATAAATGCAAATTTTAATGACCCACCCAATCCCTATAAATAAATAAATAAATTTTTTTCAAATATTCCACCACACCCCAACCCTATATGCCACAACCCCCATTCCCATCTCACCATTTTTTATTTGCCGATATCATTTTTTTCTCCCACTTACCCATTTCCAATTTTCTTTATAGGGTTGCTCATCCACAGAAGGGAAGAGCTTCTTGAAGCAGCCAGATGGGTCTGCTGGCCGTGCGGTAAGCAGCAGAGCTGCTGGGTGCGATGGAGGCATGCGCTGGATGTGGCTAGTTGGGGTGTGCTGGAGCGGCTAAGGAGGGAGGCGATGGCACAGGGAGGCGATGGCATCTGATGCTGGCGAAGGAGCTGTGAGCTATGGCGATGGGGTTTGTGCTGGCAGATGGAAACCAAGGGTGCGGCTAGGCAGATTTGCAGATGCAGAGCACCATGGGCGGCCAGCGCCCATGGGGTGGTTGGATATGCGGCTGGGTGTCGTGCAGGTGACCCAAGCGGCTATGGCATGGTGGTTCGGATGGCTGGGTGACCAGATGGTGTGGGATGGTGCGCTCTGAGCTGCTGGGCCGAACCGCCTGAGGTTGGAGCGGCGCGTGTGCAGATGGCGGTTGGAGCTGCTGGCATGCGGAGCCCTGGCGCGATGCAGAGGAGCTGGCGCGCTGGAGCTCGTGTGTGGCCGGATGGTGCTGGGGCGGCCAGCGCCCGGATGTCTGGAGCAGGATTTGGAGGCGGGAAGATGGAACTGGGGCGGCCAGCTGAGGTGGATCCGTTGAGGAGCTCGTGCTGAGCTGGAGGCTGCGTGGTGATCTGGCGATCCTGGTGCCGATCCTGGTGAAGTTGGCGGGCTGGGGCGAGGCTGGTGCAGCGATCCAGGAGCCCGGGCGCCTATAAGAAGACCGGTCCTCTTCTCCGGGAGAGGTTGGCTGGGAGGGAATTTTTAGGATTTTAATTCCTCCAGTTTAATTTTTCTGTATTTCCTGTTCTTCCAGTTCATAGCAGCAGGGGTTCCTGGTTCGCAAGTAGGGATTTTTCTTTTATTTTTAGTTTCCATTTCTGTATTTCCTTTCTTTCCTGTGAGAGCAGAGGGTTGGAGAATTAGAGATTTTGGGGATTTTATTTTCTGTTCGTTGTTTAGTTCTGGGAGGATGACTGGTTCAGATTTTTTTTATTTTTGGTTTACTTCTTTTAGTTTTCTATTTCATCTGTTCTTCCGGAGGGGATTAGTGAGATTTTCGGAATTGTAAGGGATTTGGAGACTGCTGAGATCAACTGCTCTTTCTTTCTACTGTGCAAGATTTCTTAGTTCGATTTCTTTTGTGCAAATTTTCTGATTTCGATTTCTTCTGTGCCAATTGTGAGGGTGGTACAGGGGCAAATACTTTGTCCATTTCTTCTTAATTTCGTTGTCCAATTCTTCTGCACTATTCTTTCTCTTGCTGCTCAGAGGACTACTTTGTTTTCTTCTTATGCTTCTTCTGTTCTTTTTGCAAGCATGTGAGATGGGATTGTGCTTCTATGAGAGGTAGGCAGTTATTTTTCTTTCTCTTTGTTCAGCATTTTAAGTTTGTTAGATCAAGGAGTTCGGAAAGCTGTGGAGATGTGGGGATTCGACTGCTGTTGTGTTGATTTTGGTTTCCATTTATGTTCCAGAATTCAATTCAGTAGCATTTAATTCAAATTAGCTAAGTTTTCTTGCTCTCTGTGTGAATATCAGACAGTTCTTTCCTTCTAAGCAATTTTACGATATCAACATCTTTCTTTAGTCTTTTCTATGCATTTTTTTTTAAATCCGATAGTTCTTTACTCTCTTATGTGCAATGTGTTGAAAGAATCAGATCAGAGTGTTCTATTTTCTTCTTTCTATCTTATGTTCTTAGTGGAATTGAGCCAATGCAATTGTTTAGTCCTCTGTTTATAGTTTAATGGTTGGACTGGGAGAGATGGTTATGTTGTCTTCCCTTTAATTTTGGTTGAGTTCTCTTTCACTGTCTCATTCTGATCTGATATTTGTGATGAGTTACTTTCGTTGACCGTTCATCCCCTGAGCTATAAGGGTAAATTGGTTTGCTAGTTTCTAGCTCAGATTTTGTCGACCTGTTTGATCCCTCAATTGAGAGGGTACAGTGATTCGCGTCAATGCATCGTCGATAGAGATTTCAAATCGAAGTAGTTTTTTTTTAATTCAAACTCTATTCTGCCTCTCCGTGGATATGACCTGTTCTCACCATTATGCTAGTTCCTTTTTGTGATTTTAATTCTGTGAGACAGTTTAGAGGAGGTGAGCTTGTTGATATGTGCAAGGAACTCTAGACAACGAAATTGCACAATCAACAATGCGCGCGTTTCAACACATGTAACTGGCTGTGTGACTGCTTCAGCCCAAAAATATTGGTAGCTCATATTCGGAGAGCATGGTTCTTGCCATATCCAAGAGAGTTCTGTTCTTCCTCTCAGCTATACCATTTTGCTGTGGTGTCCTTGGTGCTGAGAAATTATGCTGAATTCCTTGATCATCACAGAATCTAGCAAACTTTTCATTTTGGAACTCACCACCATGGTCTGATCGAATGGACACAATACTGAACTTCTGATCTTTCTGGACCTTCTTACTGAAACTGACAAAATTATCAAAACTATCATCTTATGCTCTAAGAATGATACCCATGTGAATCTTGAGTAGTCATCTACTATGACAAATCCAAATTTTTCCTCCAAGACTGATAGTCCTCATTGGTCAAATAGATCCATATGTAGGAGCTCTAAGGGTTTTGAGGTAGTCACCACTGTCTTTGACTTGAAGGAACTCTTTGTGTGCTTTCCCTTAGCACAGGGTCTACAAACACTTTCCAATTTTCCATTGACTTTTGTAGACCTTCCACAAGATTCCTCTTTCTGAGCTTGTTCAATCCGTCCAAGCTGCAGTGGCCTAGTCTTCTGTGCCACAGCTCAGTTGATTTGTCTTTGCTGGCTGCCAGACACACATTTTGCTCTTTGAGTTCTTCAAGGTAGAGCACGTACAGATTCTTCTCTCTATTTGCTTCAAAGATGACTGCTCCATCCTTTAGTATGCGCACTTTGATTCTTGAAACTTGATTTGATGACCTCTATCACACAGCTGACTTATACTGATGAGTTGTGCTTTAATCCTTTGACTAATAGCACATCTTCTATGACTGTTTTTCCTTTGCTATTTACTGATCCACTGCCTACTACAGTTCCTTTCCATTATCTCCATAAGTGACTGTTCCTTCTTCCAGCTTGGAGATGGGAAACAGCTTCAGGTTTCCTGTCATGTGCCTTGAACACCCCACTATCCAAATACCATTTGGATGCTCGCTCGAGGATTAACCTTAAATTAAGACATCAAGCTTTAGGTACCCAAGTTCTTTTGGGTCCTGATGGGTCAGTATCATTAATTTTTTACTTTCATTATCCACTTCTTATGTCTTGTTGGACAGGTGGATTTTAAATGACCTAGCTTATTACAGTGACTACAACATGATGTTTTTGTTGCTCTTTCAATATACTTAAAATTTGCTTTATAGGCTGTATCTTCCTCAGAACAATCTTGGAGTTGGATACACCTTAGGTGGAATTATAGTTTCTGCATTTTCAGGTGGTGTGTAGCCTACACCATCTTTTCTCTTGCCTGAGCGTCTAGCCCCTTTTAATATTAAGGGATTCTTACCATTTGTAAATTTTTCTAATGTGCTTGCTAATTTCTCATTCTCTTCATTTAGATTTTTATCTATTTTCTTAATTCATCTACACTTTCTTGTTTTTCTAATTTTGTTATTTGTTTATTCTTAACTTTTAAGTCTTCACACACAATTCATTTCTTCTTTTTAGTTCGATTAATTGCTTTTCTAGTTCTTCATTTTCTGTTTTTAAGTCTGAGTTAGTGTTTTCTAAGCATGTATTATTCTTCTTACTAATCTTAAGTAATTTAGACACCTCTTTATATTTGTCGTAAAGTTCATTAAAGGCGCTTTCCAAATTGTCAGAATCTGAATCAGAATTATTACAAGAATCGAAAGAAGAGTCAGAGGTTACCTTTTCTTCGATGTTGGCCATGAGAGCCAGGTTGGCTTCTTCTTCATCACTGCTTGAGCTTGACTCACTGTCTGAGTCACTACTGTTCTCCCAAGCAGCTGCCATGCCTTTTTCTTGTATCTTCTGAATTTCTTGGAGCTATCCTTCTTCTTGTGATCATTTTTCTTTAGCATTGGACAATCTGCCTTGATATGTCCAGGCTTTTTGCATTCATAACAGATGGTCTCTCCTTTCTTCATTTCTTTGCCATCTGATCTTTTGAAGTCTTTATTTTTCTTAAAGTACCTTCTGCCGGATTGAAATTTTTTCTTCTTGGCCAGATGTGCTGCAATCTCTTAGAGAGCATTGCTTCTTCTTCATTTCTGCTGTCTTCCTCACTCCCGCTGGAGCTTGCTTCTGATGACTCTTCTTCTGCTTTCAAAGCATTGGAGTGCTTCTTTCTGCTAGATGATTCTCCTAGCCTTTCCATGTTGATCTCATGGGCCATGAGGGACCCGATGAGCTTTTCTACTGACATTCTCTTAGGTCATTAGCTTCTTCAATAGCTGTGACCTTTGGTGTCCATGAAGATGGCAAGGATCTGAGAATCTTTCTTACCATATCTGCAATCTCATAGGACTTTCCTAGACTGGCTAAACCATTGGTGATGTCAGTTAATCGACTGAACATCTGGGTGATTGACTCACCTGACTGCATTTGAAATCTCTCATACTGAGTGACAAGAATGTCGATTCTTGTCTCCTTTACTTTATCTGTACCTTCGTATGTAATCCTTAGCTTTTCCCACATTTCCATGGGGATTTGCAGGCTGAGACTCTGTTAAACTCCTTCTTGCTTAGAGCACAACATAAAATGCTCTTGGCTTTACAATTCAAGGAGATTTTCTTTCTGTCTTCATCTGTCCATTGTGCTTTCTCATTTGTGACAACCAGGTCACCTTCTTCTACTATCGACCAGATTTGATAGTCGTGGCCTTGTAGATAAATACTCCATTCTGGTCTTCCAATACGGATAATCTTCACCATCAAACAACGGGGGTCTGTTGACTGACTGACCTTCGAAGTTGCCTTGGGCTGCCATTGATCTTTGCTCTTCAGATCGTTGGATCTTCTTCTTTGTCGAAGAGACTCGCTCTGATACCACTTGTTGCCCAGCTAGTTAGCCCAGAGGGGGGGGGGGTGAATGGGTTATTAAAAAATTGATCTTTGATGAATACCTGTTCACTAAAAGATTGCACAACAACTCAAGTGAAGTTAGAGTTAGAGGAAATGAGATAGCAATCACACAAAATACAACCACAAGACAGTAGGATTTTTTCCTGGTTCGGAACTCCTTTCCACAGGAGACCTACGTCCAGTCCCTGAGCATACCTCAGGACTTCACTAATCAAGGGTACAGTCCCCCTTAAGGACACAACAACACCCAGCTCAGCTGGTCTTCCTTCACACTCGAAGGGAACAACACCCTGGATACCACCAGGTCTTCCTTCACACCAGAAGGGAACAACACCCGGGATACCACCAGGTCTTCCTTCACACCAGAAGGGAACAACACAAGAGAGGTTTGTAAGACAAGCCCCTAGATCAAACTGTTACAAGCAATGATCGAAGGACCTAGCACAGAGAGCAAAGAATCTAATCTAGGCTCACTCTCAGAACTACACAGCTCTCTTCAAATGATCTTTCACTAGCTAGTAGAGAGCAAAGAGCAAAAGCTAAGAGGAATGAAGTTTTCTGCTCTAACTCCTTCTTTCAGAAGAATTTGAATGTATTTCTTGAACCACCCTACTTCTATTCTTCTGACTTGTGTATATATATATCTTCAATTTGAAATCTAGACGTTGAGTGTCCGTTGTCTCTCTCTTGAGTAGTCGTTAGACTGAATGATGTCTGGAGTCTTGGAAGTTTCCAGTCAACAGTCTTTTGATCACTTGAGCACGCAAAGAGATGAGATCTTCAAAGATATCCGATGGCTTCTATTTGTTTAACGTTGTCCATGAAGCTAGATCAGAGGTCTGCACAGATGTCAATCTCAAATAGCAGACAGATAGCTGTCTCTGATGTCAGTCAACGTTATTAGTATAGACATGGAAATAGTAATGCCAGATAGCTTAAGTCTAAAGGACGTTATCAGAGTAGGCACGATAAAGGATAATATGGTCTGCATGCATGTAGAGATACGTTCAGATCTCATAAATGCAAAAGCGTCAGAGAGATGTCTACGTGGACTTTGACTGGTCAATGTTTTAAGATGAATAAGATATCAAGATATGAAATCGTTGCGGAAGGCAAATCGTTATGACACTTATCAAGTCGTTATGAACTCTAAAGAAATCGTTGCGCAAAGCAAATCGTTATGAACACTTATCAAGTCGTTATGAACTCTAAAGAAATCGTTGCGCAAAGCAAATCGTTATCACACTTATCAAGTCGTTATGAACTCTAAAGAAATCGTTGCGCAAAGCAAATCGTTATGACACTTATCAAGTCGTTATAAAAAGCAAGTCGTTACGAGTTCTAAAGGATCGTTACGATGACATGAAGTCGTTATGACAAGCAAGTCGTTACGAGTTCTAAAGGAATCGTTACGATGACATGAGTCGTTATGACAAGCCAGTCGTTACGAGTTCTAAAGGAATCGTTGCGATGACATGAAGTCGTTATGACAAGCAAGTCGTTACGAGTTCTAAAGGAATCGTTTAGATGACATGAAGTCGTTATGACAAGCAAGTCGTTACGAGTTCTAAAGGAATCGTTACGATGACTTATGAAGTCGTTGTGACAAGCAAGTCGTTACGAGTTCTAAAGGATCGTTACGATGACTTATGAAGTCGTTGTGACAAGCAGTCGTTACGAGTTCTAGACGTCTACGATGACTTATGAAGTCGTTGTGACAAGCAGTCGTTACAAGTTCTGAAGGAATCGTTACGATGACTTATGAAGTCGTTATGACAAAGAAATCGTTACGATGACTTATGAAGTCGTTATGACAAGGAAATCGTTACGGTATCGATTTGTTTGATCTTTTCGGTCAAAAGGAAATCGATCATAATACTTGTAAATTGAGAGTCTTACCTGATTGTCTTGACTTTCTTTTGCTTTTATTTCCTGTCCTCAATTATTCATTAGTACTATTTTGTTAATCATCAAAATTAATATATATAAATAAGTGAAGTAATTTATATATTGGGAAGTTTGGTCATCAATGTCTACCACTTCAGTCGGGTTGCGCCGATTCGGTTTTCTGTTGTCAGCCGCGCCGAATCAAGATTGTCCCTGAACTGCGCCGTATCAGTGTGTCCCGGTTGCCAATGACTGCTAAACGGCCCAGCTGCGCCGAATCGTGAACAGACTTCATTTTAAATGTTTCAAAAAAGAACCAAGTGACAAATTGAAAGCTTTTCCATGATAAAAGAAACAAGAGATTAATTTAATCACCCTATGTTTTAAACGCCTCAAAAAGAAGCAAAAGACCAAATTGAACCTTTTTCAAGCAACAAACAACAAAAGATCATCTCATGTTTTACAAAAGAACCAAAGACCAAGTCAAGCTTTTCCAAGTAAACAAAAGATCACCTCTTGTTTTGCAACGGGGTAAAAGACTCAAATCAAAATTGTTTTCACCAAAAGACCAAATTGGACTTTTTCCCAAGCAAAAATGTCACTTCATGTTTTGTAAAGGACAAGAGATTCAAATTAAGATTGTTTTCGGCAAATGATCAAATAGACCATTTCTTGGTTTGTCTCTCTCAATGGACCCAATAGACCCAATTGAACTTTCCTATGATAAAAGAAGCAAATGAGTTAATAGGCAAAGAGATTCGGTAGTCAACCAAGTAAGAGATCAAACGAGTCCGAATAGGCGTCCGTTTCGCTTAATAGTGCATTGGCTCTAATTTAATTTACGTTTCGCACCTCTATCGGATGTCCCCGTTTTAAAGGTCACGAGGCTTTCTAATCTGGCGATTAATCAAGGGTTTTCCCTCTCAGAGGGATGTAATTAACGTCGTTGGCGTCTAGGCAACGGCGTGATTTGTCCAGGACCCGAACACTCACTTTCGTTTGACGAAGTCAAACGGTGCGCACAACAGACCTAAAGCCCTCCGACTCTCGGAGGCAAAACTTTGTTGCCACTCCGGTGGCTGGCACGCCCGCGCTGCGCGAATTGCCGATTCATCTCACGTCACTCTTGCTCAAGTGGCGTTCGACTGGATTTGGATTGGCAATACGTGTGCATACATGAAAAAACATGATAAAAGACTACATTTTTAAAGAGATTTTAAGAATTGTAAAATTTTCCATTTCCACATGAGGCGGTTGAGGGAAAATACACAAGGAAGAAACCAATGTGGGAAAACACAACAAAATAGATCCGATCGCTGGGGGGAAAGGGTGATGGCGCGAACCAGGAGCGACGACTGTTCCGCCGGCCGATGAAGGACTCACCGCCGGCGACAGATGCTCGGAGAAGGTGGTCATCCCAGTGATCCCACCCCTCCGTGAGAAGATCCGCGGGCGCTGCTGGGGTTTCCCCCGCCCACGAGCTAGGGACTACTGACGTGTTATTGGTTGGTCCGTCCTGCCCAAACCGGCCAAACTAGATATGGGGCAAGTGAGATGTTATTGGGCTCGCCTGTGGGTTGACGTCATCTAACGGAGGACTTGCCTTCCTCCAATTACAACAAAGACCTCGCCAGATCAAATATTTTTCTATTTTTTTTCTCCAATGTTGGCGGTAAATTAGATCTCGTAGTCTGTCATTCCTTTTTTTTTTTTAAATTTTTTCGAACACTTGACATGAAGATTTATTCATCAATCTTGATCCAAGCTGTAACCACGGTCCACGAACTTCCACACCAGACCCATGAAGAAGAACAACATCCAGACGCAACGACTAGTTGATGCACATATATGATAGAGGAACCAAATCTTCTCGTTTCAATGGCTCTTCCAAATCATATTGGTTTGAAAACCAAACTGATTGAGATGACTTGACTTGGAGATTCGATATTTTATGCTATGGAGGTGGTGGGAGAGAAAATGAAATTAGGGTTTGTGAGTTAACCTAAGATGTGTTTATAAGAAGTCAATTTTGCGATAGAATTTTCGGAATCGGCTCTTTGGCACTTTAGTGTCTAGAGAGAGAGAGAGAGAGAGAGAGAGAGAGAGAGAGAGAGAGAGAGAGAGAGAGAGAGAGAGAGATGCAAATTAGTGTCTAGAGGTCTTGTTAATTCTATCCTCGTTATCTGTGACTGTATCTTACTTTTATAAGATAAGAGGACACTGGAAAAGGCATGGCCATCACCGTTTGATCGGCCGTTACTCGTTTGTGTGTTAACCGTCACTTGATTGAAGTCGACCATCGTTTCAATTACCATGACTTGATTGAGTGTCGATCGTCGTTTGACGGATTGTCGCTTGACCACACGTGGACCGCGATAGCAATGGCTCAACATGATTCGCTTGGCAGGGCATGGCTTGGTGGTCTCGCATGGTAGGGTATCGTGGCCATGGGTTGTCCTGGTGAGCTGAGCTGGTTGGACTATACATTGGGTCCCGAATGGGCTGAGATGGGCCGTCCATGGACCTATATCACACTATCCATATGTATTTGCCGTTCTGCACTGTCCTTCCACATGACCAGGATGCCTTCGCCTGCTTCTAACGAAGCTAGCTAGCTAGCTACTTCCGGTGTCGTCCAGTTGGGACTCTGCAGAGAGACCTATTGTAAGATGTTTGCGTACGTGTGCAAGTGGCCGCCGACATCTTGAGAACGTGGTAAACGTTCCTTATCCCCTTGGATAAACGTTAAGAGCATCGTCTTTAATTTGCAGTATTAATTGGTGCCCCTCAAGCTTCCATGCAGACCCATTCATTCAAACCTTCTCACCATGCACTAGCCTTTTTTTTTCCCCTCCCAATCTCATGCTATCAAACCATCAGTTTATCACCAGTCCGTCTATTATATATTCCAAGCAACTAAATTAATGACATGAATTAGGAGGTGTACGTGGGGTTGAGTAAGGTTGGCAATATCTACATCTGTGGATTGTTTGACAAGAAATCTTGTTGATTAAATATTTGACAAGATTTTTTCTCTCTCTCAACTAATAAAATTACTTGTCAAATAATTCACATCATTTTTTTTATCTCTTCTTTCTCCCCTTCAAAGAGGACACTAAGCATTTCTTATGCCTAAATACTTGACAATTTTTATATTGGTTAATTTTAGAAATTATTCTATCGAACTGAGGATTTATTACTTAGTACTTCTTTAGAAACTCCAAAACTCTGGGACATTTAGACGATCAACTTTTCTTTTGATCCATTCACTAGGTCAACTGTAATGAAAAACTTAAACATCTTTAGAAACTCCAAAACTCTGGGACATTTAGACGATCAACTTTTCCTTTGATCCATTCACTAGGTCAACCGTAACCAAAGAAAACTTAACTTTGTGCCGGAAAAAGGAAGGAACCTTCACATGCTTCCAATCACATATGTTTTTGTAATAAGCAACATCGAAGTAGAGATGATGATCCTAACAAGGTCTAGAATCTAGATTTGATCAGGGGCTCAGTGTCAGGCTGGCCCACTAGAATTGTAGGCCTGGCTTAATATTGATTTGGGTCCCACACTTCTTTAAGTTTGCAGATTTTTGGACAGACCTAAAAATCCAACGTCTCATTGAAAATTTAGGTCAAGTTTGAATTTTTCTATTCAACCCGATCAGATCCAATAGATTAGCGATATTATCCTTTCGATGAAAAATCTTAAATTGGTTGATCGATATTAAATTTTGGTTGACCAAATTTTATATCTGTTAATCGATATCGAGCATTTGGTCTATCAACACTCTTGGATGTACGTATTTTTTAACAACATTAATAAATTTTAAAACTTTTATTAAATTTTTTGAATCGGGTCAAGTCGGACTTTGTAATCTAGTGGATTAATTGTACCTAACCCAATGTCACTCGAACTTAAGTTGACTTGGACTGAGCTTGGGTCTAAAAAAATAGTATAAGACTTGGTTGGGCCAAGTTGGATCAGTTGGTTTGGCCTGATGCCACTCGAGTTTGGGTTGGGTTTGGACCTAAAAAATATAGTGTCGAACTTGGGCTAGACTCGATCTGTTGATAGCCCTAGATTTGACCTACCCAATATATCCTCTAGCCGAGCTTGGCAGGTTGACAGCCCTACCTATCTTAAAATTGGAGACCCTTAATCACTAATAGGGTGTTTGATTGTAATTTTTTTATCAATTTTTTTCTTAAATTTAAAAAAAAGAAGAACGGACAAATAGACGTGTTTGGTAAATAATTTTTTATTTTAAAAGAAATTTTATCTTATGTAAATCTCTCCAAAAAAAAAAAGTACGAACCATTTTTTTTTAAAAAACACATGACTCCCTCCTCTCTTCTCTCCTGACTACTCCACCCCCCTCTTGCGCTGCCCCCTTCGTCCTCCCCCCCCCCCCCCCCCCCCCCCCCCCACATCGAATCGGCCTCCTCTTCCCCACCCACCCGCCGGAAGCCCCCTCCCCTGCGCCCCCCCCTCCTCCCCCCCCTGGACCCCCTGCGCCGCCCCCTTCCTCCTCTCCCCCCCACCCGCCGGAAGCCCCCATCCCCTGGCCCCCCCCCCCCCCCCCCCCCCCCCCCACTGGACCCCCTACGCCGCGCCCTCCACCCCGGTGCCGCGTCCTCCTCCTCCGCCTCCCTGCGTGCGCCCTCCTCCTCCTCCCCCTTGCGCGCGCACTCCCCCCCTCGCCGAAGACCCCTTCCAAACAAATTTTACATAATTTTTAAAATTGACACTTAAGGCCAAACAACTAGGTACTATTTTTTTAATTTTAAAATTTTAATCAAATTGGACACATCATTATTTTTTAGATAGAATAATTTTTTTTTTTTAATTGCTCCCAAACACCTTATAAGCCATTTTTGTGTACTTCAGCTCATTGACAAAAGTTTCTTTGTAAGGAGCATAATAATTAACATGCTTTGGCATATCCTAGATGAGAAAGGTTTACTATACTTTTGGAAAGTGCAAGTATTATATTTGTTAAATAATATGATAGCTCGTGTGATGATAACTATGTGGTAGCCCATGCAACGATTAGCGGTGGTGGGCTGCGACAATTGCGGGATGTAGCGGTAGTGGAGGATGGTTGATGATGGCTATTCTTAATCCAAAGCCACCATTTTTTAATTCAAAATTTAATTTTATGATCTTAAAGTAACTATTAAAAGTTCACTTGATAATTTTTAAATTCTAAAGATAATTTTTTAAGTCCAATCCAAATTATTACTATTAAAAGTCTAATTAATATTTTCTAAACCCTAGCTAAGAAGTAGTTTCTAAGTTCAAAGTTAGTATTTATGAGTCTAATTTACTATTAAAAGTTTAGTCTATATTTTTAAACTCTAAGATTAATATTTTTAAGTCTAAAATTTTTATTCATGAACTTAAATTTTAAATTTATAAATCCACCGCAATTTATTTTTTAGACACCATTAATTCCCCACCATGACTGCCGCTTGCTCTGGAAGACTAGTCAGCTTCCTCTCCATTTCATGGCAACTTACATACCACCGTCATAGACCTTCTACCACAGACATTCCTCTAGCTAAAAGCACGAACATATGAGCCTCTCTCTCTTTGGAGGGCAGGTGTTAAGATGTCACCATCCCTTTAAATAATAACATTATAATAATATTTGCTGCACATCTCAACATTGAAGATTGAGAATATATGAATAATATAAGAGAATTCTTATAAACAAAATAAAAAAATAATATGATCTACGATTTGGTAAGAGGTTTTTTTTTTAAAGTATCTCATCACTTTATATAGATCAGAGTTAAGTAAACCCACTAAAACTTATTGTATCACTAATTGGGAACAAGTATTACTCCTCTCTTTTTGGGACTAAGTGGGTTTGGTGGCCCAAAATCCAATTGACTTGCCAGCTTTTTCTTTGGTTACGAAAAATCCCGTCCCGTGTGATTTTTGTAAGTTAAGAATTAATATTCATGGACTGTAAGATTAGGATCTAATAACTTTTAATGTCCATAAACTCGTATTACCTTAACTCATTTGACTAGAAAAACTCCGAGTTACACATCTCAAAAACTATTTAATTTGTTGGGTTAACAACATGTCCGGTTAGATCGCATCCTAACGTAGCATGAGCTATATATACTTGTTATATATCGTCAGGTGCAATTGGTCATTAGTTATTTTGCGCAACTTATGTAATTGGTTTATGTGGAGCGATATATTCAGAAATAACGAAGTCATATTAAAGTCACATGGATGATGTGGGCTCATCATTTTTTTAAAAAAAAAGTTTTTAATGATTATGTACTTAATTTGCTGCACTCCATAATAAACCATGGAGAAATATTACTCAATTAACATATAAACTATAACTTCAAGCCCAATCCTTTGTCATTGGAAATGCTACAATACTCTGTGCATATATACGAAGTCTGACTCAAACCAAATTGAACTCCATCATGCAACATGCACAAACATTGAAACAAAACAAACTTTCATGAAGTGGGTAAGTCACGGTGTTGTATTCGTAGCCACCAAAGACGCCATTAATCAGCTGGCATTCTTTCTTTGATGTACGTGGCTAGGTTGGCCAGGGTACTCTGAGAAGGCCCGGGCCCTTTTGCAATTAGCCCATATTTGTGATTTGGGTTGGTTTCGGCAGGGTTTGGTGGTATGTCTCTTTCTATCTCTATTGCCGCCTCGGCGCAATCCCTCTTTCTTTAGAGAAACAGTTTTGTAACACCATTTGATAACACTATTTGATAACATCACTATTAAAACTACACCACATCAGTAATATAAATAAAAAATTAAAAATACCTCATAAATGATGAGGTTGTGGTGTACTTTGATTAGTGTGTTACTTCAATGTGTTATCAAGGATGTTACTAAACTATTTTCCCTTTCTTATATCATCATTAAAGCCAACTTTTACAGCATACAAACAAGAAACAAAGTAGAAGACCAACAAGGATACACAGCGGCGACGGCAAACACACTATAGTTAAGCCCAAAAGGAAAGCAGCATGGGTCCTAATCCCAGTAAGAAAAGATGAGTACTAACTACCTATTCGTCGCAGATATATGTGAATACAAGTCATGTATTACTTGTTATTTGGTGACTAAATAATTATATTATTCGACATCAGACACAATTCTAAGAGATTTGCACCATTATAAATCTGTGGTGGCTCCCCAAAATTGTACCTGAGGCCGGATAAGATTGCTGTCCAATTTCCGGACAACTATCTTTTCTCTATCACATTATTATAAATGTCACTCATTTGTGTTTGGAGTCGACGGTACACACGACATTCCATCTCCTTAAATATTACCCAGCAACCTCCAGAAACCCAAGAATAACTTACGCATATAAGATCATGTAATACTATCGAATCTTAAAGACCTGCAGAGAAGTTTAAGCCAGCTTGGAGAGAGAGTGGCTGCGACACAAAGCTTACAGCAGTGGACTCCGGCAGAAGCTCGGACGACGCACGACAATGCACACCGTGAAGAGAGGAGATTGGAAAGAGACAAGAACGGAAGCACAAAAGATAAGATCTGGTTGGGTGTTGGAGGGGAGGTGTGCGGTTGAGGGAAAATACACAAGGAAGAAACTATGTTGGAAAACACCACAAAATAGATCCGATCGCCGGGGTGGAAGGGTGATAGCGCGAGCCAGGAGCGACGACTGTTCCGTCGGACTCACCGCCGACGACAGATACACAGAGAAGGTGGTCACCCCCACCCCTCCGAGAGAAGATCCACGGCGCTGCTAGGTTTCCCCCACCCACAACTACAAGCTGATGGACTGCTGACGTGTTATTGGTTGGTCCGTCCTGTCCAAAAACCCGGCCCAAACTAGATATGAGCCCTCCTTTAAAACAAGGCCCAATATATCGCCTAGCGAGAATTGGGTCTTATTGGGCTCGCCTGCGAGTTGACGACATCCTCTTACGGAGGACTCTCGCCTTCCCCCAATTGCAACAAAGACCCCTCCCAAGGTCAAATATTTTTCGATTTTTTCTTCTTCTAATCACTACAAGAAAAATCGGAAATAGAGACCGAAATATTCGGTCTCTATTCGGTCCCTAAACAGCTCAGAGACCGAATAGGGACCGAATAGTGACCGAATTTGTCGGTCAAAAACTTCTGGTCACAAATCTGTGACCAACTAAATTCGGTCCCTATTCGGTCACTAAATAGGGACCGAATAGGGACCGAATCAGATCGGTCCCTATTTAGGGACCGAACGTATTCGGTCCCAGTTCGGTCCCTAAAATAGAGACCGAATAGGGACCGAATATTCGGTCCCTATTTAGAGACTGAACTAAGCCGGTCACTATTCGGTCCCTATTTAGGGACCGAATAGGGACTGAATATTCGGTCCCTATTTAGGGACCGAACTGAGTTGGTCCCAATTCAGTCCCTACAAATAGGGACTGAATTGGGACCGAATCATTTCGGTCACTATTAGGGACCGAATAATTCGGTCCCTATTCGGTCCCTATTCGGACCTAAATAGGGACCGAATAGGGATCGATTTTTAATCGGTCTCTAAAGCATTTATTTAGAGACCGATTCATTGCAGTGACAATTCGTCACTAGTTAGGGACCGAATAGGGACCGAAATTTTCGGTCCCTATTTCGGTCTCTATTACCGTTTTTTCTTGTAGTGAATGTTGTCGGTAAATTAGATCTCGTAGTCTGCCGTTAATTCCCTTTTCTTTGGATTTTTCGGACACTTCACATGGAGATTTATTCATCAATCTTGATCCAAGCTATACTACGAGCTTCCACACGAGACCCATGAAGAAGAACATCATCTAGATGCAACGACTAGCTGATGCACATATATGATAGAGGAACCAGATCCTCTCGTTTCAGTGGCTCTTCCAAATCACAGCTGGTTTGAAAACCTGCAAGGATTGAGATGACTTGACTTGAAGATTTGATATTGTATGCTGTGGAGGTGGTGGGAGACGAAAAATAAAAGTAGGGTTTGTTGAGTTAACCTAAGATGTGCTTATAAGAAGTCAATTTTGCGATAGAATTTTCAGAATCGGCTCTTTGGCACTTTAATCAGAAGGTGATTTTGTTAATAGAGAGAGAGAGAAGAGAGAGAGAGAGAGAGAGAGAGAGAGAGAGAGAGAGAGAGAGAGAGAGAGATTAATTCTGTCCTCTTTATCTGTGACTATAATCTTACTTTTATAAAACAAGAGGAGGTGGGAAAAGGCATGGCCATCACCGTTTGATCAGTCGTTGCTCGATTTATGTGCTGACCGTCACTTGATTAAAGCCGACCATCGTTTCAATTACCATCATTTGGTTGAGTGTCGATCGTCGATTGATGGATTGTCGCTTGACCGCACGTGGACAGGCGGTAGTAATGGCTCGACACGAGTCGCTTGGCAGGGCATGGCTTGGTGGTCGCTTGGTAGGATATCGGTGGCCATGGGTTGTCCTATTGAGCTGAGCTGATTGACTATACATTGGGTCCCGAATGGGCTGAGACAGACCTTCCATGGGACCTATCAACACTATACATATCTATTTGCCGTTCTGCACTGTCCTTCCACATGATCAGAATCAAGGGCGGACCCACGTTTATGATAGGGGTGGCCATGCCCCCCCCCCACATTTTGGTTATTTTTATTTATTTTTTCATTTTTTTTATTAAATTTTTAAATTAACTTTTTTATATTATATTTTATTTTATGTTTCATCCTGCGTCCGCCCCTGATCAGGATGCTTCGCCTGCTTCTAAACGAAGCTAGATAGCTAGCTACTTCCGGTGTCATCCAGTTGGGACCTTGCAGAGAGACCTATTGTAAGATGTTTGCGTATGCATTTGGCCGCCGACATCTTGAGAACGTGGTAAACGTTCCTTATCCCCTTGGATAAACATAACAGCGGTCGTCTTTAATTTGCAGTATTAATTGGTGCCCCTCAAGCTTTCATGCAGACCCATTCAATTCCAACCTTCTCACCATGCACTAGCCTTTTTTTTCCCCTCCCAATCTCATGGTATCAAACCATGAGTTTATCACCAGTCCGTCTATTATATATTCCAAGCAACTAAATGACATGAATTAGGAGGTGTACGTGGGGTTGAGTAAGCTTGGCAGTATCTACATCTGTGGTTGGATGATGACATGGACTAGCACCAGTGATCTAGAAGAACATTACAGCATATATACGATATGAAAATAGTTAGATCGTTATGATCAAGGACGATAACGATGTTGTGTTCGGACTCAACTAATGTGGTTCACTTATCAAGTTTGAGTTACACATTAAAGATATAGTGTCGGTCTATCGAAAGAGATATTTGATGGACCTAACCCATATGTGGTCCATGAGTTCTTGTTATGAGTGGGAGCTCAATAAAACATCTTCTGAATTGGTCCCTCCTCTCTATATGTGATATATCTTTCCCATAGACAGATACAACATCTAGAGGATATATTGAGAGGAAATTAGGGAGACTCTCGTGCGGTTATGGTCGTCTTCTGCAGCACCTGACGTTCTCGTCGTCTTCCTTGTCGTAATTGCACCGCCATAAAATCTGCTTCTGTTATAGGTACGCACACATACTCCAACAAACGAGTCTCTACATTCTCCTGATCTTGTCCGAAGTTTTTACCTTTTGATCTACCTTGTGGAAAAAAAAATGAGTCTATGCAAATCTTTTTTTTTTAATTAATCTGATTCTCACATAGTTTGGATCTTGATGATCATCTTGATGTATAATGAAAGACTTTGACCAGCTAAACCATTCTTCACGTATTCCATAGTTAGCTCATTTTGTTAGCAAAAGAAATGAAAAAAATAATCTTCCACTTGATCCTTATTTAATTGGACGGAGTTTGAGCCATGAAGAGCATGCAAGACTTAATTATTTACTTGGAATTATAATATTTAAAGATATATAGAGGCACATGATGCATGCGGTGGGCATTAGTCAACATGTAGAAGAGAAAAATATGGGCAAATGAATGTTGTGGTAGGCACTATGAATATTTGCCTAGGTCATCAGAGTTGGAAGTTTATTAGTGTACTAGCTAGACTGCCTCAACAATTTGGTTTCTCATATCTATCTCTAACCTTACTTTAATGTTCCTGAAGTTTTCGCTTTGTCCTTTTCCGTGCAAGTTATCAGGATTTGAGCTTATCTGATCAACATCTTCTCATAAATGTATCTTCTAAACATTTAGGATTTGAGTTCTGATAAACCCAAAATAAAAATATTAATAAACAGTACAAAAGTGGAACCGTATTGACTTTTCTCTAATGTCTGAAAAACTGATCACTAAAATATTATTTTGAGGGTAGTGTAATAATATCTGTATGCGCTCAGACCCACTTACATGTACGTATAAATGATATAAATGATGAAGATCCTAGTTAGTAAACATTTTGAAAATATTTATTACTGCGAGAAATAACATCTCGAACATTTCTCCCGTCTGAAAAGTGAGGACTTATTAGTGTAGTGTATGCACTTTGTGCACTGATACAGTAACTGTGTGGTGCCACATAAAACGTTATATGAGTTGGCGAGAGGTGGTAGTGATCGATGGATGATAATTATTTTTAATCTAAAGTCATAATTTTTGACTCTAAAGTTATCATTTATAAGTCTAAAGTACCTATTAAAAACTCAATAGATAGTTTTTAAATCATAAGTAAATATTTTTGAGACATCTATACTAATATAATATAATTCAGTTTTAGTGATGCCACGTGGTGATTGCACCAGGACAATTTTATTCTTTCCATAACATCTCTCTCCCTAAAAATAGAAATACAAGTAATTTAAATGAACTAAATAATTATCTTCCTACTTTTTCTCTCTAATTTTCTCTCCTATTAAACTTTTCCAAATATATCTAAACATTAAAAAAACTCTCAACCTCACTCTCACCCTTCTTAAACTAATAAAAACTTGCTAATATAATTTCCCTCTATTTTCTTTCCCATTAAACATCTCTCCATTTCTAAAAACTCACATCTTTATTCAAAATCTACTTTTATAAATAATAAAAAAATATTAGTCTCATGTATACTACTTATAAAATTTATTAATTCAAACCTAACAATTTTCCGTGCAATGCACAGACATAGAACTAGTAAATTAGTATTATGAGTCTAAATTTATTACTATAAATGTATAGTCAATACCTTTTAAACGTTAAGAGTTATATATTTTAGTCTAAATTTGTATTTATCGATCTAAGTTACTATTAAACGTACAATTAATAATTTTAAGTAATATTTAACATTTACTAATTGGCAATTAATAATTTTAAGTAATATTTAACATTTACTAATAATTTTAAGTAATATTTAACATTTACAATTAATAATTTTAAGTAATATTAACATTTATTAATAACTCATTGTTGCCATATACATTAAGATGATACAACATGCTAATTGGCATAGCTCTTTATACCACGTTATATGAATTATCATATAATTTAAAAGTATAATAAAAATATTTGTATAAATAAAATATAATAAATATTTCTCTAAAAATTTGGCCAACTTAAATGAGAGTCTATGCCATGATACATACTTCAAATCCACCAATCTTTTTGAAAGGACGGTATTAATCTAGCCACTCACCTTGTTGGTTTCTTCGCGACTCGAAACCGCGTCGTCGATGGCCCCGCTCCACATGTGACGTCTGATCTGGGAACTCGACAACCTTCGATTTAACTAGCCGTTTCATTAGGTTCTTCTATTATATTAACGGATACGAACACGGTTAGATCCCATTCCCAATTTATAACCACTAGCTGTTGTTAAAAATATATAAAACATAGTTACTATTGTATTATACCTTACATATCGATCAAAAAGTCGAGATCACAACATCTTCCAACTCATTTTTTGTTGATGATTAGATGAAAATTAAAGATACAGTTCAATAGTTTAAGTATCTTTATTATTTAATATAAATGCCGTATTCATAATTGTATTTAAAATGCTGGCATCTTTACACTATTGTGACCATAGCTACTTGTTATCCGTTTCTAAAGAGTAGATAAGAATTTTTTCTATAGAAAAAGATTAATATATTTTTATATTGTACTTAGTTATAATATAATTAAATATTTTTATAGAGAGTGATAAAATGACAACTTAATTATTAGATATTAAATAAATTTATTATCTAGTCATATTACACTTAAGTATAATATATAAATATATTAAATCTTTCTCTTATATATATATATTATATTTTAAATTATTAACGGGTACTATCAGGAAACAGATAACACGCTACGTGCACGGAAATCTGACCCGTCAACATCCGTTATCTGGGCGTACCCACAAGAACTGCTCCACGAAGTGACGCGGCGTCTGCCGTCGAACAAAACAAAAAACCAAAAGACAAACGGCTGTTTGCCACTGCGCGCCGCGCCGCGCCGCTGACCGCGCGAAACCGGCGGCGCCTGCGCCTCCGAACGCCCACGGCTTTGTGCGTGCCCTGTCCGCTTTCCCAGCTTTTTTTTGATAACGAGGAAATCCCGCCCCGTGTGGCTTTGCGGACTCAAGGATTGGTGTTCGCGAACTCCAAGGTCAGGACTTGGTAGCTCCTACTTTCGTATACCCGTATTGCCCTTACCCCACTGACCAGAAAAACCCCGGATTTACACACCTCGAGGATTGCATGTAAATCAGGTAAATCCCCCCCAGGAATCGAACTCGGGACCTCTTGCTTTTAAGCAAGAGTTCTAACCGATCGACCCAACCGGGGTCCTCAAAATTTTGGTAACTGGCTCGTGAACATAGCGACTGGCATCCGTCCCTATCCGTCTCATTAAAATAAAATTTAAAGGGATTTTTACAAATAAATCATTGTTATAAGTAAATTTATAAAAAATATTTCTAAAATGTATTACCAAATATATCTTTATCTAAAATTAAATAGTATAAATATATCATCACAATAACATATTTGTACTAAAAGTCTTTTGCAAATATGTTATCATATGATTATCGTGATGATATATTTAGATACGAGTATATTTGTTGATGTAGTATGAAAAATATTTTTTTTTTATAAATTTTCTTTTATCAATAATTTAGTTTGCAAAAATTCCAAATTTTAAATATATTTAATTGAAAAACATAAATGGCCCACTTAAAAACCGCGTCATATTATATAGCCCTGGATTGGGGTATCCACCTAATCATCGTGATCTCAGAACCTATCCGAATGTGGTCTGTCGGGGGCGGACACGAAGTGGGTCCGGATAACATCATGAGGGGGATGCGGATAGAATCTTTGCCCGGTCGGCCCCGCTCTGGAACTCGCGAGTCGGATTGGCCCACCCGCGGGGGGCGTCCACATCGTGCACCTACTCCAAGCTGGTTGGTGGACTGCCAGCCCGGTGGGTCCGGTAACATCCAGAGAGATCGGTGGGGGCTTGTGGATTTGTTTTTCCTTTTTATTTATTTATTAATTTATTTTTTAAAGAATTGCTTAGTGGATCGGGACAAAGGTAACGTGCGTTTGAGGACTTCGGTTGAGTCGATCGATTACAACTCTTGTTAAAAATAAGAGGTCCCAAATTTAATTTTTGAGAGGGATTTATCTGATTTACATGCAATCTTCGAGATGTGTAAATTCAGAGTTTTTCCGATCAAGTGAGGTAATGGCAATACGGGTATACGGAAAGTAGGAGCTGTCAAGTCCTGACCTTAGAGTTCAAGAACACCAATATCTGAGCCCACAAAATCACACGGGACATAATTTTCTCGTTATCAAAAAAAAAAAAAAAAGATAACACGCTCAGAGAGCACCGGTTGGACTCCAACCTGTTGTGGATGTTAACTAGTTTGATTCATGGTTAACTACCCATGAGTAGTTTAATCATGGGTTCTTTAACAAAAAACTTAGCCATTTTTACTTGACAACTTATCCCACTAATCAGGAGTAACCTGAGTAGACTTAACCACCTTCTATTTTTTTAGTCAACTTAAAACTTTGACTCAAGTTATCTTTTTTTGTAATTAAAAAATAAAATAATATTTACATATACATAATTAAATAATATTTATAATTTAATGAATATTTTTATAATTTTTTGAAAAAAAAAAGTTACCTCATGGGTAGGGGCAACGTACCCATAGATAACCTGCAAAAACAAGTTACCCGTGGCAAGATAAACCCCCATCCCCAAACCGTGGGAGGGGGTTTACCCATGTGTAACTCCAGTTACCCATGGGTACCCCCTCCCAAACCGAAGTGTGGATTCTACATGTGAGGAGTTTCTGCTCTTGTCGAAATATTGTTGTCCGGGTAACTCCAGATATAATATGAATTGGAGTATATTGTACTAGTTTATCAGATTCATTTGATTTTTATTTAAGTTTTAAGTATTATAAAAAATATTATATATAATAATTTTTTTTTAAATCGTAAGATCTTAAACATAATACGATTTAGACGTATTAGATCGATTTGGTCCAACCATAATCTAGAGAATAGTCTTAAGTAGATTTTCAGACTAATCTATAGAGCATGTTTGATATTTAGATAAATCGTCCGATCTATCTAAATACCAAACAGTCCTAAGAGATTAAAATATGCCTTCTCTCCTTCGCCTAAAGAGAGGGATGGTCACCACTCTACTGCGAGGTTGTAGATTATTTACATATATGTTTTTCTTGATCCATTTGATTAAGACTAAATAGGGGTTTATTATATAACACATTTCTCATTAATGTTTTAAGACTAGGGAGCTAAAGTGCTCTTATCTTATGCAAAAATTGGGATTGACCGGATCAGACGAGGAGAGGATGAGCACATGCATGGTTTTGGCGTTTAATGAGAAATTAATTTTTTATGAAAATACGAGTCTCGACTAATGGTGATGGTCCCCTCCTCTTCCCCATTCTCTTCTTCACCACCACGGGCACATGTGGAGAAGCACAAAAAGCGCCGTCCGTCTATATATGGTTGGTGCTCTAGCTAATTAAATATATCCATTCGTCTTTAATTCACAAATAATTGTTATTATCTGTTGATGGAGAATATTAATTAGTTCAGAAATACTTATTATTCGCCTCGATTGTTATTTGTCTTCCACCTATAATCTTTGTTACTTGTTTAAATGGATATTAAAAATTTTTCTTGTTGTTTAAAAACTTTTGATGGTGGATTGAGATTATTATCATGCGGTTCGTATCATCAATATTACTTTTTAGATATTTCTATCTTTTCCTTTTGATGAAAACTTTTTTTCCAAACCAATGGAGCTAATAAGTTCTATCCCCTTGAAAAAAAATCTACATTACCCTCCTATATATCTCATGGTGTTCTCATGAATCTCATCCATCCATGTAACTCCATCTATATATGATGCTCTCTCTCTCTCTCTCTCTCTCTCCTCTCTCTCTCTCTCTCTCTCTCTCTCCTCTATTAATAGATTTCTCTCCAAAGATGAAGCATCATTTCTCTCTCTTTCTCTCATTAGTGATCTCCTCTTCTCCTCTCTCAAATGCCTCTCTTTCTCTCTCGTATCCTTTCTTTGAAACGAACTCAACCATTCGAAGGAGACTTCCTTCTCCCCTCCCATTTGTAAAAACACACATGCACACGCTCTCTCTTCCAGACACATGTTTCACCCACCTATTAATTAACAAGTTAAAAATTATTAATATTTTAATAACGTGTACACATTAATAGATCTAAAACAAACGAACTAACATGTTAAGATCACAATAATGCTGCTAAGATCGGGGGCGGTGGATGACAATATTGTGCCAAGAAGTATATATATGCTTGGTCTTTTCAAAAGCTTGTGTTTTTTTCGGAGTCCTTAATTATCATATCGAATATAGTTTGGTTGAACTCTAAATTTTCGTCCAGCAAAAGTCAAGATTTTTTTCACCATATTGTCTTTTAAATTTATTTCTACGAGTCTTTGACGGCTTTTGATCTTTATATTACTATTTACGCGTGATTCTAGACTTTGTTTAACTCTTGTTGTGCTTTATATATACATGCGTAATATATATATGATCGAGTGTTGTTCTAAATTTGGTTGAACTAGATAATAAATCTTTCTTTTATACTCTCCCGTTTGAAGTGAAAAGTGGCAGTAGCATATAGAGCACTCAATTTTATCGACATATTTAGGCTTTGGCCGTTGCTAACCTTGCTAAAGCGAAAAATATCTTCATGTCTGGCTTTCGATTTGATCAAGAGTTATTTGAAATAGATCGGATGAAGAAACTATGGAGCGCTGTTCGCGAACCAGGTTTACGGCCCCGGGCAGTTTTCGACGAACTCACTCATGGGATAGATCTTCCATGAAATTTTAGATTGGTTTTATTTTGTTGGTCTTCTGTACTCGGTTTCCCTCTGGTTGTTATAATTTCCTTCTATAAATAAAATTCGGCCTTCCTCGACCTTTTATCAAAAAAAAAAAATGTGATTGGTAAAACTCAAATTCAATTTAGTGTGTGGAGAGATAAAGTCGAGTCGATGCAATAGAGCTCATTTGCTAGTACCATTGAGGTAGGAGAATGAGAGTTACAACCCTCTAATGCCTCACTCCCTTATAATAAGCCGATAAAAAAGAAAATGTGTGATGTGTACTATAGTCTGATTCACCAACCCACGAGAACCTTGACACTTAGATTAGGGTGATCTGAGCCGCCTTCAATTGAACACATCATCTTGGATGAATCTCTAAATTTGAGCCTTCAGAGATGATTTTGTATCGATTTAATTCATTCCTAGATTTCTAGAGAGAGAAGCTCTGCGTTTTCCGGTGGGGCTAGCAGGTCATGGCGCCCCCGGGGGGTCACCTCCGGTGGGAGGCCTCTCTTTTGCTAAGGTGGTTGCAGCTTCGCTAGTTCTTCCCGAGGTTAGTACAGATATTCATCTTCCAGCCTTTACAGATCATGGTGAGCCGGCGGTTTTTTTCTCTAAAGAGGAGATGGAAGCTTCTCTCAAGCCTTTCCTCTTCTCTGTTGTTGCCAAGAGGGCGTATGGGAGGCCGACATTTCCCGAGATCCGTTCGCATCTCACTTCCGGGTGTGACATTAAGGAATCTTTTGTTATTAGTGCCATGGATAATTTGCATCTTCTCCTGCGTTTCAAGAGCCAAGACGACTACCTCAAGGTGCTCCTTCGTGAGTTCATAGATGTACACGGCAAACTCTTTAGGTTCTTCAAATGGACACTGCTCTTCAAGCCTTCGGAGGATCCTACTGTTGTCCCTGTGTGGGTGAGTTCCCAGAGCTACCTATTAACCTTTATCATAAGAACTTCTGGCATCCATTGCATGCCAGAATCTTTGTTATTAGTGCCATGGATAATTTGCATCTTCTCCTGCTTTCAAGAGCCAAGACGACTACCTCAAGGTGCTCCTTCGTGAGTTCATATATGTACAAGGCAAACTCTTTAGGTTCTTCAAATGGACACTGCTCTTCAAGTCTTCGGAGGATCCTACTGTTGTCCCTGTGTGGGTGGAGTTCCCAGAGCTACCTATTAACCTTTATCATA